>CM055339.1:11287064-11706955 GCA_029228605.1 Salix koriyanagi
ATAATTGTTTTTTAAAAAACAATGCAATAGAAAAAAACACGTGATATAAACTCTAAACTTATTGTTTAAACAATTTAAAAATGACACGTTAGATTTACCATGTGAAGTTTTTCGTCTCCATGACAATATATAGAATTAGCAAAGTGACGTCTTCTGCTTGCTCAGAGAACGTTGACCAATTACCAATGTGAGAATATCCCTCGATCCTTAATCGACATCTGTCAGATAGGAAGCATCGCAGGTTGTAATTGCAGGCTTGTTCATAGCTGGAAGCTTGGTTTGTTGCTGTCTACGTCCGGCATTTATGATATAGTTTTTTTTTTTTAAATTAATGATTTATTAATTTGATTAATCTTACGAGTTATCAATTTAATGACCATATAAAGTTTTAATGATCATCATAATAGTAATTATAATACTCAAACCTAAGACCACATGTGAATATACCCAAGTGCCTGCTTGAAATTGTGGTTAAACTTATTTTTTAAAGTATTTTTTCTTCAAAATTATATTCAAATAATGTTTTTTTTAACATCAGCACATCAAAATGATCTAAGACTACCAAAATGATCCAGTAAGTAAATTTGGTTTGTTGTCTATCTTCGACATTTATGATCGAGTTTTTTTAAAAATAATCAATATATTTATCTGTGTTAATTTACATGTATTTTAATTAATTTTAAATTTAACAAACATATAAAATAATTATAGGGTTTATTATTATGATCGAATTATTATATAAGTTTTTGATGGTTTTTATGATCGGGTTTTCGGTTGTAAAGACAGAGTTCTGCTTGGCTGTCGATGACTGTGACTTTGTTTTGTCAACCAACGAGGTGGAGGCAATTGTTGATTACATTTGACTTAACGCGTTCCCTTTTTTTTTCTTTTCAAAATTGTGATTATATTTCGTGTTGAAAAAGAAAAGGAAAAAAAGAGACAAGTCTCTCTTGACTAACCATTAATTTCTTCTATCTGACCTATAGTTATTAATTTTATTTTGTATCAATTAAAAAAATAAAACAAAACAATATTATTTTTATCTTGATTTACACGAAATTGTGATTATATTTCGTGTGAAAAAGAAAAGGAAAAAAAGGGACAAGTCTCTCTTGACTAACCATTAATTTCTTCTATCTGAACTATAGTTATCAATTTTGTTTTGTACTAGTTAAAAAAAATAAGACAAAACAATATTATTTTCACCTTCGTTTAAATTCCAGTTCGTTCCATATTTTCTAGCTAAATATCGACCGAAACGTACCAGTTTTATTTTGCCCATTCCGTTTCGGCCAAATATTTTTTTTTAAATAATAAATAATTTTACAATATCAATCATATCTCTTAATCCGATTGTTAGATTAAGATAAAAATTTACGAGGAGTCTCTTAACATATTTATATATATATTATGTTAAAATTTCAGAGCAATCAGGGAATGAAATGACATTGCGAGATTGATAATGATATTCTCGTAGTATTATACATGTGCATAAAAATCATTTTATTGTGTATTTTTTAGATTAAATTGAACAATTCTAAAAAATTTTATTTTTGAATTTGAACTAATTATATATATATATATATATATATATATATATATATATATATATATATATATATATATATATATATAATCTGTTTCGTTATTCTAAGTGGTTATTCTTTTTTAGTTAATGAAGAACTTATTATTCTTAATTCTTGGATTCAAGAATTCATATATATATAACTTAAGCGTTGCTTTTTAACATTTTATAAGTGCCGAGTGTTCATTTTGAGGATTAATTCAATTAATCTCCTTCTTTACAAGGGAAAGTTTGAACTAGCATGCAAGAAAAAAAAGAAAAACCTTGTAAATAATCCCATCACTAGAAAAAAAACTCTGAATAATAAATAAAAATTAATGTTAACATGGATTAGAAATAATCATCGAAAACAAAATGCCCACATCGTTGGACTGCAAGTTAAGTATGTAGTTAAAAATAAATAAATAAATAAATAAATAAATGCAGCCTAATTGAATCATCAAGAAGCAAATTAAATCACATGTGACCGTCCAAATAGTTATCAATCATCTGATAATACAACCTGCCTATAATATATGCTCTTGTTCTTGAACATTGATGACCAGAAACAGCCACTCCAGCCATTAATCAATTGCTCGATGGAACATTCATCGCTTTTTTTTGGTGTTTTTTGATGAATCATTGGCCTAAATAATAATTTAAAGATCATTTCTTGCATTTGACTTTAGGTTTTGACCAGAGACATGCATGGTGCTTTGCTTCCCATTATAGCCATAGTATAAAACTATGTTGTACGTCTCTTTGTGGCCTGATTTCATGTGCCACCGATTATATTATTCTTAAATTAAAAAAAATTAAATTAAATTCCATTAAAAGCGGAGAATAGGGCAAGTGACGAGCCACCGATATGCATGATTGCTGCGAGGACTGATTAATTCCAGGAACCGATTCAAATAATATAATCACTTGCTCTATTTAATGATTTTTTTTTAATTTAAGAATAATATAATCGGTGGCACCTTAAATCAGGCCACAAAGAGCCGTACACCATAGTTTACCAACTTTACCCACATACCAAACAATATATACAAAACACTCTAAGCTAAAACAATTAAGATTAAGAAAATGTGCGAAAGAAATTCTCGTATCGCCATGCCACTTGTAACTCTTGGGTAATGTCATTAAATCTCTTAAGTCAACTCTTTGTCTAGTTTAAATTTCAAATTAAATCATATAGAAATTGACTCATTGTAGCCCTCCTGACTTGGTGGACTTCCAACCAATAAAAAATAATTTGGCTTAGAAAATAAATTCGAGATGATATTTAAAAAAATATTGAGAAGATGAAATATTAAATTGAGAGAAGCATTGCAAATCCACGACTTGGATCATGAACTTCAATAGGATTAATAACTTTGTCATTTGTTTTTTTTAATTTTTTTTTTATCTAATTATATAATAAGAATCATAAGATTGAGTATCAACCCAATATCAAAGTGTTGTTTTAAAACCGTCACAGCTCATAAAAAGTAAATATAAATAAGTTATGAAGTTCAATTTGGATCATACACTTCACCAGATTTAAAAATAAAATAAAATTATAGAACTATTTTTCATTTAATTGTATAACAAAAACAACTTTTAGAAAAGAAAAAAAATTAACATACAATTTCGGGTTACAATTAGGCAAGAAATTTAACTTTCAATTGAGGGCATCAATTTGGGGTCTTATAAAGAAAATTGAAAAAAGAATTAAAATTTCATAAATAAAAAAATCAAAAGATTTAAGATCAAAATAAAAAAATCTCAAAGTTTGAAAGTCTGATTAATTCAATAAAAAAAAACCTAAATAAGGGGGAAATTGGAATTAAGGGAAAACAACCAAGATTTGCAAACCAATGATCAAAATGATAGACACGGAAAGATTTCAAAATCTAATAATAATAATAATAATAATAATAATAATAATAATAAGAACATCATCAACAACAACAACAAAAGTTATTATTATTCTCGTTGTTTATTAATTTTCATTCTTTACCCCCACACCAAACTCGTCCAAAAATGCTAAGTTTTTTAATGCATAATTGACAGCTTTACCACAAATTAGTTCAATCGATTCCTGGAATTAATCAGTCCTCGCAGCAACCATGACTCCATGATTTCCGATACAAGCAAGACTACTGTTTCTCTATGGTGAAGCGTACACGTTCTTATACTTTCGCTTACATTAAAATAATATTTTTTATTTTTAAAAAATTATATTTAATATCAGCACAGAGGAAAATAAACTAAAAACATTATTTTTTTGAAAATTTAAAATAAAAAATAAAATAATTTTTTTAAAAATTATTTTTAAAACACAGAATCAAACAAATACAACAGCCGAAACTCATCACTTGCCCTATTCTCCGCTTTTAATGGAATTTAAATTTATTTTTAATATAAGAATAATATAATCGGTGGCACCTGAAATCAGGCCACAAAGAGCCACAGGCCATAGTTTTATACTATGGCTATAATGGGAGGCAAAGCACCATGCATGTCTCTGGTCAAAACCTAAAGTCAAATGCAAGAAATGATCTTTAAATTATTATTTAGGCCAATGATTTATGAAAAAACACAAAAAAAAAAGCGATGAATGTTCCATCGAGCAATTGATTAATGGCTGGAGTGGCTGTTTCTGGTCATCAATGTTCAAGAACAAGAGCATATATTATAGGCAGGTTGTATTATCAGATGATTCACATGTGATTTAATTAGCTTCTTGATGACTCAATTAGGCTGCATTTATTTATTTATTTATTTTTTATTACATCCTTAACTTGCAGTCCAACGATGTGGGCATTTTGTTTTCAATGATTATTTCTAATCCATGTTAACATTAGTTTTATATATTATTCAGAGTTTTTTCTAGTGATGGGATTATTCACAAGTTTTTTTTTTTTTTCGCGACACGAAATACTAATAGAAAAAAAACACGTGTTAAGTAAAATGTAGATTCATTACACTTGAATGATATTCATATTTCTCCTCAAATATATACTAATTACAAGGGTTTGTAGAGAGTGATGACAACTTGACCTAGATAAACTTGGTGTTAATATAGTTATTTTAAAAGTATGAAGGAGATGACAATTATTTTGAGAGAAAAATATGATGGAAGAGTTGTATTAGTCATGTCAATTTTAAGCTAAGTAAGGATGAAAAGTCCTTTTTATGATGATTTCTATAACATTTTGGCCTACAAGTGTGATTACATGATGTAATTCTACATCTTTCTTATTAAAACCTAGTCTCATTAATTATATGATTTAGATCTTCTCCATTCATTCATCCACAAGCATAGTTCCAATGGAGCCAACAATTTTTTTTCGTAACATATATTTATAGAATGGACTCTTAAGAGTATTGATTGAAAGAGAGATTGAATTTTTATATAAAGGTTTGAACTAGGAGCTACTTCCTTGTTAAATTTATACTAGAGCATGAATGCTTTAGTCATATCCCTCCATTTCTTCGTATAGTTTTCATTTATTAAACTCATATATCAAAAGAGGTCATCGCCACTGAGACTTTTATTTAAAAAATAGATGAGAAGTTTGTCATACTTAATCGCTTTTACTATTTTACTATAATATATATCTAAGTGAATCTTTAGGCATTCAACGCTGGTAAATTCAGACACTTTGAATTTTCTTAGGATGACTATATGCTTGTATGAGAGTGTGATTGAGATTGCTTTTGAAAGTAGTTTTCATTCATAAATACATCAAAATGTTTTTTTTTTATTATTTTTGACATCAGCATATGAAAATGAATCACAAACACAAAAAATAATTTAAAATAAAAAAAATCAATTGATTTCAAAAATGCTTCTGAAATGCAATCTAAACAGGGACTATATTCGGTACCAAACATATTTTAAAGGGCATCACGAAATCATATATATATATATATATATCTTGTATTACTCTTAAATCATTTTTTGATTGCTACGATCTTCTTATTTTTTTTTAAACTTATTTTGGCTTTTCATTCAAGACTAAGCTTTGTATGGCTCTTATAGATTGAAGAATTCTAGTAAGATATTGTAGGATATTCTTAATAGAATTATCTATACTAATGAGATCATTTATATGAGAATTGAAAATGTTAAATTCTCTAGATCATTCTCTAGTTTGAAGCTAAAATGAACACAAGTACAAGAACTAAAATTGAAAGAAAAGAAAATGAAGGCATTTTATTGTCAAAAGTTTAAGACACTCGTAACACCAAGAGGCATACAATAAATCATTTTAAAGTTAGAGGAATGATCCTTACTCTAATCTATAGTTTTAAATTCATTTTCCATAAACTACTACTACTATTAATTGATTTATTTTTAAAGGTTTATTTATATGACTTTCATGTTTTTGTAGAGACTATAAATCATTTAAGTAAGAAGGAGAAAGTACAGAACCAAGGGAGGCTTCCTATTTCGAGCTGGCACAATATTCTTTCAGTGCTCTGTAATTTAATTTGTCCTCGTTAATGACACTTTAGGGAGACAAATCGGAACAATTAATTAACCCAAAAGTAGTAATAAATCCCATATCAATTCTATAATTTAATGGAAAATCAATTCTATGGTACTTTAGGAAGATAAATCGAGCTGATTAGTTGAGCTGCGTTCAAACTGGTCCAAACACCCATATTAATAAAAAAAAATATTGGAAAATCAAAATCAGAGGGTTAGAGCAACTCCAATGCAAAATGCTATTTTGGAAAGTCAAATTGATAAAATACCTTATTTAATAGTGCAAATATAGTTTTTTTTTTTTTTATATGTATTCTAACGGTAAAAACCATTTAGAATAGCCAAATATATTTTAATATATATCAACCAATAATATAAAACAAATTTTATAGGAACAATAATATTATAATTTTTTATATATTATTTAAAATAGTACCTGCCAATATTATATAATTTTTAATTATAGTTTTTTTTTTAAATAAATTTTTAAAAATATATAAATTTTTGGCTCTTCTACAAGAGCATATATATATATATATATATATATATATATATATATATATATATATATAGCATCTCAAAGAACAAAATGTGATTTGAACTATTGATATAGCTATTGAATTAAAAAATGACAAAAAAAATGCTAAAAATAATTTTGGGTCTCTCATTTAGCATCCGGTCGGAGATGCTCTTATAGCCATAAAGAGGAAAGTGACAACCATGCGTTTGAGGATTAAATGCCGTGTTCTTGCTACCTCAATACAGTGGAAGAGTTCAGATTAAGGTATGCGGTTGATTCTGATCATCCTTGTCCGTCTAGGGAAGTTTTCCTGCATTTATTTATTTATTTATTTTTCAAAATTTCAATGATTCAACACTATTATAGAGGATTATATATTGTCTTTAATTGTCCTCTTAAGTGACGAAATGTTTTATTTTTATTATTTTTTATTTTTAAAAAGTATGTAACCTTTCAGTGCTGATCGACTACTGAATGTTCACACGCTTCCAACATTCTTTCTCCATCTCCCAATTACTATATACAATCTCGTAAGGATGTATAAAAAACTATAACCCCACCATATGTTTTCACTTTTCATGGTAATCTACTGCGATTCTATCGAATATATAATTAATCAAGTTTTAAAATTTTAATTATAATGTTGTTTGAGGTAAGCCATGGTTAACACATGATGAAAGCTTTACCATTAGTTGAGATTCAATTAAAGTTTTAAAACTACGATAACAATAATTTTTGTTTTTATGTTAGCTCAAGCTAATAATCAATCTAATTCGTGATTGGCGTATTGTCTCAAGTTGATTTTTAAAATAGATTTAAAACTGTGATAATAATTATTTTTATTTTGAAATTAACTCGGGATAGCACGACCTCTGACCCAGGCCTCGACTAGTGACTTGGGTTTTTCCTTTGATCAATCCCTAAGTTAAGTTTTATAACTATGACAATAATTATTTTTATATCTCTATCTTTGTCTCTTCAACTAAATACATTTGTCTCTTCAACTAAATACATTTTTGTTTTTAGTATCTTCATTTTTCATGTTAACCAAACATCTCCTTGTAAGTAAATTTTGTTAACTTCGAAGAGGTTCACGGCTTAAAGAGTAGAGTATTAGTCCTTCAACAAAATTCGATGGTTGTTAATTTAATTTCTATTATGGTAATATGACTCATCCGATCTATCATCTACTTCCTTCCAATCCAAACTCCCTCTAATTTCCTCTCCATGAAAATAAAAAATAAAAAACAATGAAATCTTCTATAGATAGACATCTCGGTTACCATGAACAATCAATGATGTGGGACGCCATGAATTATTGGGGGTCGACTTTCTGATTGAAGTAGCACAGATAATTGGTTTCTGATCTGGGTTTCAACATCATCTTGCCCTCAACGAGAGGAAAGTGAAATGTTTGCGTGGGGACTGGGGAATGAGGAAGGGAGCATGATTCAGCAGTGAGTCAGCTGCCTCTTTTCACACCGAGTCAGTACGTGCAGGGTTTGACTTTCAAGAGAGCATTAAAGATTTACGTCTGAGCAATAACTATTGCTTTCATGGCACCTCTCATAAGCATCTAAAGTGACAGTTCATCGAAATTAGGATAACTCCATCGATCAGATCTTGCTTGACACTTTCTCCTCGAAGATCTAAGTCTATATGTATAGGAACTTACCTCTTCATTACAGTTTACAACCAGTAAAGAATCCCATTCCCATATGCAGTTGGATGGTTTTTATCATTTCTAGACAGAGAAAAGCAAGCCACGTTTCTGAATTTTCACACCATGTTGATGCTTGCGAAAATCACAAGAAAAAGATGGGGGACAGTGTTTAGAATTAATAGAGCTGGGCTAGTAGTTTCTTGAGAGAAAAAACAGGATTCACGGGCCCTGTCAGGATGAACAGGAATTCTTAGAGAGAAAGCTGACAATGTTGTGCTCCAAACCCAGAAAGAGTTCTTCGATCCCTGTCAGCGTGTAGAGACATTATAATGTTGAAAGAATGAATATATAGCAGAAGAGAAATGTTTCATAATATTATCAAATAAATTCCTTCTTTTTTTTTCATGAAAAATATATATTTCATAACAATCAAATAAATCAAGTAAATAGAGAAATATTGAATGCATGTCAAAAAACTGTAGATCTTAAGAAAGAAGACGAAGACAGAAATGGCTTGCTCTTATTTTGTTAGTAAAACTTCATTTGTCCCAGACTCTTACAAGAGATGCAATTTCTAACTCAAACTCGAGACCTGCTGTACAGAACTCGAACCCTTTATCATCACGCCGCGCCACGCCACGCCACTTGGGGACAAGGAGCTCGATTTCATTAATTATTAAAAACAATTAAAATTCAATAATACTTGTTAAAGTACTTAGGTTATGTAATAGATATAAATCATGCTATTTAATAAAAAAATTGTTCGAGTAAAGGAAGATAATTGTTTTATAGTTTATTCATGGGCTGGATAAAAATTAATAATCTTGATGGGCCTAACAACTACTTTATAGTAAATCCAAACCCAGGCCTAACAACTACTTTAGCTCGCCCCTTACCGATCCAAGCATGCACGCGTGTGGCTTAATCCCAAACCCACGTAGCATATGACCTTCCTATAAAAGCTTTGCTGCCTTACAAGTCCAATTTTTATTCTTTAAATTCTCACTATATAAGCTTCTTTACAAAACATGCCAACTAAGGATTATTTGAGATTAATTTCTCATTCGTCCATAATTTTATTTAAACAAGCTAATGTTTTATATTAAAGTTTTTTTTATTGGAAAATAGTTTTCAACAATATCTCAACCTAAAAGGTACGTGGAACCCATAATGTACCCATTTACCATAATTTTAAAAATAAATTTCTAACATTACCCTACATGAATAAATGTAGGTAAAGGAATATAATTGTTTGAAAATGTTTATTCATATGTTATCTAAAAAATAATAATCATTATAGATCTAAATATTATCTTATAGTAAAACCAAACTTAAACTAGGGCTCAAACTCAAAAATTTGCATGTTGACTAAGCTAAGTTGAGTAAGCTTGTCTATGTGGCTTAAACCTTAAGTCAACTTAGCCTATGACATATCCCTTATAAAAGTCTTGATGTTGTATAATCTTAAATTTAAATATTGGTTTTCTACTATATAAAGTATTAGAAAATCTTGTATGCTCTATAAGTCTAAATTAAAGTATTTAACTTTCTATTATATAAACTACAAGAAAATCTTGTAATCTTTCAATGTGATATTGAGAGTTTTTGGTTCATAAAATATGTCAACCAAAGATTATTTAAAAAATATTTTGTTTATTCACTTTTTTTTAAGGACAAGTTAAGTTTCCATGTTAAAATACTTTCATTGGAGAGTAATTTGCAAATAAAGTATTAATTCAAAAATGAGCGAGCCCTACTTTTAATTTAAACTTAAATATATCCATTAACCATATTTTTCAAAATAAATCTCTAATAATAAAGTTTTATTTCTAAAATGAATAGTAATGTAGTAACTCAACATTACTAGATTTCAGGTATGAACCATGTGCAGTGTCTCTAGTTTAGCTTTTAAATTAAATCTTCTCTTCTATAAAATGGATATGATAAACCATTAACATGATTTATAAGTTAAGAAAAGATGGATGGTGATATTGTTTTATATGTGGATGATGGGGATTAATATATTCATATTGAAAACTATAAATGAATTCATTGCATTACTCTTTGTCTTTTGAAATATAATAAAACAAAATATTATTTTCCTAAGCACTAAAAATAATTAATTACTCATAAACCCAAAAATAATAACCTTTGAAGAGTTGTACTACCTTACATCCACCTTGATAGTTTGCTTCGTAATGAGTTATTCTACCACTGAAAAGTCCAACTCCAAAATGAATACACATATCTTAATTGACCAAGCTAGCTTTAAACTAGTAAAAACAACCCACAATACTACTATTAATAAACATATACCCATGTAAATGGAAAATTTATTGTACCATACTCTTAACGAAAAATATTTTAAAAACAACTTCAACCATACTTTTAAGTTTGATTTCAAATTAAGTTTCTACATTTTATATATCTTCCACAGAACACCCTAGCCCATGAGCTTTTTCTATCATTTAAAACACTCCATGTTCTCACCGTAAAAGATGAGGTCTCTTTCCTTGTTCATCATGAACCCAATTAAACTTTGAATAAATCTTTAATCTCACTTTCAAATTGGGTGCCCTGAACAAAGATCTTTTCAACTCGTTCTTCATCTTTCCCAACATCTAGCAACTGATTTTTAATCCCACCATCAACTTCTAAGATTTTTGAACACATCTGAACTCTATGCTGTAAGTCACCTTCCTTGGAAAACAGATTCTTGCAGTACTTTGTTGGCAGTTACTTTAATTTATTCTCATCTCAAATCTCCATTGCTGAATATTATAAGTAGTGTTTTGTATCTCTAAAGGAGATCCATTGACAGCTTAACTTCTGCTACAGAATATATTCCCAGACACTTCCTTGTTCTAAACCGTCAAACTGCTAGTCATCTTTGTAAACAAAGTTTCCATTTCTGATCCCTTCGCTCATCTCTTCTGCATCAACTCGGCAAGCTTCCAATGAGACATCTACGCTGCTTCAAACATAGAAGGCCTTTCCTCTCTTGTGCTATGTAGACTACGGTTTTGTATTTGAATCAAGAGTGGATGATGATCATGTCAAGAAATCATCCCACCTAGAAATTTAAGCTGATAGGTAAGACCCTAGAATATAATTTATATTATTTTCCAACACATCCCTTTAAATGATAGCTTTTTGGGCTTGAAACTTCGACAGGTTAACACTTCCTTGTGCTTGATTTTTATCAAATAGAATGAACATGATGATGTTCAAACTCGTGACTGTTGGTCAGCAAAACTCTGATACCATGTTAAGGAACCATCTTACTTAAAACTTAAACCGATAGGTAAGGCCCTAGAATATACTTATATTATTCTTCAACACCCTTGTTAGAATCCTTATAAACTTACTAGGAAAATGATCAAGTCTAAGGAGAAGGTTTCCTAAAACCCTAATGCAGCCTTTTGAACACTACCATTTAGTTTTGTATACATTGCTAAATCGGAGGCATCTTTTCAAGTCAACCGGCCCTCCCTCAGTTGAGGTTTTCAATATTAAATTTCATAATTTAAGTATTGCGAGCTTCACCATTCTTCAGAGCTTAAATTATGGATCCGGTTAGATAGATTCTGCCTAACCGGTTAATCAGAATTTGAACAAAAAATTCAAACTTTAAGGATCATCTGTAATTTTTTACCCTGATGATTCTTCTACTTCTATATATCTTGGACTGTTAGGCGAAGAACATTTCACAATCATATAAACACAGCACATGGCCTACTCTTTGAAGTAAGAAGACTACTCGGAAACGGGTGTAAACTCATCAATCAATAAAAATCTAGACCACCACCAACTACAGTCACCACCACCAACTATCAATTGTAGCCGCCAGCCGATTTCACACATACCTAGCCAGTGTTTACATTAACACTTGGAGTTTATTTTTTTAAATTGTGCAGAGATATTAGAGAGAAACATTAGAGAGAAAATGAGAATCAAAGCCATCGTCAATGATCTCTGCCACCAACAAAAACAAATGAAGCACTGAAAGAAGATTCCTCCAATCAAACCAATGGCGTAACTTATTATCTATGATTATTATATCAAGAAAAAAGTTCTGACACATCAATACGGACCCCGTGGAGTTTGGTAGAAAAGTAATACAGACGAGGCATCTTGAATTCCTGATAACGTGTCAGGAGACGACTTCTTGCCTGTATATATATATATATATATATATATATATATATAGGCAAGAAAGGATTTCATTCTCACAATAATTGTTTGTCACCTTCAATGATTTGCCATACCCTAGAGAAGTTTGTCGGTATTTTGCATCTGTCGGCAAAGTGCAAACGAAGTCGGTTCGTTTATTACTCTCACGATTAAGCATATTATCTTATCATCAATACAAAAAGGTATTATTTTCACAGACAAGTTGACTCTTAATTACATTTGCAAACACAAAAACTGATCAAAGCCCGGCCATGATATGCTAGGAGTCGTGCTTGGCCAAGAATGCGGTGACCCTGTTGAAAGTGGATTCATCACAAGGCAAAACTATTCCATTTCGGTAATCAAATCCGAATTCCTCTGCAGCTTTATCTAGCAGTTTCTGGAAGATAGGATTCTTCAAGTAAGAAGTGGGAACAACAAACCTTTTCATTTCATTGCCCACATAAACCACAAAGTGCCCTTTTGGAGCTCTTCCTCCTCCTTCAAGCTCCACTTTCTTTGGCATCAGAGAGATCAAACTTGACAGACCTGGCCAGTAAATTTGGATCGAGCTAAGAAATGCATTTGCATGGGATATAGGCGTGTCAGATGTGTATATATAGAGCTAGGGAGAGGATGTGAGCCCCTTTTGTCATGAAAGATACGGCATGTGGTTGAGGAATGTGCTCAACGTGGACTTTTCTCGAGCCAAATTAAGCCACCTACAAACACATGCGCTGCAGAGAGAGAGAGAGAGAGAGATTTATGATTGTGTAATCCATTGATGATGAGAGAGAGAGAGAGAGTTTCTGTAAATCCATCTTTCAATGGCTAAGTACTGGTTTTTGGTCTTTGGTTGCACATGGGCTATGTACCTTGGCTACAGAAACTTCCATGCAAGCTCCACTGTGTGTGTATATATATATATATATATATATATATGTGAAGTCAAATCAACCGAAAGAACATGGCAAACTAATTTGATTGATATATTGTCAGCTTTGTATCTCCACGTTTCAGTACTGAAACGTCAAACTGTAACCTATAGTTGTTGTGTATGAGAATTATAAAATAAAATTACGTAGAAGTTTCTATAATTTTAATATATAAATATAGTTGTTTATATCGTGAAGATCTCATTTATTTTGTTATTTTATAACTCTTTAAAGGTTAGTTGTCGTAAACTATTAATTGTTAAATTGTTTGATCTCTAATAATAGTTTACACTAACAACTAGTAAGAAATCTATTAAATTCATATATGAAAGAGAAAGATTGATATGTCTAGAGTGTTAGTTCTCTATTATGTGATTTACGTAGAAAATTTGATGTCTAACAAACAATTCTCTTAACAAAATAAGAGGTATAACTTGTTATTTATAGGAAAATCTTAAAAAAACTTTATATATTGATAAAATATCATTATGCTCCCTGAATAATATTTATTTATTAATTAAGGATAATTTTAGAAATTAACTCAATTAAGTCCTTGATTTTTCTAGGTTTAGAAATATAATCATTGTATTAAGTATATTCTAGTCTTAAATTTTTAAAATATATTTTAATCAAGTCATTTCAGTTTAATTTTTGACTAATGATTCTTAATGTGTGTGACCCATGAGGTTTCTAATATGTTGGACCAAATATAAATTATAATTTTAATTAAATAGAGTTAAATAATAAATTTTAATTTATTATCAATTCAACAATTGATTAATTTATTTTTGAGGATCAAGTGTATCGTCTAATAGCGTGCCATGATCCTCTAAATATTAGAAAAGTCATTAGTGATTTAACTTAATCATTCAGTTATTGGTTTCTAGTGTAATTAATATCTTTTCATCAATAATGTTATGATCTAACATGAAAGCATGAAGTATGTTTGTCATGTTAAATCATGTTTGTTCTCTACATAATAGTCATTGATTGTTTGAGTAAGATATGAAATTCTTTTCAAATATCATTCCACTTTAGCAAAGGATTTCTTGGTGAATACTATTTGAGAATGTATGAAATAATCTATTTACTTCATCTAGGACAATGAATTCTTTTTTGATCACTCAAATACCTTCATATGGTTCATGTTATACTCAAAGGTTGCCTTTTCATTACATTAATTAAGATAATATGTAACAAAATCAAAACATAACATTCTCTGTATAAAATAACTTATAATCTTAAATCTAATGATCACTTACACAACCGTCATGTAAGTTTTTCCATAGACATAGGTGATTGTTCTTGCAGGTCAGTTCAGTGAACATGTCTTATAACAGACACCTACATATTAGTTTTAGGTATCCCTCATACCTTAACTTATAGAACAATTGATTTGTTTCATAAAGTAAAAAATATGATATGTATCAGTCTTTACGACTCTAATAGATGTCTCGTATTAAAAGGGTATCAACCATAAATATTTTAAGAACAATGCTTTGATGCGATACAAATCCTATAATTATAAGAACTTTATAATTTTCCTTGCAAACTATTTTTGTCCCGTGAACTTTATATTTATTATAGATTTATTAATCTAATATTATATGAATATTTAAAATAAATTTTAGTTTTTATTAGCAATAAATATAATAATATAAAGTTTAAACATTTGATTAGATACCATGCATATTAAACGAACAATATTGCACCTTAATTGTACAGGAAATGCTTGGTAGCCACTCTTGACCTCGCAATAACTCATGGCAAGCAATTCTGTGGCAGTTCATCTGTCTCCTTGTTCGTACATGCATGTAAGTGTAGATTGTGAGGAATGACCAAAGTCGCTGTTTTGCTGTAAGTTTTCGGATTGAAGGAGATTGTGAGGAATTACATTTGTGAGTAAAAAACACTCCACTTTTGAGTAGCTGAATGGTACTTCAACTGTTGCTATATTAATATTTTGTTAAAATATATACTAAAAATATCTTAATTTAAAATTTAAAAAGGATCTAAAATATGATTTCCACTAGTTACCAATCATTGCCATCATATATAGCACTGGCATGTGTAGTGTAACTTCAAGCTGTCAGCAGCACCGATTCATTTCTATGGTCCTTCTCCTCTTAGGTTTCTCTCTCGGTGATGCCAGTGCATCTGAAAACCATTTAGCCATTTCAATTGAATAACTTTCCAGCAACTAAAAGTTATCCTGAGTTCATGGAAGGTTGAAGAACGCAATCCTGAGTTCTTCTCCACAAATGCATTGCACAGATTGATCAGCGTTGATGCGATTTTGGTTGCATAATGAAGGGTAACTTTTCTCCCTCGATCGAAAATGATTAAAGAAACTCATGAATCCTTAATTTATACAATCACAAAGGTATTCCTGTACGTGTTCATCAGAGTGAATTATTTTATTTTACTGGCACATGGATTCTGAGAGACTGCAGCAGCAGCAGCCAGCTCTCCAGCTGCAGTATTATACATTAATGGGAACGAGAAGCACATGCGACTATGCCAGAAGGGGTCATCTCAAGCTAAATTATTGTTTCATGTCGGTTTTCGTATTCTAGCTGGAGTTTTCCCAGCTACCATGCGCTGCCCACAAGATCAATCTTCATCTTATTTTTTTCTTTTTTATCAAAAACAAAGTTCTGGATGGGTGTGTGCAACTGTGCATGGCTCATCATGAGAAGAGAGATTATATATTTACGGGGAAACAACTCTTCTTATAGGGCTAAAGAAAAGACATAGAACTCATGATCCTTAATTCTTCAACAACAATCCTGTTCGTCTAGCTTTTCATGTACTGCATGCCAAACAGTTGTGTTTTATCCTATGGGTGTAGCAAGATTTAAGGCTTCTATGGATGTCGTCTTCTATGGTTTTATTGTAATTACTACAGGAGATAAATAAGGGGTTTTTTTGGCTTCAACCTGCAACAAAAAAATGATGTAGCGGTTGTATTTTTTTGGCTGAATATACAGCAAAACAAAGAATATAAGGATTTTTTTTTTGGCATGTTTATAGAAGGTCTATAGCTAGAAAAATAGGGCGAGAAGGATGCATTGTCTTTATTTTGCTGTGCTAACAAAGGGTATAAGGCATAGTTATTGATCCCGTCCCGGGCACCGTCCCGGATTTGTGTTTGGAACGGAACGTCCCGGTTTCGGTACCGTTCCGGGTACCGTTCCGGTTTTGTACTGTTCATTTTTATTTAATTATATATATGAAAAAAATAAAATATTAATTTAACAAGTATAATTTAAATTCAAGATAAATGAAATTTAAATTATACAATACAAACATAATCTCAAAATTAGAAACATCTTTGAAATTCCAAAATATTAAGAAAGTAAAATGTTCTAAAATAAAAGAAAAATACATCAAACATCCTCTACTACTTCATTAATATAAAAGTAAGGATCTTGATCCGGTCGTGGAACATAAGGAAAGTCGTCAACAAGACATTCCAATAGCTGGTCATCTCCACCAAGCTCATTCTCCTCATTTACACATGTCTCTTCATCATCTAAATTTAAAGTAGCAAAAGGTGCTTCGATACTCTCCCAACTTATGTCATCTCCATCAAGAAGACCGGGTTCTTCACAAATCCATTCATTCAATAGATCAATGTTGTCAAGGCTAATGGGATCTAAAGCATCTCTTGTTCTGCTCATATTCCTACAAAGAATAAACACGAAAGAAATTAAAAAAATTAATAGCAATGTAATAGAAAATAATTACTAATATAATAATATTGATATTTTACTTACCTCTGTTTAATCTTTAGATTATAGCGAACAAATACTAAATCGTTTAATCTCTTGTGCTCAAGCCTATTTCGCTTTTTTGAATGAATGAATTCAAATACACTCCAATTTCTTTTCGCACCCGGTTGCACTACAGAGATTGACTAAAAACTCGAATCGCAAACTTTTGAAGTTCCGGGAGTATCAATGCCGAATTGCTCCCACCATGAAACTAGATAACAAATTTTGAATAAATCAAATATTATAGATAAAAAAAAGACATTATATTGTAAAAAATAAAAGTTATTACCTGGATTTAACTTTTTCTCTTTGACGAATAGCCATGGTTACACCAAAAAGACCAGCTGCTCTCTTATACTCCTCAATTTGGGCACCGATGTTATCTTGAGTATCACAATCAGGGAACCAATCTCATAATTGTGGTAAGCAAACCTCGAGTTACCTCCCTTTGTTTTGAAAAAAGAAGGCCTAAAATATATTCCGAGATTAAGAAAACATCCTCGCTGCATGTAATGGACTATGAAGTTGCTTATCCCATCTAGCATCAATTACCCGAATATATGGTCCATATTGAGACATTCTATTTTTCAACCTTATTTTGATGGCTTCTTTTGCTTTATCCATTGCCTCATATAAATAGCCCATTGATGGTTTTTCTTCACTGTCTGCTAACCTTAGAACTCGTACTAAAGGCTCGCTGACGTTGACAATATGTGCACATCTCGGCCAAAAGTCGTTATCTTGTAAAATTATAGCAGCAATTTCGCTTTCTAACCCGACTTTTGCCATGACTTGATTCAACCCATTTTGTGCAAGTAAACATCTGTCGAAGCTCCTTCTTAAACTTCAGTAAACATTGGAGGCTTAAGAAATGGGTTGCAAACCTTGTTATGCCAGGACGACATAAATCATGTCCATTTGTGAATTCTTTCCTCATCAAAGCTAGAACCCATGCATGATTATATATAAACTTGGTTATATTTCTTGCCTTTTTAATGGTTTCATCAATCATTGGAAAAATATCTCGGATCACAAATATTTTCTAGCATTAAATCAATGCAATGGGCAGCACAAGGAGACCAAAAAAAAAGGTGCCATACCTTTGTCTGCAAAGCTTTCCCAAAGCAAATCTTTAAATGAAGCCTCATTATCACTAACAAATTGGACAATATTCTCTTGTCCAACTTCTTTGACAACTTCATCAAACATCTCCAGCAATGTCTCTTTATCTTTTCGAAGTCCTGAAGTGTCAACAGACTTCAAGAATACGGTGCCTCTCGGAGAATAGGCAAGGAAATTCACAATTGGTGCATTCTTCCTATTTGTCCACCCATCAGCCATAATTGAACATCCATAAACTCTCCAATCAGCCTTGATACTTAAAATGTATTCATGGACATTATGAACTACATCTTTCAAAAGTGGTCCTCTTAAATCATGAAATGATGGGCCTTTAAACCCAGTCCTATGGATGCTACTGCATCTAGCATTGGCTGATAATAATACGAATTAGCACTGTTAAACGGTATATTAGCATCATACCACCATGTTGCTACAACTATTCTTGCATTGTGTTCCATCTCTTTAGTAGCCATTGCACTTCTAATACTAGGCTGGGAACCCGGGGTAGTTCGTGGAGCAAATAAAGGAATCCTTCTTCTAGATGTACTTGTTCCTTGCACTGTCGTTCTTCTACTTGTTTGTGAACGTATATCACCCGAACGAGGATTTGCAGCATCACCCTCTGCTATTTCTTCATCATTGGAAGCTGATTGAGAATTTCCAATATCGGTTCTAATTCTTTTTCTTCTCTCTTTCTCCATTGTCATCTCATCTACCCGCTTGATTCATTTGCCACTTAACCTCCGGGAGGGACCTTTTTTACAAGGTTCAACTTCACCTTTAATACTCAGCAAGGTGGTACTTCAACCGAGTAACACCACCACCATTGATCCGTTTATTACAATAAATGCATATACTTCCATTCTTTACACCAGGAACCACCTGTCCATGAGCCCATGCTGGATCATCTGATCTTGTTGGAGCTGAATACATGGAAGTCCCACCACTAGATGAGTTTTCAGCCATGTAATTTAATCTGTTGTAAAAAAGATAACACAAGTTAGGCATGTATCATTCTTAGCCTTAATCATTTTGACTAAATCTTGAGACAAAAAGAATTACAAGGAGTCAAGGAGTCAAGGAGTCAAGAATTACAAGAGAATCAGGCAGAAAATTCCTAAACAATGCCAAAAAATCAGATATGTTCTACTGAAAATTGAGTTCAAAATTCATGGTTCAATGTTTCAGATCTTGCTTTCAACAACTGCCGGCTCTTGCTACTTAAGTATCCTTGATGACTCAATTATGGGGGTTGTATCCACATTAATTACCTTAGTGATGCTATTGTTTCCATGTGTAGTTATATCATGGTGGTTCGCTAGGCACCATGGTATCCATGACGGGGCAATTATGGACCCAATTGGTTAGTCAGATGTGAAAAAATTGTTGTGATGTATCGAAAGGCTCCAGATGCAGTTTTCAATTTTGGAATCTGTGTTAGCCTGACCTACTTTAATTTTCCCAAGTCAATGTTACCTAGAAGATTTAATTGTTGCCTAACGATGGCTATAGCCATTTTCTATACCACTGCTGCCAATATTCGCAAGTCTTTTAATTGTTTCTTTACAAAAAGAAACATGGGTTTGGTAAAACTAAAACACTCGGTGTTGATTATTTAATGATTTCTTCATGCAGTCAACTCTCAAATGCATCATAATTGCACTCCAGCAGCTCGCTCAAGAAGGAGATGAGAAGTCATGTTTTACATTTTGCTTTCCAAAATCTCAACCCATGTAAACAATTCAACATACTTTCCTCTCCCTGTAAATGCCTTTGCCTATACCTGGATGCCATGAAGACTGTAAAGGATTTAAATGGGTGTGTCAACCCATCTTTAAATGGGTGTTTCTTCAATGTTTTGAAAATTTTGAACTCAATACCCACTACACAATCATGAGTTCACAATTCTCTAACTAATACTCCATAACATTCCTCAAATAAATCATGCAGCATGTTATCACTCATTATCAAATGATCAAAGGCAAGTCATACGCATATAACCAAATCATATACTGATTCATATAAACAAGGAGAGCAATTATATACAATTTATGTACATTGCATTGTAGAAAAGAACAGGAGCCACCAAGTTCTATAATACCCTTCAATTCATGAATTCGGAGATGCCGATTACCGAATTAGCACATTCGACAATGCCGCTACCGAACAATACAAGTAACATCCCCTCGCACATTCGGCAATATCATACATTATGCCTTCCAATTGAATTTCTTCATTAGCCGAGCATGCATCCATTATGCGGAAGAAATGGTGTTCGGTGTTCACCCCATCATGCAATCATTATCAAGCATCAACAACATCAAGCATTCATTATCAAGCATCAACAACATCAATCCCACATTCACATTCATGCATTTTCGACAGCTTTCAATTTTTTCAATAAATTAAAGGATTTGGTTCCTCAAATGTGTACCTTTAACTGGAGATATGGGGAAGAAGAACTACTGAAGATTTTGTGCCGCCGTGTGGAAGAAATTGCGCCGCCGTGTGGAAGAAATTATGCCGCCGTGATTTTGATTTTTGATTTAGGGTTTCAGAAATTGAGCTGATTTAGGGGTTGAGGATAACAAATTGAGCTTTTCAAGTGTGGGATTTCTGGATTATGAATCGAAAACAAGGGATTTCTGGATTAATTTGAGAGAAGAGAACTCGGGAGTAGATTGGGGGAAATTGGGGGAAAATCGGTCGTCTGGTCTGGGAGAGTGGGAGCGGGAAGAAGAAAGGGAATTAGGCGTAACGTGTAATGGCTAAACGACGTCGTTTCTTACTTATGTAAACGACGTCGTTTTGATCCGTACCGGAACGGAACGCCCGGTACGGAACCGGGGCGTTCCGGCCGGAATTTGCCCGGATTTTCCGGGACAGGCCGGGATTCTAGCCGGGACAAAAACGTCGCCGTTTTGTCCCGGATTAGGCATTGGGACGGGGCGTTCCGGCCGTTCCGGCCGGAACGGGGCGGGATCAATAACTTTGGTATAAGGTCTTGTAGTCTTAGGGCAGATTGTAAAAAAGTTTGCATCGATCATGAAAAATGGCTTGAAAAAGTGTTCCTTTTTGCCTTCTAATGAGAGAAAAAGAACGTGATCAGGGGGGAAGGATAGGGTTTTTTACTGTGTTATGGATACCAGAAAGAAAAACGGTGTCGTCTGTTTTTTTAACTAACATGAAAATGATTGACAAAAAGATTGAAAATCATGAAATGATCGGATCGCATCGAAAATATATTTTTCTTGAATATTATTGTATTTTTGCAAAAAAAAAATTCTATTTTAAAAATAAAGTTGAAAATGTTTTTTGAAATGACATTAAAACTGAGTTACGATATCACATTTGTGAAGTATTGAAGAATACTTTAATGTTAAATTAAAGAGAAATGTTATGGAATAGAATTTTAAATTATAGTTTAAGAAAATTATAGAAACTCTAAAATATATTTATAAAAATTTAAACTTTTAACTGAGACTCTAAAATATATTTATATTATTCTTTAACATTTCTTTTAATACATTTTTTTTTGTTGATCTTCATCACGCTGTCTTGCTACTTATGTCAAGAACCTAGCCAATGACCCTGTAGCCTACGCTGAATACCAATGACTCTGGCGGGCATGGTTGTCAAAATCGCGATTTTAACACGACATGGAAGGGGATTCGAAAACTCGGATCGTAAGATCGGATCATAAAAATGTAAAATCGTACCTGAATTTTTCCGTACAAAAATTATAAAATCACAGCTAAAATCGTGTAGGTAGAAAAATCGTAAAATCATAAGTAAAATATTTTTGAATACAATATAACATAATTATGGCCATAAAACTTCATTAGTTAAGGTTCATACATGATTCAAAATAACTTAAAAATACATTACAAAACAATTATGTCCATAGAATTTCATTAGGTAAAAATTAACAAATTAAAAATAAATATTTTGTTGACGTAATATATAAATTAAAATTAGTCTCATGACCGTTATTTTTCTCGTTATTTTTAATACATTCATCAAAAACATTATTATTGAAAGGAGTAAGTTATATAATTAAATAATTGCTTTTGAAAAACCCTCCAACAATAAAATAATTATTTTTAATTATATTTAAATTAAAAAATGAATTTAAATATAATTAAAAGACCCACAATATTTGAGATTTGAAATTTAAGCTACTTATTGTATGTTTTTCAAGTAATTGTATGTTTTTTTATGGTTGTTGTATTTGAAGTTAATTAATGTTATTTATTGTCTTAAATTAATAGGATTTTTTTAAAATTATTTTTTTATGTTAACTATTTTTTTATGCTAATTAATAATAATAATAATAATAATAATAATAATTATTATTATTATTATTAAACCCTCCGATTATTATTATTATTGTTATTATTATTATTACTATACCTCCCGTAGAAACCTACTTATTTATTATTATTATTATTATTATTATAAATTTATAACCCCCCCTAGAAACCTACTTTTTTTTTTATTATTATTATTATAACAAGTATAAAAGCCCCCCCCTCCTAACCCTAAATGCTAAATCTCTAATTCCCTTCTCCCACCACGCCGCCCACCCATCTTCCTCCTTTAATCCCTCTGCTTGTGAATGTGGAATCCCTCTGCTTGTGAATGTGGAATCACCTGCCCAGTGCCCACCCACCCATCTCCCTCCCTCCCTCTCCTTGCGCCGCTACTCTCTTCCTCCTCATCTCCTTATTCTCTTCTTTATTTTTTTTCTTGGCTCCGTTCGAAATTTTGAATTAGCTTTTGAACCGGTGGCAGAATGAGCAGATCGTAAAATCAGACCGATTCGGTCCGATTTTACGATTTTAACCGAGTTTGACCGAAATCAATTTTTCTACTCGAGTTGACAAGGTTTGATGAGTTGACTCGTAAAATCGTATGATTTTGCGAGTCAACTCGTAATTTTGATAACCTTGCTGTCAGGTGTATTGGGTAATTATGGGAAGACCCGTGCTGCAAGCCTGGACACGTTTCCTTGCCGATTATGCAAGGCTGTTGGCAGGAAAAGAGGGAGAAATGCTAGAGCTTATCAATCTCATTTGGATTGTTTTTGGCAATCAACTGTTGTTGAGAATTGTAACAAATAAAGGGTTATATTGGTAATTAGGAATATGGAAGAAATCTAGGGTCTATTATGTAAAAGGTGTAAGGCTTTATATAGGCCAACTCATTAATCAATAGACAACTTTTTGCTCAATTAAAATCTTTTTGGTATCAGAGCCACCACAGATCTAGGGTTAGCCACAAAAAAAAAATCGCTACTGTAGCACTGCTACTGTAGCGCCGCCACTGTAGCAAAAAATCACTACTGTAGCACCGCTACTGTAGCGCTGCCACTGTAGCACTGCCAGCCAGCGAGCGCTGCCTTCCTAGTCGCGCCGCCTCCCTCTTCCTAGGCTGAGTCTTCCCTTTCTCTCTCTCTCTCTAGGCCGGCCACCACCTCTCCGTTTTGATCTTCTATTGAAGGGAGCCCGTGTTGGGGGGGGGCGATACCCCATGGATCCCAAGGAAGGGTAGAGATGAAGGGATAGAGACCTAGACATTGATCTGAGGAGAATCAAGAGAAGGGTCAAGAAGAGGAAGAAGGGCAAGGTTGTGATCTAGACACCTGAATACGAGTCAGATTAATGGAGGCTAGCAAGAATCCGATGGAGGAGATCGTGAAGAAGTTAGGTCCTGCAAACCTTGCAACCTTGATGCAGTTTATGAGGATGTCGATGGGTGAAAGCGCCACGAGGCCACTGTCTGTGAAGGTGGAGCTTCCACCTATTGATCTGAAACTCGATGGGCCAACCACATACTTGAGCTAGTCACGTCGGGTAAGGTATACTCTGACAGGAAGAAATCTGGAGGGTTTTTTGACGGGTGACAGAGTAGAGCTGATTGAGGGTGCTACAGGGAGAGATGAGTGGAAGTCTACACACATGTTGGTGTACATCTGGCTTCTGAACTCGATGGTCCCATCTATTGCTGCCACCGTGGATGGTATTGAGAAGGTAAAGGATGTCTGGGAGAAGTTGAGGAGGACTTATGATGGGGTGGGGAATAATCTGAGGGTGTTCCAGATCAAGAGGGAAATCTATGCTGCAGTACAGGGGAGATAGGACGGTGCAGGAGTATTCCATAGAGCTGGAGCGCTTGTGGTTAGAGCATGATCATTTCTCACCTCGAGCAAGCTGCAAAGATCCTGAGTGCAAAGAGAGAGAGGCATTGGTTCAGGAGCGGACTATGTTATTTCTCCAGGGGTTGTCCCCAGCGTTTGAGCAGAGGACTGCGATGTTGTTAGCCCAGACGAAGATTCCCTCACTTGAGGAGGCAGTATCAGCTATGATACAGGAAGAGAGCCGCATCAAGCTACAGGCGGGGACAGGTGGACCTCCGGGAGTGAAGTCTGCTTTGGCTGTCTCCAACTTGGGAAACACAGGGGCCAGGGTTGAAACTCGTGAGTGCTACAACTGCGGCGAGGTAGGCCACTTGAAGCAGGCATGCACTAAGCCACCGAAGGAGAGGAACTCGGGTGGTCGTGGCCAGACTAGAGGTCGTGGTCGCGGGCGTGGAGGTCGCAGAGGTGGTGGAAGAGGAGGCTATTGGGCAAATCTAATGGTAGCAGATGACGAGGGAGAGGCAGATGTGGTCTTTACTGATGAAGATCACGAGTTACTGGAGATGTTGAAGAGGAAGCAGAGAGTGGTAGTCGATGGAGACAGGAAGGGTGCGAGGGAAGAAGCATCCACATCCACCAGAATGGATAGTAGATTCTGGTGCATCTCGACATGTGACAGATACTGCTAGTGAGTTCTCATCTTATAGTCATCTAGCGGTGCCAGAGAGCATCCAAACTGCTGATGGTACAGCACAGCCTGTGGTTGGTAAGGGTACTGTGAGATGTACCGATTCTATGACTTTGTCCAATGTTTTGCATGCTCCTTCTTTTCCAGTGAATCTTTTATCCATTAGTGTCATTATTCTCCAACTAAAATGTGTTGTTATTTTTGATATTCCCAAGGTGATCTTCCTGGAGAAGGGGAGTGGCCGGAGACTTGGGACTGACACATGGCATAGCGGACTGCGGTACCTGGATAGAGAGGGGATAGACTCAGCCTTGACATCCATGGTTGAGAGTGCTGGAGTAGGAGGAGTTGGGCAGAGTGTGGAGGATGTGTTGCTGCTACATCACAGGCGCATGGGACATTCTTCTTTTAGTTTGTTGAGTCGTTTGTATCCGTCTTTGTATGAAAAGGCAAATAAACAGAAACTAGTGTGTGATGCTTGTGAGTTTGGCAAGCTTACTAAAAGCTCTTATGTTAGTTCTGAGAATAAGAGTTCTAGTGTTTTTGATTTAATACACTCTGATGTTTGGTTATCATTATTTTGTGTCTTTTATTGATTGTTTCTCTCGTGTTACTTGGTTGTATTTGATGAGAAACAAGAGTGATGTATTGAATTGCTTCAAAGATTTTCATAGGGCTATTCAGACTCAATACGGGGCAGTAGTGAAGGTATTGAGGTCCGATAATGGGACAGAGTATACCAACAAGGTGTTTGGGGAATACTTGTCGGCTCAAAGGATACAGCACCAAACTACATGTCCATACACACCAGCACAGAACGGAGTAGCAGAGAGGAAGAATAGATACTTGCTAGAGGTAGCCCGCAGTATGATGATTTCAATGAATGTTCCAAAGCACTTGTGATTGTTGATAGATTGACAAAATCAGCCCATTTTCTACCAGTTAAGATTACTTATGGGTATGCAAGGTTGGCATAATTGTTTATTAGCGAGATTGTACGATTGCATGGAGTGCCAATCTCGATAATTTCAGATAGAGGTCCACAATTCACATCGCGATTTTGGGTGAAGTTTCAGGAAGCGATGGGTACTAAAGTGCAGTTGAGCACAACTTTTCACCCTCAGACTGATGGTCAGTCTGAAAGGACTATTCAGATATTGGAGGATATGTTGAGAGCCTGTGTTATGGATTTTGGGGTTGGTTGGAGTAAGTTCCTATCATTAGTGGAAATTACTTACAACAACAGTTATCAGGCTAGCATAAAGATGGCACCTTATGAGGCTTTGTACGGACGAAAATATAGATCACTAGTTTGTTGGTTTGAGGTTGGTGAGAAAAGGCTAATGGGACCTGAGTTGATTCAAATTACCTCAGAGAAGATAGAGGTGATCAGAAAGAGGCTTCAAACAGCTCAAAGTAGGCAGAAAAGTTACGCGGATAAAAGGAGGCGTGACTTAGAGTTTTCAGTGGGTGATTGTGTGTTCTTAAAGGTCTCACCGACCAAGGGAGTATTCAGGTTTGGAAAGAAAGGCAAGCTAAGTCCTCGATTTATTGGGTCGTATGAGATTTTGGAGAGAATTGGAGCAGTTGCTTATAGGTTGGCTTTACCGCCAAATTTGTCGGCTATACATCCTGTATTTCATGTTTCTATGCTACGGAAGTATATGCCGGATCCATCTCATGTGTTAGAAGTGCATCCAGTTGAGTTAAGAGATGATGTGACTTATGAGGTGCAACCAGAAACTATAGTGGACCGACAAGTAAGAAAGCTAAGGTCGAAGAATATAGCTTCGGTGAAGGTGAAGTGGAAAGGTCATTCAATTGAAAAAGCGACATGGGAACTTGAGGATAAGATGCGTGAGGAATATCCTCATCTTTTTGATAATCTCAGTACGTATTCAAACATTTATTTAGTTTCGAGGACAATACATGAGTGCCCTTG
The DNA here is from genome assembly GCA_029228605.1 of Salix koriyanagi. Lineage (NCBI taxonomy): Eukaryota > Viridiplantae > Streptophyta > Magnoliopsida > Malpighiales > Salicaceae > Salix > Salix koriyanagi. The sequence goes on from CM055339.1 coordinate 11,314,067, forward strand.
GTGGCTTAGAATTAGGTGTGTAAATAAATTAAGAGTAGGGTAGTAATTGCATAAGCTTATAAATATAAATAGAAAAGAAGAGAAAAGAAAAAGGAAAAACAAAAAAGAAAGGAATAGATCTGAAATTTGAGAGAGAGAATCGGGAAGAGAGGAAGAAAGAAGAAGAAGAAGAGAAAAGAGGGAAAGAGAAGAGGATGAGAAAAGAAGAAGGAGAAATAAGTTGTTAAGGTAATGCGTGTGTTTTATTATGTATAAATGTGATTATTAGCTATGATTTTTGCTTGTATTGATTGTTAGGGTTTGAGAATTTTATTTGGGTTTAATTGATGAATTAAGAGAGATGTTAAGGGTTGAATGTGTTGGGTAATGGTTTAATTAGTTTGATTGTAGATGATATTTGAAGGTATTGGGTGTTTGGTGTAAGAAAATGTTGATAAATGGTGAAATAATGTTGAGAAAATTGAAAAATCCCTTGCTGAAAATTTTGGGTTGAGGTTGAAGATGATGAAAATTCATTTTGGTCCTTTTTGTGAAAATTACAGTTTAGTCCCCGAACTTTGGAAAATTACAATTTAGTCCCTGAACTTTGGAAAATTTCAGTCTGGTCCCTGGAGTGAAATTGGAGATTCTGGACAGAATTGAGAATGAATTATGGACAAGATTTCAGTATTGTTATGAAATTATGAGGAGTTTAATTGGTCACTCAATTTGATAAAATTACAATTTGACCCTAAAAATATGAGAAAAATTCAGAATGGTCCCTAGGTGAATTAATAGCATTTTAGATTGGTTTGATGGATAATTGAAGCTCATTTGATGGATTAATATCAATTTTATGAATTGTGTTTTTTGGAATTACATTTCGGAAGAAACCTTTGTTTTAGATTTTTGCGAATAATGGATAGTTTGATTAAAAAACACATAGGATTATGAGTTGAACTCTTAGATATGTTATTAAAGGTATTTTACTTCTTTTGAGTCATTTTTGAGTATATCTTCTTTTATATATTCAGATAATCCCGATATTCAACCTACGGGACATCAGTAATATTTCGTCAACATCCTGTTTCTGAACCTTGTTTGCTCTTAAGTCAGGTGAGTGGATAATATTCAATATGCATGAGAAATAGTATAAATATTTGAATTTGCTAGTATGAATTGGATTATGCTTTTTGATAATAAATACCTTGATTACTGTTCTTGATATGATAAAGCATAATCAATTGTTGAATATACGTTCTTGATATGAGCCTATATCTATTTGTGAATTGATAGCTCCTCATTTGATTGATACCATGAGTTGAGCATTGAGATATGAATATGTCTGTTTGATTATAAGATATCCCTATGGTATGCCAGTCAGAATACCCATGCTAACAGGGTAGTGTTAGCCTTTGTGCACATCGTATCTGAAACCCTAGTTGGTCGGGGGAGTCACCAACCTATGCGGACTGATCATCCCACAGTACAGAGCCTCATGCTCATTGCATTTTGATTTTCTGACGAGCTTTACCTATACATTCTTGTTATGACCTATTTGAGAACCTATCACTGTTTGTTATGATCTATTGAGAAACTTCTTGTAAGAACTTCGAGCCGATTTGTTAATATACTTCTCTTTGTTGTATTATCTCGTATGTGTATATTGGATATTATCTACTCACTGAGTTGTTGAACTCACCCCCTCATTATTTATTATTTTCAGGGTCGTAGCTTGCTAGCAGGTCATTTTTGTCCTACTCTTGGAACCTGCTATTTTGTTTGTAGTCGATACTTTTTGTTCATATGTCTAGTTAGTGCTCCACAATTATAATTGTATGTAATTAACTCTTGTATAAAGACAATTGAATTATGTTATAAAGTTTACTTTGTTATTTCCGCTGCGTTGAACTCTGAATATGAATGATAAGTTTGTGTGTAAGTTTGGGTTCGCATAGGTGTGGAACCTTGGAGGGGGACCATGCCTTTGTGCCGGTCACGGATCCGGGAATCGGGTCATGACAAAGATGGTATCAGAGCTAAAAATAAAATGAATAATAGTAAAGTTAGGATTCGTATTGTGGAGCATTAGGATCCGTTTTGTCTTGTTTGTCATCCTTGAAATTCTGAATTCTCATCAAGCATATCTTCCTGATTCCTTATGTCTTCTATAGATATGCTTTCAGATAATTATTTGATAACTATTGTGCTATTGTTCTGGAATGATAAGAGTGTGTTATTTCTTCTAGGATATGTCGAGGAATAGACGTGTAGCTGATAATATTAGAGTAGGTGACGATAAAGATGATGTCCCTATTGTACAATTGAGAAATACTAGGCAAAGAAGGGGAGGTGCACCAGCGCCTCAATATGTTGAAGAGATACCTCCATCAGTAGAGGAGGAGTCTTATGAGGTTGAAGAGGAAAATGAGGTTGATGAAATAGGTGCAGGAGAGGTTGCCATTGAAACAATGACAGAGTTTCGGCAGCTTAAGAGGACTATGCGAACTTGGATGGAATATAATATGGAGAGAGATAGGAGAAGGGATAGAGATGTGCCATCATCATCTCATACCGATCAAGGAGTAAATGTGCCATTGAATGATTTCATGTAGTTGGCACCTCCTACCTTCACTGGGATGAATAGTTCAGAGGATCCTCAAAGGTTCCTTGATGATATATGGTGTCGATGTGAAATTTTGGGATGTACAGACCATTAGGTCGTAAGTTTGGCGTCATTTAGGTTGGAGGGAGATGTGGCAATTTCTTGGTTTGAGTCTAGGAAGAGGGCAAGACCAACAGAGGCTCAGTGGACATGGAATGAGTTTAGCACCATGTTTTTAGACAAATTTCTCCCTCAGAGTGTTAGAGATGCTCGGCTTTATGAATTTGAGAGGTTATCTCAAGGGAGTATGACGGTTGATGAATATGATCTAAAGTTTACCCAGTTGTCTAGATATGTTGAATATCTTCTACCTACGGAAGAGTGGAGAGTCAAAAGGTTCATAAGAGAGCTTAAATCCTCTATATTCATAGCTATGGTGTCCCAGGTGTTTCCATTGTACTCCTCAGCTGTTGACTGCGCCAGACAAATAGAGGCGCGAGAATTTGAGGACGTAGTTACAAGTCAGCCTAAAAGGTCTAGAGAGGAGGGTCAGTCCTCTAGACAATCAGGAGGATCAAGTGCGGGTCCATTTAGGGGACGGAGTGGTCGTCAAGATTCTAGGGTTCAGAGGAGGTTCAGACTGAGATCTACAGTTAGTGGCTCGGGTAATTAAAGTGGTAGTAGTGATGCTCGGAGTTATGGCCAAAGTTCAGTTCAAACTGCACCCCGTAGCTCATTTGTTCCATCTGGGGACAATTCTTTATGCTAGTACTGTGGAGGAGGTCATACTAGTGCAGAATGTTATAAAATAACCGGAGCTTATTTTAACTGCGGCCAGCTAGGCCATAAGATTAGGGAGTGCCCTATGAGACAATCATCAGCTTCAGGGGCATCTAGTTCAGCTCAACGTCCTATTCAGTCACCATCAACGGGTCAGTCTATAGCTCATGGTGGTAGAGGTTTTGGTGGACGTGGTCAGACGGGCCGAGGGGGCCGAGGGGGCAGAGGTCAGAGGCACACAGGATCAGAGGCATGCTAGAGTCTTTACCTTGACTCAACAGGATGCTCAGACATCCAACACCGTTTTCTCAGGTATTCTTCCTGTTTGCTCTTTTGAAGCAAAAGTTTTATTTGATACTGGTGCCACTCATTCATTTGTGTCCCTATATTTTACCATGAGGTTAGATAGACAACCAACTCTATTAGAATTTCCCATTTCAGTTTCTACTCCTTTGGATGAATCAATATTGGTGAAGTATGTGTATCAAAATTATGAGATAGAAATTGGAGATAAGATCCTTATGGGAGACTTGAATGTTTTAGATATGATCGATTTTGATGTGATTTTGGGAATGGATTGGTTGTCAAAGCATAGGGCTTTAGTAAATTGTTGGGGTAAGAAGGTAGTATTTGAATTAGATGGAGAAACAGGGTTAGTGTTTCGAGGAGATAAAATTGTGTCTTCATCAATTATGTTGTCGACTATCTCGAGGAGAATAGTACGAAAAGAGGTACAATGTTACCTAGCACACATAGTGGATGTAGATAAGGAAATTCCCCAATTGGACCAAGTTCCTATAGCTAAGGAGTTTATTGATGTATTTCCTGATGAGTTACATGGATTGCCCCCGTATAGGGAGATTGATTTTTCTATTGATTTAGTTCCGGGTACCGAACCAATATCAATGGCACCATATAGAATGGCACCAGCAGAACTGAGAGAGCTAAAGGAACAATTGCAGGATTTATTAGATAAGAAGTTCATTAGGCCAAGTGTGTCTCCTTGGGGAGCCCCTGTGTTGTTTGTGAAGAAGAAGGATGGGTCATTGAGGTTATGTATAGATTATAGACAACTAAATCGAGTGACAATTCGAAATAGATACCCACTCCCTCGAATAGATGATTTGTTTGATCAGTTGCAGGGAGCTCAATTCTTTTCTAAGATTGATCTTCGATTTGGGTATCATCAGTTGAGGATAAGGAAGGAAGACATTCCAAACAGCGCTTTTAGAACTCGGTATGGTCACTATGAGTTCTTGGTGATCTCTTTTGGATTAACGAATGCGCCAGCAGCTTTTATGGACTTGATGAACAGAGTGTTTAAACAGTTTATTGATCAATTTGTGATAGTTTTTATTGATGATATTTTGATTTATTCAAAGTCTAGAGAGGAGCATGAGCAACACTTGAGGATAGTGCTTCAAACTCTGCGGGATCATCAATTGTATGGTAAATTCTCAAAAAGTGAGTTCTGGCTGGAGAGGGTAGCATTTCTTGGACATGTAGTGTCAAGAAATGGGATTGAGGTTGATCCTCAAAAGATTGAAGCAGTAAAGCAATGGCTTAGGCCTACTTCAGCAACAGAAATTAGGAGTTTCTTGGGTTTGGCTGGATACTATAGGAGGTTTGTGGAGAAGAGGGGGTGGTTCTGTCCCAGAGAAAATATGTGTTAGACTTGCTCAAAAAGACGGGCATGCTGGGATGCAAACCGACTACTTCTCCGATTGATCAGAAGTTCAAGTTGAGTGCAGAGCGGGAGAGCCAGTTGATCGTGAACGGTACTAGAGGCTGGTAGGCCGGTTGATCTATCTGAGTCACACTCGTCCTGACATCTCATTTGCAGTAAGTGTGGTGAGTCGCTACATGCATGATCCGAGGAAAGGCCACATGGAAGCGGTGTACCGAATTCTGCGATATCTGAAGAGTGCACTAGGGAAGGGGCTAATCTTCAGGAAGAATGGACACTTGGGCATTGAGGGATATTGTGATGCTGACTGGGCAAGGTGTGCTGATGATAGGAGGTCTACATCGGGGTATTGCATGTTTGTAGAGGGCAACTTAGTCTCTTGGAAGAGCAAGAAGCAGTCGGTAGTTTCGAGATCGACTGTAGAGGCAGAGTACAGGGCCATGTCTTTAGGAGTTGCCGAGATACTGTGGTTGAGAGCCCTATTGGTAAAGGTCAAGGTGGACCAAGGAGCCCAGATGAAGTTGTGGTGTGACAACGAGTCGACAATCAACATTGCTAATAATCCGGTACAGCACGACAGGACTAAGCATATGGAGATTGATAGATTCTTCATCAAGGAAAAATTGAATGATGGACTACTGAAGCTAAGTCATGTGACTACTGGAGATCAAGTGGCTGACTGCCTCACCAAGGGACTTAGTTCAGTAAATTTATCTAGGTTGTGTGACAAGATGGGCTTAGTGGATATCTTTTGCCCATCTTGAGGGGGAGTGTTGAGAATTGTAACAAATAAAAGGTTATATTGGTAATTAGAAATATGGAAGAAATCTAGGGTCTATTATGTAAAAGGTGTAAAGCTTTATATAAGCCAACTCATTAATCAATAAACAACTTTTTGCTCAATTAAAATCTTTTGCTTTCATGGTGAATCCAAGATTTTGCTACTCCGAGTGGATGATTTGTTGTTGTTAGAAAATAATATAAATTATATTCTTAAATCTTATTTAACAGTTTAAGTTTTTAGATAATGTTTCTATGACATGGTATTAGAGCCAAGAGAATATATACAAAAGCATTTTTCCATGATAGGGTTATCATTTTTCCATGATGAAATTTTGTGGTTCAATTGAAGGAGACTTGATTTGTATGTAGTTTGATTGATGGAACTCAAAGTGTAAAGCCGGGCTTTCCATCTGTAGTTGTTGACTTCCAAAATGTTGACCAAAATAGGAGATATAAATTAGTTGTTTGCTTATCTAGAAGAAAAAATAATAATTATAAGGTAAAATATTCTTATTATTTTTTATGACTAACAAGTTTTATTTTATTTATTTGTGTTGCTTTTTTTTATTTAAATAATAACGGATAATAAATCACCAATAAGCATCATAAAAGTCTTATGAGCTTGGTTTTTTAATACTCAAAAATCAAGTTTTTTTTTCATTTTAGTCCTCAAAATCTTGAGTTTTTTTTTCAAACATTTTATTTTTATTTTTATTAGTTAATATTAAGATTAATATTATAGGGTATTAAACTTTATTATTTGTTATATTTGTTTTTTTATAGATTGATTTTTTTATATATTATATTGACTGAGAATTAAGATTTATTATTTATTTTAACTTGATATCTATGAAGTTATTTCTGGTTTAATAACTCAGGGTTTAATACGTTAACCTAGTTTCACCTGACTTATTTTTGTAATTGAATTTTATTTTTTAATATTGAATTAATAGAGAATTAAATTTAATAAAAAAAATATTTGTTTTATATATGGTTATTAGGATCTCTAATAGATTTGAAAAAATAAATATAGTAAGTTAACTAATTTTTATTTTTAAAATCCTAAATCGAGCTTTAGAAAAAAATCATCAACATTTGTTTATTGAAATAAAAACAAGAAATCACACCTCATTTTGAATTCATTGTTGCAATTTTCAAATCTAAATAAATTTATTTTCACAGATAAAAAATAAATAGAAGATGAAAGATAATTTTTCAAAGAAAAAAAAAGGGGGCCAAGGTATGGGCTCCCTCGCACAGCCACATTCACAGGAATAAGATCGGTAGCGTAGTCCTAAAAAAAAACGAAAAGAATATAAGAAAAGAATAAAACAATGAGACCATTGTTCAACACTGTAAAGCTCGACCCCCTCCGTCTGTTCTTCTCCCCAAACCTCCTCATCAGACGCAAAACGACTCTCGTCTCTCTTCCAAGCTTTACCTGCCCAAATAAAACCCTAACTCGAATTCAAACTCCTGGGGTTTTTCATTGTAAAGAAATGGCGACAGTGTCATCAGAATCAGCAGCAGGAGCAGTGGTTCAAGTGAAAGACAAGATTGAACTGACTGAGGTTGAAAAGCAGATTTTTGACCGCTTTGTCAACACTCTTCACCATTTCAGTCTCCATACTGAGCTACGTGTAGCTGGCGGTTGGGTTCGTGATAAGGTAAGTTTTATTGCTGTGGTATTATCTGTGTTGTGAGAAGATGCCCATAGCATGTTTGATGAAAGTCCGTAATGAATAATGAAAGTTTAGCAAAGAGAATCATAAGCAGTAAATGGTTACATGATGTTTGCTGGGTTCTTTGTGGTCATTTAAGTCTTAAGCAATAAGCATACTGGAGGAAATGATAAGACGTTATATTTTCTTTTTCCTCTGGGTTTTTATTGTCTGATTAAAATTCTTAGTGCTTTTTTATCTTCTGGGATTCGTATAAGATGTTGTTTTAATGTCATTTGCAGCTTCTAGGCAAAGAATGTTATGACATCGACATTGCTATCGACAATATGTCGGGCAGTGAATTTGTTGATAAGGTTAGGGAATACTTGTTATCTACCGGGGAAGAGGCTCATGGAGTTGGGATTATTCCACGGTATAAGTATTATTTATTTTCTTCATTTTAGGAATTATTATTTTCTGTTCAAAGTTAAATATACTTTTGGTTTTATTTAAAAACCAGATTTTTATATATAAAAAAGGTTTTCTTTTGGTTTAGATGACTTTGCTGGTTTCATGTTCTGTTTTTGAAGATGTTTTGCCCTTCATCATCTCTTATTGGAAAAACTGACGTTCCTGAATCTAAATATCACATTTCAATCACTATCCTTGCACATTGACTCCTTTTCATGCGGTGGTTTGAACTTCTTATTAGATTAATAGTTGTCATTATTTTACATATTTTAGCCTTTTGGGTCTCCATAGTGTTTTATGATATTATATGCAACCTTAATGTTATCTGATTCTACTTTTGCAGCAATCCTGACCAGTCTAAACACTTGGAAACTGCAAGGATGCGTCTTCTTGATTTATGGATTGATTTTGTAAACTTGAGGAGTGAAGACTACAGTGAGAACAGTCGCATTCCTACAATGGTATAAAATTTTAGCTTAGAATTCACTCAGCTACTATTTTTCTAATTTCATGTGCATGACATGTACCCGAGGCTGTTCTGTTTGTTAATGAGAACTTAAAACATGCTATATACTGGCAGTGTTTTCTTGTTTTGAATTTGTCATGCTTATATGAGGAAATTATTAAGAATGAGGTAATTAAGAACAGAATTTCATTACATGATATTTCATATTCTGAACCCTTTACATTATTTTTCATTTTCTATTTTTTTTTATAAATGTTGACAAGGGGCTGAGTTACTCCATGAAGTGGCTAATCATTAGGTGTGAGAGACTGAAAACTTTGAATTTGTTGTTGATGGAGCTAGTTTAGAACTTCGTGTATATTATTAGTACACTTAAATGTTTCCATCACAGTGATTTTCTGTTTGATCATTACTTAAAGCTGAGCCGTTTTCTTGCTGTTTGGTAAAATTATTACTTCATGTAGGATGTATGACATTTAGTTATTCAAGTTTACTTGTGCTGGGTGCATCACTATTTAAGTTAACCTGTTTTACCACAGACATTTGGCACAGCAAAAGAAGACGCATATAGAAGGGATTTAACCATCAACAGGTATTTTAATTTTGATATTGGTTAAGTCAAGGACACTGTCCACGCCCATTTGCAGGAGTTATTGTTATCAGCTAATCTTGGTGCAATTTCAATTTCTTCTGTTGGCCAGCTTGTTCTACAATATCAATACTGGTTCTGTTGAAGACCTAACTGGAAGAGGTTACGAATCGTATTACTTTGTTATGCTTTTTATTTGTTCCAAGAATGTAACTTTCACTTACTATGCGTATAGCTTTGCCACTTTTCAGATGTATTTTCTCTTCCCTCTTCTATTACAGGCATTGAAGATCTAAAATCTGGAAAAATAGTAACTCCTTTACCTCCAAAAGATACCTTTTTGGATGACCCACTTCGAGTTCTGAGAGCTATTCGGTTTGGTAAATCTGAATTTATATTTTTATCTACTCTGTTATACCGCTATATTGTGTGAGGCAAATTTTGATTGTTTTTTCTCTTCTTTGGTAAAAATTGGAAGAAATTAAGCATTTGGAAAACGCATATGTAATTTTCTTAGAGTAACTGATTCAAAATATCATAATATCAAATCTTCTGAGCTCCTCATTTCCCATTCTGACCTAAAATATTTGAAGTCATGGCTGATTTCTTGTCATGAGTTAGGTGACAAAACTTCCAATTTTCTCTTTGTTCACTTTTACATGGATCCAAATTTGTTATATATCCATCTCATTTTAGGTGCAAGGTTTGGATTTGTATTTGAGGAAGAACTTACAAAAGCTGCTGCCTGTGACGATGTGAAAAATGCACTTGCAGCAAAAGTCAGCAAAGAGCGTGTTGGAACTGAAGTAATCTTTACCCCTTGTCATGGCTGAAATAGCAAGTTTGATTATGATATTTGATTTCCGAGGAAGACAGCTTTAACTTATCCTTTGAGGTTTTCTAGAAACTGTTTTATTGGGGAATAGTTATTCATTTACTTGCATTATTCCTGTCTGTTCTTGTGCAGATCGATCTCATGATCTCTGGCAATCAACCTGTTAAAGCTATGACCTACATTGCTGATCTGACATTATTTTGGGTCGTCTTCACTCTTCATCCAAAGGTTGAGCCTACAGTATCAGAAGAATGTCAGGGGTATGATAAGATCTAAAACAGCCCAAGATCACCAAGTCTGATTTATTTATTTATTTGCAACTTTTTCTGCAAAGCCTTAAAAATAATATTTGAAATGATCTAGATACTATTGCTTGGTGCAATGGGAAAAGTATTGATTGCAACTATAAGAGCATACACTGAATTTAAGTAGCTCTTTGTTTTCTTTCCAAAGTACTGAAGGGCATGGATTTTGCAGTTCTCTATGAGGACCGACTATGATGGAATTATAACTGGAATGCCTTTTTTATTACAATTAGAATGCACTTTTCTCACTGAGAAAACTGGTGCTTTAGTGCATCACAAAAAGATTTTTCAGAAATTTTCTAGCATTATTATATTTAACCTTAGATATCCCAGTGATATTGAGCAGTGTTTTTGTCAGTGTTTTTTCATTTATATTCAGATAATAATCTCGGCCCCTTTTAGGCTCTGTGTTGCTTACCTGGATGCTGCGTGGAACCTTATTCAATTAATTGGAGGTTCCTCCTTCACTGTGAGTGAGCCATGTCAGATTCTTTAAATTAATTTTTCTCATGCTGCCCATCAGCATTATGTGTTACATGCTTCCTCTTCGTTGTCTTTTCTTCAATGTTCAATATATTTGTTAAGGTTGTGAATTTTAATTCTAAATTCTGAACTTAGGGTGAACAAAGAAGGCTTTGTTTGTATGCTGCTTTATTTCTTCCATTCAGAGACACCATATACAAGGATGGAAAGGGTAAAAAGGTGCTGCCCTTGTTCTCTGCTTCTATTTTTCCTAAATCTTTGGTTTGCTCTTTTTATTGCTTGTTTCTTTCCAGTCGTGAATCTACATTTTATGCAATGAAGGAGCATTGAGCTGTATTCATCGAAATTGGAGCCAAATTATGATTACTGTCTTGACACTCAGTTTTCAGGCTGCCCCAAAACTAATTTTGGTGGATGAGTATGAATTATAATGGTGGTTCCTGATCATTTTCCTCTTTGAGGATGATGAGGACTAGAAAGTTCTGACCTCATTGATTCTCTTATAAAAAGAGTAGTGACAAGCATCAAGCATTTTCTTGGATCTGTTTCTTGTTTACTACTGTTTTATGTTTCTTCTCTCTTCTTAAAATTTTTTGGTGGTTAGAAGCTTTATTATTTTTAGACAGACCAAACAAATTGTAAAATGAGACGAGTTTTCATTCAATCATAAATAACCTCAATCATTGGATCAGTTATTACTCTTTTCCATTGTTTGTTTTACCCTAATTGCTGTGAATGGAATGACGGTTTCAACTACTGTAATTGATTGATTCTACAGATGTGTATTTTTATATTTCTTTCCAAGAGTTTACATTTTCTGTTGCCAAAGCTGAACCATGTTTCTTCATTGCAGGTGCCTGTTGTCAACTGTATATTCAGAGACTCTCTGAAGCAAAAAGCCAGCGATCCTGAAACAGTCAGTTCAAATCTCCTCTCACTAGGCCTTTTGCATTGACATCTTCAAGACTTATTGAACATCTGGAAAGTCTTAACCCTCCTTTTGTAGGTTATCAAGATACACAGGTCATTAGAGAAATTCTTGGCGTTGATTCCCTTGCTTACATCTAATGACGATACCCAGCCTGCTGAAGTGGATATGGGCATGGAACTTTTTGATGTGCCTATAACATCAAAACTCCGAGTGGCAACAGGTAATAGTTCTTGCTTGTGTATTTTGAAGCTCTGTCGCTCTATTTGTGTTTCCTTGAACTGTTTTTCAACATTTGACAATTATTTTAGCTGGGCAAGTCAAGATGAATTTCTTTAGCATTATACTTTGCTATCGAAGATACCTCAAAAGTTCCACAAGTTCATAACAAATTTAATTTCCTTATCATAATTTCCCCCTATTTTTGTGTGAAGCGAGCCCTGTGCCAGATTTGTTTTGTAATTACTGAGGTGGTGGCTTAGATAGGTTTTATATGTACTGTGCCATTCAATGGTGCGTGACTTGATAAATTTGTTGAGTCATGCCACCTTGATTGGATTAACTTCTTTACACAACTAGTTAATCAGTTAATGAATAAATGTTGATAAATTCACAATCTCACTTTTATTTGAATTGCTGGACGGTCATCCATCAAACATGTTTTTGAAATTTCCTGAGTTGCATAGATTCTCTTTGCTAATTGTTTATTCTTATATATTCAGGATTTCTACTACTGGAAGTTAAGGAATTTTGGCGAGCTGGTTTGCTGTTATCAACATTGCTATATCCTTCTGACACGGACTCTACTCAAGACTTTTTAGAAAAGCAATTTGAACTTGACAGGAGAAGGGATTTATTTAAGGCAGCTGAAGATGCCATTGTTAATCTAGGTATAAGACACTGCCAAATTTCTCCTTTCTGTGAATTTTTTCCTTTAGAATTGTTTAAATATCCATCGAGTATATCTTGCAAAAGATGCTGAAATGCATTTTTAACAAGCCAGGTAACTTGTTTTGTTCGCTTCTCTGGACCTTATGCCATTCATAGACACAGAAATAACCTCCCATGTTTTCCAGTATATATATATATTTTTGGTTTTTCCCAAACTTACATCTATAGTGGAGCCCAGCCTTGCTTGTTCTGAAATTTAGTAAATGCTGAGATGCAGGTCTTGAAAAAGTGTGGGATTTAAAGCCGTTGGTTAATGGGAAGGATATCATGACTGTTTTGCATCTTAAATCTGGAGGACCGATTGTTAGGGAATGGGTAAGCCATCTTTTCCTCGCTTCAAAATCTTTGTAGAATTCTAGACTCTAACATATATATCCCTTCCTCGCAGCAACAGAAACTGCTTGCATGGCAGCTTGCTCACCCCGTCAGGGACTGTGGAGGAATGCCTTGATTGGATGAAGGAAACACATTCGAAGCGTGCAAAGATGGAGTAACCATTCATGGTAAAATGTGACGATATGACCTAGCAAACTGGCATCTGCTCAACCCCAGCAATCCTTCTTGAGCTCCCATGAACACCCACTAGTTCTGAACTTACACCGGCCGCGTCGACGTGCAGAGTTTTTAGCTTGATATTTCAGTAACAGTTTTGTACAGATCTTCAACTGAACGTGCAGGATCTTGCATTAGCTGCAAATATTTTGTGATCTGCACAGACATCCAATTGGAGTGTAGTTTTAGGGATCCAGGCATTCTCTTTTAGCCTCTTTTGCTTCATTGTTCTCTTCTCTTTTAAGCTCCTTGGGATGTCCGGTGGAATCAAGGCATATATAATATGACGTGACGATAAAAGGCTTGAAATTTATATAGTAGATCTCGAGTTTGAGTTAAAACCTGTATTTCTTATAAAAGTTTAGAATAACTGGAGTTTTGCTCGCTCACCCTCATAAAATATATTTTACAAGCTGAGTTTCCTTAAAAAAAAAAAACATTTCCAGAGCAATGCAGCGTGGAAGGCCCGTAACTAGAAAGACTCGCTCAAAAAAAGAATGTATACAAAAAAATATGTAAAAAGCTTGAGGTGCCTGGATATCTTTATCTGAATCTATATCTCTTCTGACTTAGTGTTTAGATAATATTAATAATTTACTTCAACATTTATTTGTCTTTAATTTTAAATTTATTTTATTAAATACAAGATTCATAATTAAAACATGTTTATATTTTTTTCCTCTTAATTCTTTTTAAATCCAACTATAAAACAAGCCAAAATTAGAGATTGTTTTTAAAATAATATATTTTTACTTGAAAATACATATTTATAATTTGTTTTTAATACTTAGTGTATCAAAATAATGTTAAAATAATTTTTCCTTTTAAAAAAATAATAATTTCTTTCTCATGGAGCAGTTTTACGGTTTACCATATCGTTTTAAATAAAAGAAAAAACGAATAACAAAATCCAACCTTGTAAACAGAAACATCGTACTAAACGAAACACAACACCATCATCATCCATTCATCCGTCCGAAAGAAAATGAAGACGACGCGATCATCCTTAATCCTCATATTATCCATAATAACATGGGCAACAGAATCAACAGGAGCTGACAAAATAAATACAGTGTTAGAGCTAGACGAATCCAATTTCGATTCTACTATTGCCGCCTACGACTATGTCTTCGTCGATTTCTACGCCCCTTGGTGCACCCACTGCAAGCGCCTCGCGCCCGAGGTTTCTCTTCCTTTCTCTTATTCTTATATCTCTTTACTAAACTTAATGCCAATCTCATACTCTCCTGATAAGATCTGGAAAAAATAAACTTAGACAGTTTTTATTTTATCTCATCTCAGTTTTTTTATGTATTAATCACTGTGATACTATGATTAATTAAGTGATTGTTAAGATCCGAATATATTTTTATATTTTTCCTTTTAATTTTCAATAAGAGTTTTGATAGTGTTTTTTCCCCGTGATCTTTTAACTGAAATTATTCATAATTCGTAGTCAAAGTCTCATTTTTGAGATATAAATTTGTGGATGTTGTTCGAGTTGAAGAGATTTATCTTATTTTATTTTTATTTTTATTGTTAATCAGTTAGAGCAATGCATAATGTGATTATTTGTTACGGTATATTGTTTAATTAATTATTTTTTTATTTTATTTTTTCAGCTAGATGTGGCTGCTCCAATTCTCGCCGAATTGAAGAAACCTATAATCATAGCTAAAGTGAATGCTGACAAGCATACCCGTCTTGCTAGGAAACACGAAGTCGAGTAAGTAGCTACTGCCCTCTCTTTTTTCGTTAATAAGTTTTACTTGGATCTCAGCTTTTGATTCTATGATACTGTGATTAGATGATGAATTTGTGTTGCATGATCTAAGTACTTGTCTTTACTTTGTTGCAGTGGATATCCCGACCCTCAAGATCTATATGCATGGTGTTCCGACAGAATATTATGGACCAAGGAAAGCAGAATTACTCGTTCGTTTTCTGAGGAAATTTGTTGCTCCTGATGTCACTGTCCTTAATTCAGACTCAGCTATAAGAGAGTTTGTTGAAGAAGCTGGGACACATTTTCCTATATTTATAGGTTTCGGAATAAATGAGACTGTGATATCAAATCTAGCCATAAAGTATAAGAAGAAGGCTTGGTTTTCTGTTGCAAGTGATTTCTCAGATGATGTAATGGTACAATATGATTTTGACAAGATTCCGACTATGGTATCTATCCATCCAAGTTACAATGATCATAGCATCTTTTATGGGCCCTTTGAAGGTTTGGTTTCATCCCATTACCAAGAAATTAGTGTTAATTTATGTATTTTTGTCCATTCCAATATGTTACTATGTGGTGTTTTTGTCTAGATACCCTTTGCCTCAACAGAATGGAACTAAAGAATAAAAATACTTTTGCCAACGATGACAAAAGGAATAACATTCTTTCATGTTCTGTGTGCTTCATTTGTGTCTGTGCTGTCTTTGCATTGTGTACCATGTACATGGTAGAATTTGCATAATCATGGTGTTGCAAATTTGTTCCACTATTACAGAAAGATTGGTATAGCATTAATAAGTTTCGAAATTTGGTACATGCTTGTGTAGATGAAGATGTTTGAGTAGAGCAACTAAGGAAATACTTGCATGATTTATAATTTCATAATATTAGAAATTTTGTCATTTCACAGTTTGTATGTCACAGACAGGACAGGGAGTGCATCCTCATTGAGAGATCAAACTGTAGAATACTGAATATTTAGCTAAGAGGTTTGTGTTGGGGACTGCTATTCATTCTGTGTTTAGGTCAAATATGACATGGAAAATTTTAAGCTAGCTCATGGTGGACCTGTGCATTACCCTGGTCAATTGAATTGATTATGTTTCACTCTAAATGGACCTCATTGTGGTATATTTTAACAACCTATCTGGTACCTTGACTAAGTCTGATTGATGAAACCCGGACAGCAGGTGCTCTCTTGTTCTGATTCTTGCTCTATGTTTTTCTCTCTGCTTCTTTTGTTTTGGCATGGATATCTCACGTTATTTCCTTGTAGTTTTCCCATGTTTATTTCTTTCTACTTTTTTTCCATTATGGGCTACCTGCTTTTTGCTGCATTGCATAATTATAAGTTTTACTTACCTTTCTATTAAACCTGCAGAGGAATTTTTGGAGGAGTACATAAAACAAAATTTTCTTCCTTTGGCTGTACCCATAAACTATGAGACACTGAAGATACTGAAAGATGATCAAAGGAAAATTGTCCTGACCATCTTAGAGGATGAGTCTGAGGAGAAATCACGAAAGTTGATCAAGACATTGAAGGCTGCTGCATCAGCAAATCGCGATTTGGTATTTGGTTATGTTGGGGTAAAACAATGGGCGGAATTTGCAGAGACATTTGGTGCCAAGGAGACAAAACTACCAAAAATGATTGTTTGGGATGGAAGCGAGGAGTATCTTTCAGTAAGTATTACTGCTGCAATACCATAGTCAAATACCATGTTTTAAAATCTCTAGAAAAATTTAACTCCCATTAATTTGGTAGTCTACAAGGAGAAATAATGCATGCACAAACTTTATTTTTAATACTTTGTAGGTAATTGGTTCAGAAAGCATTGAAGAGGAGGACCAGGGGTCTCAAATCTCACAATTCCTTGCCGGATTCAGAGAAGGGAAAACAGAGCGGAATAGCATCAGTGGTCCATCACTGTCGGGCTATATCAAATCATTGATTGGAGTTAGAAGTGTGTACATAATTGTGTTTTTGGTTGCAATGCTTATACTGATCCGACATATTAGCAAAGAGGAACCTCTAACGGTCGGTACCCGGGACCGAGACCAAGTTGAACATGGGACGAGCTCTGAAGCTGAAAGCTCAGATTATAGACCCGGTGATAAGCAAGACTAGAGTAAGTCTTCTGCTTGGGGCAAGTGCAGGTTATTCTGGATGTCCTAGATTTGATAGAGAATGATCTCTTACTAGTGCTCATCAGCTTCTTAACACGTTAGCCAATTTGATGATTTGTGTTTTTGGTATAAAAGAATTTTGTATTTATTTTTCAAGGAGATCTTACTAGGTTTTGTTAAGGAATTAGGATAAGCTTTAGTTATTTCAGTGCTTTGTTGTGTCTGTCCTTGTAAGGTGAGCTGGCAAGTTGTTTTAACACTTAGCCACAGTACCTCACCAATAGTATTAGGAAAGTTTTATTTTCGTGTTTAACTGCTTTTGTTTTCTTTCCCTTGTAAGGCTTATATATGAAGCCACTGTTCAATGAATCAATACAGTGTGAGTGTTTGATTCCTCAAATTCTGAAATTACAATTGGTATCAGAGCCGGTTGTTCTGGGTGTGAGAAAAATTAGGTTAAAATTGAGGAAGAGAGTGAGATATCATCAACGGGGAGTGAAACTACATACGGGGTTTAAGGGAAAGAGTGAAATAAATACTGGGTTAGAGCTAGATAGAGAGAAAAAAACTGAAACACCATGTCCACAGAGAGTAATAGCTTTGTTCAACCAGCGATTCCAAGGTTCGATGGTCACTACGACCATTGGGCTATGCTCATGGAAAACTTTCTCAAGTCCAAGGAGTATTGGGATCTTGTAGAAAAAGAGTTACCCACAGCAGCCATAGATGCAAATGTAAGTGCAGACGCAAGGTGATTGCGTGCACTTTAAAGCTCAAGGATCTAAAGGTCAAAAAACTATCTATTCCAAGCTATAGATAGAAACATTATTGAGACCATTCTCAATAAGGAGACTGCGAAGAGTATCCCGGGATTCGATGAGGTTGAAGTACCAAGGCTCCACGAAAGTGAAACGTGCTCGCCTACAGTGCTCGAGAAGGGAGTTTGAGTTGCTGGGTATGAGAGAGGGTGAAAAGGTGAATGATTATTTTGCTAGAACACTGATTATAGCAAATAAAATGAGGTCACAAGGGGAGAAATTAGAGCAGAGTGTTATTATTGAAAAAATTCTGAGATCAATGACACTCAAGTTTAATTATGTTGTTTGCTCGATCGAAGAATCCAATGATGTATCCATTATGTCTATTGATGAGCTTCAGAGCAGCTTGTTGGTTCACGAGCAAAGGATGATTGGGCAGAAGGATGAAGAACAGGTATTGAATATCATCAATACAGAGAAGGCCAAGGCAAGGGACTTGTACAGAACAGAAGGAAGAGGAAGGGCACGAGGAACCTTTAGAGGAAGGGGTCGCAGCTGGAATAGGCAGCCCCTCAATAAAGCATTTGTGGAATGCTTTAACTGTCACAAATTGGGTCATTTCCAATTTGAATGTCCCCAGGTGAGGAACGTTGCAAATTACACTGAATTTGTTGAAGATGAAGAAATGCTCTTAATGTCTTATATTAAGATGGATAAGTCAACAAATGGTGAAAGTGTGTGGTTTTTGGATTCAGGATGCAGTAATCATATGTGTGGCAGTAGAGATTTTTTCTCAAATTTTGATGAAAATTTCAGACAGTCAGTAAAACTTGGAGATAATTCGAAGATGATGGTAATGGGGAAGGGAAATATCAGACTTCAAGTTGGAGGAATGACTCAGGTAATCACTGAAGTGTATTTTGCACCTGAATTGAAAAATAATCTGTTGAGTGTTGGCCAGCTACTTGAAAAAGGCCTCATCATTTTGATTCAAGATGGAATGTGCAATATTTATCACCCTAAGAGAGGAGTAATTATGCAGTCCAGAATGTCAACAAACAGGATGTTTGTTGTCTCGGCAGTGGTGAAACCTCAAAACACAGCATGTTTTCAAACTGAAATTGTAATCAACAACAATTCACACCTTTGGCACTGTCGATTTGGCCATCTCAGCATGAAGGGGCTGCGAACTTTGTTCTACAAGAAGATGGTGAATGGACTACCATTGATTCAAGCTTCATCACAAGTGTGTCCTGACTGCTTGGTGGGGAAGCAACACCGAGAAGTATTCCCAAAAAAGAGTCTGTGGAGAGCATCTAAACAACTCCAGCTGGTTCATTCCCGATATCTCGTGGGCCTATCAAACCAGAATCACACAGACCATAAAGGTACTTAATCAACTTCATTGATGATTATAGTAGGAAATCTTGGGTTTATTTTCTCGTCGAAAAATCTGAGGCATTTGATGTGTTTAAGAAGTTCAAAATATTTGTTGAAAAAGAGGTCAGTAGCTCTATATGTTGCTTGCGTATTGATAGGGGAGGGGAATACACTTCAATAGAATTTAATCACTTTTGTAGTGTTAATGGCATAGCTAGGCAGCCTATCGCCTCTTATACACCCCAACGTAATGGGGTGGTCGAGAGGAAGAATCGCACCGTTATGAACATGGTGCGTAGCATGTTATCTGAAAAACAAATCCCTAAGGAATTCTGGCCTGAAGCAGTGAATTGGGCAACACATGTTTTGAATAGATGTCCAACCACATCATTAAAAGAAATAACTCCTGAAGAAGCTTGGAGTGGTAATAAACCTTCTGTGCATTATTTTAGGGTGTTTGGTTGTGTAGCTTATGTCCACATTTCGGATAAGAAAAGATCAAAACTGGATGACAAGAGTGAGAAATGCATTCTATTGGGTGTGAGTGAGGAGTCCAAAGCCTATAGGCTATATAATCCAGTTTCAAAGAAAGTGATAGTTAGTAGAGATGTAGTATTTGTTGAAGATAAAAAATGGGAATGGGGAGAGAATAGTGCTGAGCTTGAAACAAGATGTCTTAGAATGGGGTGATGAGGATACTAGGATCATGACCGACGATGAATCAAGACCATGTTGAGGAAGGTGTGCATGCGGAAATAGAAGCCACGTAACGTATGGGTACTGAAAATGTAACAACAGAAGAAGAAGAACCAGAAGTGACAGAATATGTGGGTACTGGAGACCAAAGAGCAGGAGGTTCCCTCGAACCAACAATCCAAAGAAGGAACAGAAAAGAGCCTTCTTGGATGCAGGATTATGTGTCAGGAGAGAACTTGCTAGAAGAAGAAGAAAGTTTGATTATGTTTACTGCTGCTGAAGATCCTGCTTCATTTGAAGAAGCTGTCAAGAGTTCAAATTGGAATGAAGCCATGCAACTGGAAATTAAAGCTATCACTGAGAATGAAACTTGGGAGCTTACAACACTACCAGAAGGGGCAAAGAAGATAGGAGTTAAATGGGTATATAAAACTAAGCTCAATGAGAAGGGTGAAGTGGATAAATTCAAAGCTCATCTAGTGGCAAAGGGTTACTCACAACAGATGAGGTGTTGATTACAATGAAGTATTTGCTCCGGTGGCTAGGTGGGATACTATTAGAGTAGTTCTTGCCCTTGCAAAGCACAAAGGAATTGGCATGTCTTTCAATTAGACGTAAAGAGTGCATTTCTGCATGGAGAATTGAAAGAAGATGTGTTTATTGATCAACCACAAGGCTTTGTGACAAAAGGGGAAGAACACAAAGTATATAAACTCAAAAGGGCATTATATGGTCTCAAACAAGCTCCTAGAGCTTGGTATAGTAGGATTGAAGGATACTTCATCAAAGAAGGTTTTCAGAAGTGCTACTGTGAACACACATTGTTCATAAAGACTGAAGGAGGAGGTAATATTCTTATTGTAAGTCTTTATGTAGATGATTTAATTTTTACTGGAAACAATGAGGGCATGTTTGCAAGGTTTAAGGAGTCAATGAAGAAGGAATTTGCCATGTCTGATCTCGGCAAAATGAAGTATTTTCTTGGTGTAGAAGTCATACAAGATCAGCATGGAATATTCATCACTCAGAAAAAATATGCAAACGAGATACTAGAGAGGTTTGGGATGTTGAATAGCAATTCAGTAAGCAACCCCATTGTTCCCGGAAGCAGACTATCAAGAGATGAAGGAGGGACTGCTGTGAACACAACAACATTCAGACAAATGATAGGAAGCCTCATGTATTTAACAGCCACAAGGCCAGATTTAATGTATTCTATTTGCTTGATTAGTAGGTACATGGAGAGGCCTACTGAAATACACTTGCAGGCTGCAAAGAGGATTCTAAGGTATTTGAAAGGCACGGCTGAGTTGGGAATTGCTTATAAAAAAGGAAAAGAAGGCACATTGATAGGCTTTGCTGACAGTGACTATGCAGGAGACATTGATGATAGGAGAAGCACTTCTGGTCTCATTTTTATGTTTGGAACTGGTGCAGTTTCATGGTCTTCAAAAAAACAATCAGTTGTGAGTTTGTCCACCACAGAAGCTGAGTTTATTGCAGCTGCATTCTGTGCATGCCAAGGAATTTGGCTGAGAAGAATTCTTGAGAAATTGGAATGCATTCAGAACAAGAGCACAACCATCTACTGCGACAATAGCTCAGCCATAAAGCTTTCGAAAAATCCAGTTATGCATGGGAGGAGTAAGCACATTGATGTAAAATTCCATTTCTTGCGTGACTTGACAAATGAAGGGATTGTTGAATTAGTTCACTGTCATACAGAAGATCAACTTGCTGATATCATGACCAAGCCACTCAAATTGGAAGCATTCTTGAAGCTGCGTGATAGACTTGGTGTGTGCTTAAAGTTAGATTAAACTGATTGCATTGTTGCAATTCAGTTTAAGGGAGGGTTTGTTAAGGAATTAGGATAAGCTTTAGTTATTTCAGTGCTTTGTTGTGTCTGTCCTTGTAAGGTGAGCTGGCAAGTTGTTTTAACACTTAGCCACAGTACCTCACCAGTAGTATTAGGAAAGTTTTATTTTCGTGTTTAACTGCTTTTGTTTTCTTTCCCTTGTAAGGCTTATATATGAAGCCACTGTTCAATGAATCAATATAGTGTGAGTGTTTGATTCCTCAAATTCTGAAATTACAGGTTTTGAGTTCTGTTCTTTTTTTTTCCCCGTTGAATTTGTTTGACTATGTAATTGTCACACTTAGTCAAGCACACAAGTTAGCTTGTAAAAGAAATAGCCAATAGGGGCTCCTGTAGCTTCCGAAATTGCATCATCGTTTGTAGCAGGGGAACAGAGCAGAGATTAAGATTGGGATATGAAGTTGGAAGTTTCATGTTCAAAACCCTAGAGAAGGTAGAATGGGTTTTACAAAGATGAGAGAAGGTTACTTCCGTATCTTCATTTTAAACTTGTACGGACTTTTTAGGGGAGTGGTTGTTTTGCGAATATCATCTATGTTATTTTTTATTTTTTAAAGTATTTTTTATTTAAAAATATATTAGAGTAAATACTGTTTAGGAGTGTGGTTGATTTAGAAATGTGATTGAAGTTGTTTTTTAAAGTATTTTTTATTTAAAAATATAATAGAATGATATATGTTTTATTAAAAAATAAATATTTCTATATTAACACATTAAATGATTTAAAAATATTAAAAAATATATATATATATTTTTTCTAAAATAATCACTTTTGAAGTGCTTTCCAAACATCCAGCAACACATGACATGCTGTTTTGAACGAATTTACTTGGCCATCACTTTCTAGTTTTTCTATTTTAATTATTCTTTTCATGTTTTTTAAATTTTACAAAATAAATAGGAGAATAATATTTATAAAATCGTCGAAACATTTGCTCAGAGATATTTAATAAAAATGTAACATTTATTTTTGTTTTTAATTTTTATATAATATTTTCAAATTAACTATTCCTTTTTTTACTTATATAGTCAACTAATAAATATCAAGGCATGCATTTTTCTTACTAGACTATGATAAGTTTTAATTTAAAAAACTTTACTTCTAAGAGAAAAAAGAAGTCATGTTTTAATTAAAAAAGAATATTTGATTGAAAAATATGCTTTTAATCGAGAATATAAATTATCATTCTTGTTATGAGTATGTATTGTAATTACCAAGAAATCAAATACAAATAGGTTTGAACACGTCTCTTGAATAAAAAGTTTTTTATAAATTACAAGTCGTGGCGGTTTCGTAAGATTTCAAAATGTAGACCACTTACTATAAAGGCTTTCTTATCTACTATATACCATTTTAGTTTTTGAGATTAATTCTTTTTTATATTTAAGAATATTTTTCAACAAAGGCTAAACCTTTATGTTTAATTTGGACTTGATCAGCATTATATGCATAAATTAGAACTGATGGACTAAATCAAAAATACATAAAATGACTAAATTGAAATAAATAAAAATTAAGAGCATGATTTCTGAAACAATAAAAAAAATCAGGGAAAAAATAGTTTTTTGGGGGGCAAGAAATAGAAATGTCAATTTACTATTAAAATCCATAGCAAAAAAAAACATATCTACAATAAAAACACTACTCATTTTAACTTTTCTTTTAATAAAAACATGAGCTATTCACCAAAGCAACCCAAATTTGTGCCTCTTTTTTTTTCCAATTTGAGACTTTTGTTCAAATTCTTTTGCTAATTTCGGCTTTTAAATTGGTGAGTTGGATAAAATCTAGGGTTGCATGTCTCCCTCACCTATATCTAGATCAAAACATTACAGCAAACATGGGGGGAAAAAAAAAGAAAACATCCAGAAAAGGAGTGAAGCCAGTCCATTAAAATCTCCAGCTGCAAACTCTAGGTGGTACAATAGTTAGTGCCTTCGGAACTACCAACAAGGCTATTCAAAACATTAACGTTAGCAGCACAATACAGCACAAGTAAACTCAAGACTGGCGCATAGAATTTGCCAGAGCTAAACTGTAGGGGAACAGAATTCTCACTTGAAAATAAATAAAAAAGACACAACTGAATCCTGCAATGTACAAATTGTGCAGAGTGAGTGAGACATTCTCGGGTGGCACAAGAAGACGAACAATTACATCCAAAGGAACCCAATCAGTGATGCCTCAAGGTACAAACCAGAGGTTTGTAGAATACAACATGATGGTTCACATCCTGCAGAGTTTTATGGCTTATACTCCCGACTTCCCACTCTGAAACTGTATTTTCGATTAGCAACCTGGAAGAGACTGCGCAGAGGCAAACGGGGAGAAACTTGCAGTGGACTCACTGCAATGCAATGGGTGTGGCTGATGACTGGAGCTAACCAAACTTGGGGAGGCATTGCTTGGGCTAGGAATATATGCAGACATGTATCGGGTATTCAAGGGTGATATGGATGGGTAGCCCAAAGAATGGGGTGAAACCAAATGGGAAGTATGGGATCTTTGGGAAGACATGTGCCTAAGATCAGCTGAGCTGTGACTTATACTTATGGAAGGTGAGTGCCGGTAGGATCTAAGAGGCTGCTGGACATAAGGAGTGCTTGAAAGAGAGGGAATGTGAGAAACTGAAGGGGTCCTTGATGAGGCAATTTGTATGGCGGTTGATGTTTCAGATCTAAAAGATGACAGCATGGATGATGAAGCAAAAGAGGATGGGGTGGATGAAAGCAATGGTGTGGATTCTGATGCAGGTGGATCACCTGTGCTAGTTCTAGCATCACGCTTGCATACTGGACAAAAGGTTCTCCATGAAGTTAGCCAAGAATCCACACAGAAAGCATGGAATTCTGCACAAAGTTCAAGAATGTGATTCAGTTAAAAGAGGCATGAATAATTAATACAAAAGTTTTGTCAAAAGCTTCAAGAACATTATTTCTAGTTGACAGAGTGGAAGGGTTGTTGAAAATAATCCTAACATCAAATGCTATATAGATAATATAATCTATAATCTATATTACATCGAAGCATCAACACCAATCTTGTTTGTTCGGTTGGGTTGTTACTGAGCACAAGTGCAAGTGCAACTCAAATCCCAGGTAATATACTAAGCTAGTATAGGAAAGTTCACATATTTATTTCTATACCACATTATCTAAGACAGACATCTTACTGAGAATACTGCAAGCATAAATTTTCTTTACCTACCATGAACTCTTTTCAGTATTTCTGTTTGATAAGAGTGAAAACCATCCTTATATAATGAAACATCAAAACTTCCATGTTGCACTCTATGAAGCTATATTAGATGAACTATTCTTCAAAAGGAGCTTCTTTCCAATTTTGGACAAATATAATTTATTGATTTATGGTTCCTATTATTTTGGATTTCCACTCCAATGTTGTTTGATGTTTTATTTCTATCATACCAATTTTACAAGACTTTGGATATGCATTTACAGAAAATATACCATAAAACATAGTTGCTGTCATACTAGTCACAGCAATCTAACATTCAATTTTTCACTTCACGCTTATCTCTATTCCAAATTTTACTATAATTTGCATTCACTAAATTTTACTAAATATGCACTCACCTACTTAATTCACCGATAATGGATTCCTCAAATGTCAACTTATGAAAGCTATACTTGGTTTGATCTTGCATGCTATGGAAAAATTGCCAGGAAGTACATGATTTCTAAGGCACATCCATTTCACTAGGTGCTTGTCAGAGAGGCTTACGTAATTTACTATCAGCACATTCCATTGATATTCATAAATACACAAGTTTAACAAATAAGATGGGAAAAAGTCTCCTTATTTTTGCTTTTCCCAAAACTGTTACTTTCAGTTCCATCACATTCCCTTCTTTGCCCCTTCCATGCTTGAATGGGTTTGGGGACCACATAAATAATTGCCTGGTAAACTGGCTTTAACCAGAATAACAGGGGCAACCAGTGCAACTAAGTTAAACAAGATGTCAACCTGACTTGATGTACAAAAGCAATCTTGCAGTCAGCCACTTCTCATAATTCTATTATCCCTCTTAACTATCTTGAAAACCTATTTGACATTTGACTTACAGTGGTTACAAACTAACACAAAACCTTGAAACTGTAAACAGGTAGCACAAAATTGAATTATGCAAAGAAAATGTATTAAACAAGCAAATGCTAGCAACTGCATCATCTTTGTTAGGATCCAAAGGAAATAACGAAACCTTACTGTGTCGACATGGAAGAACCCTGAGTTTTTCTCCAACAGTATAATCTTCAAGGCATATGGCACAAGTAGTAGAAGTACAATTATCCTCTAGAACGGAAGTAAATGTGAGGCTAGGCATTGCTTTCACTAGGCGGCGGCTCATTCCATGGAATTCCCGAACACAAGAAGAGTGAGGGCGCTCTCTTCTTATGCGATGTCTGCGGATGAAGAAACAAGTTGCCAATACTGCAGACATCGCAAGAAGAGAAATAAAAGAGATTGCCATAATAGACCATGCTGAATTTTCAAAGCTTGGGATTAACCACAGCTCCACGTCAGTCAACCCAGCATACTTCGTAAGTGTTTCGCCTGATTTTTTAGAAACAAAGACAGCATGTATTTTTACTCCAACTGAGTTTCCTGCCACTGAAAAAATTTCCAGCATTTTGAATCAGGATTGTAAATACCAAAATACTTTGTTGTCATTTATAATTGTGAATGTGTGTGTGTGTGTGAGAGAGAGAGAGAGGTAAGCTGCAAAAAGAGCAACAACAAATTAGACAACAATAGAAAAAGAGGTTACTCGGACAAGTTTCTCGGTACTCGAGTAAGGATTTACCTACTAAAAGTTTTGATCAGGAAGGTGCAAAAAATCACACAGCAAACTTATAAGCAACATAGAGAATTTCAAACATTAAAGAGTATCAAGACCTACCACTGTTTTGTTTCTCATTTCTTCAAAATTTCTCTTTAGACAATAAGCTAAAATCATAGGGCTAAAATACTAAGGCAAATCCCTCACAACAGTTTGTTGATCTAGGACTCACAACAGCTGACATCTATAATTTAAGGGTTTGTGTTCAAAACTATGAAAGTACCATACTCCATGCTATAAGGCTAATGCCCCTCCTATCAGCCCTTTTATTGGTGGTTGACAACTAGAAATCCAAAATCCCATCCTATAATTTCAATTATATCTATACATAATGGGAAGGCATTATATAATGGATTAAGGGCACATGACATCACAACCTGTTTTACAACAAGGGTGAAATGCTAAGTAATACTCTCAACAGCTTTTCCATACCTCCTTAAACACTAAAAAAAAGTTGGGCATAGCTCAAATAACTTATTTTCAGTTGTATACATCAGTGGATTACAAATGATAGCTTTATATCATTAGATCCATGTACAATTCTTTAATAATTCACAAGTTCCCAACAAGATGATCATAGTTACAATATGAAACATGATTCCATCTTGTTCTTCAACACCATGCTAAAATGCCTAAAGGCCCTTCTGCTATAGCAACCAAGACAACTTTGAGACTTGAGACCCACAAAGAAGAAGAAGAATGAATTATAGTTCATCATGGTCAACAAATTATTCATTATTTTCTTTTGCAGTTTAGTTGCAAAATCTGCAACATTCTTTCCTAACATCAGTTCTGCTACCAAATTCAGAGTTTAAAGAAACAATTTCTTGTAAGTAGTTGTAAATGAGTCTAACATTAAACTAAGCACCTAAGATGAATCAGAAAATGAGATCGATGAACTAATACACATTTCAACAATTTTTTTCTCCATTTTATCTATAGAAGTTGAGTCAGCAGCAAGATTTTGAACAGGAATAAGGAATCACATTGATAAATGCTTCCAACATCAAATAGCGATTGAATCAACCCTAACAAGCTAGCTCATGAAATCCAAGGAATTCATTGTAAAATCACAGTGCTGTAGACCAGAACAGAAATGGATAGAGTACGTAAGCATTCATGTGTCGCTGACAAATTTAAGAGCCAAATCTTAGAATTATCAATAAGTTCCCATGCCAATACAGATTCATGATCACAAAAACAAACTAACCAGTTTTCACTTGGGAAAAGGTCTTACTTGCCACCAAGACTCCTTCTTCGTTGTCATATACAATAGCAGCTTTGAACCCTGCATTTTGTACTCTTCTAACTTTATCCTCAAAGCTACACCCTCCTCTGATAATCAACACAAATGGAGAGCTACTATTCGAGCCCTTTTCAGCTTTATTAGTCAAATCCATGCATGCATCAATAGGCTCCGCCAAAGACAATACCCCGCATTCACCTGAGCTCTTTATAGCCGGAGCTGAATTTATCAACAAAACCAAGAATCAGCATGTACACATGCAACATGTAAGAAACTATTTATGCACAACATTCTTGCATCAACAATCCTGAGATTCAAGTTCCTTAAGTCTTCTAATTAAAATAAAGCATATTTAAATAGCATTTGTATGTCCAATAGCTAATTAATAAAAACCTAAAAAAAAAGAACTCAAACTTTTAAGATCCCTAATTGGCATATAAATCTTGATTCAATGAAAAGTTTCCATCTTTTCAGCTCTAGCAATAAAAGGGATTCACTTTCTTTCATTTTCCTTCACTTATCAACCAAACACCAAAAAAAACCAATAAAAAAAAACTCACCGAAATTAGCTTCAATATCATCGAAAGCCATGGTAACATTTTTTCCCAATCAAAACAACATTAGCTGATGCCACCAAACAGCTACTCAATAGCGATAAAAATAAAAGTGCAACACCCTTCATCGACTTGGTTCTCAGAAGAAAATAAATAAAACCCTAAATTATCTTAGAAAGAGGAATACAAAAGGTTGTTTCTTTTCCTTTTCTTATTGCTATGGTTTATGTTAGGGTTTTGATTTTGATGAGAATGGATACATCAGCTTCCATCTGAGAGAGTATCTGAATCTTATGATCCTGATTTTGGGTTTTGATGCTTTTGATTTGCATGAAAGGGTTTTGTCTTTTCAGAATGAAAAATAAAAATAAATAAAGGAGTGGAGAGGGGGAGAGAGAAAACACTATACCATGAAATGGATGGATGGGAAAGCTTTTGTTTTTTGATTGTGTTTGAGGCAATTGTTATAATTTTAACGTTTCCTAAGCTTTTATCCCATTGTTCATTGTAATAAATTAATGTGATTATTAATTATAGTATAATTTTCATAATATTTTATTGTTATTATTCAAATTGATTAGAGTGATTATGGAATATTTATTTAGACTATTTGACACCGTTTGTGATTTTAATCTAAAAAGAATATTAAATTAATATTTTTTACAATTTTGATGTTTAGGTATGAGAAATATATACAAAATTGTTTTAATATATTTTTAAATTAAAAACTATTTTGAAAAATACAAACTTTCATGATTAGATAATTGAAATTGTGATTATCCTTTACATCCAAGAAGGTGAATGTGTGTCTTTAGATTAGTTCAAAGATGTGTGGTGACCTTGCAGTGGATAGAGAAGCAACAAAGCAATTGATTTTTTGCATGGAACTATGCCCCACTTGTACAGTTAGGTGGTTCTATGTCCATTTCATGGGTCAGTCACCATTTATTTTTTTATTTTTTTTCCCAAAAAACTAACACATGTATGGGTGAGTATAGAGTTAATCATCCCAAGCTTGGGAGTGGTATAACTATTAACAAATGGAAAATAATGTTTAATTTATATATGTATATATATTGTCAATTTCATTTCATTTCGATCGAAATGGTCGAAATATTTCGTACCAATTAAGAAAATGAGATAAAACGATATTATTTTTATTTCGGTTTAAATTTCGACTCATTCTGGATTTTTTGGCCAAATAACAACTGAAACGTTTTGGTTTTCGTTCCGCTCGTTCCATTTTGGCTAAATAGTATTTTTTTAAAATAATGAATAATTTTACAATATAAATCTTATCTCTTAATCTTACCGTTAGATTGAGATGAAAATTTTAGAAGAAATCTATTGATATATTTATATATATGTTAAAATTTTCAGAGCAATTACATAATATAATGACCGAGATTAATGATGACATTCTCGTAATATTATATATGTTTATAATTTTATTCAGAAAAATCATATTATTGTGTCTTTTTAGATTAAATTGCACAATTATAAATAATTTTATTTTTCGATTTGAACTAAATATTTTTTTTGAATTAATATATTTAATTTTATGTGTGTGTGTATATATATATATATAAACAATACAACTCTGAAACGCTCCAAAACTGAAACATTTTGTTTCAATTGAAAAACAAAGCACCAATCGAAATAGAAATTGATAACCTTGATTTAAAGGGATCTTAAAAATAAAATGAAGTTAATTGTGCATATAGGTGTGATTTCCATAAATTGAGGTGTTAAGACATAGATATAAAATCTTAAGAAAATAACTTTTTTTTCTTTATCGTGTGAATTAATAACTCACCATAAAATAGTTATATAATAAATAAAAGCAAGGGTATTATATAAAATAATTTTAAACATTATCATGAGCTGATCTCTTACAACTTTATTCTAAAAAGGTAGAGAGTGATAAGATTTCGTTCGTAAACCTAGGGTTTTACACATGATCTCTCAATGGCTGCTACATAAACCCTCGACCTCATGATTTGGGCCGCCCATATTCAGAAGGGTTTAAATAATTTCCGGTCACCGGCGTCCCTTAGTTGCTTGTTAGTTTATACAGTTCATGACCCTGCTACATGGAGGCAGAAAGGAATATCGTCCTCCATAGTCTTCTACATTACAAAGTCACCCCTCAACTTGTAATTTTAAAAAGAAATTTTTATGAGCCATTTAATAGGTGGCCTAGTGTTAAGAGCTTAGAATTAAAGAATTTGTTTTCTTGTGGTCTCGGGTTTGAGCCTTATGGTTGCTAATATGATGGTCACTGGAGGGTTATATGGTTGTTACCTTCATGCCCCGTTGTAGTCAGGGTGTATACAAGTTGACCCAGACATCCATGTTAATTAATTAATTAATATATATCGGTTCCTTGGTGCAAAATTATGCCTTTCGGCTTCCCACTACAGATCTGTTTGTTTCTTTGTTTCAAAAGTATTTTTGAATTTTTTTTTTTTACTTTAGGTTAAAAAATTTAGTATTTTTAGATCATTTTCATGTGTTAGTGTCAAAAATAATTTTTTAAAAATAAAAAAATATATTATTTTGATATATTTCTAAATAAAAATTACTTTAAAAAGCTTCAACCATACTACCAAACCCATCACCGCATATAGAGTCAGGATCCAGGTTCATGATCCATCACTATTTTCCAGGGAATAACTTGTAGGTGTTTCTTATGCGTCCTGGTATCGTTATGGTTACATGACTAAACAGATCAAAGAGGAAATGTTACCAGCAAGTGATGTGGCCCAGTGGTTGAAGAGGAGCTCCCTCCTTCACAGGACCCAGGTTCGAGTTTCCAGTGGGAGTGGGAGTTGGAGGGGTCCTCCTCTCTTGTTCCTGGGTTCATCCTTGCGTGGTATGCCTGTCGCCTCCGTGGTGCCTTACATGTTCACTGAGCTTGCAGGATGTTCAGTGAACCCGGGAATAGTCGAGGTGCGCGTAAGCTGGCCCGGACACCCCGGTCATAAAAAAAAAAAGAGGAAATGTTAGAAAAATGGTAAAAATTGTCCTTTTTTTTCTTTCTTTTTTCCATTATTTGTTGTTTATTCAATGTCTTTTTCGTCCTGGCAAATACCTCAGCAACATCTTGAATCCTGGGTTAGGTATTTGTCTGTGAGTGCGTGGAGTCAAATCTCAGCACTATTTCTATAACTAGTCAGCCCTGTCTCCACTTTCGTCATGCCTTTCTATCATTGATTTTCTCTGTCTAATTCTTATTCGTTGCATGACGATGCTTCTTCCTTTTTGTTGAGAATCCCTAATGGTTGTGTAAACAACTGGAATATTAGATGACAGCAGGCTGCCGCCATGTAATCCAGGGCACAAATTATGAGATATTTGTTGAGATCAGGAAAAGTAGAGCAAAGATACCCGAGTTATTGGTATTGAGGGAATGCTTGGCAATGGAGGTGATTGCAGAAGATGACGAGCTGCAGAAGATGGTGGCGATTGCAGAGGATGGGGCGAGCTGCCACGCCTACATTGATGCTTGAAAACGACAAAGCACAGAAGAAAGCAAGGATATTGAATCATTTGAAGGAGGCCATCATCTAGCAGATGCTGTTGTTAATTTTGAATGAAAAAAATCAAGATTTAATGCACTCTCTGGGTGACACAGATCTGAAAAATTATGAAATCTATGTTAATTTCTTGTTAGCTCAACTTCGCGACTCAAATTGGATTCACTGTTTTTCTCGGTCAAAACCGTAAGAAAATAATATAAATCATATTATAGGGCGTCATCAGTAAGCCTTTTAGTATGACTCTAACATGACGCGTCACGAAGTTCGAAATCTCACCCCCCTTATTCTATTTGATAAAAATTAAGCACAAGGTGATATGGACTTATGCAAGTTTCAAGTTCAAAGAACTTTCACTTGAGAGGGTGTGTTAGAGAATAATATAAATTATATTATAGGATCTCACCCTACAAAGTTTAAACTTTTAGGTGAGATGGTTCCTTAACACAAACAACTATATAAGCCCAACACCAACATTGATTTTCTCGGACAACTACAAAGTTCACTGATTTTCTCAAGGTGTACAAGAACACTCGCTTAACAATGGCGTCTTTCAAGTGCTCCATTCTCACTTTCTTCATTGCTTCGGCAATTTCAAAACATCAATATGGCTCAAACGGCTCGCCATCTTCTGCAATTACCACCTCTGACTTCACTTCCAAATTTCTCAAAGCTCACGTTGCCACCTTTGCCACCTATCCCCAAGTCTGCCCCGGCCCACATTGCCAACCTGGCCCACAGACCAACCATCTCTACCGAAGCCCACATTGCCAACCTGGCCCACAGACCAACCATCTCTACCGAAGCCCACATTGCCTCCACTTCCTAGCCTGCCCACCATGCCCAGTAGAATGAAATTGGTAAAATTATTTATCATATATGAACATAGGCCTTTTTAGATGAACTCAGTGAAAATGAACAACTGAATGTCTCTCTAGATATATATGTTTTATAGAGAAAATATGTGCATGAAAAAAGAAAACAAATTAAAAATAAATAAATATATGTGATCGAAATCAGGGACAGACTTGTTTTGCTTCGTGTGTTTTTTTGTGATTGAATCCAAGTATGAATTTCTATTTACTATAATCTATGCATGTTTTAATTTATAGTTGCATTCTTAATACAAGTTTGAGTTTATATATATATATATATATATATATATAGCTAATGCCTTTATTGTATTATAAATTTAATCAAACTAATAAATTTGTGCAGAAATCCTGTGAAGTTCAAGTTTTTTATAAAATATATGAATTTTAAATCGATATAAATTTATCTGTTTAATAATTTTCAATAAAATAACCAACATAAATTTATCATCGTCATTAAAAAAGCAAAAAAAAATCAGATATCTGAATTATTGAATTCACTACATTAAGATTAGCTAATTTTATAATTCAATTTAAGTCAAACAAAAACAATAAATTGTGAAAATACCTGTAATAATCAAATAATAAAAATAAGTAGTTAATTTTCTATCCACAAAAAGACTAAAATATAAATTGAAAATTCATCCTTACATTATTTTCATTATCATTGCTATAACAGTTAAAATTATTATCAACATTACTGTTAAAAAAATTAAAATAATTAAATTGCCCTTGAAAAATCTTAAAAAAAAACAAAATATTTTTATAAAAAAAACAATTACTAAAATTATCATTATCATTGCACAAATAGTAAAATCATATAATCCAAATAACAAACAAAAATAAGAGAAAACACAAAAAAAAAGGGGAAAAAAGGGAGCAATATTAATTTTAAAATTGATTACCATCATAAAATAAATTTTCAGGATTGAATCGATTAAAAATAAAACCTCAATAAAAAAAAGCAAAAACTAAAAGCATAGATGCATAAATACGAATAAAAAATAAACATTGTGCAAGAATTAAAAAAAAACTAAATGAATTAGTATCAAAGAAAAATCTACAATAATCAAATAAGAAATATAAGTAGTTAATTTTCTATCCATAAAAAAACAAAAACATAAATTGAAAATCCATCCTTATATTATTGTCATTATCATTGCTATAACAGTTAAAATTATTATCATCATTATTGTCAAAAACAATTAAAATAATTAAATTGACCTGAAAAATTCATTAAAAAAACAAAAGATTTTTATAAATAAAAAATAATAAAAAATCACTAAAATTATCATTATTATTATGCAAATTGTAAAATCATAAAAATCATTTAATTTAAAGAACAAATAAAAAGAAAAAAATATTAATTTTAAAATAATTACTCGTATAAATTAAAATTTTTTGACTACCGGCACACCTTTTTATTTTTCTAGGTAATATTTTTGATTACATGTATCGTCATATTTAATTATATTACACCTCGGTCTCGCAAACATCTTAAGAATGGTTAAAAAAACAGAGTACGTGTATCGAGAATCGGGACTTTATACAGTCTGGGAACCTACACAGAGCCAGCTCGAGCTACTGCTCAAAGTCAACCAGACGTGCATTCGGTCAACAAAAAGAAGAAGAAATAAACTATATATAGTTGCTACCATTCTTTGAGGTGAAGCGATAATGGAGTCAGTACGTGGGATAGGGAGTGATTGGTGAGACCTCTTTTTTTGCAACGGCCATGGATCCCCAATTAGACCCTGTTTGGGAGTGCGTTGTAATCGGTATTTGAGAAAATTTTGATTTTTTATTTTTATTTTCAAAACTGACGGTTTGGTGTTTTTATATTATTTTAATATGTTGATGTCAAAAATAATTTAAAAAAAATAAAAAAATATCATTTTGATGTTTTTCGACACGAAAAGCACTTTGAAAAGCTACCGCAATCGCACTCCCAAATAGACCTTTAAGCTTTCGTTAACATCAACTTCATCAATTTGCAATAAATAATATGATCATCTCTTCGTTCGCCTTAGGAGCCTGACATTGTGCAAATAAATTTAGAACCTGTTTAGGAGAGCGATTGTGGTAGTTTAATTGGCGATTTGCATATCAATTTATAAATGAAACTTAAAAAGAGTGTCCGGCGACAATAGATCAAATATTTGCATATGTATTTATCTTTTATTCTTATAAAGAAGATCAACTTCTTGCTTCAATATTTAATTGGTGTTAACAAATTGTTTATAATTTATTAATTTATTTCATTAAACACAAACATCATCTTTGAATCCTAAGTAAAACATTTACTTGTACCAGAAAACACATTAATTATGCTAAAACTCTTTTTTTTTCCTCACATAAAACCTCTCTCTCTCTCTCTCTCTCTCTCTATATATATATAATTCCTGAAGCAAGCAAGCAAGCAAACATGGTGAATAAGTGTCTGACTTTATATAACTTTTTATTGAAGCAATTATTTTATTTAATAAAAATGCGTAAAATAAATTGAAAGAGGCTTTCCTGTCATCAACAGACACTTGTTTGGGGGAGAAGGAGCTTCCTTCTTCCTATCAACCTTTAAAATATTCCTGCAATAAGTGTCTGACAGAGAGGGAGAAAAAACAAAAACTAGCCGTGCCTACCATGTCAGAAGACGATTAAGCAGCATCAGGTCAACAAAATTCTGAAAGAGTAGCTTCCAAGCTACAATATATATATACACACCTATATAAATATATAAGTATATATATATATATACACCTGCCTTTCCTTTTCCACAAAAGTCCAACCCTATGTTTATTAATGGTTCGAATCCAAACTTCGACGCACACCCTCTTCCCAATTTGTATTAACGATCTCAATTTGCACCTAATCAATTCATCAACCATGTTTCCACTTCCATATATTGGAGAAAACTGCACACAATCAGCATAGGCAAACATCAACAGCTTCTTTCCATGTTTAGCATTATAGCCGTTACAATATAACTTCCATTTTCTGTACAAATCATACTCTTTATTGTACATCAATCTTAGCATTAATTTGGCAAATGTTACTGCCCAGAATAGGACCCAACTCTTGTATAAATTCAGATCAATTCTCTTCAATAAATCATGGTATTATTCATTGAAATCCTGTGCAACATAATTTTCTATATGGTATCAGAGCTCATCTCCCACGAGCATTAAGATCCTTCTCTTTTTTTTTTTTTCCAACAATGGATTCCTCTACAGAGCAAACAGCAGCAGCACCCACAATTCCTCAACCCACCTCTTCAATTTCCCAACTCACACCCTCCCCTGACAATGCTCTTATCGTTCTCAACATTAGCTCACAGATCAATGAAAAACTAAAACCATCCACATTCCCTCAATGGAGAGCACAATTCGAAGCACTCCTCATAGGCTATGACCTCCTTGATTATGTTCAAGGTGTGTCTCAGTGCCCCTCACCGGCGGGCACCTCCAGCACTGAGTTAAACAAAACTCACTGGGTCCGGCAGGACAAACTCATCCTAAGTGCCATACTGGCCTCAACATCCACAACCATCACTCCCCTCATTGCCACTGCCAAAACCTCCCATGAAGCCTGGGAGAGGCTTCATCACATGTATGCAAGCAAATCAAGAACCCGAGCTATGCAATTAAAGGAAGAACTTACCCTAATCCAACGGAAAAACCGTTCTGTGGCTGATTACCTGCACGCCGTGAAGGCCCTTGCAGATGAAATTGCCTTAATCGATCATCCGATCTCCGATGACGATCTCACCCTCTATATACTAAATGGTTTGGGTGCTGATTTCAGGGACATTGCCACCTCCATTCGTGCGCGGCCAACATCTCTGGCCTTTGAAGAGCTGCACGACATCCTTGTCGGTCACGACAACTATCTCCGGCGACTGGACTCCACCACTCAGCCGCTCCTTGCTTCCGCCAACTACTCACATCGTCACCGACAACCCACGTTTAATCCAAGTGGGTCGTCCAGGAGAAGTAATTATAGGCCGAATGGGCCTTCACAATACACAGGCCACATGAGCCACCAGGCCCAACATGGGCCTCCTCAGTATACCGGCCACATGAGCCAGCAGGCCCACCAAACCAACAGATCTCCTGGTCCATTTAAAACCCACCGACAGTACCCATCCAGTCAGCCCAGCCAGAGACGATTCAGTCCCAAATGCCAGTTCTGCGACCAAATGGGTCACACCGCAAAGTCTTGTCCCCAACTGCGTCAGAATGAAATTTCAGCCAACTGTGCAAATACCACCAATGCACAAAATCAAAAATGGCTCCTTGACTCCGCTGCCTCACACAACATTACCGGCGACTTGGCAAATTTGTCCATCCATTCTGAATATGATGGTACTGATGAAGTCGTCATTGGTGATGGTACAGGTTTGACCGTCTCACATGTTGGATCTTTGACCTTAGATTCACCATTGCGGAAATTTATTTTGAACAATACTCTTTGTGTTCCTAATATTTCCAAAAATTTAATTTCCGTTCATCATTTTACTGCTCAAAATAATGTTTTTGTTGAACTTCACCCATCTTATTTTCTTGTGAAGGACCAAGCTTCGAGGGCGATTTTACTAAAAGGTGCATGTGAGGATGGTGTATATCAGTTCCCGAATTCACTGGTGGGATCACCTTCCAAATTTGTTGCAAATCTACATGAACGTACTTCTCTTGATGGCTGGCACAAACGTCTTGGACACCCGTCCCCAAAAATTGTTACAAGTCTTGTCAATTTTTTTTCTTTACCCACAAAAAAATCAAACAAAACAACAAAGCATTTTAATTCCTTATGTTCATCTTGTTCCATTAATAAAGCCCATAAACTTCCGTTTCGGCCCACATCTATTCAAAGTCATGCGCCACTTGAAGTTATTTATACTGATGTATGGGGGCCCGCTCATTGTCCCGGTCTAGATGGTTCTCGGTATTACTTAATACTTGTAGATCACTACACCAAATACATATGGTTTTATCCCATTGAAGCCAAATCTTGTGTCAAAACCATTTTTCCTCAATTTAAATTGCTTGTCGAAAATCGTTTTCAAACAAAAATAAAAAGCATTTATTCGGACAACGGTGGGGAATTTATTAGTCTCAAATCTTTTTTGTCTACTCATGGGATCAGTCATTACACAACTGCTCCCCACACCCCCCAACAAAATGGTGTCTCTGAACGCCGCCACCGTCACTTAGTTGAAACCGGGCTCACCTTGCTCACCGATGCAAAATTACCCCTTTCATATTGGCCTTACGCTTTTCATACAGCCACCTACCTCATAAATCGTCAACCGACATCTCTCCTCCATAACAAATCACCATTTGAGGTACTTTTTGGACAAAAACCCAACTACCTCAAATTAAAAAAATTTGGATGTATTTGTTATCCCTTAACCCGGCCCTACAACACCCATAAACTTCAGCCCAAATCTGCACCATGCGTTTTCATTGGGTATTCATTAACCCAAAACGCATACATTTGCTTAGAGCCCAAAACCAACAGGACTTACCTCTCTCGGCACGTTCTTTTTGACGAAAACCAAAACCTAGCTGACATCAATTCAACCTCTCCACCCCGTACATCGTCTTCCCCAATTGAGTGTCCCTTCATCACCGTTCCCGTGCCCTCGCCGCCTGCACCAGTGACTTCGGGACCTGCTACAACCGTGCTCTCATCACCTCCAGGTAACTATGTTTCTCTTCCCTCTCCAATTTCTTCAAATTCGTTAAATTCATCTAGTTCTTTACATTCAAATTCATACTCATCTGCACTTCATGCTGAACCCAGTCATTCATCTCACTCTCACCCACAATCACAGCTAGTAGTCACGGCATCATCACCTCCCCATCAACAAAACCCCTCCCCTGCACCCCCGAACATCTCATCAGCACCAACACTCAGAACACACACCATGACAACACGCTCCATGAACAACATCTACAAACCCAAACAAATGCATGCCGTGACTAAGCATCCACTGCCACATAGTCTAGAACCCACATGTGTCAGCCAAGCCATCTCTGAACCACGATGGCGTACTGCCATGTCTGATGAGCTCACGGCTCTCATGAAACATGGCACCTGGGAGCTAGTCCCCCCACCACAAAATTGTAGCCCCGTAAGCTGTAAATGGGTCTTCCGTGTTAAAAGAACAGCAAATGGTTCCATTGACCGATTTAAAGCTAGACTAGTTGCAAAAGGGTTTCTTCAAAAACCCGGAATAGATTACACTGAAACGTTTAGCCCTGTGGTTAAACCGGCCACGATTCGGATAATCCTCACCCTAGCCGTTACTCATGGCTGGCCCTTAAGGCAAATGGATGTCCACAATGCCTTTTTGCATGGGGAACTGAATGAGACTGTTTATATGAGTCAGCCCCCAGGGTTCAAGGACCCTTCAAAACCAGATCATGTCTGCAGGCTAAGAAAAGCCATCTATGGCCTTAAACAGGCTCCTAGGGCTTGGTATTCTACACTGAAAAATGCTCTTCTCACCCTTGGTTTTATTATTTCCAGAGCTGATTCATCTTTATTTATCTATAGTAATGC
Organism: Salix koriyanagi; assembly: GCA_029228605.1. Taxonomy (NCBI): domain Eukaryota; kingdom Viridiplantae; phylum Streptophyta; class Magnoliopsida; order Malpighiales; family Salicaceae; genus Salix; species Salix koriyanagi. The sequence continues at coordinate 11,353,351 of CM055339.1, forward strand.
TAATATTGTATGCTATTTACTTGTTTATGTGGATGATCTTGTGATCACTGGGAATGATTTAACTTTTGTGGGTTCCATTGTTCGGCAGCTTAGCTCCAAGTTTTTATTAAAAGATATGGGTACTCTTCATTACTTTCTAGGGGTAGAAGTTCTTCCAACTTGTGCAGGTATCTTTTTATCACAGCACCAGTACATCCGCAATCTGCTCTCCAAAACCAACATGACTGGAGCCAAGGATGTCTCAACACCATTATCCACCAGCACACCTCTGAAGTTGGCTGATGGCACTGCTGCTTTTGACAGCACCGAGTTCCGACGGGTACTTGGGAGTCTTCAATATCTCTCACTTACTCGTCCGGACATCTCCTTCGCTGTCAACAAACTGTCGCAGTTCATGCACAAGCCCACGCACTCGCACTGGACTGCTGTCAAAAGACTCCTTCGATATCTGAAGCACACCATCTTCCATGGTATTCACATCAAGAAGAACACCCCCTGGACACTCAACACCTATTCGGATGCTGACTGGGCTGGAAATGTTGATGACCGCACCTCTACATCAGCCTATATTAGCTTCCTTGGTCAGACCCCGATATCCTGGAGCTCCAAGAAACAGAAAGCCGTTGCCCGATCCTCCACCGAAGCTGAATACAGGGTCACTCGCCAATGCTGCCTCCGAATCAATTTGGGTAGCAAACCTCCTCACTGAACTTGGTTATCCACTTAAGGCTCCTCCTTCCTTATTATGTGATAATCTTGGTGCCACCCATCTCAGCTACAATCCCGTTGATCACTCCCGAATGAAGCACATACAGATTGATCTTCACTTTGTCCGGGATTTGGTTCAAAAAGGTACTCTCCAAGTTCAACATGTTCATACTGCGGATCAACTTGCAGATTTATTGACAAAGCCGCTGTCCCAACAACGCACTGCAGTTTTACGTTCCAAGATTGGCCTTGCCGACGGCAGCCCTATCTTGAGGGGGCGTATTGGAGAAAACTGCACACAATCAGCATAGGCAAACATCAACAGCTTCTTTCCATGTTTAGCATTATAGCCGTTACAATATAACTTCCATTTTCTGTACAAATCATACTCTTTATTGTACATCAATCTTAGCATTAATTTGGCAAATGTTACTGCCCAGAATAGGACCCAACTCTTGTATAAATTCAGATCAATTCTCTTCAATAAATCATGGTATTATTCATTGAAATCCTGTGCAACATAATTTTCTATACCATATTCTTCAAAGAGAATAAAAAATAATTGTGTTTTCAACGCAATTCGGATAATTTAGAGGATCAAAATGAAAACATTTTCTTAACCCCTTCTTCTCCGAGTATCTAGAGAAAGTAAGAGCAAAATTGTAAAGGGGAGAGACAAATAACAAAGTGAGAGAGAAAAAAAACACGAACCAAGAGAGTGATTTTTTTTTCTTGTAAGGGGTTCCTCAAAAAATAGGAGAAATATGTGAATGAAAAAAGAAATAAAAAAATTATTACAATCAAGAGAGAGAAAATAAAACATTCCATCTCTCATTTCTCTCGAACTTCATTGTTAGAATTAATTGTTTTATCAATAAAATTTTATGTCATCTATATTGTAATATAATTTTTTATGGGTATATGACTAAGACATGAATGCGAACCATTTGTCATAAAAACATCTGTTGGTTATTTTTTTTGAGGTGATTTTATCGGTGTTGGTCCCATCGATAAAAATATACTAGTAAAAATACTAATTGTAATCTCATCAGTATATTTTGCCGATAAGGTCGTTAGAATAGCATTGGTGATTTCATCGTTAATATTTTGTCTGCAATTCTATCGATATCATTTCTGTTGATATAGTCATCGATGATAGTAATATTTAGAGTGATTTATGTCTAATTCTCTGGAAAAATATCGACAGAATGTTTTGTTGGTATAATAGTGGTATTTTGAGTAATTCTCATCCAATTTTCTGAAAAATAACGAAAAAATATTTCATTTGTAATTCTATCACTATTGTTTAAATTTTCAAAAAAAAACAATCGGAAAAAAAATCGATAATATAAAAAATAAATTAAAACTCAAAATATATTTTGAGTTAGTTTAAATAATTTAAAATTCAAATATAATAAATCTAAAACAAAGATAGCACTAGAGAAGCACATGGATCACTCCAATGTAATTACATCTACATAACCAATAATGATTTATATATGATATTTTTTTTTAAATATCATTGTTTCCTTGTAATTATGATTAAAACAAATTTACACCAAACCTCCTAAAGTATATCCTCTGTTTCCTTGTAATTTTGATAAAGAATTTATATATATTTTAGAATTTTTATCTAACACATTTGAATACCAATTAGGGTTCTAAGTTCCCGTAAGTTAATATAAAACTAGGTAGCAACTTTCTTCTTCTTCTTCTTCTTCTTCTTTTTTATCTCTTTTACGTACAGATTGCATTCATGTCCCCTGCAACAACACTCAAGAACTTAATTAATTGAGCGTATTGAGCCTCACTGTCTAACTTACAAGTAGTCGTGTTTTATATATAAGTACGTATTAGCACTCGTGAGAAGCCACAGCGACATCTCTATGTTTTTTAAGTAAATTTAATTTTATTCATATAGTTTAGATTTATTCAATTAGGTCCTAAACATTTGACTTATTACAGGTTGATCTATCTCTCTCACTTCATTTTTAATTTTACCCTTGCTTGTTTCTCACTCTTTAGCTAGCTAGGACATGTTGGACTCTTGATGAAAGCTTCAATTCCCAATACAAACGCAGTCTTTCTTCTCAAGCAACCGTGTTCAAGATTTTTCAATATGCCATGGGTCCCTAGTTATATCGATCATAATGGTGATGGTGGCTATAATTGTTTTTAAAAGTGTTTTTTTGTTCAGAAAAATATTAAAATAATATTAATTTATTTTTTAAAAATCATTTTTGATATCAACACATAAAAATGATCTAGAGCACCAAGAAAATTAATTTAAAATAAAAATAATTTTTTTTTTCAAAAATATTTTTAAAATACGGTATCAAAAACTCCCGATATCTCACATGCAGCTTCTCTCCACGTTTATGCATTTTCAGGGGACCGTCGGTGGTGGCATGGTGGCGTCGCGGCTGCTGGTCTCAAGTTGAGATCTTTTATGCTCATGATGAAAAGGAGAGCTCATCATGGCCAAAAAACATGATAATGTTTCTAACTGGGATACACTACCCTAATTTCTTATTCAATATATTTAGTGTGAAGCTTCCTCCCTTATTATTTAATTAATTATATTCATTATCCTCTGCGTGATGATCACCTAACACACGAGATATCAAGTAAGAAGCACGATCATGATCATGGAGATCGAGCATCTAATTATGGAGGGAATATGTTAAGTGGGAGTTCATATTCATGATCAACTTGCAAAGAAATGGAGTTTAATTAATAATTAAATTATTTTCTCTTCCATGTTATTAAATAGAGAAGTGAACCCAAAATCTTTTTTCAGGAGACAAGAAATTGGATCCACTGTTATCACTAGCTATTCCAGCAATTTTGAAGCTCAAAGTACAGGAATCATGTCCGTACAATAATTTCTTCTAACATACATATATGTCGCAAATATTAATATTGAAAATCCACCTATTAAACTGTTAATTTAGATCTCGTTTTATTTAAAGAGTGCATGTACTTTGGTTTGCTGTCTTCTTGTGTGTGCTGTGTTCATAAACATCCACTATTTTCTTCTTATATTTTTAAAAAAGCTTCCTCCTAACAAATATTTCTAGATTCGGTTCATATTTATCCTGAAATCATTTTCATCTAAAAATTTAAATTATTAGATAATATCTTAAAATATAATTTATATTACTCTGTAGCATACTCGCTCAAGTGAGCGTTTTTTAGACTTGAAATTTGTACAGACCCATAACACTTTGTGCTTATTTTTTCATTATATAAAATGAGGATGGTGAGATTCGAACTCGTGATCACTGGGTAAACAAGACTCTAATATCATGTCATAAAACAATATTACTTAAAAAGCTTAACTTGTTACGTGAGATCTCAATATATAATCTACATTATTTTCTAACAATATTTCTTATTTCTTTATCAGTATCATAGAAGAGAACAAAGAGTTAGAAACTTGTTAGGGTTCTGTCTCAGGAAAAGAGTGCAGGGAGCATGGGCATGGCTCACCCCTTCAACAATCCATCAGTGGCAGGTTGCAACCAGCCAAATAGGTGACGTTTATGTTTCTATTTCGACACGATTTGCTTCGTAAATTTACATTTTATTTGGCAATACAAAAATAATATTGCGAAAACGTCATGTAATTAATAAAATACATTCATATTGGATTCGTTTTTATTTAACATTATAGCCTTTATGCATCATTTTACTTGATTGTCTTTACAAAGGCCAGCAGCACGCCCTTCACTGCCTCTGCTTTCTTGTCGAGGTCAATCCGGCCAGCGGTGGAGCTCTCCTTTTGACCTAATTTTCCTTGCATGCCTTCTTTAATCATGGTGTAGGATATCTAGTTTTACCACTGATCATTTTAATAGTGTAAAATGAGCATATGGGCCATGCATAGTCCACATTTTGGACCAATTCCTCATCATATCGTCCCTCCAATCATCACTCTCACAGCATACTTCTACTGAACTTTGTCGCCGAGACAGAGACCCTGAACATATTATATAGACGACACCAAGACAACTTGAAAATGTTCCAGGAAATCTTGATGGATCGGAGAAATTGATGCCGTCTGTAATTTTATTAATCACCCCTTCATGCTCAGTAGTATTTTTCAGATTCATAAATTATATTTCAAGGTCTTATCTAATAATTTAAGTTTTTAGGTGAGATGATTTCTTGACATGATATCAGAGTTTTGTTGACCTAATGGTCATGAGTTCGAATTTCACCACTCTCATTCTATCTGACAAAAATCAAACACAAGGTATTGTGGGATTGTGTATAAGCTTCAAGCCCAAAGAGCTTTCAATTGAGGGGGGTAAGAGAAAATAATATAAATCATATTCTAAAGTTTTATCTAATAGTTTAAATTTTTAGATGATATGATTTCTTATCCATTTAAGCAAATGATTTTGTTCTGATGGATCCATGCCAGATCTGTCTGCAGAATGCAAAGGTCATTTTATATACTGAACAAGCTGTTGAACGTGGTTGATATCAAGGACAGGAAATGGGAATCAAGTATTCATGTTATTAGATAGAAATATTCATGAACCCTGATCATTTCCATTTTTTTTCGCTGTTTGAACACAGTAAATTTCGATAATAGATGTAGACGACAAGTAAGTTTGAGGATAGCTGGGGAACATCAGGTCATTTGACTTGCGTATCTCTTTAAAAAAAGAAACCAATGAGAGAAAAATGTGTGTAATATTAAATGGTGGGTTTGAAATTTGATGATGGAAAATCAACTGGAATCATGGTGGCTTGGAAGAAATCCCTAGGCAATTAATTTTGGGTCCCAGGAGAGTGCCTCCATACAATGTTCTTAATTAAAAACTCTTCTTGAATGGACGTTTACTTCATCTCAAGAGCTATAGCCCGATCTCTCACCAAAATGTTTACTTCAAACCCGAAATTGTTAGGGCTACGTGGACGAATAAACTTGGAATAAATGGAGCTGCATGCTGAGCACCTATTAAACACCACAAAATGTACATGCATGTTGCAAATCACAAAGAGCATCTTTGTGAGACAGCTAGCCAGATTATAATATCCCTGATCAAGGGCTTGTTTGGAAGAGCGATTACGGTAACTTTTTCAAAGTATTTTTCATGCTGAAATACATCAAAATGATATTTTTTTTATTTTTTTTAAATCATTTTTGACATCAGCACATCAAAATGATCTAAAAACACCAAAACATATTCGTTTAAAATGAAAAAAAAATGATTTTTTTGGAAACAGCGTTTGAAACGCTATCCCAAACAAGTACTAAGATGATTTTCATCTACTTTTCTTTTAATACGATGAAAACTCATTTTTTGAAAAATATATTTTATAGATTCAGGTAAATGAGTAAAATCTCAATTGTCTTAGGTTCTTATAAAAAATACATATTCTGACTCGAATTCAAGATCTACTATGTAAATCTCAAGTCACACTCCTCGGAAACTTCTCATATACTCTTGCCAAACCATGAATTGATTTTGGAGACCAAGGAGTTGAAACTTTTGAAACAAAGTGCTGTCAGCTAGGTCAAAAGATCAAATGAGACAAGGTTTGGACTTTCAGCACTCGTAGAAGGCTTTCTCGGTCCATATTTTGGTATATTTTACGATCACCAATGAATCATATATATATAATATATCCATAATTTACAAAACCAATGTAAATACTATTTTCCTTGGCAGTGCTTTTACGGCAAGCGAGTATCCGAATGAGATTTAGAGTACATCACTTGTGAAAATATGAGCCAAGTAGCTAAACAACCTCCAATTGGACCCATCCCAATGCACACCATGATACCAATAATATGTCAAAGCTTGAAAGTAATAGAAAATCCATCAAAGCAAATCAGATTACTAATGAATCAGTCCCTCTCTTCTGTGGTCCATTGTTTTCCCTCACATGGTGTAATGTGTAAGCTTCACTTCATGCCATCTTAGTGACACATGAAACACAGCAAAGCTTAAATGTATAATACAGTTATATCTTCATCTTTTTTGGATTCGAGAACTATATTTTTCTTTATGTTAAGGAATCATCTTACCTAAAAACTTAAGCTTATAAGTGAGGTCCCCATAATATGATTTATATTATTCTCTAACCCCCCCTCAAATGAAAATTCTTTGGGCTTGAAACTTGCACAGACCCACATCACCTTGTGCTTGGTTTTTATCAAATAGAATGGGGGTGGTGAGATTCGAACTCGTGACCGTTTGATCAACAAGACTTTGATACTATATTAAGGAATCATCTCACCTAAAAGCTTTAACCTTATAAGTGAGGCCCCATAATATAATTTATATTATTCTCTAACACTTTAGATATTCTATGCGAATTTAAATTATACGAATAAAACTCCAATTATTCCAAGTTTTTATAACTCAGAACTTGCAATAACAGATTTCAAGTTTCTTGATGGCTATAATAGAGTTATATCTTGATAAGATAACAAACAAAAACATAAGGTGAAGACATTTCAAATCATCCATTAAACAGAACAAAACAAAGCAAGCTACCGGTCCATTCATATTCTTACAAGTTGTATTAACATATTACAATACTAAAGGTTTTGGGGACATAACATTCACTACCCCTCACATAACAAAGAAAGCATAAACAAAGTAAATATAAATTAAGTAGTAACTTGATCTTATAAGAACATGAACACAAATCCCAGAAGAGCTTGATCATGAAGAAGGATCATATACAGATTCAGCGAGAACGGCGACTAATTAGATCATATGACGTCCCGCTTGATCTTGGAAGATATACTATTGAATCAGAAACGACACAAGTTTTTTTACAGGAAGTGTAGAGGTTTATAAAACCAAACCTGTCACTAATGCTCCTTGTTACCTTAGAACCACCGGAAAAGTTACTACCTTGGTCGTCGTCGTTGTCGTCGTCGTCTTCATCCTTTGAGCACTGAACTAATGCAGCAAGAAATGGATCCCTTCGAAAACTTTCATGATTGAGTTTCTTTCGGATTCCAACTTCCTCGAATTTGATTCTTCTGGAGATTGATGCAGGGGCGGCAGGCGGGGGCAGTGGGAGGACCTTTAGTGTAGAGTCCTTTTTCTTGAAACTTTGATTCTTAGGAATTCCAGGCAAATGTTCCCATGAAAATGGAACACCGGAGAATTGAAGCGGGGTGGCCGGACTAAGGGGCGAATCATCAAGAAAACGCAAAGATGAGCATGACGAGAGTGACGAGGATGATGAAACAGGATGCGGTTCGGCGGGAAGAGTCGGTTTTGGTGGCCTGAAATGTGGTGTCACAGTCTTTTGGGACATTTCGGGATCGATCTCTGAGAGTTGCAGAGGAATCCATAACTTCAGAGAAAGAGAGAAGAGACAAACCTTGTTTTGTTAGCTAGACTCCTCAACTTCTATTTTTCCCCCATCGATTTCGCCACATGCATTTTATATATACAGAGAGGGAAAAGGAGAGGTCTCGCAATTTGCTATTTAATGCCATTATTTTTGGAAAATAAATTTTTTAGAGATAATGTAATTGATAAACAAAAACGACCCTGTAAACTTTATTTGTTTACCAGTGTTTTTTAAAATATTTTTTTATTTAAATTAGTATTTTTATTGTTTTTGATATATCGAATTAGTTATTTTTTAAAAATAATTATTATATTAATTTTTTAAATAAATTTTTTTTTAAAATAATTACAGTGTAAAACCCTCTTGTCAAACAGTAAGGAAAGAAAAGGACAGTGGACAAAATAGGAAACTACAGGTGGTGATGTGATGATATCTTCCATTTCTTTTTCTTTTTTTTTAGTGTTCTTTTCTTGCTATTTTATTTAATTTATTCAATTTGTGGAAGGAGCCATATTTATTTTGATTACAGAAATAACTTAATTTGTAAGCAATTTTTTTTTTATTAATATAGATATTCGGGAATATGTGTCTCGACTAATCTCATATATTCTAAAATTAATGATCATGTAAGTCTCCAATAGTCATTCTATTAACAACAATAAGATTCAAACATGAGACAATCAGATAAATAATTTTTTTAGTTCTAAACTCTTATTACTGGATCACCCACTAAATAATTAATTTATAAGCAATTGTTAATGCATATCCTTAATTTTTTATAGATACTTCATGAAGTTATATTATTGTGTGTGTGTGTGAACGTATTTGTAAAATGTTTTAATTTAAGTAGCAACGAGATTTAAGAATTCCTAATAAATTAAATAATCTCGTAAGAATAGGAATAAATATTTCTCCACTATTTTTTTCAATAATTACTTAGCTAAAAGAGACTATACAAAAGAGATAGAAACACATGTTTGGTTTAATATATAGAAGCATACACTCATTGTAACCAACCATGCTTGGACACCATCGATAAGATTTCTTAAATGGCGGGATGTAGAGTCTATAAATTTTTTTATTATGATTTGATGTTTGACACTGCGTTTTAAAAGTATTTTTGAAAATATTTGAAAAATTTTTATGTTTATTTTTTATTTTAAATTAAATTTTTTGATATTTTTAGATTATTTTGATGTGCTGATATCAAAAATAATAATTTAAAAAAAAAACATTATTTTAATATATTTCTAAACGAAAAAGCACTTCCAAAAACAACCGTAACCATACTCTCAAACAGGCAGCTACAATTGAAGTCACTTTTCAAAATATTTTTTTATTTAGAAAATATATTAAAATGATATTTTTATATTTTTTAAAAAATTATTTTTGACATCAGTATATTAAAATGATATAAAAAATAAAAATAAAAAAATATATATTTTTAAAATATAATATCAAACATCTACCTAATGGTCATACCTAATGGTCATACCTACTCTCGTATGGTGTTGTATAGATTATTTGGTTAACTAGAAAGAAGCAAATATTCAATCATATATAGCTTATATTGAGAATCATGTTTTCTCTAACACTCCATCGTCTTTCAAGCATGGTGAAGGAATTTTCTTCAAAACTCTCTTTCATCTACTTCTTATATTACTTGTTATTGTAATAATAGTGTATAATTACTATTCTGTTTTTTTATCATTTAATCTTTTAATATGGCTTTGAAGGTATGATTATATTCTTACCACAACTTAAATGTTTTATGAATAGTACGTAGTAATTTTAATTTCAATGAACAAATAAATTATTTATTTAATCCTAAAATAAATAAATTAAATGTCTAATCCTCAATAATTTTTATTATTATTTTACTTTTTTATTATAGTAAATTTTAAGGTTGTAAATAAAATTTATTAAAAAAACACTATAGGAGTATGTTTCATAGGCGCCACTAGCCACAAAATACTGTATTTTGAGATTACTTTTGAAAGGTCCCAACATTTTCGACCCGATAAGATGAAGCGTTTTCACCATTCAAGATGGTTCAATATCGAGAACCATTTCTTTTTCATTTTTTTTTCTCTCTCTCTCTCTCTCTCTCTCCTCATTTACATTTTCAAGCAAACCCTTTTATAATTTAAGAACAACCCTTTGATGTGTAGGTTCTTATCTCATTTGTATGTGTTTTTCATCACTTATTTGGTGACACATTAAAAAAAATATCAATATAACTTGGATTGATTTTGATTTGAGATGTAGAAATCTTTCTCTTTAATAAAAAGATCTAAATTTGGTTAAAAAAAAGAATTTGGCAAGGAAATGAGAACTATATAAAATTAAATTTGATCATCGTACTACAAAGTCATAATTAATTTCATTTTCAATTCTTTAAAGAAACTGTCTCTTTCAAATAATTATTTTTATATTTCTTATATTTATATGGATCCTACTTCTCAAATTCACCAAAAAATAATAATGCAAAGTCGAAATATATCTTATTCAAACGGATCCTTCCTACAGATTTGTATAGAAGAGTGTTGCTATCCATAAACATCATTTTAGATTCTGCAAGTTAATATATATATATATATATATATATATAAAGCTTATAAATGTAACACTAGCTAGAATGACGACAGTAAAACCCCGTTTGGGAGTGCGTTGCAATCGGCATTTTAGTAAAATTTGAAAAAAAAAATTCATTTTAAAAATCGGCGGTTTGGTATGTTTAGATCATTTTGATGTGCTGATGTCAACAAAAATTTTTTAAAAAAATAAAATAATATCATTTTGATATATTTCAACACGAAAAGCACTTTGAAAAAGCTACCACAATCGCTCTCCCAAACAGGCTCTACGATAGAAAGATGAGTTGTGAAAGCAAGAACCAAGTAATTTGATTCGCCTATTTTGTTGACCACTCTTAGAATATAATAGCTTGATTTCGAGATCGAACCCCTGTTTTTTTAAAAAGTATTTCAGAGTTAATATATAAAAAATTATTAATGACATCATAACTTATTCAATGAATTAAATAATTAGATTAAGATTATTATTTTTCTCAAAAAAAAAAGTCAATAAACTTGATATAAGACTTGTTTGAGAGTGTGATTGATATTGTTTTTCAAAGTATATTTTGTTCAAAAAAATATCAGAATGATGTTTTTTTATCACATCAGCATATTAAAATGATCTAAAAACAATAAAAAAATTTAATTTAAAATAAAAATAAAAATAAATTAATTTTATTTTTTTCAAAACATTTTTAAAATACCGTGTCAAATATTCCTTTTTATTTTGAAGTAAAGATAACTTAAAAAACCTAGTAGACAGCCCGGTCCATGTCCCTCTTTTTTTTTCTTTTTTTTTTCTACAGGAGGTTAAAATAAAATCTATGATCTAACATTTCGAATCCAAACACTTGCAAGAAACCTCAAGTTCATGTGATGTATGCCCCTGGTTTTTCCCACTAGTCCCATGTGAGGATGGGTCCCCGTAACACGATGACGTTTCCAATTTTGTCTAACACATCGATATGATCCTCTTCTTTCCTCCCTTGAATTCACTAAAGTTTTGTCAATTTTTTTGGCCAAAATCATCCCTCGATGACAATAGAATGATTTTTACAAGTATTTCTTCAACGACGACAACGAGTTCTACTTGCACTCACGAGCTAAATCACTGTTGCTTATATTCTTTTCTATTGTTGCTAAAATAATTCACATACTATATAGTTTCTATTTCATTATTTGAAGCTTGACGTGCCAATAGCAATGCTAGCTCTTTGAGTGCACGAGAACCTTTGCTTCGAGCACTCTTTTCCTATTTTTTTTTATTCGAGAAAACTTCATCGTTTTAAAATATTCTTTGTAAGTTTGGGTTAAGCGAGTAAAATTAAAGTTGTCAATTCTATTTTGATTGTTGTTTCATTTTTCAATTGGAATAAAATATTTTAGTTTCAGAATGTTTCAGCGCGTCGTTTCGAAGTTGTACAGTTTGTGTATATATATATATAATTAAATGTATTAATTCAAAAAAAATTAGTTAAAATCCAAAAATAAAATTATTTAGAATTGTGGAATTTAGTCTAAAAAAGATACAATAAAATGATTTTTCTAAACAAAATTATGAATATGTATAATATTATGAGAATATCATTATCAATTTTGCAAGGTCGTTATATTCTTTGATTGCTCTATAAATTTTAACATAATATATATAAATATGTCAAGAGACTCCTTGTAAAATTTCATCTTAATCTAACGATCGGATTAAGAGATATGATTGATATTGTAAAATTATTTCATTATTTAAAAAAATACTATTTGGCTGAAACGGAATGGGCGGAATGAATCTGATATGTTTTGACCGGTATTTGACTGAAATTTCTAGATACATACCGAAATTACGAGGTAAAAATCTGCGCCGTTTTATCTCATTTTTTTAACTAGTACGATACATTTTGGCATAAAGTAAAATGAAAATTAACAACACCGAGTAAAACCTCAATTGTCTCGGGACTCTTACAAGGTGAGCATGTCATGACTGGAACCTGAAACTTACAAGGCAAATTTTAAACTCTTTGTCACCACGTTACGCCTCTTGAAAACTCTCTCTCCTATTACTCTCTCGAAGAGCTCAAAACAAGGGTCGATTTGTCTCGCTGATGCTAATGATTTGCCATTGAAGTGTCTGCCTAGGGAGTGTGGTTGAAGTTGCTTTTAAAAGTGTTTTTCGTTCAGAAATGCATCAAAATAATATATTTTTTTATTTTTTAAAAATTATTTTTGACATCAACACATGAAACTGATATAAAAACACCATTTTTTAAAATTTTTCTTTAAAAAATATTTTTAAAACGCAGCGCTAAATAACCTAGCAGTGTTTCAAAGATTAAAGCCCTTGGAAAACAAAGAATTCTAGGGTGGATAATGACAATATGGGGCTGCCATATAGTCCAAGAAAATGGCCGGATTTGTATGAAAGGTGACTGTAATATTTGGACATTTGCCCTTGACAACGTAGCTAAAACCCACATCACAATCTAATCTATAATCACCAGCAAAAGTGATCACGAGGGAAGTAAGTTGGTAGTGGGGCTTGTTGCTCTCTGCCATGTTTGCATGCCTCGTGAGTTCGTGACCCTAATAATTGATTGGGATCAGGATCGATCCTGTCATATTCCAGAAAGAAAAACAATGGGACATTTAGAGCAATAAAACTTCTTGTATTCATTGATCTTCAATGAATTATTAAATTTAAATTAGATTGCTTATTATTTAGCGTCTAATAAAACAAAAAATAAACCTAATATTTTACTTGACTCGTACAATTTAAATTATTAAATTTAAAATCAGCCATTAGATTTAAAACATGATTTTATTTAGAAGTCTTGACCACTCGTAGATTATAACAAAATCGAGATCCATTTTGTTTTCTGCACAGCAGGCCCATAAAAACTTTATGCAGACCATTAGAATTTTGAGTGAATCACGAACAGAGGCAAATCGGGCTTGGAGTCCATTTCTTCGAGACTAAGCTATTTAGACCCATACTTTATTAGGGGTTGGATAATTTCTTCTTTTTTTCTTTCAATAAAAACAATAGCGTTCTCTATATATATATATATATATAAAACGATGTTAATAGTAGGGAAATTCAAAAGTTTCTGTGTGTATTTAATTAAATAAACCAAGAATTACTTGTGTAATCAAAACAAAGTCATGAACCTGATTTTTAACTGAGTGTCAGTTTGGAAAGTGCTTTTCGTTTAGAAATACATTAAAATAATATTTTTTTTATTTTTTAAAATTATTTTTGATATTAACACATGAAATGATCTAACCTTTTTTTTAAAAATATAAAGTAAAAATAAAAATATATTTTTTTAATTTTTTTAAAAAATATTTTTGAAACGCAGTGCTAAACAACCCCTAAATAAAGCAAGCTAGTCAAACCCATGACTATATTCATGAACTCAACTAGGTTCAATAATTTTTTTATAAATATAATATTTTTTATTTGAAATACACATTCATAATATGTTTCTTATAAAATTGACATAAACATTGTTTAAATTTAATGTTTATTTAATGGATAGTTATAACTCAAACATAATATGAGTTATAAATATATGAACTATCATCAGTTCATCACTACATAGGGCCTGTTTGGGAGTGTAGTTGCGATAACTTTTTAAAGTGTTTATCGTGCCGAAATACATCAAAATGATATTTTTTTTATTTTTTAAAAATCATTTTTGAAATCAGCACATCAAAATGATCTAAAACACACAAAAACATATTTATTTAAACTAAAAAAAAATTTCAAATTTCAGCCAAAAATCGGTGGGATCGCAATGCCAAACGCACTATACCTCTCAATCCTTCCACAACTCATAGTATCCTCTGCAAAATATACAAAATTTTTCTTTCATTTGGGTAATGTTCATTTAATGGATATTTACATTGATGGGGCAAGATCTTTTTTATAGCATAACTATTTCCTTGTTTAAATCTCCGAAGATCCCATCGAGGTTTTTTAGTGACTATAATATTATATGACAACTTATAGCTTTATTTTTACCACATTTTCTTAACATAAAACAAGCCTTTTGTTTTTATAGGCTCACTATGATGTTGGCGTGACAGTAGTCATTTTTCAACTATTGAACTATCATCACTACACCTCCCAATCCTTCCACGACTCATAGTATCCTATGCAAAATGCACATAATTTTTCTTTCTTGTGGATAGAGAATCATGTCCAGCAATTCCGGTGCCTGAATCCGATGATAAGCACAGTGGTCTTTTTCCCAGTTACATTTTGCAGAGGACATGTTTTTGAAATTGGTGTCCCATACGAGAACCCTAAAATGGGCCACTATCTATCAAAGTTCAAGAAAGTGTGTGGATCCTACGGTCCAATAATATGGTGCCGTTTGGCATTGCGATCCCACCAGGTTTTTGGGCTGAAATTTGATTTATTTTTTTTAATTTAAATGAATATGTTTTTTGTGTTTTAGATTATTTTGATTTGCTGATTTTAAAAATGATTTTAAAAAAATAAAAAAACATCATTTTAATGTATTTCGGCACGATAAGCACTTTGAAAAGCTACCGTAACCACACTTCCAAACAAAGCCCTAAACAAAATTTACCCTCCATAGCTCCTTCGTCCTGTACCCTAACCACTGTGTCCACGCGCCACCAAAGTAGACCCACATTGCCACTGAGAAGGGCAGGTGTGACATCGAGAACCACCACTAAATCTGTACGTGACAACCCATTTTGGGAAGGGGAAACAGCGAAAGTTGAGGGTTACGCTGACCACTACCATTCAATGGATGCATTGACGTCATAGTCAATAAATTTCCAGTTACGGCGTTAGGAAAAAATCGTGAAAGGCAAAAGGCGACGTGTCGTTTATGATGAGGGAGGCCAAAAAGCCTGTTTTTTTTTTTTTTTCTATTGTGTAATTAATTAGATCCTCTCATTAGTGATCTCATATTTTCAAAACTGTTACCTCTTTTTCTTTTTTTTGGGTTCATTGCAGATGATGTTCCAGATCACTAAACCAGTGCACTGAAATTCACGTTACAAAGCTTCACTTTTGTTGTCAAGTTGGGGGGCAGGAGAGTTGTCAATGCTGAAAATATATTTCACCTTTTAATTTCAATGAGTGGTTGGGAGAGTTTTTGAAAGTATTTTTGAAAAAAAATTCAATTTCAATTTCAATTTTATTTATTTATTTATTTATTTTTTAGTGTTTTTAAATAATTTTGATGTGTTAATGTCAAAAATGATTTTTAAAAAATAAAAAAAATATCATTTTGATTTATTTTAAAACGAATTTTTTTAAAAAATAACTACAATCATACTCCCAAACAAACAGGCACTTAATTGTTTTATGTAGCAGCAATAACGTGTGATTTGATTATTTTTTTTTTACAGCCTTGTGATGACGAAATAAGCTGTTCATAGTAACGTATATTCCATCTAACTATTTAAGAACACGTGTATTTTTGCTTTTAAAAGCTTGGTTGTGATGGGGGGAAATCATTCAAGCCGGTTACGAGTTTAATGATGTCATAAATTTATATTAAATTACACTCATTTAAGAAATGTTGTTATATTTTATACATGACATGGGGTTTATAAGATACTAGACAATGCCCCCGCGCTTCGTCGCAGGCGGCACAATATTTTTTTCAATGTAAAAAAATATTAATTGTGTGTATTTTTTATTATAATATAAATTTAGCTAAAATAATAAATCTGTGCAGAATTCATGTCAAGTGCAAGTTTTTTATAAAATATATGAATTTATAATCGATATAAATTTATCTGTTTAGTAGTTTCAAATGAAATAACCAGCATAAATTTATCATCATCATTAAAAAAGCAAGAAAACTCGGATATCTGAATTATTAAGTTCACAGTATTAAGATTAGTTCATTTTATAATTCAATTTAAATTAAATAAAAATAAAATATAAATTGTGAAAATACATACAATAATCAAATAAAAAAAAATAAGTTGTTAATTTTCTATCAACAAAAAGACGAAAACATAGATTGAAAATTCATCCTGACGTTATTGCCATTATCATTGCTATTAAAGCTAAAATTATTACTAACATTACTGCCAAAACAATTAAAATAATTAAATTTCCATGAAAAAAAAAAAGCAAAAGATTTTTTTATAAAAAAACAATAAAAAAACAATAACTAAAATTATCATTATTATTGCATAAATAATAAAATCATAAAAATCATATAATCTAAAGAATAAATAAAGAAACAGAAAAACAAAAAAAACGAATAAAGGGAAAAAATAGAGTAATATTACTTTTAAAATGATCACCGATATAAATTAAAATTTCAGGAAAATCTTTAAAGAAAAATCAAAAGATTTTTTATAAAAAAAATAATCACTAAAATTATCATTATTATTGGTTCGGAGATTAGTGAACAAAAAAATAGTTCGGAGATTAGTCATGGTGTGTCCACGCTGGCCTGGACACCCCGATTATCAAAAAACAGATTTGGTCCAAGGAGTAGTGGTGGTGTACTTGAGCTGGCCCGGAGATCGTGGTTATAAAAAAAAATATATAAGTGAAAAAAAGAGCTTAAGCTGGCTGAGAGACCATGGTTATAAAAAAAATGTATAAGCGAAAGAAAAAAAAAAGTATAAGCGTGAAAGCACTGTAGCAATCCATATTGTTTTTAAAAAAATTCGGCCCAAGAATTAGTCGTGGTGTGCTTAAGCTGGTAGGAGATCCTGGGTATAAAAAAAATGTACCAGCAGGAAAGCATTTTAGAAAAAAATGTGGGTCCGGGGATTGTCGTGGTAATCATAAATTGGCCTGGACACCCTGGTTATCAAAAAAATTTGGATATGGAGATTAATCGCGGTGCATTTAAGCGAGCTCGGACACCCCGATTATTAAAAAACAAAAAACCAAAAAAATATATAAGTAGAAAAAAAATATAATAATAATAAATACAAAAAAATAATAAGTAAAAAAATACAAAAAAAAAGCAAAAAAAAGAAGAAGCAAAAAACGGAGGAAAAAAAGAAGAAAAAGAATAATTAGGAAAAAAAAAGAAAAAAAAAGAAGAAGAAAAAAAAAAAAAAAGAGAAAACGCAAGTAGAAAAAAAAAGTAAAAAAAGTAAAAAAAAATACTGTTGCAATCCACAGTGCACTGTGTCTGTGTGCACAGTGCACTGGTGCACAGTGAATTGGCCACGGCTTTTATATATATAGTAATATCCGTAGATGAAGATTTTTATATTTATGATGTATTATTTTTAAAATAAAAAAGGAATTGTTGATAGAAAAAGATATATGGGAGGAGAGTATTCCTTCGGGTTTTTTTTTCAATTATTCTATGATGACCCTGTTTGGGAGTGCGTTGCAACCGACGTTTGGGAAAAATACTAATTGCCCATCCTGACGTTATTGCCATTATCATTGCTATTAAAGCTAAAATTATTACTAACATTACTGCCAAAACAATTAAAATAATTAAATTTCCATGAAAAAAAAAAAAAAAAGCAAAAGATTTTTTTATAAAAAAACCATAAAAAAACAATAACTAAAATTATCATTATTATTGCATAAACAATAAAATCATAAAAATCATATAATCTAAAGAACAAATAAAGAAACAGAAAACAAAAATAAACGAATAAAGGGAAAAATAGAGTAATATGACTTTTAAAATGATCACCGATATAAATTAAAATTTCAGGAAAATCTTTAAGAAAATCAAATGATTTTTATTAAAAAAATAATCACTAAAATTATCATTATTATTGGTTCAGAGATTAGTGAATAAAAAAATGTATAAGGAAAAAAAATAAATAATAATAATAAATTGGTTCGGAGATTAGTCATGGTGTGTCCACGCTGGCCTGGACACCCCGATTATCAAAAAACAGTGTGTGTCCACGCTGGCCTGGACACCCCGATTATCAAAAAACAGATTTGGTCCAAGGATTAGTGGTGGTGCACTTGAGCAGGGCCCGGAGATCATGGTTATAAAAAAAAATATAAGTGAAATAAAAATATATAAGTGAAAAAAATGAGCTTAAGCTGGCTGAGAGACCATGGTTATAAAAAAATGTATAAGCGAAAGAAAACAAAAAAAAAAGTATAAGCGTGAAAGCACTATAGCAATCCATATTGTTTTTTAAAAAATTCGGCCCAAGAATTAGTCGTGGTGTGCTTAAGCTGGTCGGAGATCCTGGGTATAAAAAAAATGTACCAGCAGCAAAGCATTTTAGAAAAAAATATGGGTCCGGGGATTGTCGTGGTAATCATAAGTTGGCCTGGACACCCTGGTTATCAAAAAAATTTGGATATGGAGATTAATCGTGGTGCATTTAAGCGAGCTCGGACACCCCGATTATTAAAAAATAAAAAACCAAAAAAATATATAAGTAGAAAAAAAATATGTATAATAATAATAAATACAAAAAAAGTAATAAGTAAAAAATACAAAAAAAGGCAAAAAAAAGAAGAAGCAAAAAACGGAGGAAAAAAAGAAGAAAAAGAATAATTAGGAAAAAAAAGTAGAAGAAAAATCGAAAAAACAAAAAAGCAACGCAAGTAGAAACAAAAAAGTAAAAAAAATATCTGTAGTGCACAAAGCGTAGCATCGGTGCACTGATGCAGATGAATTGGCCACGGCTTTTATATATATAATAATATCCGTAGATGAAGATTTTTATATTTATGATGTATTATTTTTAAAATAAAAAAGGAATTGTTGATAGAAAAAGATATATGGGAGGAGAGTATTCCTTCGGGTTTTTTTTTCAATTATTCTATGATGACCCTATTTGGGAGTGCGTTGCAACCGACGTTTGGGAAAAAATTGAATTTTTTTTTCATTTTAAAAATCGGTGGTTTGGTGTTTTTAGATCATTTTGATGTGTTGATGTCAAAAATAATTTTAAAAAAATCAAAAAATATTATTTTGATGTATTTCGGCATGAAAAACACTTTGAAAAGCTACCGCACTCGCACTCCCAAACAGGCCCGATATGGTTTATACGACTGGATTTAAATCCTCTTAGCTTATCTTAAATTCATTTAACAACATTTGATACAACATTAACATGGTTTGGTGTTGTGGTGCTTGTATTAGCATCAACTAGTTGTTAATGAATTATCTTATTTGAAAATTTTAAGTTATTAAATGATGCCTTAAAAATATGATTTATATTATTCTCTAACACATATTCTCAAGTTAACACTCTTTGGAGTTAAAACTTGCATAGATCCACACTATCTTGGGTTTATTTTTTATCAAATAAAATAGGAAAGGTGAGATTCGAACTCATGACCGTTTGATCAATAAAGTTCTGATACCATTTAAAGAATCATCTAATCTAAAGTTTAAGCTATTAGATGACGCTCCAATATATAATTTATATTGTTTTATGACATTAGTTTACAACAAATTTCTTAATTTTTGTTCTAGTTACAATATTTTATGTTCCATATTTATAAATCAAATATAAAAAAAAAACATTTTAATGTATGATATACAATGACATTTGAAAAGATTTTTTTTTAAAAAAAAGTGTATCGACTGTGCAATTTCTTAGAAAACTAAGTATTTGGTACCGAGTTCATATCTTCTAGTGTAAATTGATAACCCAATATTGAACAAAATTGCTAATAAATAATGCAATAAAATCAAAAATATTTTAAAATGACCCTTATAATGTAAATTAATTGCCCAATTTTTTGGTGTTAATTTTGTCAAATTTTGTGGAGAAATAATGCATTAAATTCACCTGAAAAATAGTCACTAAAGTTAACATTTTGAACAAAAAATTGACGAAGATGAACAATGAACCACACGTGTAAACTTATAGCCTGATATTATACAAAATTGTTGGGAAAATATGCGATCAAATCATGAATTTTTGAAATACCCATTTGAGTTTTTTTTTAATATTATTCTATTCTATAATATTATTATATTAAATAGTTTGGGTCTACCTGACCTACATGGGTTTAGTTGGGCCAACAATGGGCTAATGAAACCGACCTCTCTCTTTATTACCTTGGATTGGGTTGGAATGAATCTAGCCCATTGAAAAAGTTAAATATTTTACCATTGCATGGAATGTGGTGGTTAGAGAAGGGGTTTAAGGAGAAGAAAAACAATGAATATAAGTGTTTGTCTGGCTAGAAAAGTTGTTTGAGTTGTTCTTAGTAGTGCAGGGAAGGTCTTTAATACTGACGAGAGTTATATGTTGAAATGCCTTTATACCTTTCCTCAAAACTCGACTAAAAAAACGCTTTAGTTTATTATTCATTGTCTTTAACCTTTCTTACCAAACAACACGAGGGTATTTTTTCAAAGCATTCAATGCTTTACCTCCACCAAATCGGACAAATCATATATCATCACAATGGTCTAACATTGTACTACACCCTTATATGATTCTTTTCATATGATTGGCCTTACAATCATCGTGACACCACCTTAAAGAGTCCAACTCAAATAACCTTTATTTGCCAAATTTTAGGAACTCATGATGACAACTTTAAGTCAACAATTAAAGTCCTTTTATGGTTGAATCAATGGTCAAGGTTGATCTTTAATAAAAACAACATGTACCTCTTTCACCCCTATAAATAGGATTGGAAGTTGGGCATTGAGGGACAAAACCTTTGAAGTGAGTTAAAAAAAAGCTTTTTTTTTTAGTATTTTTAACATTTATTCTCTCTTTACCATAGTCATTGCCTTCTCCACTATGAATCCCAATAACATCAACTTTCATATTATTACCAACAGTTGCCCAATACACTTGCAATCTCACCAATAATGATTACAACCTTTTCCCTGGTTAACTTTATCCTTTTCTTCTCTATCAACTCTATCTTCCACCACCATTATTCTTTTACATAAACAGATTAACAACTTCACCATCCTACGCCAGCATATCAACGGCGACAAACCTTCATACTAGATGACCTTGATCTTTCTCCTTTTGTTCTTTATATCTTGCATGCATAATGTGAATTCATGTTTGGTAGCAAGAATAATTAACATGGTCATTAGGCTAGTTTAGTGACCATAGAAGGTAGACAAGCTAGCACATCTCATTCTAACCTATTATAAAAAAAATCTTGGGCATTCAAAAGGCCTAACCAACTTGAATGGATCAAGTCTAGGCCCCAAACTTAAACAACTCATATGATTGGGATGGGTCTACCCTAATATATTATAAAAGGCTTGTTTGACCCCTAACCTAGCATAATTGGGCCCCTGAGTCTCAAGCCTAAATGATCTATATAAATAGATTGGGTTTAACCTTTTATTTTTTAAAGAAAAGGTGTTGGGCCTTCAGTAGGTCCAACCCTACTAGATTAGACCTAGGCTCCATCTTAGGCATTTCACATGGCTATGATGGACCAACCTGTTAAAATAATTAAAAAAACCAAATATAAATAAATAAAATATAATATTTATGGTTTTCTACTTTTCTCACTTGTTTTTTTAGCAATTATTTTTTCGATTCAGGTCCTAGACTTGTACTATAAGATAGGAACCTAATACAAAAGTACTTGGTTTTCTATGAAATTTTCCCCTTGCACAACAAGTCTTTTATCCAAACTTTTACAAACTATAAATTTCCCTATGACCATGATATTCATTGGCGACTCTCTCATACCTTAACTTTATAAACCCCTCTTCAAAACTCAAGAGGCAACTCCACTTTTTTTCAATATGAATCTTAATTAATATTTAACTTTGTTTTTCTTCTAATTTTGACTATGATTTCAATCAATTGACTTGTTAAAATTAAATATGATCTTCTAAAATTCCAATCTTCTCAATTAATCTCAAATGGGGTCAAAGATAATTTTTCATTAATGTGACTCATTAAAAGTATAATTAGGTCTTTGTACCTAATTAAATCCTTTAATTTGACCCAAATTAATTCTTAAACAGAATTTAAACTTTTAATTTAGATAACTATTAAATTAAATTGACCTATGAAAAATCTAATTATATCCATGGATTTAATTTTTATATAGATTTGTCCAATAACCATTTGATTTGACCTTGAAGCTACATTGTTTTTTTAGTCTTGTGTACAACAAGGTATGATAAGGCTTCCGACTTCATCCAAAATTTTGACTTGATTCTTCAATATATTTGAGACCTTCATTAACTCTTTTTTTCTCTCGCTAAGTCTCTAGTCTCATCATTATTAATATTTGAAAAGAAGCAAGGTAAATTTTGAAAAAAAAAAGAGCTAGAAAGGGTTATGACAATTATTATAAGTTATTCATTAACTATGAATATAAACATTAATGAATATGAGCATTTATGAATTATTAAAATTCATAAGAATTGAGAAAAAATTATGAATTATTAAGATTTATGTTTATAAAAAATAATATTTTGGCTCCCAAGTCCTATAAATAGGTGTCTTGGATAGGTGGAAAGAGATGAAACTACTTGAGTTATTTTCCCCCTTTATTATTTTTAGACTTATTCTTTTTTCTCATTCTTTCTACTTTAGAGCTTTAGTTCATTGAACCTTATTTAAGAGTGTATATAAACAAGAAGATGCTGTTAAAATAATGTGAAACTGATTAAAGTTAGTTGTTTTACATAAAATAATAACACAATAAAGCTAAAAGGACAAATGGTTCATCATTGATAATTATAAAAAAATTATTATTTTAAAGTGTTTTAATGAGTAGTAAGTATCATCTAAACATAGATATTTATATTATATTTACAAACTTATAATCTAAAACTTGTACATTTATTTAATTTGACTATAATGTTTTTGATTTTTTTAAAACTAAAACAATATTTTTAATTAATTCTAATATCTTCGTGTTCATAGAGATGAAACAATGGACGATGCTATATGCTTTGCTTGCAAATGACATGGTGACGTCAAGAAGGATCAGTTTTACTCGAAAATGATATTTCCCATAAAAATTTAATGATAAAATAAAAGCTCTTTCACTATCATATATTGTCTTCGTGTCCTCAGTTTAGTTTGACATTATATTTTAAAAATATTTTTGATTTTAAATTATATTTTTTAATATTTTTAGATTATTTTTATATATTAATATTAAAAATAATTTTTTTAAAAAAAAATTAAAAAATATAATATTTTAATATATTTCTACATAAAAAACAATTTGACAACTATAACTCCAATCACGTGTAAGCAAACGACATGATTGTTTTTGAGAATCCAGCTATCTATGTTGAAGGAACCGAAACGAAAGTTAAGTCGTCCATCGCAATAATTACTCTTCCACTCTCGACATTCTCACATCTCGAAGTCATCTCTCTCTCTCTCTCTCTCTCTCTCCCAACTTAAAGCTCTCCTTCGATCTCTAATTTTTAAGATTAAAAAATAAAAAAGGTAAAAAAAGAATCCAAGGGAGAAGGGGTGTATGAAAGTGAACGGTGCTTGATCGATCACTTTGGGCTGAAACCACTTTGAAGAGCTGACATATGTGTCCTGTAATTGCCACGTATCGCATCTTCTGTAGGCGTTTCACTTTGACGTGGCAACCAGTGGCAACCTCTTCTCCTAAATATATACCCCTCTTCGCGACAACCTCGTCGTCTCTCTCTATTCTTCATTTCATCGTTCATTCACTCGCTCAGCCCCTCTCGATTCTCTCTCTTCAATACAAAATTACAAAAACTATTATTTCCCATATCTCTCTCTCTCTCTCTATCCGTGTTAAATTATCTTTTATTTTTGCCTTTCTTCTTTTAAAGAGGAGAGAGAGGGAAAGAAAAACAATGCCTATGAATAATGGTGTGGAAGCTCCCCGTGGAAACTCACCGGACGGCCCAGATCAATCCAAAGGTCCTCCTCCTCGAGATTCTCGTGATCTGCCGTCTTTGATGCTGTCTTCTTGTTACCCTATTACGCTCAAGGTAAATAATTAGCATCACCACAAAGGGGAGTTGAGAAGATAGCTTCTTGACTTGTTTTGACTCGTTTGACCATGGGTTTGACCCACATTTTTCTATTTGTTTATGTGCAGTTTATGGACGTGGGGTATAAAGTGAAATTTGAGAGCAGAAACAAAGGCAGCAATATCAAGAGGGTTTTAGGCTATGCCCCCAAAATTTCTGATCAGACTCAAGAACGTACAATCTTGAATGGGATCACTGGCATGGCATCCCCAGGGGAAATCCTAGCAATTCTTGGTCCATCAGGGAGTGGAAAATCAACCTTTCTGAATGCTCTTGCTGGGAGAATCCAGTCAAGCAGCTTCACAGGAACAATCCTTGCAAACAGCAGAAAGCCAACAAAACAAATAATGAAACGAACTGGTTTTGTTACTCAAGATGATATTCTCTATCCCCACCTTACAGTGCGTGAAACCCTAGTCTTTTGTTCTTTACTTCGCCTACCAGAATCACTATCAAAACAAGAAAAGACTTTGGTAGCAGAGTCGGTCATATCCGAGTTGGGGTTGACAAAATGTGAGAATACAATAATTGGAAACAGTTTCATACGTGGGATTTCTGGCGGCGAAAGGAAGAGAGTGAGTATAGCTCACGAGATGCTGATAAACCCTAGTTTGCTCATTCTTGATGAACCCACTTCAGGTTTGGACGCAACTGCGGCTTACAGGCTGATTTTGACATTAGGTTCGCTTGCACAGAAAGGAAAGACTATTGTTACATCCATTCATCAACCTTCAAGCAGAGTTTATCAAATGTTCGATTCAGTTCTGGTGCTAAGTGAAGGGAGGTGTTTGTATTTTGGCAAGGGAAGTGAAGCTATGTCCTATTTCCAATCAACTGGATACTCGCCGTCGTTCCCCATGAATCCTGCCGATTTTCTCCTTGATCTCGCTAATGGTACGTATACTTTAATCTCTTGTTTATGATCATCCTATGCATGACCCCCCCCCTCACAAAAAACTCTCTCATGGTCAGTTGAGTTGACCAGACTTTCGTGCTAGGTTACAAAAATAGAACTTGATTGTGCCGTCACGTCACAAAAAATCTTGAATCAAAGTGTACATTATGAAGTTTTTCATGAGTAGTAGATAAGATCAGGAGAGATGTGAGATATTTCAAGAGTCAAAACTCCAAAGAAGTTCTGGGGCAGACAGCTGCATTAACCATTTCCTGACACACAGCTTTACTGCAGAAATAGTTTGCAGACATCCTATTCTTGTAGATTATGACGTGGCATTCATTCGTGACCTCGATTTTAGTTGCAGCTATTATATACTCTGCCCTGTACAACACCTTTCCAGTAACTAGCTAGTTAATTTATTGGAAAGAAAACACCTGACAAAGTGATCAGCTAGCTACCTGTAGGAGGGATGATCGTGATAAAGCTTTTTTTAAAAGTAAAAAAAAAGAATTTCTCAAGGAATTTTTTAGTGGATTCATAAAATAAAACAGGGATGCTTGTGTGGCTTTTTGCATTTCTGGGATCGGTAATCGATTGAGTGGGAAATATTTCTGTTGCTCTCCACGTGTCCTCTTGTCTTCCTTTTGACGGTCTCGTTTCCTTTTCTTTTTGCCTCTTTTAGCCAACTCGATTTGACTACTTATACTCTGTGTTTCCTGCTCCCTTCCTTTCGGCCCCACTTATTCCACGCGCATGAGCAGCGCGTTTAGATAGACTCCACCATACCTCTTCATTTCAGGCAACATTAGGGGGTGGTGGGATTTCGATAGGAAATTGTTTTTGAAAAAACAAAGATTTTTTTTTATTATTTTAAATTAAAAAAATTGATGTTTTTAAATATTTTGATGTATCGATGTCAAAAATAATTTTTAAAAACTAAAACAAATTAATTTTAATATATTTCTAAACAAAAAAATACTTTAAATACTCACAATCAATTGTGTCATGCTTCCATTTGGGTGGGCAACAACCTCGAGGAAGGACGCACGTCTGTATTACCTTTTTTTTTGTAGCGCATTTAGATTTGTTAGGAAATTACAACTTTTCATGAATAGATGGAGATGATGGAATAGACCCAAAACAATTTATTATAAAAACGAGTGACTCGCCGTTGAAGGGTTGAGTTTGGATGCATGCGTGCAGGAAATTGAGGTTTTCTTTTTATTGGGAATATAAATTTCCATGGAAGGGTTTTGCCGATGTGGGATCCATTTGAAGGACAAAATATTGGGGACCCAAGAACACATACCCCCTTCTTGTTTAATATAGGAGAAGATAGTGGTGGTATAGAATGGACCCTACTATCATCATATCATGTGTAGATGGTCGAAAGAATCAAGACCTTACTTCATCTTTTTAGGGCACTATGCAACATTGAATCGAATGAATCTACAATTGAGTTTTTTTTTGTCCGGACCAGTTTGTATATATCTCAACTAATCTTATAAATTTTAAAATTAATAATCATATAAACTCTTAGTAACTCTAAAATTTATAAAACTCGAACTAATGATCTCTAGAGAACAAGTCTGACCATACTTGTTGAACCAATCAGATTCCAATTGAGTTATCTTGCTTTTGGTAGTGACAAGTCATGTGTATCTTTTCAATGACAAGTTCCTTCATTGCATCATGAGGACCTTATTCACATAATGTAGACATTGAGTGCCGTGATAATTTTGAAGGGAAGTGTCGTAGATTTTTTTTGCCAAACTAGTTGAAAGTTTCTTCTGTACAAGGAGCAACAATTGATATCCACTAAGTATTTTTATGTTTAGAGTTGGAACAAGGAATGAAGTAAGCTGATATTGTGGTGTCCTTTGCTTTAATAAAGGAGGGAGCATTGTGATTATCTCTGTGGATTACACTCAAAGTTTGAAGGAAATATATTCAATGCATGCCGTTCTTTTGGTTTGGCACTACCGCATTGGATCGAAGTCTATATAGAAAATATATTTTATGAGCTCAGATTAACGAGTAAAATTTTGGATGTCCTGGACTCTTATAAGGAGTACACATCCTGATTTAAACTCAAGACTCGCTATATAAATCATAAGTTTTTTACCATTATATCATGTCTCTTGTGAATATATATATATAACGAAAATCTAGGTTTTGGAGTGCACGTTAAAATAATGTCGCGGCCATTATTTAGTTGAGAATAGATTGGTGGGGGGACGTCACTAGGGAAGAGTCAACATATAAATTATTCATGCAGTTCAAGTTTGCAAGTTATGGTAGATTAAGTGCACACTTTTGATTAGCTCGTTTTAACCCTTGGTAGTTTCACGCTAGGTTTATTAGATAGAAATCGTACGGGGGAGATTTTTTTTAATGTTTATGTAAGCATCCTCTTTAATCTATTCTTGGACACCATGATGATATGGAGGAGACAATGGTGGTGACGCCATTCATAGCGTGAGAAAGCATCTTGGTAGTTTCAAGAGCACTTTGATGGTGGCAAATAGCACCTCTCTTGGTCAATGTCGTCGTCCTTCTCTTCTCCATATATATATATATATATATATATATATATCGATCAATATACATATATCTACGTAGTAGTAGATGTATAGGGAGAGGTTTAAATATTTTGGCACTGCAAGAGTTTGGGAAACTATATAATTTTAGGTTTGAGAGTCAAATACGTCTAACAATATTTTAAGTATTGGAATTTATAGATTTTCAAGAGAGAAAAATGAGTTTGTCATTGTTAAACAAATCATCGCGCCATATATATTCATGGTTATTTACAAGAAACACAACTTGATGGCTAAGTTATTGTTATTTTTTGGTCCATTATGATAAACCAAGTGAAATGGGGTCCTAGCTAAATCTGATGCTTTGTCCCCTAAATCTTTTTCCTCTTCCGTGGTGATCAAATCTCAATATCAACATTGTGGGAGAATTTGCCATCATATGTTACGCATAGACGTGTGGTTTGTTGGTCAGTGGTGACACTCTTGAAAAGATAGTGGCCACTATCCAAATTCGTAAGATCCTTGTGTTCATCAGTGGAGCTGGTAGTGATTCTCCTGTTCAGTTCCATGGTATGTTGTCAACACACAATCACTAGAGTTCTTCCGTCTTTTGGTCACGTGTAAGGATTTGAGTGGCAAATACTGGTTGTTTTATAATTGACCAGAACATTTTGAAGATTGCATGGCCGGCCACGCCACAGCAGTGTTAAAAAACGTTTTCTTTTTCTCTTTCGCAGCACTTTTAGCACATCTTCAACTTAGGATATCTTGAAAGAGGGACAGGTGTTGGGTTGTTTTTGCATTGTCCCGGGGAATTCCCTCACAAAAGTCTCAGAAATGAAATTGTTTTTGCTTTGATTGATGGTAAAATAATTGAAACCATGTGCTGATGAAATTCTATACCAGCACCAGCACCAGCACCAGTGGATTCCCACCTTACAGCAAAGACTGGTCAGCTTTTGTCAGCAAAGCTGTGCTGCTCATTACTCATTCTATTATATGAATTTAATAATAATTAAGTGGTGCATTCTGTTTGTTTTCTTTTGGTTTTTTTATTAGGTAGATTTACGTTTATATAAGCGGCCTTGTCCAATGAGGTTTCAGGTATCATTTCTTAGAATTTGGTTGCCTGAAGTAGTTTAGTGGTGCTCGTATCTAATTATATTTTATACTAATTAATCAAAAGATTAATTAGTAGAAATTTCCCTCCTGGCCAACCACATTTTGCTTCCAAGAAAAAGCAACTCCACTCGATGAAGCATTGTCTTGGATGCTTATCCCTTAATTCTGTGTGCCAGATGAATGTGTTCTTCCTATTCTATGCTTTATTCTGAAATCCTTGCTCAACTAAATAAAGCATTTCCATCTTTAGAAACAAACTGGTGCTAGTCACTTACCCTAATAAGTAGCTATAGTTATATTCCAAAGGTCCCATCCATGACAGGAACAAATACTTGCTAGCATTACGAGAGAAAAATTTCAGCTAGCTGAGTTGCTGCAGACTAGCTGAGTTGCTGCAGAATTTATATTTACATATTAATGTTATCTGAAAACCAATCTTTCGTTTATCATCATGTGCTAAGTGGTTGAGGATCTGGATTGGGATCTTAAGCTTGAAAGGCTTGATTAAACTTTGATGGAAGTATAGATAGCGATATTTAATTTTGAAGTAAATTATTTGTATTTTACAGTTTTTTTTCCCAAAAGATGAGGTAGTCTTTTCGGGTAACATGATTTCCATACATAATTGTTTTGGTCTGTAACCTTCTTTAATGATTCTTGATGTTCATGGCGGAATAAATCAATCTGCAACAGTATGTATCTCTCGTTTATTTCCGAGGAAAATACCCTGTAGTTTTGCGATCAGGCTTCCAAGTGGCCATGAAATCCTGTTTTCCTACACTCATAAAAATTAGAAATCCAGGGAATCTCAGGCTCTTTCAACTGCTAATTGTTTCTGATTGAGAAACTTTTCATTGTTGAACTTGTTGAACTTGCAGTACTCAACTAGGAAGTTTGTATACATTTTTGTTGGAACTACTAAACAGAGTTCAGCATTGAGGTTGTGCCTGTATATCTGTCAGTGCGACTACAGTATTTTTTGTGGAATCTACAAATAAGATCTTATCTTTATTGGATTCTTGATCGATTTCAATAATAATGGCAGGACTTTATGAACAGATGATTTTAACCTCGATCTCGATTAACTTGTGCATGCAGGTGTGTGCCAAACTGATGGTGCGAGTGAAAGAGAGAAGCCGAACATGAAGCAATCTCTCATTGCATCCTATAACACCTTGTTGGCTCCGAAGGCTAAAGCTGCGTTCATGGAGACAAGAGAGAGTGGTGCTGGAAGCTATAATTCCGAAGAACACAGAAGCAGCGACAGAATTAGCATGGCCGCTTGGTTCAACCAATTCAGCATTCTTCTTCAAAGAAGCCTCAAAGAACGGAAGCACGAGTCTTTCAACACCCTGAGAGTCTTCCAAGTAATCATGGCTGCAGTTTTCGCCGGCCTGATGTGGTGGCGCTCTGATTTTCGAGACGTTCAGGACCGCCTTGGTCTCCTCTTCTTCATGTCAATTTTTTGGGGGGTCTTCCCATCTTCCAACTCCGTGTTTGTTTTTCCTCAAGAAAGAGCAATCTTTCTGAAGGAAAGGGCCTCCGGTATGTACTCTCTTTCGTCATATTTCACGTCGAGAATCGTCGGAGACCTACCGATGGAGCTCATCCTCCCCACAATATTTCTCTCTGTGACTTATTGGATGGCCGGATTGAAACCCGAACTGGGAGCTTTCCTTTCGTCTCTTCTGGTTCTGCTCGTCTACGTTCTCGTCTCTCAGGGTCTTGGCCTTGCTCTAGGCGCAGCCATGATGGACGCCAAGAAAGCTTCAACGATAGTTACGATCACAATGCTAGCATTTGTCCTGACAGGAGGATTTTTACGTGCATAAGCTGCCTCCATGCATAGCCTGGATCAAGTACATTTCCACAACATTTTACTGCTACAGGCTACTTATCAACGTCCAATACGGTGAGGGTGAGAAACTTTCATCGTTGCTGGGCTGCTCGCTGCCCCATGGAAGTGACAGCGCAAGCTGTAAATTTGTTGAACAAGATGTTGCAGGGCAAATTAGCCCGGCAATTAGTGTTAGTGTCCTGATATTCATGTTTGTGGGGTATAGATTATTGGCTTACCTCGCATTAAGGCGCATAAAAGCATAGTAAGTTGTAATTCTCTCTTAGGGTTCTTGCTACTTCCAAGCTCTAACTGTAATTCTTCAAATCTGAGAAAAACAAATGTTAATAAAAGCAAGTTTCACGAAGATGGATTTCTTCGACTCTTGCTATTATTATTAAAAACATTAACTTGTGCTATATAAACATTGTTCACCCAACTGCTATTATTTTACCTCAGTGTTCTAACCTCATCACTGTTTTTTAAAGTCACCTGCTAGATGGTTCATCACAATGGCATTCTTGATCATGAATTGGATGTATGTTAGGGACAATAGTGCATTGCAAATTGTATGATTTCATGATTACGCAACCCATAATCAAATTAACAATAAATTCCGAGAAATCAAAACAAATATAATAGGAGTATGATATAATAAAAACTCGTTTTAAAGTATAGCATTATTGAAATAAAAACTTTCATCCTTTGAATATCAATTTGGTAATGAGAATTATAAGAAAAAATTGTGATTTTGACAACCTTGATATAGTTGTCACACATGCTTCTAGGATCATTAAATAAGTCTTGCATGGTCTGGAATCCATAATACATAAAAAAAAACAATATTTCTCAATTTTTCACATAATTTTGGAAAATTTAAATTTTAACTTTAAACACAATATTCTTTTTTGTCTGGATAAATCAATAAACCTAACTATATATCAATAGGAAGGTATGCATGTATACTTTCCAACTCAATTGAAATATTAGCACAATTTCTTTTATTGCCATAGATTTAGTCTAAATAGTAGATGAAGGTCTAGAGAGACATATTTGTCAAAACTCATCCAATAATTTGGACCTTTTGAAACAATCCTTCTTTAGACTCTAATTGATCTAAACTTTGTAAACCAATGTATAAAAACATGTCTAGAAACTCCTGTAGAAATCACAGATAAATAAAATGATCGAGTTAAAAGTTATGCATGATAGTTTTTTATATGTATTTATTTCTTGTTATATATATATAAATTGGCCAACATAAATAAAACTGGACAATAACAAATTTTACATCAAGATTTGAATTGTAATGTATTAGATGGTAATTTTATCCCTAGATGTTTTTTATATGTATTTATTTCTTGTTTTTATACTTATATTATTGGGTTTAAGAGTTTTTTTAATGTATTTCCTTAAAAATCTAAATTATATTTAAAAAAAAACTTTATTAAACATTTTCTTCATTATTTTTTTTTTCAATTTTATACTAGTCTTATACTGAAGAATATTCCAAATTTAAGTAAAGAGACTATGACAGGGTTTGGAGAATAAGGTTTGGATTAATAATTTGTTTTGATGAGGGTCCATTTGCATAAACAATAAAAGTGGAAGGACCTCAAACTCATTAACCCTGTCCGGGTCAAATCAGGATAGTATCGACACGTCTTTCACAGAGATAAACGATGACCGACATAGAAATCCGGGAAGAAGACGGAATAATCAACCGACTTAAAACGCCTACATAAGAACAAAATCTCCCTCAACCTCCGCTCTGGGTCAACAGACGAGAGCGAAATTTAGAGATCTAATATTGAAAGAGAGAGAGAGAGCGTTGATCTTCGTCAGATATTGGTAGTTCTTTGATAGATAGTTTCGTTGGTTGCTTAACAATGGGTGTTATTGACGAGGAAGAGAATAGAAAGATACTAGAGTTGGTTAACACACCAGCCTTAGACATGCTAGGGCAAGGTTGTGATTCTGGTGGTAGCTACGTCAAGGGAGGAAAGAATGGAAGAACACGCGGTGGCCGTCCGAACAAAACACCCCCGGAAGGTTACTTGTGTCACAGATGTCATGTTGGGGGCCACTTCATCCAACATTGCCCTACTAATGGAGATCCCAACTATGATGTCAAACGCGTGAAAGCGGCAACTGGGATACCGAAATCAATGCTGAAAGCTGACCCTGAAGGTCGGTGTGTTTTATTTAATGGCGAGGTTGCCGCCATGAAGCCAAACGAGGATGTTTTTGAGAAGGAGATGGAGGGGATACCTGCTAGAATATCATCATGGTCTGTTAATGATGTCCCACCTGATCTTTTGTGTCCTCTCTGTAAGAAAATCATGAAAGATGCTGTCTTGACGAGCAAGTGTTGCTTTTAAAAGTTTCTGTGATGGGTGCATCAGGGATCACTTGATCAATTCGAGGTTGAATTGTGAATGTGGAGCAACTGATATGCTTACTGATTATCTCATTCCTAACATGACTGTTAGGCGTGCAATTAATAGGATTTTGGAGTGTGATACTTCTAGCGGCGGCGGCGGCGGCGGTAGTGGTTCCAGAACCACCTCTTTTCAGGTTCAAGATTTGGGTTCATTTCTTCACTGCCCATCACAAACCAGCAAGGTTTCATCTACTAAAATGTCTGCTACATCACCATGCTCGTCATCTAAAGAACAGCAGGAGCCAAATGACAGAGTAAATCCCCTGCCCCCGATGGCTAAAAGAGCAAGAATTGCAGAATCTGATGGTGAATCTAAAACAACAATTGCGCCGATGAATGTTAAGAATCTTCATGGGATCGATGAGGAAGTTGATCAGAAGAAGCTTGTTAGTAATGAAAACGGAAAGAAGAGGAAGAGGAAGAGGAATGCTTCTGACCAGAACCTTAAAACTTGTGAGAACTACATGATGATGATGCCTACTGGAAATGGTGCATACAATCCATACTGGAATGGCATGGGGGGAGGTATGGAAGGATCATATCTGGAACCATATTATACTAATTCAATGGGTCATTATGGATATAGCCACTTTGGCATGCCATACGGTAATAATATGCCTCAAGACTTTTGGTTCACGATGAACAGAGAGCAAGCAGGGGAGGAAGCATTAGATTCACGATTTCCTTGCTGATTTTTTACTGTAGACAATTCATATTTTTGGATTTTTCGTTTAATATTTTGTAATCTTTTTAGGCTAATGATGTAAAGGCTAATTACATTGATAAATACACAGATTTTTGTGGTGTTCATCTATTGTTTTGGTCCTGTATTCTGTGACTTCAGAATTTTAATGAAATTGTCGTAATTGCAAGCTCTTCCAGTAATTTCATTGGTTTATTTGCTTTCCCTTCTGAGCAGAGGGAAACATTTTTTTCCTGCATTTGCTTTCTCTATCAGGTTTGATATGCATCTGTTTGAGGAATAACATGCAGGATGTTCCTCAGTCCATTCATTACTTTCCCCATATTTATTCTTCAAGTTCATATCATGAAAACGGAAAGAAGAAGTATATCTGCAGTAACAATCATATTTATGGCATTTGGGGTCTCAGCCCAGCGGGGGAGGGACTTGTTCTCTTCCTCACCACCTGGTTTCGAGCTTTATGTGCATGCCTATCACTCTCGTGGTGTTTTATTTGTCATCCGGGGATTAGTCGAGATGTGTGTAAGCTGCCTATCACTCTCGTGGTGTTTTATTTGTCATCCGGGGATTAGTCGAGATGCGTGTAAGCTGTCCAAACACCCAAGTTATCAAAAAAAATAACAATCATATTTATATCTGTTTACTGTAGCATATTTACAGTAATCTCTCCAAATTAAGTAACCAATAAAAAGTGTAAGAACTGAAATCTGCTATATCAACGCAGCTACTGGTGATAGACTGACAATTTCTATTACATCTAAAAAGAATTGCATGCACAACGTATAAGAGGAACTTCATTATTGAGCGTAAGAATAACAGGATCCTTCTAACACAGCAAAAGGATAGCATCAGCTATATAATTTTTAATTGACTTCATGAGATTCTCCAATATCTCAGATGTGCCGAATTATGCAGCAAATGGAATTGTTTGTTAAACTGCTTGTGTAAATCATCCCTGTCCCAGTTTCAGGATTTCATATCCTTCTGTAATGCTCTCGTATGAGGTTCTTGCACCCACTTTGTTCCTTTGGTGATGAAAATCTTCACACATAAAAAAAAAAAAAGAAAGGTAGCTTTAATAGTTTAGCTGCCACATTTTTCAAAAGTTCTGAGCTCCTCATCATCATGATCTATCTACCCATCCTGCTATTTCTGTGATTCATTCAGTGAAGTTGGAGCTCAAAAGACTCTAATTATGCTTCACAAAAGCAGTGTTCTTTCTTTGATTCATCAGAACACATAGCTAATTCAAATCCTTTGCTATTTCCAGAAGACACGAATAATCTTAGATAACCTTGTCACCCAACACCTACAAGATTTTGAAGATGAGAGCTGCATTATGTTGCCTTGTGGCTCTTTGCATACAATCTATGCTGGACTGCCAAGTGGGCAGCGATTGAAGGATTTTCCTAACATGGTATTAGAGTTTTGTTAACTCAACAGTCATGAATTCAAATCTCGCTACTCTATTCTATTTTATAAAATAATCAAGTACAAGGTACTGTGAATTTGTGCAAATTTCATCACTTGAAAGGGCGTATTAGATAAAATCATAAACTATATTATGGAATCTTATCTAAAAATTTAAATTTTTCTGCGAGATGGTTACTTAATAAATGGTTGGTTAAGGATTTGGCCATGCACACACACAGATATAGGAGGGGTGCTACGCCCCAAAACTCTTTTATTTCTCGTTGAATGGTGAGAAAAGGCGAGAAGGAGAAGAAGCTGGGAATGCAGGACTGCTTTGCTAATTTTGGACAGTAAATAATCCTGATCTTTTCTATTTTATTTTATTTTGGGGTTCAATTTTTGTAGCTTTTACATGATTTTTATTAAAATTAAACTCAGTTGATAGAGAAGTCAGAATCATCACATGTTGGGAGCAAAATTATTTCAGTTCATTTTATTCCATGCATTTACCTTATCCCTTTCATCTTCATGCCTTCATCCTTCAAAAACTCCATAGCCACAGAAAAAGTCTCCCCAGCAAAACATAATTTCTAACGTAATCTCGAACAAATATAAAACAATGATGTGATCATTAAATAATAATTGTAACAGTATACTTACAACTTCAAACTACTGGGCAAAACCTTGAAAACATAATTTTATATGAGTGTTTGATGATATTAGCCCTAACGTGTGGGCAAATACAACATCACACCCTGGATAATGTTATTCTTGTCAACCTGAGCAGTTATTTTCTAGAAAAATGTAGAATATAATATGGTTGCTAAGGAGATTCTTTTCGTGTGAAGATGGCGATCATTTTTTATTGTAAATTATTTTTTTAATAGTTTTAGATTATTTTGAGGTATTGATGTCAAAATTAATTTTTAAAAAATATATTATTTTGATTATATTTATGAGCAAAAACTACTTTAATAAACAACCTTAAATACACTTTAAAAAATATAAAATATTTTGTTGTCATGTCAATGACAGTTGAATAAAAATATTATTAAAATTTATTTTTATATATCAAGATAGTGACTTATAAAAGAGATGGGAAAGAAAGGTATGGAGGATTTGGGAATCCTATAATTGAGGAAGAGGTCACGAGAAATTTCCTCATTCTTAATTCGTTGCTCTATGTTTTCTTTAATAAGAACATTTGATTTTTCAAAAAAAAAAAAAAAGTCTTCCTAGCTTGCTTGTGTTTTGACTCCATCTCTTAGGTCTAAAATATATTATGTTTTTTTTATTTGGATTGTTTGAGTTTCATAATCAGAATTGCAGGTTTGATATGTTAATCAAGGGTTGATTTAAATTATTTTTTTTGAATTTTTTTTTTTATTTTTATCCTTTGAACATCAAATTAAATGGAAATCAAGCTTCATAATTTGTTCATGGAGTTATCATAACATCTTGATATATAAATTAACAAGTTAACCTGAATTGATTAATACGTTATCGTCTCAATATTTATTAAAAAATCACATCTTAAATATTTATTTTAAATCAAACTATATTCTTCTTGTTTTGTTAAAAAATGAGGTCATTTCTTTGAGATTTGGCTTCTAATTTATTCATTTCATGTAGTCTTTCTTTCTTGTGATAGAGATGCATTACCAATAAATAAAAAATTAAATATACTTTGTGATACATATATCTCGTCAATATAAATAATTACTTCATTTCTTCTTCTTTTTTTGGAAATAATTATATGGATAAGAAGTAAGACTTTTAATATTTAATAATGAAATAAAAATATGTTTGACATAGTGCTTTTTAATGTCCCTACACATGTTTGATAAAAAATAGACATCATCTAATTGGGTTTGCTTGCTTTTATAGTGAATTTATTATTTTTTATTACTACAGATGTTCAGACCAACTTGCATATACATCAATTAATTTTATGGATTCTAAAATTAATGACCATTTAAATCTTCAATAATTATCATATTATTATCGTATTACTCGAAACTGAAATCACAGGAAGAACAAAACTCTTAATTATAAGCTATTATTAAGATACCACCTACTAGACGGTTGCTTGGATAGGGAGATCTTACGTTTTCTTGGATAGGGAAATCGACGCAATTGTCAAGGAAAGATGTGGTCGGTAGCTAAATTAAATTCTTTTCTTAAACCACCAAACAATACTGCAGCTTTCTTAATCACTTGATTCACCACATGATCATATTTTACATGAAATGGAAACAAGAAAACCATATCAAATGATATCCAGACAACTAATTAACTGATTACGAGGTAATTCCCTGTTGAAATGGACTAATTAGAGCTTATTCATCCTGGTTCTTCACGACAAGGACATGGCACCTGGCATTATTCAGGCAATACTTGCTCAGTCTCCCCAGAAAATCCCTGTATCAAATTAAACAGAAGCTGATTTCAGTGCTTCTGGTGAAGCTTATTGCAAAAAGTTTACAGTGTTGACAGCCATGCCAGCGTATTCAAGCTCTTGAAATAACTCATTTCGAATCAGGTTCATGCAGTTTAAGCGACTTTTGAGAGCTGTCGAAATGATTTTTGAAGCTGCAATGAAATTTCCTAACCTTTTGAGAGCTCCGTTAATGGAGGTGTTACCAATCACGAGGACATCAATATTGTTCTTCTGAACAGCATTGCATATGAGCTCGTAAGGCTCCCCGGCCTCTAAAACTGTCTCTGTTTTCACCTGTGGTGTCATAATTACACAGAAAAACTTGAATTCAGCTTCACTTGATTTATATATTGCTTGATGAAATACTGAAATATGAACAGCTAGAGTAATATTTTCCAGAAATAAAACAGTAAGCTAATATTTTGGCACAGAAAGATAGAGATGGAGTGAGCATACCCCTCGACTAGCACAGATATTCACAGCTTTCTCCAGGATACCTGATAAGATCATCTTGTTTTTTTCTTGAATGGAACAGATCAAATCTATGGCTGCCATGAAATAAATTGTTCACAAAACATTACACATACCAAAACAGAAGATAAATTAATGCAGTAAAATCACCACAAAATCCAGAAACAGTAAAGTAAACCAGAAGTGGAAGAAGAACACTAACTGGTAGTGGCTGGACTGCAGAAGGAAGCGGTGCCAAAAACTTGTGCCCCATGAAAAAATTTACAGTTTGGAGCGGGTTGGGCGGCGAGGATGACAAGCGGCGAGTCAGTGATGAACTCCTTGAGATTGTCGAGCACCCACATGAAGGAATGATAACTATGCTCGCTCTCATCTATGATCACCATCACCTTCTTCTTCGACCCTTCTTCTATCTGTTTCTCCATTTTTCTCTCCTGATTTTCTAAGCGGGCAAGACTTTCTTGCTGAAATATTGCACCTAGGCTTCTACTACTTGTAGGGGCGGGTGGAAAACCCTTCAATTTTTTTTTTATTTTTTATTTTTAATTTAAGAGATTAAACGCATTAACTCACCCCCACCTATTCCTCTCCAGAATCTTGATAATCAATATTTTTCTGTTGACTTCTTGAACAATTTAAAGAAAGGGCCACAAATTTCAACTTGATGATTACGGTGATATTATGAAGTAATTATTTTATCTCGATGAGATTCCAGAAAATAATTTATATTATTTTTAATATATATTCTCAAGTGAAAGTTCTTTGGGACTTAAAACTTGCACAAATATATATTATTTTATACTTGATTTTTATCAAATAAAATGAGGTGATGAGATTCGAACTCATGATCGCTGGATCAATAGGCTTTGATATCATATCAAGAAACTATCTCGTATAAAAATTTAAGTTGTTAGGTAAATTCACAAAATATAATTTATATTATTATTTAAAATTATCAAGTTAATCCTTTTCACTTTTTCAACTTTCACGTAATTTTACATTGAATATGAATTCTGAATATGACCCAGAAAGTGTTAGTGTCAATCGAGATGATGCGTCATGATAGATACAGAGAGGGACTTTCTCACAAAAAAAAATAGCTAAATGCCCCATGTTATGTAGAATTTCTAGCAGTCTGTTAAGAGAATCATGACCAATGAAGAAATCAAGCCTCAAATTCTCAAGGAGGAGGTCAAGTTGTTTTATCTATGCTTTCTGCTTTTAAAAGTCAATAAAAAACATTTATTCATGCTTGCAATAAGATAGTTGTTCCTGTTAATTACGTTTTAATTTATTATATTAGAATATCATTTTATGGTCTATTATCTATTTAAATAATAATTTTTTCATATTAATTTTTTAAATATATTTTACTCTTACATGACAACTCTTTTTTTATCTTCTTCTTTGTCTAAAATTCGGTAAATTTGCTTTCTCCCGGTTGAAATCTGATTTTTATGACTAGAGATTGCGTGTTATTGGGCATGAAAGGGGTGTGGAAGCACATGCATGACATTCAGAAAATTTTAATCTTAAAAAAAAATACAATAAAATGATTTTTTCTGAATAAAACTATAAATATGTATAATATTATAAGAATGTCATCATCATCAATCTTGCAAGGTCATTACATTATCTGATTGCTCTGAAATTTTAACATAATACACATAAATATATCAAGAGACTCCTCGTAAAGTTTCATTTCAATATAACAGTCGGATTAAGAAATACGATTGATATTGTAAAATTATTCATTATTTTAAAAAATATATATATGGCCAAAACAGAACGGTCAAAAGTAAATCATAAGATTTTGGCGTTCCAACCAGAATTTGAACAAAGTTTTCAGAAACTGACCAAAATTTTTTAAACAAGATAAAAATTTCATCATTTATCTTCTGATTTTTTTTAACGGTATAAAACGCTTTTCGGTAGATACAGAATGGGATTAATAATATTGATTGAAGCGGGGGACATGCCTCTTTTGTAGGAAGAAAGGACATGTAAAGAACCTCTTGTAATTTCCAATGGTCGTGGTCGCCGCTGACAAGTAGAGAATGATCAGAGGTTCATGTGAAGTGATTCGCTGACACGCTTAGCTTTTTTTATTGGATTCATGGCTGTCATTCAAAAACACAAAATAATGATAATCAAGATGATGGAGGTTCTAAATCTGCAGTCAGATTAGCTTTGTAGCAAGATCTTTCAGTAATTTGATTGGCGTATTCATTACAAAAACACAGTGCATCTTGATCTGCTTTTGGATATTCATATTTTTTTGCAGCAGGCCCGGATTAAATAAATAAAACTTCTATTATTTTAAATTCTTATAAAATAAACACATTTTGATTTGAACTCGAGATCTATAAAACAGATCTCAAATATTTTATCACCACACTCGGACGTCCACCATGAATCTGTTACAAGGATAACTTGATTTTAATTTATATAGACTTCACTTCTTTTTCTCTATCAACTATCAAGTCCAGCATGCATATCTATCTGACATCATTAATTTATAAGCACTCTGTTTTCATAAGCAAAATTTATGATCACATTAACAAGCAATGTTGCACATTTTCGGCAGTACGCAAAAGAAGTATTACAACTACAACAATGACAAATGATCGTGGCTGGAAAATCAATGATGTTAGCATCTACACCGGACTTGCTTTGATAAACTGCTGCTTCTGCCATAGTCACTCTGTTTCTGTGGTTAAACTAAACCACAATGGTAGATGAGATGCTATTGCCAACCTTCAATTGAGTGTGTCTTGAGAATAATAATAAGAATCCTATGAACACAGAAAAGGGATAGCTTTAATTTAGCTATTGCTTTTTTTACCACTGCGATAGTGCCTTCAGTTAGCATCTGAGGTTGCATCTTTCATCCCTAAGGCGTCAACCCCGAAGGCATCGGCTAAATTGAAGTTCAGATTGTTTCTCATGGTTCTTGTCCTCCCAACTCCTCCATCGCCCTTTCTCATCATTGTGGCGAAACTCCCCATAATCTATCCGCCCATCCTGCAGAAAAGTAACATCATCAAAATTTGGGACTCAAGCTTAAAAGGCTTTATGCTTAACACAAGTTGTGCCAGTCATTTTATCCATCATGTGACACGGAGAAGAAAATTCTTGCAATTTCAGGGTGATGTTGAGTGATCCAGACTACATCAATATGGGCATATAGCACCTACACCTTCAATAGAAACCACCTTACGGTTGGGAAGAACAGCAGATTTATATCTGAATTCATTATCTCCTGGCCTGAGGCTTCATCAACAGTAAACCAATTCCAGCAAATAAGCACGTGCAATGATCACAGTGCAGAGAAGCAGCTGGAAAAAACCAGGACCAACACTTGGAAAGAAAGTGCAATTTTCTTACCACTTACGTAGATTTTCTTTTCCATCTACAATCTGTGGATTCTTCTAGAACAATCATCATGATCCAGAAAATCAATTTCCACCTTCCTACCAACTGCTTAATCTCATAGGTACAAACAAAGGGCTGCTTCAACCAAACTTCAGGCCCACAAGCAATACATTAATTATATTGTCAACCACCATTATACTTTTTCTGAAGGTAAGAGATCAGACAGGTAAATATTGTCAACCCCTTATAAGGCCGATATGGGACTAGTAAAGAAGCAACTGTAGCGACAGTAATGGCACTGACGATGAAGATTATATAAACTAATTAGGATTGTAAAGGCAAGTGAAACTATTCGATGTAGACCAAATATAAACATATAGACTTACATTGTCTAGATCAATTTCTTTGATCGTCTCATCCAGATGCAAATCACCAAGACCAAAATCTTTGCATGCCTGTTGAAGTTCATCAATGGTGATGTAACCACTACCATCTTTGTCAAAATAGGAAAAAGCTGCAACCAAATTGTCCTCTCTCTCCATCTTATTTAAGTGCAAAGTAGCAGCAAGAAATTCACCATAGTCTATTGTTCCATTGTTGTCTATATCAGCCTGCAGAAGTTTTCCATGCATGATTAGAGATACAAATCAACAGTCATCCGGACAATCGTGTTATTAATATAAAAAATAATGGTCTGACTGTCAGGCTTTCACACTAGATAAAATAAATAATAAAAATAAATTATTATTCTACAGATTTGAATAAGTGTTTACCGCATCCATTAGATCCTTGATTTCATCTTCTGTCATCTGAGAACCTACTCTCTTCAAACCATGTTTAAGTTCTTCAAATGTTATTGTCCCACTGTTGTCTGTGTCAATCATTTTAAACAGCTCTTTCAAACCACCAATTTCTTCCTCAGAAAGTCTTTCTGCTATGACCTACAAAAAAAATGTTCCATGCCATGAATGAAAGCACACTTTGTATAATTATCAGAAAACCACGTCATATCCATTTTTTTTTATCATATCATGCAAGTTCCTTCATATCTTAAAAAGAACAAAATATCTACACAAGAAGTGAAAGCTCCCGCTTTGCAAACTCTTTTTGTGAACAAATGATACATGTCCTTTAACAAAACAAGCCTTCGCTGCATATTATGATAATGTGCTTATTTAAATTATGCTTTGATCAGTGGTTACACCATTAATGTTGAAATGAATAGTTTCTCTCCCCCGCTCCATCCATCCCATGCATGTCACAAAGGGTTATTAATAGCAGAATTGTTCCGAGAAAGAAATTGAAGTAGCAGTGAGATAATCCCTTAATAGTTTATAAATAATAAGCTTAAGAGAATTGGGTGACTTTAAGGTGTAGAAGTTAATGTCCATTAGTGAGACAATCACTCAACTACCTTAGCTACCTTCCACTTAATATGCTGAATAATTAGGCTTCACCATTATTCAATATTAATGCAATCAAATCAAGATAAGAATTTGTGTTTCTAATATGCTTTTAGCTTTAAGCATGGGATACTACGGAGAAACTAAGTATGGTGCCTTAAGTGCTGCGCATCCGGTTCTCCAATAAGTAGTGTCACATGGGCATGGAGGCATAGGTGAACAGTGCCTACCATACAGTATCTAGGCTCTATCCTCAGTAATGCTTGCTTTTATGTGTCAAATTTCTCCAAGAATGTGCAGGATGCCTAAGAAACCATCTGTCTATAAAGATGAAACACATCAGAATATCTTCTTCGGAAGATTTATTACATCACAACAGGAACATTGATTATTAATCATCTTTCTCCTGATCTCACTTCTAGGCTTATAATCTGGACACCACAAATTTTTCACGGTTTCGAGTTTAAATGAATCCTAAACTAGATGCCTCAAATCATGGAAGAGGTGCATAGGTGTTGAACATTATCAAACCGCTTAAGTACAGCAAGAACACAGTGAAGGCAAACACGAAACTCCTCTTCTACATGACATGTAAAAATTCAGTGAAACTCATTCATAGGATGACAAATATGTAAGAAACAAACCAATATATTACATAAAATAGTGTCTCAAAGCTGGTAAGAAAAATCTTCAACACTAAAATATTTTACTCTTAGAAACAAGCTAGCAACTATGTGTCAGAATTGGTTCAGTGCATCCAACTATTAAAGCTTAATTTTAATTGTTTTGCCTTTTTTCCCATGGACATTACTTCCTAAGGAAAAAAATTCACTTCCTAAGATTAACTTAATCATTAAGTTGACTATCAAATTCCTGTGGCAAAATTTTCTTATGCATACAAAACTCTACAATGAAAATGATAGCAGTAAAAGCAAGGATAAGACATACACGCAAAGCCATCTTTTTAAGTTTATTCATCGCCGAGAATTGCTTCAGACGTGACAATACTGCAGAGTCAAGAGGTTTGTCTGGAGCAACTCTGTCATCTACAATCCATGGGTTACCTGATAGTACAACAACCACTGTTATGTACTTGAACAAGATTAACAGCTTAAGCAAGGGTAGGGCATATCTGCATTCCTACTACATGGAAATCCAAACTAGTGTCCCTGTGCAAAAGAATGAAACCACTTACACAAGACTTCATGAGCAGTAATCCTTTGCCTCGGATCCCTCTCAAGCATCTTTCTGATCAAATCTTTTGCACTTTCTGAGATATTTGGCCACGGATCAGATTCTAAATCTAGTTGTCCTT
Organism: Salix koriyanagi; assembly: GCA_029228605.1. NCBI lineage: Eukaryota > Viridiplantae > Streptophyta > Magnoliopsida > Malpighiales > Salicaceae > Salix > Salix koriyanagi. Next base: position 11,397,861 of record CM055339.1, read on the forward strand.
GTAAAATCTGTCTGAAGATCCCTGATTCGGTTTCTGCAAGTAGTAGGAAAAGGTAAATACCCTTCACATAAAAAGAAGACAGGCGAAAAAATGTTAGTCTACTTTCTTGCAAGTCTCAAATTGGAGAGAACCAGAGAAAATATGAACTAGGATCGCTACCAGCCCAAAAAGGTGGAACCCCGCTTAATAAGATGTAAAGGATAACACCCGCACTCCAGACATCTGCTTGAGGTCCATAATATTTAAGCAAAACCTCCGGTGCAACATAATACGGACTTCCAACTACATCATAAAAATATTGTCCTGTAGGGAAAAGGAATAGTAAAGAAATTAACCAACCATACATCTTTGACAAAGCACTGTTCAGAAACTAAGGGAACACTTAAGCATATGCATAATTCCAAACAATTTGCGTATACCAAGTCACCTCATGTTAGAAAGAGCAGAAGAAAACAATAGCGTTATATTTGATGTGCTAACAGGTTACGAGGGAGCATCCTCATTCTGACTAATTCTATAGCAATTCCCTTATATTTCCATTTGTCTTTGCTAACAGGTTATTGTTAAAGTGAAAAATAAAGAAAATAAATAATAGAAGGCCAGGGAAGAATATAACACCCTAAAGTAGCTCATCTATATTCCCTTAGAAAGGTGATAGAACATCAAGAACCTATCCAGTAGTCCAAAGTCCAAACAGAAAAATACAGAATTCGTGAAATGATGCTCTGGTCAAAAAATAAGGGAAAGTTTTTAGTCAGGCAGATCACAGAGTGGACCAAATGTTTCTAAACAAGAAATGATGGCAAAATACAAATAGCAATTTCAAGAAACAAGAAACAACATTCTTCTAAACAAATAGATGAAAATCACATAGCACGGATGAATTAGAAAAACAAGGAGCAGGAAAAATGAAATTTCTGAAGTAGATAGATAAATAGAAGATAAGCGTCCATAAAACACACTCAGTTTGAATAATCTAATCCAAGAATGAACAAAAATGAAACCTGAAAACTCGGAAATTAATTTAAAACCAGCCTTTCTTCTAATTAATCGCAATCACAGGAAATTCACAGTCATATAATGCAATTTATAAATATTTATTCCAAGCCAACAAAGAATGCAAGATTACCAATCACACAGTACGGGTTAACCAAAAGAAACCCCATTGCACAAAATGAGAGATCATAGCCACCATTGCTTCTTCTTCGAAAGAAGAAAAACTAGCAGTAAAGAGAAAACCAACCTGGCTTGTAAAAGACAGAGAGGCCGAAATCGGTAGTCTTGAGCTTGGCATCGTCACCAGGTTTATCAAACAAGAAGTTCTCAGGCTTAAGATCTCTATGCATAACCCCCAAAGAATGACAATACTCAACCACCCCGATTATATTTTTTATCAGGTTAGCAGCCTCTTTCTCACTATACTGACCCTTTGCCACGATCCTATCAAAAAGCTCTCCACCTTCACATAACTCCATGACCAAATGCACAAACATTGGATCCTCATAAGTATCCTTAATTTGCACCACATTTGGTTGCCCTGATAAATGGTGCATGATCTGGATCTCTCTATAAACATCCTCGTAATCTTCTTTACATAAAAGCTTCCTCTTTGGAATTGATTTGCAGGCATAAAGATTGTTGCTTGCTTTATGGGTACATAAATATGTGGTTCCGAATTGACCTTGCCCTAGTTTCTTGCTTAACAGATAATGGTCTCTAAGTCTTGGGGTTTGGTGTGGTAAGACTGAGGTTGTGGGCTTTCTTATTGTTGGTCTTGCTCTTGGTGCTGCTTCTGCTGTTGATGATGGTTGTGGTGGTCTGGTGGTTTCTTCATTCATTTTTGTGGAAAAGATTGAAGCTTTTTTGGGATTTTGGATCCAAATAAACTGTTTCTGATTTCCTGGCGTGTTTTCTTACAGTTCTTGAAGAAAAACAAAACAAAAAAGGAAGGAAGGAGCTGTTTGCTTTCTCGTTTGATTTTGATTTCATGGGAGCCGAAGTGGCTTTCCAATTCAGTATTTATATATATAATTTATTTTGTTAATTGTTTTTTTTTCGGTGTAGGATTAGGATTATGTGGGGCAGAAACTATTTATTGGAATGGTGGGCTACAAATAGTTTCTGCCAGTGTTCTACAGATCATCTTGTCAGCAACAATGGCGAGTAAGATAAGCTATATAGGGCCCTACCCTTTAATTTATTTTTCTTTCTTTTTTAAATTTTAATTTTTAACTCTTGGGGGATTCTTTTAATTGATGATAAATATAATGGGAAGCAATTTATTTTTCATTTCGAATTCAATTTAAACATTATGAAAATGATAGGAATTTATCTGTTTTTTATATTAATTTACACATCAAACATGCTAAATTCTCCACTTTTTTAAGAATTTATGGGCTAATACATTTTTGAAAATTTATCTTTTCTATTGGTTTTAAAATGTGTGAAATAAAAAATTAAAGAAAAAAAAAACATTTTCTTTCTGAGGCTCATTTTCTTGCGGAAAATAGGGTTAGTGCGTATGGACTAAGGTTTGCGTTATTGAGGAGTTGTCTGAGCTTCATGGATCAGATGATTGATTTTAAAAAGATGTCTTCAACGTTGTTATCCGAGGAACTAAGACTTGGGCAAGGTCTTCATTGAGAAAGCAACGTGTTTGGATTTATGTTTGAATTTTTTTATTGTTTATATTTTTTTTAAATGTGTTGTGTTAAAACTAATTTTAAAAAATATATTTTAATGATGATCCTTTTTTTTCAAAGGTATCAAGACATAAATTATCAAATAAAAAAATAAATGTTGATAAAAATCGGTGTTTTATAAAAATATATACAAGTTGAGTTTTAATAAAACTCTATTCTTTTATCATCAAGTTGTTAGATCTTTCAAAATTAAGTCTAAAGTTATTGTTTATCATAATTTAATTATTCTCTAGTTAATTTTGAATTTTAATTATTTGTTTTCTATTTAGTATAGTTTTTTTTGTTTATGTCATGTTGTAGACTCTATTTAAACAATTATACTTTATTTTAACATCATATTATTATTCAAACTTTTATATATAAAATATCATAGTTTTTCTCTATATCTCTACAATATTCAAAACTATAATATTTTTTTAATCCATGTTATACACCACGTCAGAGAAACCCTCACGATGAATAGGTAAGAGTCGAAGGATTGCTGTTAAATTGTTTTTTTGCTAAAGGAAACATTTTTCTTCTCTAAGAAAACAAAGATGGGGCCAGAAGAAAATGCATGACAAGATTAGGGTTGTTTGGAAATCACTTTAAAAGTGCTTTATGAAGAAAAAAAATTGTTTTGTTTTAAATTTAAAAAAATAATACTTTTATATCATTTTAATGCTCTGATATAAAAAATAATTTTTAAATAATAAAAATATATTATTTTAATATATTTTTAAGTGAAAAACACTTTGAAAAACAATCATAATCACACTCTTAAACACCCTCTTAGTGTTTGGAATTAAAGCTATAGAAGATGGAATATATTGCAATGATGAGGCATGGTACGTGGAAGGAATATATCTACTATTTATTATGCATTTGAGGTCTAATATGTTAGAGAAATAATATAAATCATATTTTGAAGTCTCATCTAAAAACATAGTTTTTTAACATATTAGGCTCATAGTGTCTCTCAAACTAAATCCAGCTCTACGACACGAGTTAATCAAGAGATGATCAAGATTTTATATGTATAAAATATGTTAATACTTGGAATAGAATATTTAATTGCAAACAAACATTGTCTTCCACTCCCATTGATCTTGTTAGATCTTCTTAGACTATAACTTATCTCAAGGAAGGATATTTGTCTACTTTAGAGTATCTCCAACGTATAAGCCATCTGAAAATGTCAAAATTTATAGTTTTTGTTTTTGTTTTTACTTTTGACTTCTCCAATAGAACAACTATTTTAATAGCTAAAATACACTTTTTTCTGCTCTTGAGTTTCTATTTCTACACATTTCAACAAAAAACAAAAAAAAATACATATACTTGTTGGAATATTGTTTAAGCTAATTAAAACATAGAAAGAAGAGAGCAATAAAAGTAGAATTGTTGCTTCTCCTGGAAACCAAACAAAATAAGAACCAACACTCTCTTCATCGATTTTCTTCTTCTTCTCCCATTATATCCCCTAAATTTCTCTTCATCTTCTTTTCATTTGTCTCAGCATATTTAATCTTCCTTAGTAAACCACACAAAATCACAACAACATCCCGCTTAGACCATTCATTATCTCCACCGAACATCTTTGTTTTTTCCCTCTCTCGTGTATATTGGTTGGGTTTTGCACTTTTCTCTTCAATAATATCAGGTGATTTTAGGTTTCTTGTTTCTCTTGTCGCAATTCAGCTACACTAAAAGGATTTTTAACTAACTTTCCCAATTTCTTGTACTCTTCTCTCATGCAAATTCCATCTCGCTCGTCTGGAACTCAAGAATACAAGTAACAAATCTGATACTTTGAATATTCATTTTAGGTTGTTCAATCAAATGAAAATGAGGGTTTATGAAATGTTTTCCCCATGATCTTACCTAATTATGCATGTTTAATTGAAAACTTAATTAAAAAAAAACCCAATTTAATTTGCATGGTTACTATTGGTATATTGTATGATAATATCTTTATGGGGCTTAGGACTACCTTTTTTTTCTTTCCTCATTCAATGCGAGTTTGTATAAAAATATTAACCAAAAAATGGAAAAGAGAACGATTTTGTTTACCAACTTTAATATAGTACTTCTCATTTTGATGTCTTAAATGTTTATGTGTAAATGTAGCCATAAAAGTTGTTGTTAAAGTGTTGTAGCATCCATCTTTTGATGCATTAATGTTTCACTTTCTTGTACAATTTCATTCTCTATCCAATGAATTGGTTCTCCATACAAGGTCTAGCAAATAAATTGACATTTAAAATGCATAATTTTTTTCTTGAAGAACTTATATTGATCATTATTGTTATTTTATTATTATCAGTATTAAGTTTTAATATATGCAAAATTTTGTAGCATACCAATAACGATATATATGATGAAATTCATAATTGTATTAGTTGGTTCCTTTCTCCATGCAGAGAGGAAAATATTCATTATTTGAGAGCTTTAGATTCTTGCTTAAATGAGAAACTTAGTGTTTGATTTAGTCTAGTTGTGTTAGAGCTTCATCAGATTGCATGGGATGATTCAACTCCTTTGTTGAAGAAAATTGTGACTTATGAGATATGTTTCTCTAACCATGTCTTGCACTACTCATGGATCTAATTGTTTCCTTGTTGGGACTTGTGTATATTCTAATAATGATGTATCGGTCACCTGCTTTACTTTTTGTTCTTACTCTTTGTTGATAACAATTTTTGCTAGCGCATGCGATAAATTGTTGGCTGGTGGTGCTGGTTGATGATAGTTTAGGTTTATTGGTTGATTATGCATTCAAGACATATAATGTTGGTGAGATTTTTTATTAAAATGTTGGAGGGTTTTTAAAAGCATTTAAATTAATTATATAAATCGCTTATATTAGTTGTATACTTAATTATATACAAAATAATTGTGCTATATTTAAAATTATATAAAAAATTTATTTGGCTTTTCTAAATGATTTTTACCATTGAAATACATAGAAACAAAAAACTATATTTATACTATTTAAAAAATCTATTTTATTAATTTAACTTTTTAAAATAATATTTTTCTTGAAGTTGCTCTCGTGATAAAAAACAATATTTTGCCGAGAAGAAGTCTCAAATAGAATTCGTCATCTCGGCAGTGCTCATGCACTCGTCTTTTCGTTTTGAACGTGGCACACATCTTCTTTTTTCAAGATATTTTTTTACCAACAATAATATATATATATATATATATATATATATATATATATATATATATATATATATATATAATGGTATATATAATGGTTTTATCGTGGGGCTTCTGCCTTTGTCAGCATTTTTTCTTCATTTCCTTACGGGACAGCCACCTTGTAACTGGTCTTGCAGTATGAGCATATCGAATGATTGTTTCTCGAAAAATATTTTTGTTTATTATTTTAAATTAAAATATTTTGATTTTTAAAAATCATTTTTATATATTAATATCAAAAATATTTTTAAAAATATAAAAAATATGATTTAATATAATTTTAAATAAAAAATATTTTAAAAAAGAAACTCATCAAAACTAAATACAGTCTAAGCAAACATTTCTCGACTGTGACGAGGAGACCGAGAAGTCTAAGAACAATACTGCTACGTGTTAACGTCTTCTCTCATGATCTTTTCCAGCTACTAGATGAATTGAAGTCAATTCCGATGGTTAAGGGTTTTTTTTTAATGTTTTTTAATAAAAATAAAAAAAATATTTTTATTTAAAATATTTTTTTATATTTTTAAACTGGTTTGATTTTTTAATATCAGAAAATAATTTTTAATATATATATATATATATATATATATATATATATATACATACATATTATTAAGAGTGATCAATACTATACTTCTAAACATCTAGATGATTAAGAGTTTGTTTGAGAATGTGGTAGATGTTATTCTTTAAAGTATTATTTTTTAAAATATATTAAAATAATTTTTTTAATTTATTTTTTATATCAAAATAATTTGAAAACACCAAAAAATATAATTTAAAATAATTTTTTTTTCAAAGATGTTTATAAAATACACTCCCAAACAACCCTAAGCAAATGCAACCAGGAGTGTTTTAAAAAATATATTATTTTATATATTGTAAGTGAAAAACAATTTAAAACACAACTATTATTATATTTTCAAACACCATTTAGATTACCTCGAGATATATAAACAATTACACATCTTTTTTTTTTTTAATATTTAAACAACTATATATATATATGTTAAAAAAAATGTATTGAGATAACCATATATTAAATTGATCCCAAATTAACTAAAACATCAATATAAGGTTGGTTTTAAACTTTATTTTATTTTATTTAATTACCTATTTGCATGATCTAGGTAACAAGGTTTGGTGAGTTTACATGATTTTGTAGTTTTTTTTGTTAATTGATTTTTTTTTATATTTCACCCTTTCTATGTTAGGTACGTTGGTAGCTAAGATTTGTGATTTATTTTTAATATTTTTTTATTAACTTATAATCTCAATCTTAGATATAGTATACTAACTTAGATTGACTTGAGTTAATTTTTTTAGTTTTGTTTTATAACAAAATTTATCATTTCATACTAGATTAACTAGGTGTTAAGTTTTACGTTTTTCTTTTTTATTTTAGAAAGCTTTTTTTTTTTTTTTTTACATATTATATGATTAGTTATTTTAATTTAATTCATAACTGCATGTTTTTTATTATCTAATTAAATAAATAAATATTATTTTACTTAACCTAATTGAGTATATGATTTAAAATGCAAGTTTTTCTTACTTATTTAAAATAGCTATTGGATATATATATTCTTTTTAAAGTGAAAAAAATTGGTACGGCGATATAGTGTACACTAAAACACCACTATATTCAAAATCCAAATGGTCATAACAAAAGCGAAGCAGTGGAGATGTGGAATAAAAAGCCTTCTATATATCCCACATCGGAAAGATGTGCGTTTAGGGTTTAGGAATATGTGTATAAATAAAGCTCTAGCATGAGTCGTCTATGTAACCCGTCTTGTCAGGGGTGAAAGGCGACTTGTCTATGATCGTATAGAGACGGCGAGTCGTGCCAACACCTTGTACAACGAACACCACTTAAAAGGCGAGTGAGTTCAGCCCTACTTAGGCTGATCTTACCCGCCAATTTTTGGAAGCTTCCCCTCTGGGTGAGGCTCCCAGTAACTCCTGAATAATTCGACCTTTATATGATAATTTTAAAGGAGAGTATAAAATCCTGTTATGCTAAATCTCATCAATCTTGATAAGTTTAAGGAAACATCAATCATATGAGATTAAGTGTTCTGTTTTGAATATTTTGGTTATGGTTTTTAAGATTTTGTGTGCTTTCAGTTCATTTATACTTAGGGAAGGAAGAGAGGAGATAGATACTTTTTCTGGGCTCGACTAATCTCACGCGGGCAATTATTAGTATTTTGTGTTGTTGTAACCATTGATGTTTTAGTTTAATGGGGAATTATTCGTTGAAAAGTGTATATCAGCGTGTTTTGAGTTATGTTTTGCTACGAAATTTATCTTAATTTCATATTTAGTGCTTGCTCAAGTGGAGGGTGAAGTCCTATTTTTTTATAGAGTGAATCTACAGGATTTTTTAGTGTTTTGAGCTATATACTAGTTAAACAATTGCTTATCAAATGTTTGTGTAGTTAAGAGACATGGAATTGATTAGTCTTGTTGTTGTAAAGACTGCCACCTTTACTGGAAATAGTTAAATGCACTTTTCTTGGTGACTGATGCAGTTTGTTTACTCCATTATCTGTTTGGTTAATCTGTTTAAATGGGGGATTTTTTTTTACTAGTGTAGGGAACTTTGAAAGGCTCTTTGCGTTGTGATTCTTATGAAAGGTCTTATTTGGTTGAAGAAGATCTTTACCTCTGGATCATATTGAGATGCTCTCTACCTCTGAATGCTGAATGCTTACTTTCTTTTTTTTTGCAGCTGCCTGTATGGCATAGGATTTAGCAGAATCATGCAAGCATTTCATTAGTGCTGTCATGAATGGATCCGATCTGGTGCCTACATTTTCAGCTGTCTCTGTTGATGGCCTTCACTCTGGGGTGATGAAATTTGCCTGAGTCAATCAGTGATGTCCATACTTTACCATCAACTGTTAACTCCTGACTTTCAATCAAGTTTGTCAATTTTATTTTGGTTGGTGTTTTGTTTTTTTCAATTGGAACGGAATGTTTCGGTTTCGAGCGTTTTAGTGCATTATTTGTACTGTTTATGTATATATATATATAAAATTAAATATATTAAATAAAAAAATAGTTCAAATCCAAAAATAAAACTATTTAGAATGATGCAATTTAATATAAAAAAGACAATAAAATGATTTTCTGAATAAAATTATAAACATTTATAATATTACGAAAATATCATCATCAATCTCGCAAGGTTATTATATTTTTTGAATGTTTTGAAATTTTTATATAATATATATAATTATATCAAGAGACTCATCGTAAAATTTCATCTCAATCTAATCGTCAGATTAAGAGAAATGATTGATATTGTAAAATTATTTATTATTTAAAAAAATCACTATTTAGTCGAAATGGAACGGACAGAACAAAACCAGAACGTTCCTATCAAAATTTGAGCAGAATTTTTGAAATGGACTGAAATTTTAAACAAGATAAAAATTGCGTTGTTTAATCTCGTTTTTTAACTAGTATAAAATATTTTGACTATTTTTACCAAAACAAAACGAAATTAACAACAATGCATTCAAATGGTTCTTCACAGCACCGTTATGGTTAAATGATTCGAGGGATCCGGTCGAGCAGACCAGTCCTCGTTTATTGCCATGTTGCTGCCCTGGGATCTCGTCTGCCATCGATAGCTAGTGCGAAAGCTAGGGTTGCTGGTGCAATCGCACTCTTGCAACCCTTCTCTACCAGGACTCAGGTAACATACATGCCAGAGACTTGTAATCAAGCCTCTTGCTAGCTCTGTTCTAATTCTGACCTAGTTAAACCACTTGAATTTAGCTGAAACTTCTCTTTCCCCATGGGAGCTTTGTACATCACATCATGTCCTCTAATTGATCGAGGATCAGGATTTTTACAAATTTGTTTAATGTAGGTTCTGATGAAGCAAGCACAAGATGTTGCCCAAGCTGTCGTCAGAACATGCTCATCTCAAAGTCCGATGTTGTGTTTGCCGGCCATCAATGATGGCCGATGTTTAAAGCATATAGAACCTAAGAGCCATTTTTGACCAACTTCCTCTCCAGATACTATAATGAATTGAATCTCAAACTTGAGAATAAATATAAAATGCCAGATACTAAGCGGCTGCATGCAAATCATATTCATAACATATACAAGCAATGTAAAACAGTATATGAAAAACTATGAGATTTAGATCCAGAACTTTATTACTACGCTAAATGTTTGCGGTACAAACACGGCACTGGAGTGCAGGAAACAGGATAAACTTGTTCATACACAAGGGAAGAACTGGGAGGAGAGGCTTCGATAGCTATTTATCTGTCAGATACATGATTCCAAATACTTAATGAAGCCTCCCTAGTCCTGTGTGCAGCTGAAGTGTCTTGCTGGGGACAACCTGAAGAACACCTGGTAGTTCTGCAATGAAAAGCAAGCACATGATTATGGGAAGTAGTAGTTTTGCAAACAAAGAATTACGAACGGTTAAACAGGATTTACTTGATTTACTCGATTTACTCGAGTATTAGATTCTGATATTGAAAAGTACATGCTGTGTTTCGATCCCAGACCCAATAATCCATTTATTTAATTCAAGCTTCAAGGCTAATCCATTTATTTAATTCAAGCTTAAAGGCTTATTATAGAAAGTGGTTAATGTATGCGGTCCTTGAACTGAACTTGCCTGGCAGGCTTTCAAGCCTAAGAATTTTCTGGCCTCTTCGAATCCATCAATAAACTCACAAAAAAAATTCTTATTTAAAGAGCCTAATTTATAAATCCATCAACTTGAAGATAAACAAATAAAGGCTCCCCTGTCAAGGATCTAATTCTACCTTGAAAAGGAAAGAAACCTCAATTAGTTCTTCCCCTTTAACTTTAAGGATTAAGGAACACGATAGTCTAAACAAGACCTTTAAAAATGAAAAAAAGACAAGAAGATTAACAAACTTTAAGGTTCTCAGAAGTTAAAATTTTAAAAAACACCTTCACAGTCTTCTCATCTAAAAATCATCACTCAGCAACGATATTGTAAATTGAAAAAAAAAGCCCATTAACCTATGAAAGCATTTCATTCAGAAATTAAGAAAAAGATGCATACTTGAGATTTGTTCAACTTGTTCTGGTGTCAGCTTGGCAGAGAATCCACTTGCAGCTGTCTTATAACTATAAATCAATGCCTCCTTTGCAGCATCCTCGCTACACAATACAAAAAAACACAAAATCTGAAAACCTAATTCATAAATAATCATACAGATCTGAATTACAACGAAAAACCCTTGCGGCACTACCTGCCAAGAACAGAGGTGAGGGTTCGGATATGGTAAGCCTCGGGCTCCTCATCCTGGGGTCTCTCAGTATAGACAATCTGAACCGATTTTGATGAATCAGCCGTTGATGGAACAGAATCAGTCGTTGATGGAGCAGACTCAGCCATTTTCGATAACAGAGATGACAACGATCAACAACAAAATCAACGATGGTGATGAAAACAAGGAGAATTTGGCTCTTCTGTGCATATTGGATTTTGAGCTCTGCTTCTTCTCTTTCTTATATGCATACACACAGTTAAATGGCTTTAAAATCCGATTAATTCAACGATATCGTGCTACGCTTAGCCACCAAGTTACCGATGTCGTTTTATTCCTGGGATCTCCGCCGTTTGAGGGACACCCATATCTTCTTACGCGCTACGTGGCTTCTTTTTGTTTTCCTTTTCTTTTTACAATTTTTCATTATTCACTGCATTATTTATTTTTGTTTGCAATCGATTTTGACCCACGTCTCATATTAGAACCCGTTTGGTAGCGGTCAAACTGTTATTTTAAAAAATGTTTTTTATTTTAAAATATATCGAAAATAATATTTTTGATATTTTTTAAAAATTATTTTTGACATGTCGTCAAATGATCTAAAAAATTATCTATAAAAAAATTCATTTAAAATGATTTTTTTTTTTAATTTTGACCAAACGCCGGTTTAACCGCAGTGACAAATAAGCACATTATAGGCTGGTTGGGTTAGCTGGAATCTGCTTTATTTATTTTTTCCAAGAAAAGATTTTTTTTAATCATAAAAATCTAAGGTTTTTTTATTTGATTTATGAGGTGTTTGAGAGAATGATAATTGATATTGTTTTTAAAAAATATTTTTAATTTAAAAAATATATATAATATCTGTTAATATTTCTTTTTGGTAATTATAAAAGGAGTGAAGGAAATTTACAAATTCATAATCTTAAAATAAATGAATGAATAAATAAATAGATAAACATCGAGAATGAGAGAAAAACTTTAATGTCAAGGGTATATTGGTAATTGGATTGTAAACGGATAGGATAAGCCAGTCCAAGCGCCAAGCTTGAAAGCTAAATAAGAAACAGCACGAAAGGAGAGAGCTTTTTGGTTTTGCTGCTCTCACTTCCAAAGACAATGGCTGCTTCGTCTTCCACAACACTTGTCGCTCTCTGTTCTTCTTTGACCACTCAATGCAAAATCTCCAGTAACCAAAACCCAATTCTCTCTAAATCACTTTGCCTCTCCAAATCCAACTCTGGATCTTTCTCAAAGAGCACCCATAATTTATCCTCCTCTTCTCTTATTTTCTCTAGAAAGACCCACATTTTTTGCCAATCCCCCCAAAATTTTCTGAATCTGAAGCTCTTGTTGTTGAAGCAGAGCCTGAAGCACCTGTTTCAGAGGCTAACCCTGAGCCTGCTGCCACGCAGGTGGTTGAGGTTGCTAAGGAAGAGCCGCCCAAGCGTGAGGAGATTTTTGCTGTTGTTATGGTGAGTATTGAATGACAGTGGAAATTCTAATTTTTGGGCCTTTAAAGATGTGTTTTTGATTGACGTCAATGTTTTTGGATTGATTTTCTGACTACCCTGACGGGTTTCATTATAATTTTTGTTTCAAGTGTGAGTTTATGATTAGCTAGATGAATTCAGGTTTTAAGCTATAATCTTGCTGCCATTTATGCCTTAGCAGCATGGCAGTCAAAATCGAGATTTTGACACGGATCGGAAAGGGTTCTGAAAAATCGGATCGTAAAATCGGATCGTAAAATCGTAGAAAGATCGTAAAATGTCCGTACAAAAATTATTATTTTTAATTATATTTAAATTTAAAAAATGAATTTAAATATAATTAAATATTATTTTTTTTATTATTATTATTATTATTCTACGATTTTTCTACGATTTTTTACGATTTTTCTATGATTTTGAACGATTTTTCTACAAGTTTGACCGAGTTTGACCGGTTTCGATTTTTCTTTCCGGTCCAACCAGGTTTTCGGAGCCAACTCGCAAAATCGTACGATTTTGCGAGTTGGCTCGCGATTTTGACTACCTTGCTTAGCAGACTAATACTTTGCTAATCAATGTTTCTGATTGTTTTTCTTTTTTCCAATGATGATTGTAATGTGGGGTAATTTAGAGGTTTTCGGGAAGATTTATTGTTTTTTCTTATGGTTTCCCTTGTACTTTTTCATAATTTGTCTGCTTTTTGATCCGGGGCTTGTGTTTCAATTCTTTTTTCAGGTAGGATCTCGCCAGTACATTGTTATCCCGGGGAGATGGCTCTATGTTCAGAGGCTTAAAGGTGCTGATGTCAATGATAAGGTATAGGTTGCTATCATTTCTTTCTATATCTTGATTAGTTAAAATATTTTCCAAGGTAGTTGCAACTTTCACGTGGTTGGCATGTGCTGTTAGCTTTTGTGGTAAGAATTGTTCTCTTGTCGGCTCTTAACTTCGATTTGGGATTGCTATAGGAGTTTTTTTCTCCCTTAAACGGTGAATGTGAAGCTCCAATGTCATAATGTCATCCTCAAGTGCATGCTTGATTGCTGATCAAACAATGATGAAAAGACAGCTCATTGCCAGTGATTGTAGTTGCTTGAAATTCTGTACATTTGCCAATATTTTGTACATGTGGGTGTATTCTTTCATGCAAAAAAGCTTTATCCCCCACTTTTAAGAGGCAATTTCGACAGTGCCTTTGGATGAAAAAACGCATTTAATTTTAAATGCATTTTTCCAAATCATTTTTATTGTGATTTCAATACGCCATGTGAAAATCCAGAAGGATGCTGCATTTCCTAAGATAATGTTTTTAAATCACTGCTGAACCTGACTTCAATAAACTAAAACTGTCTTGACTAAATTATGTCCAATTCTTACACAAATTACATGAAATTCAGATATTTTCCCCTAAGTTGTTGAATGTAATGTGGTCTGGCTTAACATGACCTCTTAACATGATCTCTCTGGTGTTGTCATCAAGTTTTCATCTTTATGTATTTATATTCTTTTTAGAAACTATTTCATTCTATTTCATTTTCACGTCCAAAAAAAATAAAAAGAAGAAATCTCAGTGCTGCTACTGTTTCTTATGATTTTCTTTGTTATAATTAAAAAAAGCTGATATTCAACCAAGGATTCCATTTATGGATGACACTGGTTTGCAACTGTGGTCCAATGTTAGAAAAGATCTAATTGATTATTCATTCTTTTTCTATTAGAGAAATATTATGTATCTGGTTTTGGCTCTAGTTTCTTTCAAAGTTTGCATTTTGCCTTGATTTAAAAAGTTCAGTCATTGATTCTTCTGCAGGTAACTCTGAATAAGGTGTTACTCGTGGGAACAAGAACAAGTGCCTATATTGGAAAACCAGTGGTGACTAATGCTTCTGTTCATGCTGTAGTTGAAGAGCAGGTAGGTTTCATGACTGTCTGATTATATGTATCATTTCTTTCAGATGGCCTCTTACTTTTATTTTTGTTCCCTGCAGGTCCCTAATTTTTTCACTTGTATTATTATTGCAGGGATTAGATGCTAAAAAGATTGTCTTCAAATATAAGAAGAAGAAAAACTACAGGAGAAATATTGGTCACCGACAGGTAAATCTGTTTTGTTTTTCACTTCAAGCATTACAGGCACACACTAACCATCAAAAGTTTTATCATGTGAAAGCATGAGTCACTCTTCACCTTTAAAAGTCAGAACTCATTTGAAGTGGGTTGAGTAAGCTGTGGCTATCCTTTTCCCTAATGAGTAATGCTAGAGATTCCAACACTTTAACTAACACTTGTTTACTTTTTAACACCACACTTATGAACTGGTAATACTAGAGATACCAACATATAGGCGAGTTTATTAAGATCAAGATGCTGTTGTATTAAGCATACTTGGTGCCTGTTTGTCTTAGTTATGGTTTTTTTGCAGTTGAGGTGTGAAAAAAAGAAGCTCCCATGGAGAAGTAAGTTTTGTTGGAGAACTGTTTGGCTAAATGTCTTGTTGAAATATAGAATGTTTGGAAGTATTTGGTGAAAATCGATATTAGAAGTTTTGTTGTCCGTTGTTGCCAATAAAATTACACAAAATAACATTTATCATTTGCATAGTAAAATATGAGAAGAAATTTTTTCATTGATATACAACAAATAAAGAGAGGCATCTTAGTAATTCCTGGTGGTTTTGCAATGGTTAAGTAAACCCTGGTGGTTTTTGCTTTCTTCCATAGTTCCATGTACAAAAGCATGTTGCGTGTACTTCAAAATCAGTGTTTTGACCATGGTTTGAGGTGGTTCGCATAAGGAGTTTCTTGTATCCACATGAAATAAATATAGAAGGTGCGGTGGCAGCACTTAAGCTGCCACATTACTTACCCTGAGCATGTTGGTCAGAGTATTGGTTTCTTCTGCATAATTTTTGTTCTCATTAATGCATGAGACAAGTCTATTGCATCCTCAATCTTTTATGTTCATATTTCATCATTTGTTATACAAGAATGAGTAAATAAAATAATACTCTTGGGCTTAGCTTAGGAGGGGTTGGGGTTTTGTGGTTTCAAGCTACAGTCATACCAATACATAGATAAAGTTCCATGTCAATGTTTCAGTTAAATGAATGCAGGTTCAGCAGTCAATACATAATTTGCCTTTTACCTTGCAAGTTCTCCTACCTCTCTTTATGAAACTCTACTCTTTCATTTTCCTTTTTTTTTGTTTAATACCTTCTACTCAATCTAAACCACATTCTCTTTCTTGGGTTACCATAAGATGGGACTGGGACTTCTATTGTTCTTTTGACTACTTTAATTGATAGAAAGGACTTTCTGCTGCCTGATATTTTCGAAACTGCTTTTACTCAATTATGCAGCCAAATACTCGGATAAGGATAACAGGTATCACTGGCTATCAAGACTACCCTGTATCTACTCTTGATTCATAGGATTTTCTGGTGAGTTTTGGTTGACTGCTCTCGATGCTTTGTGAAGTTTCTTTTTTTACTCTTGATGCTGTTGTAATTCCCCTTACAGGGAATTTTGTAGATTGAATAGTGACTTCTGATGTTGAATAATGAAAATTAATTTTGCATCAGTGAATTATTTGTAGAATGCATAAAGTGTAGTGGGTGACATAATTGCTTTGGTTAACCCCCTAACAACAGTGAGTTTTAGAATAATTTAAAGGAGAAATAATAGAGGGAAATTCTGCAAAATATCCTGCAAAATGTCCCTTTTTTTAACTTGTATTCCAAGGTATTGATACAGAAGAATTTATAGACTCAGGGTGTTTCGTTCCTAATCAATTTGCTGCTATTTAATAGCCAACTACTGACTGACTTTGCTAAGCTCTAAGAGTCATGTGTGAGGTAATTCATCCACATCGAAAAATGTGAAACTTCACTCTCCCACTATGACCCTCGCCTTCTTCTCTAATGGGGGTGCTAGATTACTTATCAAATAAGATGAAACACTGCTTAATGACAGTGGCCGATTGAAATCGAAATCCTGTTCATTTTTCCAATATTATACACAGCAAGAACATTCACACACGTTCTCCCCTTTTTTCATATCAACCCTTTGAGATGCCTGTGTTTTAGTCAAACCAACGAGGAGATTTTCGTAAGTTTTCAATCCAATCACGAGGATTCAATATGCTCTTCCTGCATGGCAACTGCTATTTAATGTGGGGTAAAAATTATTTTTTATTTTACAATATATTAAAATAATACATATTTTTCAATATTAATACATAACAATCAAACAATATATTCATGACATTTGCCATTCAAAAAACATTGCTAGCATGCATTTCATGACCACCGCTTGTGTTTCTGCCTCAGTCTTCTGTTGATTAGTGAATAGGCAAAACCAGAAAGATAATAATCCTATTGTCAATGCAATACAGCCTAGCATTAATCTTTAAAAGAACACTCAGGATTACAACACCTTCCTAGAACATTGCTGGCTACCAACTGTATAAATAATCCACATCAGGAGATCAATGAATCAACATTTCAAGAATTGTTTTTTTTATAAAGAAGATGCATGTACTTTTGTATCTTTATCTTCATCATAGGGGAAAATCAATCAATCCATGTGTATCGCAAGCGAATCAGGTTTCCTGCTGTGTTCTGTGGCAAAAAAAAGGGTGCCACCCAGCGGCATTTTTCAGATCCTCTAAGCAAACATCTCTATTAAGCCACCTTTGGTGGGAGAGCCTCATCAATACGATCTTCACTCGTATATTCGCTTTCTCTTTAGAAGGGTTGGAACTATGGAAATGGATCCAATAAGGAAGAGCACAGACAAAGTTTTGAAATCATATAGATCCTTAATTGACTTGAGATCTCCAAGAGCAAGGCCAGCCTGATGTTGGGAAAGAGAAGCAATAAGATTAGCAAGATGATGTTAATTATTGAAAAAACAATTTTATCAGCACGAACGTGTGGTTGCTAGCAGGCCCTATACAAATAAATTCTTTCCAGCACCATGTAATCTTTATTTATCCAAATTTCTACAATATCCAAAAGGCTCCTCGCAAATTACCATACAGTGCAATATGTCACATTTCAAATATAATATTCCAGAAATATCTGAAAACAAGCAACACAAATGTTTGGAAGGGCAAGCAATCACGAAAACAAGAACATGAATAAGTCATGAAGTTTAAAAAGAAACAAAACCACAGAAAAGCCACTTTAGTTTGATTAACCAGGGAATAAGAAGAGAAACTTACCTTGACAGTGATATAGGAAGCAGGAATAAGACCCAGTAATGTAGCCAAAAAGAAAATATGAAATGGTATGTCCATTATTGGAGATGCCAAATTAATGAAAAGATTGGGCAACGTTGGAGTTATTCTCAAGAAGAGCATGTAATTCAGCAGTTTTTCCTTACGCTTAGCAATCTGAATAACAAACGAGTTAAGGTGTTACAGAAATGTGGAATATAATGAAAAACAAACATCTAAATTGTAGTAAGATTGTTAATTCCCAATAGATTAAAGAATAGTACCTCTGACTGAAAAATTCTCAATTTTTCAGGCCACAACCAATTAACTAGAGGCCTGCCAATCAACTTGGACAAGAAAAAGCAGGAAGACGCTCCAGCTGTGGCATTGAAGACAACTAGAAAGAGCCCCCTAACAACACCAAAGAGAGCTCCAGCTAGTAATGACATGAAAATTGTTCCGGGAATCATAAAGGTCTGCATGAAGATATAAGTAGAGCAGTAGCCCAGAATGAACTGTGCTGGATATTCACTCGCATATGTTGCAAGATTGTCTCTGAAGCAAATAAAGAGCAATGGATTTTGTGAAAATATGACACAGTCAGAATAAGGATATATAGAAAGTAATTGACAAGAATGCTTAGCCACTAAACAGTTCATTTTTTTTTAACACAGCTTAGCACGAGGAACTGACTTCTAAACATGCATGGAAAACAATTGGAAGATCAAAACCAACACATAAACAGATTGTACATTACAAATCTAACAATTTATATAGACTAACAAGGCTGAAATTGATAATCTAACTCGCTGCTCCATCTCCGAGGCATTGTCAAATAATCTACAAAACTCTTAATGTGCCATAAAATTTTCATCAATCTCTTGAACAAAGAATGTTCATCCTATTCCAATGATCTCAACCATAATCTAGCATGAAAGAAATTAAATCCCATTCCTGAGTTTCACCACAAACAAACATCAAAAACCCTTTCACTTTTAGATATCCAAGCTTGATAACAAACTACATATGAAAAATCAAATTAAATCTACCATTACAACCCTCACGGCAAACACTTAAACTCTAAAGCAACATCTTTAACTTCCAGAATTTAACAACCCCCATACATCAATAAATTAACCAAGAAAAACCAAGGTATTTAAATTAGGAAAACTGCTTCCATCAATATTTAGCTGACTTTTTTAGCATCAAATCCTTCTGATTCACAAACACCAATCAATAAAACCCAGCATACATCCTAAGTAACTTCAAAAAATCTATCCATACATATTATCCAATAACCTAAAAACCAAACAAATTAAATCCCATCAAAACTTGAGCATTAAAAAAAGAACCTAGAAAAGTTGAAATTAGAAAAAAAAAGTAGAAAAAGAGGGCATACTTGAGCGAGCGAAGATCTGAAATAGTACGAGGCAACTTGAGCTTGCCATAATCAGCAGCAGGCATTATCAAGTAGATACAAAACAAACCAGTTGAAAACACAAAAAAGACCCCAAGAGCAGCAGCTAATTCCCATCTTGTCAATGGGAATCTCTCAAATTTAGACCTTTTAGCAGAGGGTGAATCGTCCTCTTCAGCTTTCTCTTCATCTCTCATCACTAACACCTTCCCTCTCTCGTTTCCTGCTGCTGTTTCACCTACTAGATTCCTTGTTGATGCCATAAATTTAAATTACCAAAAAAGAAGAAAGAATATGGAAATTTGTGGGTCTTTTGGTGGAGTGATTTTAACGTCTATTAGCTTGTGATATAAATTGTTTTGAATTGAACCCAGTTTGATTCGGGGCTAAAAAAATCATGGGGTTTGAAGAAAGATTCGAGCTTGGTTGGAATTTCAAAGAGATTTTAGATTTTGAATTCTGGGTTTTAATTTCGGAATCATATATGAAAAAAAAATTACCCTAAAAAGACAAACAAGGATGGAGGGAATGAACTTTAGATTGCAATGTCTATGCGTTTCTTTAATGGTGTTTTGAATAGAGAGAAAAGAAAAGGATTCAATTGCAATGGAAGGAAAGATTTAATTTTATGTTATATTTAAGTAGTAATTAATTTGGTATTAAAAAAGGTGTGAGATTAGGTGAATAATGGTGGGGTTAGTTTCTTGGAATTACAAATCTTATGATGTGTGCCCCCCTTTCTTACACTTTTTTTTTCTTCCTCCTCTTGACTAGAGAACAGGGACGGCAAAACAAGGGGTAAAGATGTATTTTGCCAATATATTCTTGCTTTATGTATATATTAAATAATTTTTAATTTTGTTTAGTTTGATTTTTTTTAATTTTTTAACACTTTTTTTACTAGTATATTACAAATAATTTTGGCTATGCGAAGATTGACATGTCTTGTTGATAAAACAAAAAAAACTAATTATTATGATGCACAATTTCATCTATAATTAGATTTTTTATGCTAACGAATGCCAATCTCTTGAATGAAAAATAGGGTTTAGGAAAAACGAGAATATTAAAAGCTTATTGTAAATTAAACCAAAAGTCAATTACAATCTAATCTTACATTATTGTCCAACTTATAATCTAATTAAATTAGAGTCTTCTCTACCAAGCAGTTCACCCCTTTTTCTTTGTCAAACCTCTAATAGTAACTTTTATTAGGTGTCATATATATATATATATATATATATATATATATATATATAAACTAAATATGAGCTAAAATAACTACAAAAATCATTATAAGATGTTAGTTTTCTAAAAAATACCATCACAATTCATGCTAAGAATAATGAATATTTTATTATAATTCTTTGGATCGGTTAATAATAATTATTTATGGTGAATAAGGGTAGAGGGGTAGATACCGATCAAAAACAATTCTTATTTAGTGTTTATTTTACACTGTGTTTTAAAAATATTCCTGTATTTTTATTTTATTTTTGTGCTCTAAATTAAAAGTTTTTTTTTATGTTTTTAGATCATTTAATATATTTATAGAAAAAAAATATTTTTAAAAAACAACCTTAACTACATTCCCAAACACACTTCTAATTTTGTTGTGCTATGAGAAGTAGCATTCAATGAGGGAATATAGATATCTTTTCTAGAATTTTATGTGAAAGGAAACTAATTGTTTTCCAAAATTTTACAAGTAAAATAGAAAACATGTCATGCCATGCATAACTCATGCTACATGATTCAAAGAATCACTTCAACTAACTGCCAACTAAATACTAACTAACTAACAACTTTACTAAATTTATTTAACAGTAATACTAACAATTAACAAGTCTTCTCAACAGAACCTAGAAGTTGAGAAGAGATGAAATTGAAAAAAAAAAAAGAGAAAAAAAGAGATTGAAAATAGATGATTTATGGGGTGAATGTAATATTCTAAAATTTATAATAACCCCCCCCCCCTATTATGCATAATTATTATTCATTAGTTGAGGGGGATATTCCATATAATTTAATAAATATATAAATTTAAAGTACAAAAAGAGAGAGCCAAAAATCATCTATTTGGTGTGTGTGTGTGTGTGTATATATATATATATATTAAAAAATAAAACAAAAACAAAACAGCCATAACCATAGTTGTCAATGCCGTTCCGGTTTTTCGATTGGAACGGAACGTTCCGGTGTGCCGTTTTGGTGTCGTATTGTTCATATATAATTAATTATATATATATATGAAAAAAATAAAATATTAATTTAACAAGCATAATTAAAATTTAAATTCTTTTTTATTTAAAATATTTTGGTGTTTTTAAATTATTTTGATGTATAGATGTCAAAAATAATTTTTAAAAATAAAAAAAAATTGATTTTAAACCCGGAACGGAACCGAGGCGTTCCGGCCGGAATTTGGCCGGAATTTTCGGAACGGACCAGAATTAAAACCGGGACAAAAACAACGTCATTTTATCCTGGTTTTATAAATGGAACGGCACGTTCCGGCCATTCCCGCCGGAACGGAACGAATTTAATATCTCTGGCCATAACCATTACTCCCGTGACATCAAATATTGGCCTTGGTGCGAGCTCCATGATGTAACTTCCTTAACTGTATCATCAATTAATTTTTTAGTATTTTTGTATTATTTTGATATATAAATGTAAAAATTAATTTTAAAAATAAAAAATAAAAAATTATATTTTTGAATAAAAAATATTTTAAACAACATCATCTATACTCACATACTACTAAGAACCTATTTGGGAGGGTGGTTGTACCATCGTTTCCTCAAAATTTGATTTTTTTTTATTTTAAATGAATATTTTTTGGTGTTTTTAAATTATTTTGATATGCTGATGTTAAAAATAATTTTTAAAAATATAAAAAAATATTATTTTGATATATTTTTAAATAAAAAATAATTTTAAAAGTAACTACAACCGTATTTCCAAACAGGACCCTAACTGTATCACATCCGGGCCTTATTAAGCTGCATCATCATCATGGTTTCCATTATCAGGCCTAAATTAGTGGGTTCGGTTTCCCTCCAAGTCTTGAATCTCTCGATCGTTTGTGCTTGCTTTAAGTTTTTACTTCGGATGATATGAAGCTGGGCTACATTGGGATGAACTAGATGGGTGGTCTAAGTTAAAAAAAAAATAAAATTTCAGCATAAAAACAGATGTTGAGGTGAGAATAATATTTTTTTAAATATAAGAAAATCTGATTTAATTTGATCCAATAAGCATGGTTGATTTATAATATGATTAAATAAAAGAAAATGGCAGTAACAATTGAACTAAACAAAATACAATGATCAACAAAAAAATTAATGTTTGTCTATATTACAGAAATATATACTCTCAATATTTGATAACAAACAAAAATAAAATGAAAACATGATAACATCATAGAAAAAACAAATACAAAGCACAATCCCAACAAATCAAATATTGAACAAACACATTAAAAAAAATCAAAAAAAAAAATAATACTTGAGTATACCCGAGTCAACATGCTAAATACTCGATTTGGTTGTGAGAATTGAGATAACCCCATAGAAATAAAATTAAATAAAACAATGAAGCTTAGATCTTGAACCACCGAATATTGAAGGACAAAACTAAAAAACTCTAAAAACATCAATAAAAAAGACATCATCAACCACGGTTAACCCGCTAGGATATAATCTAAGAAACGAGATCAAAATAACCCTATAAAAAATATAAGGAAAAAACACAGAAACCCAATCTCCAACCAACTCAATATAGAATGATAAAATTCAAATTAAAACTATTTTTTTTAAAATGATCTAAAATAATATTGAAGTAAACTTGAGCTGATTTTCAAATTTTGTGACTTGGCTCATGGGATTAGACCTAACTCCACAGAAGAAAAAACAAAAAAAAATCACAAAGTCAAATCCCCATTAAAAAAAATTCTAAGGGATACAATAAATAATTAAATAAATATACAAGAAAAAACAAAAAGCAATCAAAAGAATACAGATGAAATTTGATATAAAAATAAAATAAAATCAAATATAAAAAGATGAAATTGAAAAACAATTAATTAAAAAAAAGGTAAAGAAACAAATATAAATTAAAATAGAAAGAACCAAGTTTAATATAAAAACTAAATCAAATCAAATTCTAAGAGACAAAATTGAGAAAAAGTCAATAAAAATGAATTCAAAACAAAATAAATAGTAATAAAAAAATAAAAATCAATTTTGAAGGATCAAATAAGAAAAATAAACTGAGAGATAAAAGTGTAAAAAATTCTAGAAACTGAAAAAAAAAACAGCAGCGACAAGATTACATGAACTATGCTTCCCCTCACAATCTGCAATGAAAGACTGAGAAAGGGCTTAGTTTGTTTCAGAATAAGTTTGTGCCACTGCTAGTATCTAGGGTTCAAATCTTGAGGTAAGGTCGTGGAAAGTAATTTCTTATGAATTCATCAATATGCCTTACATTAATTTAACAGTAATTAAAAAGACACGATAGAGATTTTAAGCATGCTTTAGGCCATTGATGTTCATGAATCCAGGTATTGTTCTTACAAAACATTAGTTTCATGGAGTTTTTGTTTTGGTTTACTTATGATTATTTCTCGACAATATAATTCTCTCTGTTGCCACCATTAATTTCTGTTCTGCTACGTGAAAACAAAGATCGATTGTGTGTAATTAATTAACTCCATTTTTGCCTACTTCGATGGAAGCAAAGGTTCAAGTATTCTCAGAAATGGTTCAAACTTCTTAACGACAATGCTAGATGCAAGGGCAAGTAGAGATTAGCTCAGTTAGGAGGGTTCATCAAGGTGCTAGCTGTTAGAGTGTAATATAAATCATATTCTAGACCTTCACCTAACAGCTTAAGTTTTTAGATGAGAAAATTCTTTAACATGATATCAAAATTTTGTTGACCTAGAGGTCACGAATTTAAATTTTACCACCCTCATTTTATTTGATGAAAAATCAAGCACAAGATAATATTGATCCGTTACAAGTTTCAAGGCCAAAAAGCTTCACTTGAGGAGGTGTGTTAAAAAATTATATAAATTATATTCTGGAACCTCACCTTATAACTTAAGTTTTTAGATGAAATGATTATTTAACACCAGCTGTTCAGGGCAAATTGGCTACATGTTTTGAAGTGAATTTCCTTGATAAATTACTTTAGAGAATTAAAATAGAGTTTTTATAAGAATGTGATTATGGAAAGTGGACTCATGAGAAACAATCTCAAAGTTCTGTGATTGTTTTTTGTCCTAGAGGTGAAAAATGACGGCTAGGGAAACATTCATGAGTAGAGAATACAATACAATGTCAAAACAAGCAAGAGTGAAGAATAAGGCCTAGAGAAACAGTCATTATTACACAACACAAGATTATGAAAACACAAGATCATAAGTACATATATGCATGCAATGATCCACAACTTATAATTATGGAACAACAAAAGCAAAAGGAGAAGAAAGGTGAATCAAAACTTTCACCCATGACTCTAAACTCGTAGGAGATTCAATTTTGAATGCGAATTCTCCTCTCGGCACAAACATGTTCATCATCAGCATGCAACTTCTAAATCAAGACTTTAACCTCAGCTCCTGCTATTATTACCATGAATACATCATCTTACATAAATAAATCGCAACATTATCAGTGCAAGAGAGCTTTTGTTATATGTCATGAAAGCAGTCGAGGAAATGGCTAACATGGTCCTGCTGCCCTGCTGCTAGGTCATAGTTTTGCGGCATAGAAGGCAAATTTTGCAGGGGAAATGATGGAGCACTTGAATCATTCACTTGTGATGCAAGTAAGATGTCCAAACTTTTCCAGTCGATGTACTGGCTGCTATTATTGCTCCTTTCTTCATCGTAATCTTCACTGGTCTGGTGGTGGAGGTTGCCTTCTTTTGTAGCAAAACTTGTTGAAACTTTACTAGGACTATCTAGTTGTGGGAGTTCAACAAGCTGATTATTATTGTCCAAAAATGCTTGGTGTGAAATGAGGTCCGAATCCGAGCCAAGAGGCTGATGAAAACTTGCACTTTGACTCGGATGAACAGTATGCATGGTGGTTACTGTATCTGCGAATGAAGGAGGTCTAGCATGGCTGATATTATTGACATAATAAGCATGATTCCAAGCTTCAAAACCTGGTCTTTGATTAGGGCTTGGTTTCTTGAATGCCCGGCATACCACCCATCCTTCCTCCTGTAATTCACACCAAAAATATTCGATTTTTGTGAGAGAAAAATATTTGATAAAAGTTATTTCTTAATAAAGTGTTTTTTTTTCTTTCTCAAAAGTACTTTATATGGCTAGCTAAAGCTATTATGTCAAGGTGTGAATACTTGTTAGGTTTATGAAGCTATATCTGCCCTACAAGAAAGAACGTTTAAATAATGTTTTTATACTTGCAATATTGTTGACAAAAAAAAGTTTTTACTATTTGAATGGATAATGAACTTGCCTGAGTGGGTTCATGTTCAGATGTTTGGAGACGATATTCATGCATGATCCAGTCAGTTTTCCTTCCATTTGGTGCACGTCCCTTGTAGAACACTAAGGTCTTCCTCATCCCAATAAGTCTGTTCTTGGAGAGAACGGCCTTGTCCCTCCCCGTTGCCTTCCAAAATCCGGCGGCGGTGGCTCTATTAGTCCGTGTTCCGGTCGGATACTTCCTATCTTTGTGACTGAAGAAATACCACTCATTCTGTTCATCATACCCTAGCTTGCACCTGGCTGCAAATTAAATCCAAGTAAAGATATGTACCTAAGTTAGCACAAAGCACACATTTAATGGAATCCAGCAGAACCCATTTTCAGCAGCTAATTATAGAGTAATTTCCTTTTAGGTCCATTCCCATTACTAGATCTCAGTCTCCACCCAAGTAATAAAGTCAATATTTCCTCAGGTCTATCCCCATTACTGTATCTTCCCTCTTAGCTCACCAGGTCATAAAGAACTTTTCCTGTCACAAAGTATGTGCAATGTTTACGCGTGGAATTTTGATAAAAGGAGTTCCGCTTTTGAATATTGCTTCTTAATTTCAAATGGGAATGATTGTTTGAACAAGAGAAAGCATTGACTCAAGAGAAAATTAGTGCACCGTTTTTTATTTGGTGTCATTACAATCACTCGGTGTAAATCCTAGCCAGTAGGGTTTGCAACATTGCAACTGTTTGGTGTAAATTTTAAATTGGGCATGTAGTATTTGTTTGTATGATTATGACCTTATTGTATATATATATATATATATGGCTCCACAAATAGTGTTCTTAGCTACGATACAAAAGACGTGGATTTTGCATTACCTTGGATGTCCCATGGCTCCATGTTGTATAGATCGATGTCAACGATAACATCTAGATCGATTTTCAGTGAGTGAATCTTCCTCTTGAGATAATATCCAACAAGTTCTTCTTCTGTTGGGTGAAATCGAAAGCCTGGTGGGACACAGGATTCCATCGATCTCCACTGATAATTTTCTTCAACCGAGCTCCTGATAATGAGAGAGGGGGAGGGAGATCGATCAAATCGCATGTTCATAAGAATCCTTTTAAGGATTTATCCACATTGATATCACTTCCTATCATAACTAGAAAGTAGGAAATTTGTTTGAATGACACAAGCAAAACACAAGCTTAAAGGTTCTTTTAGCGTAGGCCTGAAATCAAAGGAAGCTTTGAAAGACATGTATGAGTTTGTAAAAGGTGATGGGAAGTTGCACACACACGCTTTTTCCCTTGAATGAGTTAGTGTTATCGTCATGATTTCACATCCAAAATCTCCAATCCTAAACTCTGAAGTTAGGGCTAGCTATGATTCAACTTCGATTGTGGACCCATGAAGAAGGAAGTGGTCCTGCATGTGTTTCAGCTATGTATTTATGAAGTCATTTTCAGTGGAAAAAATGGCAGACAATTCGTGGAACCCACCAATCAAAACATAGATTTTATTCCAGCCAAGTACCATTTGCTGGCTTTAATTAGTTGCATGAACTTTGGCAAAGTCTATTGAACACAAAAGTTGGCCGAAAAGCTTGACTTTGCTGGCACAAGCATGTTATGTTTCTTTGAGTGCAGTGCACTCCCTGTTACTGGTAGTGGAGAAAACATTCTCACCCCCCACCACCCCCCCGTGTGCTCGCTACAACACCTTCTCATCACTCAAATATAGCTCGGAAAAGTAGTCCTCTTCATCAATGGCACCACAGACTCTCTTCTGTACGTGCTAAACATGCTTTCGGTCTCTCTCCCTTTCCTTCAATTCTGGTAGAGAATACTATAAATTGTATTCTAGAATCTCACCTAACAGCTTAATTTTTTAGATGAGATGGTTCTTTGATATGATATTACAGCTTTGTTGGCTCACTAACTCCATTCTATTTGATAAAAATCAAACATAACATAGTATGAGTCTTCATATCCAAAAGACTTTCACTTGAGAAAATGTGTTACTGATGACTAGATGTTTTCTAATTTTTTTTTCTTAACAATGAACTAACTCTAAGCTTCAAGGGATCACCACCTTTCATGAACTTATACACGGGCATCTGCTTATTCAAACTCATGATCTCCAACTTATGCGACGTAATGTATGTGCAAGCATAGCAGTAGATCGAGCTAACAATACTGGACTTCTACATCACAAACCCTAAATTCATGACAGGAAAAACAATTGCATCTGACAATATATATATACACACAACTTCTAGCTAGCATACTGTGCTGCCTTAAAGTTGGTGAAAAATTTGGATTTGAGACTCCATTATCCAAAAACAAAAGGAATTATATATATATATACAAGCTACTGCAACCAATTTCACATTACACATGATTATACTAATATACTCACAGAGAGACAATGAGAGTTCGCGTTGTTCTTGCACTGCCCACCAGATCAAAGAGGGAGAAGGAAAAAAAGGGGGTGTGGAAGACAAAGAGGGTGTCTTGGCAATGGGTGAATGTTGCTGGGAAGAAAAAGGGATAGAGCTTATAATATGCGAAGGAGATGAATCTTGCTAGCTGTTCTATGTTACAGAGTTGTATAATTTATATTCTGTTCGAGAGAGATGAACATTAATATATATATACAGACACGCACACTATCTGCAGTAGTAGAAAATTAATAGAAGAAGTTATTGATTGCGCGTGGGTTGGCAGATAGGATGAAAGAAAGGTTTGTTTGGACGGCGTGACACCCATTTTTCACGCCACCCCCCCTCCTCCCTCTCATCCCCACCGCTATTTTGTTTCCTAAGATTTGATTTCCCACAGACTTTATTAACCATATATTATGCCCTGTACTGTAGAGAAAATCGAGTTTAATCTACCATTTTTTAAATGAAACAAGGTTTGAATTCTAATGACTGGTCTCATCTAGTCAAGTGAGGTTTGAATTCTAGTAAATATGATAATTTCTCAATAATAAATTTTTTTTTTAAAACAAAAATTCACTCTTATTTTTATATTTCTATCTTCCTCCTTCAACTAAACACATTGCTATATATATATATATATATATACACTCCATCTCGTACAAATAAAAACAAACACAACTGCAAATGGAATCTTGGTCTAGAGATTGAAGGGACTTGTTTCCTTTCTCTGCACCAGGATTTAAGTCCCACCATGCACGCCTGTCACCCCCACGATGCCTTACATGTTTATTGAGTTTGCAGGATATTCAGTGAGTCCGAGAATTAATTGTGGTGCGCATAAGCTGACCCGGACATCCCGATTATAAAAAAAAAAAAACACAACCCTAGGACTAATGTCTTAGTGTTTTCGTCCATATTTTCACATTGTATCATCTCATTCTCTCGAGCTAAGTAATTCCTCAATCCAGCCAGCTCCCATTGTCTGTGTGGTGCGCCGTCCTTGCCATGTGGCACCTCTCTTCTTCGGCCACGTTTGCTCCATGTCAGATCCTTTTATCTGTCAGCATCGAATAGCTAATCATTTGTGTTCTCCTCACATTAGTCCCACCGAAACCATTGTGTCCTTTCCAAGCCTTGCCTTCCTGCTTATCATTTTTTTTTATAGATTTCTTACAGAAACAAGGTATTGCGGGGTTAATTAACAAGAAAAGGATAATTAACTCTATATATCTTAGATCTAATTAAGTACTCGAGAGGGCTAGTTTCTTTCCTCGTATGAATGGTTTGAAGTGAAGAGAAGGTTTTGTTTCTTGATAACCTTAATATTTCAGGGATTGAGTCATAAAATATGAGTTCATCATCGCTTCTTATTCTGTGGAATTGTATATCTTTCGCAGGATGGGTTTCCTTGCAGCCATGATCACAGCTTGGTGCTAATTAATCCATCTACGACAAACTTCGATTAATTTTACGGGTCTTCAAATTAATGAACATGTAAATCTTCAAATAATATCATATTAATAATCATGACCATAACAGTTTATTAGTCTCAATCTCTCCTAGGGCCACGGTTAAACTGCGACATTTGTTCACGTAATGATGGGATGGCAATAAAATCCAGAAGTCTATTCAAACAAATTAGACGAAAATAGATAGCTAGATGGTCCAAAATTGTGTGTTTGTGCGTGAAGAATTGACTCTTTTCTGAGCCCCAAAGCTTTAATAAAGAACAAAAAACAAAAAGGATGGAGAATTTATAGTTAGGTATATTTGCATTTTAATGAGGGAGCAGTTGTTTTGCATGCACGGTCTCTGGCCATTAATAAGTTGGGCGACCATATCCACTCACACATATCTGTGTCTTTAAATATATGTGTTTTAAAAAAATACTTTTTTTTCTGTATTTTTAAATTATTTTAATGTATTGATATCCAAAATAATTTATATATGATATATATATATATATATAATAATATTATTTTAATATATCTTTGAAAAAAATATATTTTAGACCA
The DNA here is from genome assembly GCA_029228605.1 of Salix koriyanagi. NCBI lineage: Eukaryota > Viridiplantae > Streptophyta > Magnoliopsida > Malpighiales > Salicaceae > Salix > Salix koriyanagi. Next base: position 11,428,089 of record CM055339.1, read on the forward strand.
CACTCCAAAACAAATTTAGAGCTGATTATCATTGTGATTAGATGTTTAATTAAGGAAATTAATTAAGTTACAAGAAGACAAGGCGGTTCCTTCTGTGGCGGGCAGGGAACTCATGGTCTATGGACCTCACATTAATTAACTTGTAAAATAAAATTAGGTGTTGCTTTGGTGTCAAAACGGTACGGAGTAGGATTTAACTATACTTCATGTCTCCTAAATTGCTATACACTACGTACGTGCTTCTTACGTTTGATTCCTACTGTCATTACTTTTGTTTGGATTAAAGTAAACCTCATTTTCTTTATATATATATATATATATATATATATATATATATATATATATATATATATATATTTTGTAAGTAGGAGTAAAATACCTGTTGTCCCAGATTCTTATAAAATGAATATGTACCTGACTCAAATTCGAGGTAAATGTCAAGTTCAATGACACAACGTCACTAAAAGATATTTTTTCAAATATTTTTTTAAATTATCATTATCTTTTATTCAATAAATCATGTTGTAAATAAAAAGAATATATTATTATCAAAAAACAATATCCGACCTCTTTACTCTTTACACCACGTACGTGCTTTTTTACGTGTTTGATTGTCTGATAACTCCTACGGTCATTACTTTTTGTTTGCATTCAATAAACCTCATTCTCTTTATATATTCGTTGCAGGGTTCGGGTTAAATGAGTAAAACACCAGTTCTCTTAAATTCTTACAATATAAACATGTTCTGACTCGAAAAAATATCCGACCTCTTTACTATGGCATCCATAAACGATAAAATGAAGAGATTAATTCAGCTTTCAACTTCATCCTGAGGTAGTGATGACAACCTTCACCCCCCCCTACTTTCCTTTCGTTTTCACTTGCCAGAGGTTGAAAAACAAGGATTTGATCATTATTGTTGAGTTTATCATCTTTCACTACCAAAGTGTCACTGTCTAATTTTACTTTGACCTAAAACTTTATCTCAAAATCTAAACGTATCACAAGCTCCTTGGTAAGCCGGTGCATGATGCAAAAGGCTAGCCTTACATGCGTTGACAGATTATAGATCCTATGAAGTTTTCACCACACCCTCGCACGCACCTTGACAACAACTAAAGCTAGTGTTAGTGGTCAAATATTCCATGTAAAACCTAATTCCAAAAAATCGATTAATTCATATGAAGCTATTAAGGGAAACATTTCATCACGCAACTATTTTTATAGACATGTATTCCTCTTAGTATTTTACCAATGTTTTATCGGCAGAATGGTTATGATGGTAACAGTCGATGGTAAACGCCAAGAGTATTACAATAAAAATCAAAAGATCTATGATGTACGATGATATGATATTGTTTCTGATAAAAATATTGATGACATGGCGATATAATTGTTCTATCGGTAATTGCAGATAGTAAACACAAAGAGAATTATCAGTAAAATAATTAATTATGGTAGTGACCATGCTATATCTTAGCCACTAAAACTTGTAATAACGAGATTCTGATGAAGCATTTGGATTCCTCGTCATTAGCATTCAAAATTTGAGCTGTCGTGTTGGAAATTTATACCCTTTTATATTGTTTGAACAAGGTATGGATATATTTACAATGAACTCACCAATACTCTACTCTCCTCTTAACTCAAAACAATCCCCAAGAAGTGATTTTTTTGCAGAAAAAGAAGAAGAAAAGGGTTCTCATTGTTAAATAAAAAAAAACTTTATTTTATATTTTGTACACTAAGCAACATTCCATTGCATTTGGGTCCCAATGTCATTATCAACCGTGCATTTCATGAACTCAATCTTCTAAAATCATCACAATGTGATGCGATCTACCGACTTTTCTTCTTTACAATTATTTATATTACTACAAGGTTTGCTATATATATATATATATATATATATATATATATATTATGAAGAACACTTATGCTATTAGCCTATTACTAGATAATGACCGTATCTCATTGGCTACATTTCTCTTCCAAAGTTGATTAACGATGCTCGGATAGCTTCATTACTCATCATTTCGTTTTTTGAAAAGTTCTTAACAAAATTAGTGCTATTATTATACAAACAAAGGCTAAATTCTATCCGTTAAGTCTGTTTTTGTCACTTGAGAAATAAGTGCTAAGTGCTTCCTGTGCTAATTATTAATATAAGGCCACATAAAGGAAGTATTTATTATAGTTGGCGTGTAAAAAGGGATTGTATAGGATCTGGTGCTGGATTCTACTAATTGACTGTTGCCTGAAAGTGACCGCTTGTAATCTTTGACGTGCAACAGCAATTTTCTATTTTTCATTATATATATATATATATATATATAAGTTTTGTTTTCAAGAAGCTTGACAATGATGAAAAAATTTATGATCTGTGTAGTAGGATTTGAGTTCGAGTCAAAACGAATATCTTTTGTAAGAATCTGGAATAATAAAGGTTTTACTTGTATACCTGGATCTACAAAATATATTTTACAGGGATGAGTTTCCTCACATACACAAAAAAAATATAATAAAAAATGAAATGAGTTGTTTTTTCTTGACACACCACCTTTGTAACTTGTTAGTGCATGGATCCTTCATACAACCATAGTTACTTAAATATTTTGGTGGTAATTATCTCCCATTCTAATTAATTTTTTGTAATGTTATTGGAAGAGAAAGTCGGTGAAAATGCTACAAATCGACGCCGTTTCACATATGCGATTGCACTTCCAATTGACCACATGGCATAATCTTTTCATTTTTGATTTGTCACATACGTTTAATTTTATATAACCTAGAAGAAAGAAATGTTTTTGTGACATTTAGGTATGTAAATTATGATTGCCAAATGAGTTATGAAATGGGTTAATCGGAAGGGTATCTAAACCTTTGTCATCCCTAATTAGGATGAGAGAGCTCCGATTGACCACATGAGTTGGCAAGGAGTTCCAGGAACAAGAATTCTAGGGTCTAATTAATTAGAGGGTTAGGTGAGTTGATTGAGTGGATCCATTCGAGGCGAGTTCGACTCAAAAGTTTAAATTTACAAACGATGAAACCCTATAAGTTTGGCTAACATATATTTCATTACGGATGTTTAGTATTTGTCTTAACAGATAACATAAAGTGTGTGAATTATTGTAATGATTGGAACTATTCATGATGTCCCGGCAAGATATCTAGGTTAAGTAACCCTTGTTCTGGGATTGTGGCCATGGTAATTTTATATATATTTCTTAGTTTTCTGATATAAAAAATACATTTTAAGAATTAAATAATAAATTATTTTGAATGTATTTTTAAATAAAAAACAATAAAAAATAGCTAGCTAGGCATCATGGCATGTGTGAACAAAGCTTGAGATTGAGCAACCATTGTTTTTGTATATATAGTCATAGGATGCAAGATTACAGTTGATGATAATGGTGATCAGAGCTTCTTGATGAACGTGATGATCAAGATCGATCAATATTGAGACATAACGTGATGATAAATGGCTTTGAGATCTGCACAGTAGATCTCGTGTTCGAGTCAGGACGTGCACTTCTTATAAGAGCCCGGGACAACCAGAATTTTACTCGCTTATCTAGATCCACAAATATTCGCTTTCCAGAAGACAGGGATCTCTCGAATTCAAATAAAAGAAAAATGGATGGACAGTTTTTGGTCATGTCAATATATTTATATTCCTGAGTATCAACGAATTAGAAGGCATCAACATGATTAAAGAGAAGAATGTGTTCATGAATAATACCAATAATATGAGTTAATTACAGCTCTATAAAATTAATAAATTACTATTCATAATCTTAGAACTATATATTTATGTTTTTTTTTTCAATCCATTAATTTATTCCTTTTTATTTGAATAAGTTACAATAACAAGTCTCTTGATATATTATGAAATTACAAAGATCATTAAAAAATACCCCTTCTCGTTTTTTGATAATGCTCACTTTGTTTCCAAAATGCTCTAAATTATTATTTAAAATGAAAATGAAAATGAATTTAGAAACTTAAGAGGTTAGAGAAAGAAATAAGAAAAATGGGACATGGTTAATATTTTCTAGTAGATGAACAATGTTGATTTCACTAATTTATTTCAATCAGTTTTATTTTGAGTTTCTTTTTTAATATTCTTTTAAAAAAAAAGAATAAAGAGAAAGTAAGTGAAATGGAAGATTTTGATCAGGAAATAATTTTCTTTCTGATTAAATTGGGGATGGTTACTTAATACTAATCAATGAACTATTTAATTATTTTTATTACTACATAATACTTGTTAGACTGTATCCTGGTCTGCATGGAATTAAAGCAGTCGTCAAAACCTGAAATCATGTGAGATCATTGAAAAGAAATTAAAATCAAGCATCTATCCAGCTTCATAATTGAAGATTTGAACTTTAATTAGAAAAGTCTTGAAATATCCAGTTAGTGCCTTCTTACTACTTGGTTCGTTGATGAAATGATGTTTTTATATCAGATTAGTTGTATTTGCAAAGATACTTTACATTTTGACATTAATACAGGGGTGTTTGACACTGCATTATAAAAATGCATCTAAAAAAATATTTTTTTTTACTTAAATTTTTTTTTGGTGTTTTTAGATCATTTTTCATGTGTTGATATCAAAAATAATTTTTTTAAAAATAAAAAAATATCATTTTGTTGTATTTTCTAAATAAAAAAAATTTTCAAAAAACAACTTCAATCTACATTTTCAAACAGGATATCTAGATGGAACTTAATCTTTTAGTTGACGTGGATGTCAAAATCTACAATTTTTTTTTTTTAATTATGATCAATGTATTTCTACACTTTGTTTATGTGTGTGTGTGTGTATATACATATATATATATATATATATATATATATATATATATATATATATATATATATATATATATATATATATGTATGTATAATAATGTTAAACTCAAATTAATTAATTTGATGGTTTGTTCTTGGAAATTTAGATAATAATATGGACAATGTTTTCTTTTCTTTATACAAAACAAGAAGTTTACACTATAATTATTAAACATGAGTTCATTTGATGGATTGATCTAAAAAACTCGGATCCAATTCGGATAAGATTTAGAGCTATTTTTCAAGTGTCAACCATATACAAGACTCTTGACTCTCCATGTTCAGTGAGACAAATAGGTTTTATTAATGAATAACATCAATACTTAATTAATTATTTAATCCATATACAAAGAGATTATATATAAAATAAAACAAAAAATATATATTTATATCTAATAAATAATAAAACAAACAAATTATATTATATTGTATTATCTTAACGGTATGATACCATGTAAGTTGATTATTACATACGACAAGTCGTAGCAATTTACTGAAGTTAAAGATTAAACCCAAGTCACAAATGGCTAGCAAATCATGAGACATAGGCGGCCGAGAGCTCATAATTGATAATTTCAGAACATTAAAGCAGTAATGGAATTAATTGACTTTTATTATTATTATTATTATTATTATTATTATTATTATTATTATTATTATTATTATTGTAAATCAAACGAGAGGTTGAATTATACTGATAGCACTCATGTTAGCATGGCAGCAGCATCAAGCCACTTGTGCATGTCATTCTCATGGCCGGCTATTCACCTGCTTCTATCATGGCCGGCCGGCCGGCCGGCACCACTAGTGTGCATGCCTGCCGATTTGACCTCGACAGAAGCTCTTCTATATATCTCACCACTTAGTTTAACCAATTTAATTCTTATGAATTAGTTGAGACAATTTTAGTGCGAAAAAGACAGCTTTGATCGATCATTCCTTTTCCTGTGGATGTAATCCTGATACCATTTGCATGAAAATGAGAGCTCTTGGCAGCTAGCTCTTCATTAACCAAAAACAAGGATATTGGGGGGAACATTTATTTGTGCATTTATCAATCATCGCTCGATTGGTCTCATCGATTTAACATTTTTACTTTATTTTTTGGATTCAATGAGCTCTACCTCTTCAGACACTCTTTGTGGGTCCGGGTTAAACGAGTAAAATCTAGATTATCTCAGGTTCTTACAAGATGAGCACGACCTGACTCGAACTCGAGATCTGTAAAGCAGATCTCAAAGCTTTTTACAACCACACGATAAACAATGAGAATCTTAGTAGTTAATCTTTTTAGGTTTGGGTTAAGTGAATAAACTTCAGTTATTCTGGATTCTTACAAGGTGAATATATCCTAGCTCAAACTGGAAATTCATAAGATAAATATCAAATTCTTTATAACCACGCGATAAAGATAAAGAATGAGAATCTTAGTGGTTAATCTTATTAACAAGGGGTGTAGTTGCTTGAGCAGGCATAAAATAAAGAGTAAACCAAGAAAGTGGGGAATTTTTGGGGCGGTTTGTGGGACTAGGGGAGGCTGTGCTGTGTGCTTGCGTCCCTCGCACATCAATACACCACACAAAAATTTCAAACCCTAATAATCATATCCAATAAATGCAGCATGTCATCCATCTATTTTTGTAACCTTCACGACAGGGACAACTGAGAAATAGAAGGGTTAGCTATGGTTGATAATGACTTGAGCAAACCTTCTAGAGACGAGGAAAGAGAGGCTTACAGCTTGGGTTGCTGTGATAATGACTAGACTTCGATTACAACCAAAGTTGTTTCTCTTTACTCCTTTTCCCGTCATAAAATATAAAATCTATCAGACACAGATGATTTGATGATTGCTTGATGAGTTCATTCCGTTCGTCCTTTTCTTGTTCCTGTTTGTATGTATTATCAAGTAGGGTTTTCAGTTTCGTTTTGTTTTGTTTAGGATGTTGAAATATTTTGTATCAACTAAAAAATCGAGATAAAACGATGTTATTTTTATTTTAGTTTAAATTTTGGTCTATTATGGATTTTTCAGCCAAGTATCGGTCAAAACGTTCCGGTTTCGTTTCACATGTTGCGTTTCGGCTAAATAGTATTTTTTTTAAATAATTAATTATTTTACAATATCAATCATATCTCTTAATCCAACAGTTAGATTGAGATGAAATTTACGAGGAATCTCTTGACATATTTATATATATTTATGTTAAAATTTCAGAGCAATTAGAAAATATAATGACCTTGCAAATGATGATATTCTCATAATATTATACATGTTCATAATTTTGTTCAGAAAAATTATTTTATTATGACTTTTTTAGATTAAATTACACAATTCTAAATAATTTAATTTTGGATTTGAACTAATTTTTTTTGAATAAATATATTTAATTATATATATATATACATAAACAGTATAACCTTGAAACAACGTGCCGAAATGTTTCGAAACTAAAATATTCTATTTCAATTGAAAAAATAAAACATCAATCGAAACAAAATTATCAAGTGCTTGTTTCCTAGTCTCTATGCTACTAATATTTGCCTCCTAGCTACGCCCAGAGAGGAGTAAATCATACTTTTATTTTAATTTAATTTAATCTACCAGGAACAATATGTCCCATGAGGAAAGGGAAAGTGCCATGGAAGAGTTCTTTATTAACCTGTATAAATAACTCTTCTTCAAACATTTACTTGTTACAATTATTGTCACTTTATTTGTCATTGCATTTCAAAAACATTTCTTGTGAGATTAAGAAATTAACATTTTTTTTTGGATATTTTCCGATGAAAAACAGGTGTCACTCGAATGAAATCATGCCCACCTGAACAGATTATACTTAGTCAACATATAAATGTTCAAGTCAATATTTATGTCTATAGATCTCTAACAATGGCGTGAAATAGAAAAGAGAAGAAGACAAATTTGGCTTGTATTCATGATAAGTTAACAGAATCATCAACTAAAATACTATATACAGAAAAAGTTCTCCAACATTTCCTACCTATTTCTCTGCTCATTGCTGCAGACGGACAAACTATATCAAAAGCTGTGGTCTGCCTTTCACAATATAGGTATCAAATAATGATCAAGGGTGTTCAGTGCAATAAAATCACAAGTCAAGTCAACTACTTGGGAAAGGAATGCGAGCATACGTTAAAGAATACTATAAATCATATTATAGAACCTCACCCAACGGTCACGAGCTCAAATCTCACCACCCCTATTCTATTTGATGAAAAACCAAACACAAAATAGTATAGGTTTGTGCAAGTTTCAAGCTCAAAAAGCTTTCACTTGAGGGTGTGTGTTAGAGAATAATATAAATCATATTATGAAACCTCGCCTAATAGCTTAATAGCTTAAATTTTTAGGTAAGATTGTTCCTTGACAGTATAAATGTACAAACAAATTTCATGCAAAGCTGGAAAATATATTATTAGCATATTAACTTGTGGAAATCTCACTTTGCAGCATTCCATACAAATTATAATCAAGAACATTACGTTTTCTTTATGTTATCAGCAGATATGTTTCGATTCACTCCAACAACATCACATGGAGAGTCACCAAAGCATCCATAATTCTTGTGACCTAATCAAGTAAATGTGAACGTTAATTAGTGAAAGAGTTACTAATAATACATAAACTCAAGAATGGTAATACCAAAAACTATGTCAAAGAGAAGAAAAACTCCTTTATCTAATATTTTCATAACCAGCACTATAACCTAGGACCTAATATCAGCTTTTTACAGGTTTATTTCCTGAAATTAAACATACCAGATGATTGTAAAATTGAACAACAAGAAAAAAGGCAATATCAAACAACAAATAACTTAATCCACAGCAAGGTAAGGGCCTCCCCATAGATCGAACACTCCCTAGACTTACAAATGATATTGCAAAAATGGTTTCACTTTCTTAAATAATGAACCTCTCAAAAACAATTATGTTTTATCCCAGAACATCACTTGATCACTTAATCATAGAGATTAAATCCAAAACTCTGAAATAGAAAGTTTTTTTCTTTTACTAAAAGGAACAGACAAGGAGCACTCAAAATGAAGAAAAATATATACAAATATTACTCCTCCATTGACTTGGTTCTAAAGCAACACAGCTAGTCCAAAAGCATATTCGATATAGAATCAACATTACGCTTTTACACTTGCAAAGGTTTTCTCTGTCCCAAATACATATTTGCCAAAACTAATCCATGTAACTACAACTTCAAGAGAATATCAAGCTGATCACCTTTTTCTGCAAAAAGGTACATGACAATTATGAGTTTGCCAGTAATAAGGTGAGCACATGTATCATTTGTTTGGTCCAGTCAGATTGAACTAATCTATGAGCAGAAAGTGGGAACAATCCCATGAAAAAAGATAACATCTTGTCATCCCCATTTTGTTCAGGAGTTGGGTAAATGAACTCAAAGTTCAGCACCACATTCACATGCGTGACTCCAGGTCATTAACAAGTTTTTAACCTTCTGATCAAGCAATAGGATTTCCCATGAAACTAAGTTGCATCTATTTTGTGAAACCAAATCCAAGATCAAGTCCATTGAGCACATCTCTTTTGCTTATGGTCCGCCAACATGATAAAAAGTGAAATGAGAGAATGAAAGTCATTGGTTTCAATTTTGAAACATTCATCAAACTCACAAAAATAAAGCAGCCTAGCAATTACAGTAAACAGGAATGCAGCCAAAAGAGTTACTTAAAATGCAGAAGCCAGTTCTTGACTCATTACCATTGATGCAAGCACTAGGATAGATTCTAATAAAAAGAAAAACAACTGGCACAAGTGCAAGGCAGAAATGCTAACTGTACATCCAAACTGCAAAACCCACAATTCTCTAAATTTCCTTTCCCATGCAGCCTTGTGACATGAGAAACACAGCTGAAAACGAAGATTTAAAGAGAAATACGATGAATTTTTATAACAGTATAAGCATTGGAGGTCAGCAACAAGATCAGGAGCATGAAGCATTCTTAGGGAAAAAGGATGATGGCAGAATCACCAGAGACTTTGCAACCTACAATAATTGCAAGGAAAAAACTCTAATCCATAATTGTTTTGTAAGGATCACAAAGACAACCTAAATACAACTAGATTAGAATGTTAGAATACTCGTAAGAAAAAAACATGAAAAATAAAAGTAAGTTGTCAAACATAAGAGGAAAATCAGTTAAAATACGATAAAGATTGCATTATAGGTAAAATCAAGCATCTCTTCAAATTGCTCTGCTTCATTTGCTGATCAGGCTTCGGCAACAATAACAGGTGAGACAGATCCTAAAAACAGTTCAGTATCTTCCTCCAACTCAGCTTCTTTGGAATTTTACATCAGAAACACCACTCAAACACCACATCAACCTACATCCAAACAGAACAATCTTGCAATTATATGTCACCAGAGATAGTAAAAATGCAGAGACCTAAACATGTTATGCAAACACATCAAAGGGTCTTACAGAAGAAAGTATCTACAACAGAAACCATTTCATGAAAAACCTAAGTTCAGCTTGTGCTTCTGTTAGTTTTGCTGTAGCAGCAAGTAACTCAGCCGATGGCATTTCAAAGCCAATCGCCCTGTAGTTAAATAAAAGAAAACCAACATAACACAACAATTTATGTCGCCTGTTATTTAAGAAAAAAAATCTAGACAAAAAAATCTCTAGAACCAACATCCCATCTTATGAAAGGCAAGAAAAATATCTGTAACTACTTCAAAACAACATAAACATTTTTCTTTCGCCATGATTAAGGACCCCATGTTAAGATATTTTTGTTAAAGAGGATTCTCAGATACTATAATACCAGCTTGCAACCCCTGAGCCTCTTGAGAACCTCCCTCTACAAAACAAGACTAGAGGAATCTGTTCCAACTAAATAAGGAAATGAAAAAATAACAAATCCCGTTGGTTAGGATCATTCACCTCTTTCATTAGTATAAAAATGAGATAGACATGGCAAAATCTTGGACCTAAGAGTAAGGGATAGAAAGTCGATCACCTTCTTCTAAGAGCAGAAGCAACATTTCTTGAAGATGGCATTGCCACAATATTGTCAATAGTTTCTTGTTTATGTCCCGTGTCTGGTGTTATAAAATCCACATCATTAGACGGAATAGAATGATCGATCTGCTTCTCTTTAAACTCTGCCCAAGCTTGAATCAGGGGTCCAACAACAACCAAAGTAGGATGAACATTTGGAGGCAGCAAAAATACCCTGTCCCCATTTTCCTTGATATTTAACGAAATAAAAGTTTATTCAAATGCTTGATCAAGGACCTTTCAGATATCCCTTTTATGCAACAACTTGTCCACCATAAATCATTTGCAGAGTTTCATAAGAAGTTCCCCTAACTCGTAATTTCAGGAGACAAAAGAAGCATTCTTCACTACTAATTACTATAATCAACGTGGTATTTATTTTACAAAAAACGCTACATTTTCTGTTTTATAACATAACTCGACGATAAAAGATTCACACACACACACACACACACACACACACACATATATATGACTAGTCCCATAATTAAACCACAGAGATAACTAAAAAAACAGAGATTTTACAAATAAAATATCAGACTTGCCTGTTTCAAGTCACAGCCAGCATTAAGACATGCAGTCAGCATCTCTTGGGATAACCCTCTCAGTCTCCCTATCCATGGAACCAGAATCGAGACCGTACGCTGATGATCCGGACTCTCTTCTCTATCTGTCTTTTCTCCTTCTCTCCACTTCTGTTTTCTCGTTTCCTCCCCTTTTCTCTCCTCGAGATCCCATCACTTATCCGCTTGTTTCTCCTCTTCCACTCAATGGAAGAGACGGTGTCTACGCCGGACGAGGAGCAGCTTGAGGGGACTTCGGGGGTGTCTTCTCAGTGCTTCTTCTTCGTTTTGCCCCCCCCGCCCCTGTTTTTCATTTTTCACCATCAAATAAGTTAAGAGAGAGTTTTGTTATCTGAAGCCCATCAAGAGAAACTCATTCCCTTGGGCTTTTGAGCCCAAATACCTTTTCAAATTCTTTTTGACCCACCCAAAATCAAATTTAATTAATTTAACTTTGAGGGTTTAATATAATTAATATTTTTGCATTGCATTTTTATCAAAAGTGATATGAAAAAACATTAAATTTAATTCTGAGGATGATTTTTTTCTCACAAAATTTTAAAATCCAATCAGTACGAACCAAGTTTAGATATATCACATGTTTTAATAATGAACACTAAATATAATTATTGAGGAAGAAATACTAATTAATTAACATTTTTTTTATTATATATATATATATATAGATCAATAATAATTTATATATACAAATAAAAAAATCATCAATAATAACTAAAAGAAAAACTGAAAACATAGTTGTAGGTTAAAATATTTAATATCACAATACAATTTATTTACCCGTTATATTTAATAAATTTATTCATAAAAATAAATTTGTAATATAAATCAAATAAGTTTATTTATGAAAATAAATTTATAATAAAAACCAATACACAAATAAAATTTATTGAATAAAAAAAATATTCATATAAGACTGTACATATTGAAAAACAGTAAGAAAATAAATGTTTTTTTATTTGTAAAATTAAGTTTATTCTACATAAAATATAAATAAAAAAAAACTATAAATGAACCACACAAGCTCATTAAAATAACTAAGCACACTCAATATAATTAATAATTAATTTTTATTTTATTAATTATAAGCTCTGTCATCCAAAACCACTCATCCACATTGAAATGTTATCGACCTCAAGAACTTCATCAGGTGAGGCACTGTGTTTCTGAATCGATGCAAGGATTTGGTTTGAAGCAGTGTAGGCGCCTGGATTTTCAGCTCAAATTGTGTTCCTCGTTTCATGGAAGAAAAGAGAGAGAAGCAAAAATGGATTCATTTTCTGTCTCATTCTTAGCACTGTTGATTGAAATAGCTAAAATCTGACACCAGCTTTTCCATTTCTGCAGATCAATTTTGTCAATTCTGTTTGGTTGTTTCTTCTTTTTTCAATTGGAACATAATATTTTGGTTTTTGGTGTTTTGGGATTATACTGTTTCAATGTATATGTATATAATTAAATATATCAATTCAAAAAAAAATAGTTCAAATCTAAAAACAAAACTATTTAGAATTGTGCAATTTAATCTAAAAATGACACAATAAAATGATTTTTCTGAACAAAATTATGAACATGTATAACATTACGAGAATGTCATCATCAAATCCTAAACATAATATATATAAATATATCAAGAGACTCCTCGTAAAATTTCATCTCAATCTAACATTCGGATTAAGAGATATGATTAATATTGTAAAATTATTCATTATTTAAAATATAAAAAATACTATTTGGCCAAAATAGAACGGGCGGAACGAAACCGGAATGTTTTGGCCGGTGCTTAGCCGAAAAATGTGAAATAGACAAGAATTTAAACCGAGATAAAAAAACAATGTCATTTTGTCTTTCTTTTAACCGATACAAAACATTTCGATTGTTTCAGCCGAAACGGAACGAAACTATAACCCTGTTTTTGCACTGTTAATTCCATGTTATGAAAACCTGAGGAGCCATGGAAACAAGCCCAGGTGCCCTTGAATTTTACAGCAACCATGTACAGTTTCTGCAGAGCAGGGCATTCATGTTAGCAGTGACTGGAGTGGCAACGATGAGCACTCCCACAAATCAGCCTATGTTCATGAAGAGAAGTTTGGCTGGTGAAAGAGCTCCAATGGCAATAAACTCACAAGAAAGGTGCCGTTGAGCTTATCATGGAAACAAATCAAGGTAATAAACTCACCTCGAGATGTTAACTCTTCCAATGGCAATAAACTCACAAGGTGTGCGGTTTCTTAAGGAACCATTTCACGTAAATGTTTAAGTTGTTAGGTGAGACTCCATAATATGATTTATATTATTCTCTAACACACCCTATCAAGAAAGTCTTTTAGACTTGAAACTTGCATAAACTCAAACTATATTGTGCTTGATTTACCATGTGCTTGATTTTTATCAAATAGATTGGGGGCGTGGAGATTTGAACTCGTGACCATTAGGGTCAATAAAGCTCTAATATTATATTAAAGAACCATCTCACCTACAAGTTTAAGTTGTTAGGTGAAGCTCCAAAACATGATTTATATTATTCTCTAACACACTTTTTCAAGAAAGTTTTTTAGGCTTGAAACTTGTACAGACTCATACTATCTTATGTTTGATTTACCCTATGCTTGATTTTTATCAAATGGATTGGGGGTATTGAGATTTGAACTTGTGACCGTTGGGTCAATAAAGCTCTAATACCATATCAAGGAACCATCTCACTTAAAAAGCTTAAACGATCAACCTAAAAACTTAAATTGTTGAAATGAATTTCTATAATATAATTTATATTATTCTCTAAAACCGAAAACAAATCAAGGCAATAAACTCACCTCAAGATGGTAACTCCTCCGATGGCAATAAACTCACAAGGAAGTTGCCGTTATAGAAGAGCATATCATGGAAACAGATCAACTCGGATCAGGCTAGTTAACATTAAAATCAGTCTGCGCAAATCAAGACAACTGTTATGATAAATACTAGCTCTGTTCTTGTACTGTAAGAAATATTTCTGTGTATTCACGTCCTCTTCATAAAACGATCGATCCTTGTAAACACCCCTGTTTTTCAAATTTCTTTAATTCAAATCCCTTTTGAATGTTGATTCTATTATTTCCTAGCTGGTAAATCCATGTGTACCTAATGAGGGAATAAAATCAAGCTAAGCTTGAAGATTTTTCAAGGCCTCATTGAGAGAAATTGTTGCAGAATTGGAAGACAAAACAATATATTTTTTCTTGATATAAATAATTACCATATCTCTCTTCATATATCCATGATTGATATAAATGATAGATTTACAGAACAACATGGGATCTTTGTCTAAGGATTGCCCCTTCTTGGAAAACTAAAGTATACATATCAATAAAGGACTGGACTAGAAATCCTTTACTGTGTTCTCCAAGCTTTATTCTTCTGCTATCCTTAATAAACACGAAACCTGTGCTTAACACAACTGATTATAGAGTAGTGGACTGGAAAAACTGGCAACAGAAGATACCAGAAACCAGATTTACAGAACAACATGGGATCTTTGTCTAAGGACTGACCCTTCTTGGAAAACTAAAGATACATATCAATAAAGGACTGGACTAGAAATCCTTTACTGTGTTCTCCAAGCTTTATTCTTCTGCTATCCTTGATAATCACGAGACCTGTGATTATCATAGGAATTGACTAGCCAGGCCTGAAAGAATATGAATCGATTCAAGGGCACTTGTGTCTGCCTCCATGGGTGGTCATTTTGGCATAGCAAGGGCAGGTATCTTCGTTCCCAGAAGTTCCAGGTGGAACGCAGTTGCACCTCTGACAGCATGTGTTGCAAGCCCTTATGCACATTTTGTGCCTTGATGCCTTGCTGCACCTGTATTCACACTTGGACTTGCAATCTGGATCGTTTCAAAAGACATTTTAAATGATCACTCATATCTTTTTTTGTGTGTTCAAGGTTGTGTAAATTCATTTTAGTTCAATTACTTAATGACTGATCCAAATTCCAAGGACTCGAGGTCTGAAATTTGGATTAAGTTTGTGCTATGTCTGCTAACAATAATCCATGGAATATGGTCCCCAAAGGGCATGGAGTGATGACAAAGGGTTTGAGATCTGCACAGCAGGTCTCGAGTTCGAGTCAAGACGTGCACTTTTTGTAAGACCCTGGAACAGCCGGAGTCTTACTCGCTCAACTCGGCCCACAAAGTGCGCTTTCCAGGATATGAGGTTTCCTCGAATCCAAAAAAAATAAATATCATGGCATATGACTTGCTCTTAATTTAGTGCCAAAATGGTATATCTTCAGCTTTCAGATGCGTTAAAGAGAAAAGGAAAAGGAAATATATGGTGATGATACATCACAAATCATACATGATTTTGGTCATCCCACTATTCAGGCTTGTTAGGTAGTTCAGTTTTCTGATGCTACAGAAACTGTGAGCACAGAAACTGATCAAACCATTCATAAATTCCATATTGTCTAAAAAGGATTCGTAGCAAAATTTCCCTCTTTTCTTAATGAGAGAAACAAGATAAATATTCATTGTCAAATTGATAAGATCATAAATGAATGACTCCAATGATAATAAAAAAAAAGAAGCTCTTACTTATTTTCCCAGCTTCAACAGCATGGATCTGGAGCTGAAATGTCAAGTAAAAAAAAAAACTTCAGAAACAAATGATCACCACGATTATGAAATTTTCAAAAAAAAATAATCGATTTTTGAAACACAGTGTCAAACAAACACTCCTCAAAAAAGGTCAGGATCCTAGTCCACTTTTAGAATAACAAGAGTGCAGTAGTCCTGAAAGCACCAGTCATATCCATTGCCCTACAAAGTACTCATTTAAGGACCATTATATATCTTCAGACTGTTCCTCTCAGGACTGCGTTTTTAATGAAATTAAAGCTGAATATATATAATGGTCCTTTTATTCCAATTTTGGAAGAATATTTGATTAGACAAAGCAAGCGCTAGCTCAAGAAAATGGGGCTGAGGTGACCATGGATAACTATCGAATCAAAGGAAAATGAGATACGATGAGAGAAAAATCAATCACGAGAACTGATAATGTTCAAAATCGAACAGAATGTAAGAGCATTTACCTCGTACATTAGGGCCAGGCAAAGTATTGCCAGGATAAATGTTGTCTTGGGACTGACCATTTCCAACTTTCTGAGGACAGGAAAACGCTTCAGAATAGAGAGAGTAGAGACACAGAAAAGGCTGGTTGAGGCTGCGGTACTAGGAACCTGAATTATGGTAGTATTTATAATGGTGAAGTTGCCTTTTACGTTCTTGCATCGTGATTAGTGTGATCTCCAGCAAACTTCCCTGTTCTGTGGTGCTAATGTAATGACCAAGTAAACATCTCAGATGTTGAAATTCGTTGGTATACAGTGTATATTTGACAAGTTTTCAATACTGTTTTGGTTGGTATTTGGCAGAAACAGAATGGGAGGAATGAAACCAGAAAGTTTCGGCCGGTATTTGGCCGAAAAATTCAGAATGGGCTGGAATTTAAATCGAGATAAAAACAATATTATTTTGTCTCGATTTTTTTAACTGGTATGAAACGTTTTGGTCAAAAGCAAAAAAGAAACCGACAATCATGATATTTGATGCCGTCAACCTGTTTAATTTAACCAGTGAGTGTTTGTTTTTGTATTACAACTTATATTTTATAGTGTTTTTTGAAATTGTTTTTTTTTCAAATACATGTACATACGTATATAAGCATGCACGTTGCCGTTGTCTTGAGGGCAATGAGTTGCCATTGCTTGTTTGTCTTCTTTTGCCGGCAACAAGTAGATGCAATGTGTGATAAATGAACCCATCAAGTTGGATCGCTGCATGCAACCTCAACTGAGTTCACCACTCTTTCTGCTCGTGATAATCTTCATCGATAATGCCAACTGATGTAGAAATACAACCCTAACAGGAAGAAATACTGTTTTCTGTCCATTCTCAGCGAGCTGTCTACTCAGGGGCATGGTTAACTTTATAGTTTTAGCAAGGGCTTTAGTCTATTTAAGGGTTCTTTTTAGGTTGCAATTTGCTGCTCATGGCTGGATGGTCCGTGTTGCTTTCTAGCATTTTAGGGAGATACAGCTTTGCATTGGCTGGAAAGTTTTAGGATATTAATGGGCACAGAAGTGGGTGAATTATAGGGATTAGGAGGTGCAAATACTTTGTCCTCCTGTTTGCTGAAAATCTCAAGGGAAATAGGATCCTACGAGCTTATGTAAATCTCGTGGGGCTGGGTTTGAAATGTGTGTTCAGCTTGTTAAAGAAACAAAAAACACTGAAATATGCTCCATTTGCTGAGGTTATCTTGCTGTTCCAGGCTTTGAAGCCCAGGTGTGCCGGGATTTCCTGCTATTGAATGAAAATATGTGTATAACTATCTTATCTAAACATACTTAAACTAATAGATGAAAACTTCTTGAATATGCTTTATATTAGTTTTCTAGCACCCCCTCAGATAAAAGCTTTTTTTAGGGACTTGAAATTTACACGAGACCCACCCTGTGCTTGATTTTTATTAAAAAAGAATGAGGGATGATGAGATTCGAACTTGTGACTGTTAGGGTTAATAAGACTTTAATACTATATTAAAGAATCATCTCACCTAAAAAGCTTATAATGTTAGATGGAGACTCCCAAAATATGATTTATATTATCCTCTAATAATAGAAATCAATGATTGGATTGTGGTATCTGTATCTATGGTTATGAACATGTATGATATCTTGAAGGGTTTTTTTTTCATCTAAATGACTACAGCAAATTCACCTGTTACAAGACATTCAAAGACTATATTCCCAGTGTGAATTGATATACATTAACCTGTAATACATCAAGAATGTGTATTCAACGTGACATACATAAAAAAAATTTACAGAACATTACTGATAACCTTGTGGTGGTATGCAAAAAATGATTGAAATTTCGACTCTAAAACCGTGCCCAGCACCTCGTGCATTGTGCGATACAATCTCCCTTGCAATCAACATTATATCCCAAAGCTTTTGGATTTCGAAGAAGAAGCTTTTGTAGAGATTTCCCTTTTATTCCCCAATCCTTCTCCAGGATCTTCACATTAGTTTTCAAATCGTGTTCAAGGCTACAGCCAAGGACTTCGGGGAACTTTTTGAGCAACTTAAAGAGGTCATCATCAGAAAGACCAAGGCTCCTCAGATAATCCAACGTTTCACAAACAATTTCAAATTTGGGGACTTCTTGTTTTCGTTGCTCACCCCAGTAAGGAGAATGAACATTACCAAATGCTTTTCCAAGTATCTTGTCTTTCTCCTCAGCATTGAAATTAAATGCAGACAGAGCTTCTCTGCATGCTTCCCATGTCTTCCTGTCTTCATTACTCCAAGTTGTGTTGTCAACCTGCGCAGTAGATCGGATTGCCCACTTCTTTCGAGAAAAATGGGAGGTACAGTATCCTCGGGTTACATTTGATGGAAGAGCTAAGGAGTTCACATTCAGAGAAGCAGCATTAGGAGTAGCTGTTACAAGATCAGGCTGCAATCAGAAGTTAGAATTGTCCATTTTATTGGCTCAAAAATATACGACGCGTTAAAAGAGACGTAACATTGCCTTTAGGAAATAACATTTCCATTTCAAAATCAAGCCTCCAATCAATTGCACGTGAAGAACTATATGGCAACCCATGTAAGAGGATAGATGAAAATAGAATTCTCAGAAACAAATTAAACTATTTAACAAACACAATTGATTTGAAATATCAATACATTGCAAATATCTGGAACAAATTAATTTCTCCAAAAAATTGGCCACGCAAAAAATGCAAATACAGTTTCTAGGACGTTCTAAATGGTTGGTGCTTCATGAGAAAAATCATTCTTGAAAGTGTTTTTTTTTCTCTCCAAAAACCACATCGGACATGAGCACTATGCCACTGCCTTAATGTCATCTAACCTAGGACACTTTCAAGCCAAAACAATGTATGCATGAGCACAAGCATGCTCGTGTGTCTTTATACCAAGAACACCAAGAGTTTTGGTCCTTGTCATGTTTATTTTCATGGCCTTGATTTGATTCCACTGGACAGAAATCAGCTTAGCCAATTAGTTCAAGGGCATCATGGTGAATGGCACAGCTAATCTAAAGACTTCAGCGTCTAGTAGCTGTAGGAGACCACCAATTACCATGGCAATATGACCTCTAGGGCAACTTTGGATGCAAAAAAATTTATGGATGGTTCTTGGTTCTTAGATATACATATTAAAGTATCTTCTTCTGTTCCTCTTTCAAACTTTAATTTTAAAATTCTACATTTCAAAGTTACTAGGGTCAAACTAGTGGAATGAGATGTACTCAACCAATGTCTCCCAGAGCAGGAATGTCATTCAAATATCAAGATGTTACAAGTACTGTCCAGCGATTAGTTTGCTCTCACACTCTTGTTCTTAACAAAGTCAAAACACAATATTCCTAATCATGTTTTTAGTCTCATATGCAATTTACAAGCTGATTTGCTTCACAAGGCAGTTGAAAATTGCATAAAGGGGAATCAATTTAGGAATGAGACACAAAATGGTACTTACAGTAACATGGCTTGAGCGTGCTGCAGTATCAAAGGTTAAGAAAGGGGAAGCCAATGATCTTCCTAGCATCCCTGCACTGTCAAACAACAAGATAAGAGGAGTACTTAGTTAGACAAATGGAAAAGGAGACCAAATGAAATAAGCAAGAAAGTTTTATGAGAAGAAGAGAAAGGCAAGGGTAAAAAATATAATATTACGACTGCTATATTACTATTAACATTACAGTGGTTTTTATGTTATGATTATTAGTTTCATTATATTATAATTATAATTAAAATTTCTCCCCTAATAGAACTTCTAATTTCCTTAACTCAACTTTACTCAACAAAGCATTAACAGCAGCCATCGCATAAAGGCATACTATCATTTACCATTGCAAGCATGTCCTTTTGCATTACATCTGTGTAGCATCCATCCTATTATCAATTGTTCGACTGAGTATTAATCCAAGTAGTGCGACTATGGTTAAATAAATTATGTTGAGATACCTAACATGTATTTGATGGATGCTCTGTTCATTTCTAACATCAGCCACAACATTTCTGACAGGAGAACTAGGACTAAAATAAGCTACACAGATCATAGTAAAAAAAAATGGCCTCCCTTCACTCCTATAAGATTTTTTTCTTTCGGAAGAATTTGAAGCTACTTTATTCAATTTACTAGAAAAAACAAACCTGCAGGAGACCACTCATTGAGTCATTCCTATGTAAAAACAATTCTTTTACTCTCACAGCACAACCAAATGAAAACTATTGATAATGGATCAGCCAGAGCACAGGATCATATCAGAAAATCATGAAAACTTCCTTTCAAGGAAGAGATATCAATCATAAGTTACATGAGAAACTTCTTTCCAGGAAGAAATTTAATTCGAAGTTGGATATTTTACAGAGAAAATAGAGAAATAAACATCCATGTATTTGCAGTCTCCAAGGTAGCAAATACCCATCAAACAAATTCTACATATATACATACATTTTGCATTCACAGAAACAACAAGAGACACCATTTAACAGCCGAAAGAAAATAAAAAATAAATAAATCATACACAATACTAATGAAAATTGTCCATCTTTATTTCTAACATAAAGCTCCAATCTTGCAAACAATTACATAAATCCTGGACTGTTTTATATCAATTCATTATTTTATAAGTTCAAAAAATTATAATGAAAAAAAAACAGAAATACTACAGAGAACCAAGTTAAGCTAAGCTGAGCAGAAAGGGAAACAAAAATCAACATTTGAACTTGTATGGTAAATCGTCAGGTAGTAGAGAATAATTCACAAGCAAGATGATAAGTACCTGAATGAAGGGAAGACTGTTCAATTTCTTGACACCCAGACAGAGGTGTTTCTGGTGGTTCGGCCACGGATATGAGGAGGCAACACCCAAGGAAACCCCGTCCTTACGTTATACCCAACAGCTCTTTCATGTTATTTGTGTTTGCTTTTTTAAATTATTTTTTATTTTTTAAAAAAATTTATATTATTATATTAAAATAAAAAAAATAAAAAAACAACTTTAATTTTTTTAAATAATGTTTCCCAAACACTACCGAACTCTTGGTTTGCTCTTCCTTTTTTTTTTTCTCAATTGAGTGAATTGACCTGCTAGGGAATTTTTCATATTAGTTTTTAGAACAGATTTGTGTGGCGGGCTGGGAAAAAAAGATTATATAAAAAAAAATTAGTAGGTAAGAAAGTTAAAATTTGTTTAATTGGTAAATTAAAATAATATAAAAAAACAATGCAAAATAATAATAAACCAAGGACAAAAGAAAGGTAAGAAAAATAAGAAAACACTTTATTCGGATTATCAAACAATTCAATGATATAAAGTAATATACATGCATACATACATACATATATATGTATGTATGTATGCATATATTACTTTATTAAATAAGGGTAACTGAAATACTCTGAAGAAGTGGATTTTAATTTGTTGCAAGATTTTGATCCCCAACAACAGATTTGGCAGATTAAAATGAAGAAAAATGAATTGATTCAGGGAGAAAAGTCGTGATTTTAAAAGAGAAAAATAATTTTTGAAATCTAATAGATTGACATTTCATATAGGTTATTGGGTGATATTATATATGAGGGTAGATTTAATATTTTTTTTCATTTAAATTTAAAAATTGTGTGAACCTAGTTAGTTTTTAAAAAAAAAAATGAAGACAAAATAAAAAAAAAAAAAAACAATTAACTAAACTATGAGAAGGTGATTTCTACAAAACTAAATGATGAAGATTTAAATTTTGTTTGAAGAGGGAGTATATTCATCCCCTTTTCTTCTTTTTTTGGTTATTAAGAAATCCTAAAATCCAAAAATAAAATAAAATAAAATAAAAAAGAAGCAAAAAAGTAACATAATGTTTTGTAGAAATTACAAAATAGACTAAGATGACTAGGTAAATCATTATAGCAATCCATAGCAGCACAAAGTTTTTATTTATTTATTTTTATTAAAGAATACAATTAATCTAAGGCTTCTTAATTTAATCCAAACTTCATGAGTTTAAATTAAACTTGGAGTAAAAGATTTGTTAAACAATTATTCACATAAAAATAAAAGAGGAAATTAATGAACTCTTAAATATTTACCTCTAATAGAGATAAAGAAAAGGAGATCAAACTTTATTAAATCTCATCTCAATTTATTGATATAAATAAATAAATAAATAAATATATAACACCAAAATCAACAATAACAATGACAATGGTGTTTATTGTTATTTAATTTGCAGAAACCTCCTTTGTTTTCGTCGCAATTTTCCATGCAATATTGACAACCTTTTTGTTTTTAAAATAAAAAATTTGAAATAACAATAAAAATAAAAAAAATATTAAAAACTAGACAGTCAAAAGAACAAGTTGAAACAAAAAGGAGTATTTTAACGGAAAAACCTAGAAGAACGATGTTTTTATTCAATTTTGGCTTCTGATTTCTCCCTCTTCAGGCCATAGATTTTACCTCTATTTATAGCTAGAGGAAAAGGGTAATCTAGTTTATAATGGGGTAAAATTTTAGTCCTTGGTTCAAAAGTAGAACCATCCTAATCATTGACTCAAAGTAAGTTTCATGAACTATCGAATTTGACATCTTCAATAGGCTACCTGAGTTGTTATTTTAGGGTTGAACTAACACGCGTTTGGTGTCAATCAATCAAAACTAATCATACGCTAGTATGATCAAGAATCGAATGATCATTTTACACGCAAGGTTTGTCAAATTTTGATGAAAGGGTAAAGGCATTAAATATATCTGCAAAGATGGTACCAAAACATGATTTTTTCAGCGAAAAATTAGGGAAGGAAATGAATGATGACCATACGACACATAGTTTGACCCTCATTTTTTTCTACCAAAGTTTAATTTGGTCATTCATCTTATGATGAATTTGATTTCATTGTATCCCCCAATTTCAATCAATTGGCTTGGTAAAAAAATTATATTTTATCTCTAAAAATTTTGATCTTATCAATTTAACCCAAATTAGGCTTTCAAACTTAATTTTTCATTGATTAGGCCCTTAATAAAATCAATTTGATAAATTTAAAATATAATTAAGTCTTTGCACTTAATTAAATCCTTCAATTGAACCCTAAATTAATTCCTAAACATAATTATACTATAAATTGATCCGCGATTAAATCAAATTGGCCTATAAAAATATAATTATATCTTTCAACTTAAGTTTTTACGCAAATCTATCCAAAAATAAATTATTTTATCCTTGAATTCTGCATTTTCTTTTAATTTTTTGGCACAAAAGAGATACAATCAGGCTTTTGTAAACGTCCAAAATTTCCCACCTTGATTTTTCTATTGATTTCAAGCCCTTTTATTTTTGTTATTTTTATTTTATTTTGAGTAGAATTTAGAGAATAACCCAGAAATGTGTTATGATAGGTCTTAAAAATTCCAAAAATGGATTCAAAAACTAAAAATCAACATGAATTCAAAAACATTTCTAAGTTTAGATCTACTATCTTAGGGAAATTTAAGAGTAAATAACACATAGGATAAACTTCCTTCATCAAAACGGAATATATTTACTCTAAAATTGAGTTTTTTTTTTTTTTTTTTTATGGTTGGAATTGGTGTTAACAAATATGCTCTCTTTATACCACCGAAATTCAATAACTTTCTCTCTTTCTCTCAAACCAGAGACTAAATTTTAAGAAAAACCTAGGTTTTGGACACAAAATTGAATTTTTGAAATATAATAGGACCAAAAGTTTATAATTTTAAAAGCTATAGGACTAAAGTGAACTCTTCATGCTCATTTTTGAACTACAAACCCATTTTAATTAATGTTATTTAAATCTTACCCTTGCTTAATGATTTTGAGCAATTCGGCTTCAATTTGGGCCTAAAAACAATGATGCAATCGATTAAGAAAACAAGACTCGAGAACTAAAATGAGAAAAAATAAGAAAGAAGAAATTGCCATAGTGAGTCCATGGTGAAGTTTGAGAGAGTGAACAATATTTTAGGCTCCAGTAATTTTCCACACAAATTAGAGTTTCTTATATTTTTTGCATTTATTAGGATTGGAAGATATACTATATTTTTTTTTGTTTAATAAAGTATAACATCTAAAATTTAAGAATTATAGATAGGTTAGATGTCTAAATAGCTTTTGTACTAGATTATTGGTCGTTCTATTATATGGGTTAAATTCATTCTTTTTTTCAATCTAAGAAAAAAAATCAAGTGTTGTTAACGTGTTTTCTAGTTGAAAAAAAGATTTAAATTGTGTAATGGTTGATCTAATATGACCCAATCAACTTTATAAGTCCAAAGACAACTCGGATAACTGTTAAAAATATAGTTTCATTAAAAATAAATTTCAAGACATAATTTTCTTTCAAAAAATTATTAAGACAAAAATATATTGGATCAACCCATGTTAATTTGGATTAGCTTACAAAATCTAAGACTCGGGTCATAAGATCGAGATGACTTTATTTGAAGTAAATCAAAATAAATTATAAAAGCTCAATTACATATCAACCTAATATTGAAATGTTAAAATTGAGAAAAAAAATTAATTTAAAAAATACTCCTCAATTTTTTTTGAGTCAACCTTATTTAACCCACCTAACCTTTCACTTAAGTCATGTGACTAAAATAATCTCACAAAAAGAAAATAACAAAAAAATATGAAGTCTAATTAAAAAAATTACTTTATAATTAATTGAATGTTGAATGATCAATTTAGAAAAACAATCAATTTAAAATAAAAAGATAAAAAATAACTTAAATCAACTCATGTTAACCCGATAAACTCATGAATAGAGTAATGTAGTTCAAGATAAACTATTATAAAATAAAAATAATAATTATAAAATTTAATTCAAAATTAATCAAAATATTTTATTAAAGAAAAAACTCGAGTTAATCCCTGCAAATGGTGTTTGTTAATTTTAAATTTTCTCTCGATTGCTTTTGAAGCTTAGCTTATATCACAACCTCCAAATAAAATTGAAACATCCCAAAATCTCCCTCACTTTTTCTTAAATTTACCAAACCATACCCCTCAAATCTGTCTCTCTCTAAATCTACAATCAGATACAGCTAAAGAAATTTGAGTGAACATTGTTGTTATTATTGTTAGTAATTTGCAAATGTTTTGAAAAATGGCGCAGTACAGGCATTACTCAAACGGTACGTCGGATCACGTATCCATCGGGGTTCGTGGGTCGTCGTCTAGCTCGCAGCAGCACAAGCTGGGTCGGATTAGAAGATTAGGTTACCGATCCGACAAGAATAGTCGGGGCGGGTTATCGCTGGTCGGTGCGGTCATTGTGTTTTTGTGCCTTGTCCTTGTTGTTACTGTTTTAGCTTCCTATTTCCTCTCCACCGATAATAGCAGTAGTAATAAAGGTTTGTTTTAATTTGTTTTTTGTTTTGTTTGTGTTCTGAGAATATGTGAGAACGGAGAGCTTATTTATTGATTTTGGAGTGAATCAGAGCTTGATCTGATTTTAATTGAATTACATATTGTAGTTAGTTAGTTAGCTGCTACTCAAAAGAGAGAGATTTAGTGCAGCGATCATTTTTATTTTATTTTTTCATTAAATTTGTTTGTGCTGAGAAAGTGTGGAAAATGATAGAAAGTGAAATTGGAAGCACAGTGAGTAATGCGTAGTAAACTGAGAGCTGATTTTGATTTACTGTAGTTACATTGTATTTAAAGGTTCTTGAATTTAGCTCAATTTATCTTTCAATGTATTTTTAATGTTGCTTAATTTGCAATTGAACTATGATTAGTGAAAATTGAAAGGTGGAAAACTATTATTGGTGCATACTTACATGAAGTTTATTTGAGTGTAGATGGTTTTTAATTGTTATTTTGATTTTGAAAGTGAATCTTGTTAAGGATGTAATTTTAGGAAATGTTTTCGGTGCAGATGTAAATGACAATCGTGTTGAGGACGATGAGATAAAAAATAATGATTTTCTTGCAAATGTTACACGTACTGATAGTATTAAAGTTCTTGGGTTTGGGCATGGTTCGTTGGGACATGAAAGGGATTCTAGGTATTGGGATAGGGATGATAGGAGAAGGGATGAAGATTACAATGAGGATGATGTTGATAATGATAGCAAGCTTTCCAGGGGTGGTGAATCTAGTGAGAAGGGTCATAATTCAGTGAAAGTGAAGAAGGACAAGGAGGAGGCACCAAGAGTTGAAGATAGAAAGGGAGCTGGGGTTGTATAATGAAGATGGGCGCAAAGAGTTGAAGAAGTATGAAAAAGAGTATGAGGCTTCTTTGAAGAACACAGGGAAAATTGAGAAAAGAAAATGAGATAAAAAATCCGTTACTTGAAGATGAGGATGATGTGGATCAGAATGGAGCAGCTGGTAGTGAGAATGAGTATGATGATGGTATAGATTCTCATGATCGCCATATGGAGGAATATAGTGGTGATTCTGAACCTAACAAGGAGGACCGCTCCAATGAAACAACAGTTCATATCAAAGATAATAGAGCATCATCTAATTTCCTTGATGCTGAAACCAAGGATCAAAATATTGCCAAGGACAATCAGGAAGATTCCATGAGTTTGTTAGAGAAGGGTTCTTTGAATTCCCAAAATTCAGATGATGGTGACACTGATTCTAGAAATGTCCATAACATTGGTGGTCATTCTACAAGTAAATCCCGGTCAGATTCAAAGAAAAAATCAAAGCGCCACAAATTTTCTGGTAATTTCTATATTTTTCTTTTTTATGTTTGCACGCAAAGGCATAAGTGTTACATATTGAAACCTTGATATCAAGAGAACTTTTAATATTGCCTTGTCCATTTTGCTTCATGTATCTTGTTTCTGGATGGTGATGCTAACCTTAAAAAGGGACAAAATAGTATATAAATTCATTTCTTTGCATGCTGTCAAGAATGTTTAACCCCTTTTTACAAGTTAGCCTTCTGTTCAGGCATGTCTGTGGCCAGGCAATTAGAGTTTTGTCAAGGATAATGCTTTAATTGGTAATACAGAATAGGTCTCTGCCCAATTTTAGGAAAATTTTCTTTTGTCTGATAGGATTGGTTTGTTTGCACTGAACATTTATTTTTACTAGCTTGAGTGTTCACAAATTAATCATCAAAATGGGCTTTTTACATGCTAGTTTAAATATATGTGCACGGTATATGTTCTTTTATGTGTTTTGTTCCTGCTGTTTATTTGGACAATTGGTTATTTGGCCGCTTGGTTCAACCAATGCTATAGTCTTGGGAGTGTTCAGCTGAATATGCTTAAGCCCCTTATCTCAGTACAGAAATTTGATTCCTGGGTTAAAACAGCTGTAATGGTGATGTTGGAAATAGATTTATTGGAGATGTCTTTCAGAATTAGATCAGGATTTGCTTAATGAAACTAAGCAAAGCAGAATTTTGAAAATTGATAAAAAGAATGGCAAGCCAGAGATGTTTGAAAATGGGTCGGTAAAAGGAAAGTGGATCTAGAGTTTTCTGGAAGGCAACTTGTCATGAGGTTATGGTCTGAACAGATTTTTTTTTATCTACATATTGAGAGATAAATCCAAATAGAATGTCAAGAGCCCCAAAAATGTGGTATCTTGAGATCAGATTAAAGTAGAGGAAATTTCTTTTCTTGTGCTTTTTTTTCCCGGTAAGAAAATTTTGTCTTTTGATTGACTAAATCCAGGTGGTCTGATGGGTTTTTTGTCTGTCGATGTTTGAATAACAATTTGGGCTTGTTTTGATTGGAAAAATTTTATGCTTGTCATGCTTGAATTATTCAGGTTCGTCTTGTGGGATGAAAGTTCTAAATTCTACAACAAGGCTTGTGGAGCCTTTTGAAAGTCGGAAGTTTGCAAGATTTTCCTTACAGTATACTGAAATAGAGGACAAGCCTGATGGACAAGAGCAATGGGAGCCCAGATTTGCTGGGCATCAGAGCTTGCATGAACGGGAAGAATCTTTTTTGGCACATGATCAAAAAATAAACTGTGGTTTTGTCAAAGGTTCCGAAGGATCTTCAAGTACAGGATTTGATTTGACAGAAGATGATGCAAGTTATATAAAGTAGATGCCATATTGCCGTGATCTCTTGCATCTTTGGGAATTCAGATCGTTTAAGGTCACCAGCAAATAAAATGGTACTTGGACTTTTCA
Organism: Salix koriyanagi; assembly: GCA_029228605.1. Classification (NCBI taxonomy): domain Eukaryota; kingdom Viridiplantae; phylum Streptophyta; class Magnoliopsida; order Malpighiales; family Salicaceae; genus Salix; species Salix koriyanagi. The sequence continues at coordinate 11,456,820 of CM055339.1, forward strand.
TTTATAAATTTAAGTATACATAAATATTTTGTTGCATATCTCTGGCCCTAATCAGTTTCTCCATTATCACTTGTTAAGTTTGTTATGGGGGATTGATGACATTGATAATTGTTAATTGTGTGTACTGAGTTGTAAATTGAACAAAGATATAGTTCAGTGATTGCAAATATACATGGTCTCCCTTCTTAAGGTTTTAAAGAGAAAAAAATATACTTGCTCAGTACCAACTAGATGATTGCTAATAAATGTATTTCTGTTTTCATGCCATCTGCTAAAACCATAAGTAAGTCTTGACTCTGAATTTTAAATGTATGTCATTGATTTTTTTATTTTTATGTTTTTGTAATAAAACAAATTGTATGAGAAGTGGAACACGATTAAATGTTGGAGAATAAGACATCCACTGATTAGAGAGTAGAGATCTAAGGCAATTAAAATTGTCCCATCCAGTCTTTTGGACTTGTGATGAGAAATTCCTAGTAAGGCCTCCACAATAGTTTGCTGTAAACAATTAGGGAGCAGGGAAAAAAACAACTATTTGTTCAAGGGAAATATAAATTAGCTTGTTTTATATGCTGTCTTCTGGCCATAAAAAAATAAAAAAAATGAGGCTTTTCTATAAGCCTTGGACAAGATGTACCATTTAGTCCCCATAGGGCATCTTAATTAAATATCATATGAAGAAGGGGGGGAATATTGATTTCTTGTGCTTTGTTAGCTTCATATATCCATGATCTAGTTATGAGACAGAAGTTAACTAAGTTTTCACTTCTTAGTTCAACTGTTTGCTACCTATTAGCTCTCTGTCTTTCAGTCTCTCTTTCTCTTAGAAATGTGTGGCATACCATGGTATTTCATGAATGAATATTCAACTAAGATTCCTTTTTTTTTCCTTTTATTGGACTTTGGCTCTTATTTTCCTATCTTGCTCTTGATGAGCCTCTTATGCGATCCTCCATACACTTTTTTCTCTCTCTGAGATGCTTACAAAGTAGAATCATCATGTGCGATGCTTTCTATCATTATGGAGACCAGATTTAATCACTATCATGCGACGCATGTTGTGGAACCCAATTCTGATAATAAATTCTTATCCTTCTTTTAGGTCACTCGTTTATCAAGGAAAAATGTCTGCTTTGTAATGTTCATGGATGAAGTTACTTTGCAAACACTTATTTCAGAAGGCCACATTCCAGATACAGCAGGTTTTGTAGGTTTATGGAAGATTGTGGTGGTGAAGAATCTACCATATAATGATATGCGGAGAGTGGGTAAAGTGCCAAAATTGCTGCCACACAGGCTTTTCCCTTCTGCAAGGTGAGAATCAGAATTGAATTGTTGCTTTAGTAATGTAATTAACTTTTAAATGCCCTGTGATTGCTATTTGTGCTGTGGAGTCAGTGGACTGAATTTAATGACTACTAAAGGGAGAGAAGAACAAAATAGAATTGGAATAGTACAATACCATGTCCCTTCAAAGAATAAGTTACAATTTTGTGAGAAACTGATTGCATGTTTGATCACCTAATATAGTTAAGCTGTCCCTCTGATGGATACCTCAATAAATAAAATGATGGAGGGGTTTATAGTTAAGTGGTCTTTTGTATCACACCCCTTATTATACGTGGCTCATTTTTTATTTTATTTTTTATTTTGATGAATCATATAAATTGTATTGAGTAGCATGATCTGACAAAAGATCAGTGAGGTAGAAGATACACAAGGCCATTCATTTCTTGCTTTAGAAATATATCCAGTATTGTCATCGAGGGACCTCTAGCAACCATGGTTCCAACACTGGTTCCAGAAGCAGCAGCATAGTCCTCTTTGAACTCTGATTTATGACATTTAAATCATCATGTCTGAAAAATCTAAATTGGTATTTCTATACTATCCAGTACACTATTTCAGTGGCATGTTATGGTGTTTTTATGCACATGGAATGATTCACACCAAAACAACTGTCCAGGATCCTCACAGATTTTGGATCATCATTCTGGTGATCACTGCTTAAACAGCTGTAACATTGAAAGTAACAAGTGAACTAATAATTGTGTCTTATAATCTGCATATAAATGTTTTCCAGGTATTCAATCTGGTTGGATAGCAAATTACGTCTTCAAGTTGATCCTCTTCTAGTTCTTGAGTATTTTTTGTGGAGAAAAGGTTATGAATATGCCATTTCTAATCACTATGATCGCCATTGTGTATGGGAAGAGGTTGCTCAAAACAAAAAACTGAACAAGTATAATCACACTGTTATAGACCAGCAATTTGCTTCTTATCAGGCTGATGGGCTAAAACGATTCAATGTCTCTGATCCAAACAAGCTTCTTCCCAGCAGTAAGATTCTGTCTCATAGTTTTCAGGTTGTATAATTCACTCATGATCCTTATTTACTGTTTTTTTTTGTTTAACAAGACGTTTTGTACTGCCTATAGATGTACCTGAAGGGTCTTTAATTGTGAGAGCGCACACTCCAATGTCAAACCTATTCTCCTGTCTCTGGTTCAATGAGGTTGATCGCTTTACTCCTCGTGATCAGCTGAGTTTCGCTTTTACATACCAGAAATTCAGAAGAATGAATCCTGGCAAACCATTTTATCTTAATATGTTCAAGGTGAAGAAGTGTATCTTTTTCCTCAAATTTATCTCCGCTAAAGTGAATGAAATCCCTTAAATAGCAGTAAATTTTCCAGATAAAGCAAGTAGTCATAAGTTAATTTTCTCCCCATGATTTACAATTCTAAGAAATCTAGAAACCACTTTTTTTTATCATGATTTTTTCTATATTGCAGGATTGCGAGAGGAGAGCCATAGCGAAGTTATTTCGTCACAGATCAGATGAGAAGCGAAGTACTCTTCATCAGGAAGCAACAGAATGAAACACATTGAATTTATCTTTCTCCAGATGACCATGTCTGTAAATTAATTTTTGCTACGCTCAGATTGGGATCCTGACGGTGGTAATGCCCCAATATATTGCAGTAAAAGTGATGGTCGGCTATCATGCTGTTCTGAATTGGCAATTAAGATGCGAGGAAAGTACAAAGCAGAAGAAATGTTTTAATAGCGATATTTTTGGGGTAAGTAATACTACTGCAGTCTCACTCTGACTTCAATTAAATACATCTCTGTGGAAAAGTAATTTGTGATCTAGTTTGTCTTCACTGTACCGATTCAATTCTCCATTTATTGCTTCATTTCAAGGCCAGCAATGTACCCATTGCCTTCTGTGCTATTAAATTCGCTAGAGCTACACCTTATCCTTCATTGATTTAGAAAAATTATTTGATTTTGGGTATCAAAATTGGTTATTTTCTGTAACAAATTTTGATGTATAAGGGGCTTGTACGATACATATTCTTCTTTTATAGAAATTGCTGTTTGATAACTCAAATTTACTTGCCTTACATTCCTCACCCAAGATGAACTATTTTATACATTAATATTGCCTAGGCTTTGTTTAACAGGTTTGATGATATCTTAAAATCCAAGCAGATATCATGTACTTGGTAGGGTAAAATGATTTATGCTTTTAATTCCCTGAAAAAGGGGTATTTTATATATATATATATATATATAGACTTTACAATGTTGAAATAAATATGATTTTAGAAAGAGAGTATAGTAATATTCTAGAGATAGATGTTTTAAAATTATATATGCAGTAGAGAATAATTGCTGTGAATGTCCCATGATGTATTTATAGCCCATAGATCTTGTGTATTTATCTAGGTTGTTGTCCCATTAACTTGAAATTATAAATAGTTGGCTCACCAAATTCACCATCAAGTATGATAGAAGAAGAAGAATTTATAACCATTAAATCAACACTTTAAGCTTAGTAAGTACATTGAGTTAAATGATAAAAATAAAATAAAAAAAATCTTCAAATTAACTCGAAACTAGTGTTATGTACACATGAAGAACCGATGAGGCCATGACTGGATATCCAATCACAATAAAATGAAGAGGAGGCATGACAAAAGTGTAATGCCGTTGGATTTTTCGAAAGATACCAACAAGACACCATTTCTAAAACTTTATAAAAGCAGGGGCGATGTAATTTATTCCACCAATAATGCCATCAAAACAATATACAAACAGCAAAAGCAGATAATCCTGAAAACAAATCTTGAAGGCTAGCTTGGAAGATCAACAAATCATGCATCCATTATTGACAAGCTTACTATCAACTTGTTGGATTTATATAGTTTTAAAATGAGTAAAGAAGTGTGTTATAGATAATAATGTTTACAAGGGAGCGTGATATGATGACAGAGGGCTTGTGATCTGCGCAGCATATCTCGAGTTCGAGTCAGGATGTACGCACCTCTTGTAAGAGTCTGAGATAACTAGAAATCTTGTCCACTTATACGAGTCTAAAAGTGCGCTTTTTCGGAAGGTGGGTTTTCCTCGTATAAAAAAATAATTATAGATAATAATATTAATCTTATCTTGATATATTATATAATCACTGTTTAATTTTTTAGCTTATTATCAACTTGTTGGATATATATGGTATTAAAATGTGAAAAGAAGTGATAGATAATAATATTAATCTTATCTTGAGATATTATATAATCCTTTCTTTTTTTATTTTTTTAAAGTTGAGATGGTTTTTTTATATGATATTAAAGTTTTATTGATCATCTAATTATAAATTTGAATTTTATTCAAGTCTTATTGTTTTTATTTTATTTGACAAAATTACACACAAAATAATATGAAGTTTATGCAAAACTTAAACTTATATATTAAATCTTGTTAAATTTAATATGTTAAATTTTGGGATGGGATTCTATATTAACTAACTAACTCATGTTAAAGCTTAGCTCTCTTCTTCGTGTTTGGTATTGCGATTGTTTTTGTGGTTGAAGTTTTAAAAAAAATATTTTAATGAAAAACACTTTTTAGTTGCGATTCATAACTGAAATTGAAATGTCACACACACACACACACACACACATATATATATATATATATATATATATTGTCTTTTTAAATATTGTAGATTTAATTATCATAATAATAAAATATAATTAACAATTCAAGTAAATTAGACACTTGTTTTTATTCTCCCATCAAACTACTTGCAATTCCATCACAAACTAAATCCATATATGAAAGCCTCTGCGATCCCTTGCTATTTTGATCAAGGAACAACATCTGGTGCTATATCATCAGGATCCATACCGAATTTCAGGATCTCTATCTACATGTTACAGAGATATAATTTCAAGGTCAAATCAGTTACAAGTTTTTGATCCATAATCAATCAAAAAACAATAGAGATATAAAATCATAATCACGCGTCTTTCCCTTTCATCAGGGTTGATCTCTATCTATCTACATATTATTTTTTTAAAATATGATTTTTATATTTTTAAAAAAACAAATCGGGTTGGGTCTGACCCAACTAAATGGGTCAGCCCAGCCAAGTTAGGGCCAAAAGGCCCAACTCTGTTGGACTTGGGCTGGGCCGAGAGCAGGTCCAGCCCAAGAGGTAAAACAGTGTGGTGTACTGTTCACGTCTTCTTAAAACGTGAACAGTGCAGCGTGAAGTAGCATGAATTAATTTATATGAACAATAGTAGGGTGGTTGGCTGTGATGAGAGGCTCAACGGTCGATACCTACGGGTAGAGGAGGCTGAGGTGATACTTTCTATAGTGGTGACGTCCAAAATGATGGTCGAGAGAAGTTTTGAAAGGTTGTTATTGCTGCTGCTTGAGGTCACAACGAAGTTTGTGGTGATTCTCTAGTACACCATGAGGATGCAAGTAAGGAGAAGCTTGGTTTTCTAACTGTACACCATGAGGAGAAGCTATCTTTCATGGACTAGTGAGTGAGAGAGACTAGTAGTGAGAAAGAGACCATTATTGTGCCGCGTGATGAGCATCCTCAATGCTGTTTCTCCAAAAGTTGAGGTTCGAGCTCAGTTTTTGGTGGGTCCGTGGCAAATTAAAACTACGTTGAACTATAACCAAATGGTTGCAAACTGTGTTTTCCTTAAAACACAGTTTGGACCGCATTACCAAACAGCCACTTCACTTCTTTCTAAACCATGTAATCAGGTTTTACATATTCCCGAGGCTTTATTAGCACAGGAAAGATGCTCACGTGTCAAAGGAAATAATGCAGTGATCCTAAATCTTTGACAGCAAAACCTTTCTACAACAGATAAATAACTCGTGTAATAGCTGGAAAATGAGAGTCATTTAAGATAATATCGTCTACATAGATTAGCAAGTAAATGGTGATGAATTCATTTTCATAAATGTAGAGAGAATTATCCATCTGACTGCTTTCAAAATCTATCGTTTTAAGTCTTTCAGTTAACAGCGAGAGACAAGCCATATAGAGTTTGAGATTGCGTTTCAAAAATGCTTTTGAAAAAAATTTGAAAATTTTGTATTTTTATTTTTAAGTTTAAATTAAAAAAGAAAATAGTGTTTTTAAATCATTTTGATGTACTAGTGCCAAAAATGATTTTTAAAAAAAAAAAAAAAAACATAATTTGATGCATATTTAAATGAAAAACACTTTCAAAAAACAACCGCAACCACATTCCCAAACAGGCACTGAAATACCTTAATCTTAGTATTAAAATGTTTTTCAACAACTAGCTAGTTGAAAGGATATAAACACAGGATAGAAATCAGATTTGAGATTTAAAGGAAAAACCATAAAGATTTAGTAGCATCATCAAGAAAGCTAATACAATAACGAGCACCAAGTGAGGATAAAAGGGGAGGTGGTTCCCATACATCATAATAAATTAACTCCAATGGTTTGGAAACTAAAAAAACATGATGAAAAGAAATGGACAGAGTATGGTGATGTGTAGCTCTTGCATCCAGGGTGCCATTTATTAATAGGAGAGGAGGATTGAGCAGAAAACATGGCATGAGGCTGCGAGAATAATTAAGTGGGTTTTTGTTTTTGTGGTGCAAACAGAGTTGAGAGAAAAATCTTAACTTTTTTATATTATTTAACTTTTTTATATTTTTCATATTATATTTTTAATTTCTTATTTGAATAAATTTTTTATTTTATTTTCTTATTCTATATTAAACCTCAAACTCAACCATAATTTTAACTAAATACTTAAATTTCAATTATAAACCGCAACTTAAAGTGTTGTTTATGAAACTATTTTTTAAAAACTTCAACCACAACAAAATTCGCAATATCAAACACACCTTGTTGGTCCTGAAAAGAAACATTGAACAGATGATAGCATTTTCTTGCGGTCAAACCTATTATCATGGAGATTGATTGTGAGTATCAATTGTCTAATTTTTTTTTAATGAAAGGAAAAAATCAGGAAAATATTTTTTTTATTTATGAAACAAATAAAACTAAAAAATATGACTCAAATGAACTATCCTTTAACATATATATAAACATGTTTAGTCAACGGCTGGTAATTCTGTTAGTATATTCTCAAACTTGCATAGGAAGAACAAGAATACTTGGAAACAGACAACACCTTGCTTCTCAAGCCACATGGAAAGCAACAGCCAGTTGACCAATCAAAATTCTTCAGCTTGTGATATTTGGAGTCTCATTGAATTATACAATTAATAAGTGTATTCAAATGTGTATCTTAGCTGAACTTTCCCTTATGCACAAGAAAAGGCTTCGTGCCTGTTTGGCATTGCGATCCTACTGGTTTTTAGCTGAAATTTGAATTTTTTTTTTTTTTTAGTTTAAATGAATATGTTTTTTGTGTGTTTTAGATCATTTTGATGCTCTGATTTCAAAAATAATTTTAAAAAATAAAAAAAATATCATTTTGATGTATTTCGGCACGATAAGCACTTTGAAAAACTACCGCAACCACACTCCCAAACAAGCCATTCGTCAATCACCAAATTCTCGACCAAAAACCTCAGGCACAAGACTGTTTCTTCCTATTTTAATTTTTAATGTAATTTGCATAAATGCTTTTGATGAACATATGGGGGAAAAAAATAATATATTCATGTCAGAATTCTTCTAGCTTGAAGCAACCAAACCCAGAATCATATTCCTTCCTTTCACCACCTCCTGAAACAGCTCATCGACAGCAGAATCAAATATTCCGAGGCCTTCCTTCAGAGCCAAGGAACTATTCTGCAGTGAATCGATTGTTTTTTTCAACTTCTCTTTATTCAGAGGCACACCACCATTCAGGATCTCACCTCTAAGTTCCTCGACTGCTGTCTCTACCATTTTTGTCTCGGCTAAAACTGGCCTTGAGTTGTCGTCGACACCTTTTCGCTCCTCGAAGAAGCGACGAACAAGCTTCCTCAGAGCAGATGAGAATAAGTTTAGTTGAGGAAAATCTCTATAAACCTCCTCATCCACTTCTATTGAAACTGGATAGAATATTGCACAAAACAAGAGCAGACATAGAATATTCATGGTTCTTCTTACAACATGTGCTGCACGAAATATATCATCCTTGGTCTTTGTTTTCGGTCTTCCGGTCCTGTATAGATTCACATTTTTCCAGTTCTCAATGCCATACAGCTTCAGCCATTCTCTTTCTAATTTCTCAATTTCAGCCATTTTCATGGCAGAACCTGAATACCCTTCATCAGAAATGTGTTTAACAGCAACATCAACTAGTAAACAGTACCTGTCCATCGTAGAATTGGCTGACCGCATAAAGTTACAGAAATCCAGGACATGTAAAGAATATTTCATGTACTCATCCACATACTTCCCCCCATCCCAGAACATGGGTACCGCAGACTCTTGGAACATATCAAGAAACTGAAAGTGCATCTTCCTGAGGAGATTTGTGGCTTCTGAACACCATCTAAGGGATAAAGAGTGTTTGGTTAATGAGGATTCTAGGTTCTTGATATCCTGAAGAAGAGAGGAAAAGGAATTCATTGCTTCTTCAATGTGGATAGAAGATGGATCTTTTTCTCTGAGAAAGAATGGAGAAAAGCATGCAGCATGCAGCACCCTTTTCATCATTTAAGACAAAAACTGGTGTAACAAAACTGTTTCAAGGTGGTCTGGTCTTTATACAAGTTTGGATCACTCCGGAGGAAGATTCAGAGACGCAAGCAACAAATGGAGCGAAGGATATAACAGTTCAGAACAGTATTCTTCAATAGCAATCTGACCTGATATAAGGGCCAAGTAGGAATTGATTATTACATTATAATCTACTTTATTCACTAATCAAATGACAGAGACCACTTCAAGGAAAAAGCAGAATTCTTTTTACTTATAAACAGCATCTACATTGGCTGAGAAAAGAAAAAATAATTAAATTAAAAACTGATTTCTATATATTTGCCTAGCATTTTATAATATCTCTGACCCGCTCTCTCTATCACTGCTTCGTCACCTTAAGCTGGAAAGTAGAGTAAAGTTGAGCCCTATTGGTGGAATATTTTAGCTTTGTAATGATATAAACGATATGCTATTTTCCCCTCAAGTGGAGAAGAATATGCCTAAAGCTTAAAGTTATTCCCCAGAAAGCAATCTATGCTTCGTTTCCACATTTGGCATACAGAAGGTGCTACGACATCCGGTTAAAATAATTACACTGTATTTAAAATAATAAAAAAAAAACTCTCCAAAATAGCTTTTGCTACTGGAGTACACATCAACAAAAAAGTCATATATACACTATTCAAAAAGCCATTTTAGAGATTTGGCTCTCCGAAATAGCTTTTGCTATTAGACTTGCTCTTACCATCAACAAAGCGATGATGCCTTGCTTCCTGTCAATGATCAATATAACAATACTATGGCTGGCAACAACGTGACAGGATTCAAATTCAAGTTATTAGCAATAAAAGATTCAGCAGCTTTTTACTAAATGGGAAATCCAAAAGCTTTTGGAATTCCATAATATTCACTGGCCATTAAATTTGTTACAAAAAGATTTTCCTCAAGTACTCTAAGAAAACATGGGGCCAGTGACATACCATATCAGATAGATCTTTATTTGATCAGGCTTCTGAACAGGTCCTTTTAACAAATACATGGGAAGCAAATCAAGAAAGGCGTTTGAGACAGTGCATCAGTATATCTGTTTGTTCCGGCTTCCCAACAGATACTCGAATGAAACCCTTCAGTTCTTTCTTATTGTAGTGACGGACCATCACTCCCATACTAGCAAGATCATCCTGCAATACAGGTAAAATGTCAGCATGAAATGTTCACCGTGCACAGAGGAGGGCCTTCATATTGATAAACAAAATCAAACAATTGATTCATGAAAATACTTGCAACGATAACCAAAACTCATATATTAAGACTATTGAAGCTTAAATCTTCATGTTATAGGAGCAAAATCTGACAAGATAACTAAGTTACAGTTACAATATGGAGAGGAATTTCCTTCTAATGGGGAATTCTTTCAAGTAGGGAATGAACACAAGTAGGAAATTAAGTGCTTATTTGGAGTGTGGTGGAGGTTGCTTTTCAAAATGATTTTTTGTTTGGAAGTGTATTAAAATAATATAAGTACATCAAAATGATCTGAAACACCATTAAAGCAAACCAAAATTCTTTTTTTTTTTTTTCAAAAGCACTTTTGAAACGTACTCCCAAACACCCCCTTAGTCAAGTGTGGTATTCTTTTATTTGACTTGAAGTTGAGGTTTCTTTGTGCCACCTGGGTAAAGGACACTTATTCTCAAATCACACAAAGGAATTCCACAATTGATGCAATTCCTTACTTGAGACAATCCTCTACATCACAACTGATGCAATTCCTTACTTGAGACAATCCTCTACTAGAGGGCATCCTGGCTTGATGCACTTCCCTACTTAAAACTCTTAAAATGAATCCCTACTTTAAAGGAAAACCCTAAACAAAAAACATAAAATAGTTCCAGAAACGTTTCTACAACTCAAGCCATGGACAGCTATAATTGAAATAAGATATACTATATAAATTACCAATATCTATACTTGGTCCGTTCATTCAAGTGAAACCAATAAAATAAATAAATTTGTCCACACAAGATACTCAATTGTATAAGATGTCTGTGTCCTAGTCAGCAACCTAATTTGAAAGCTCATCACTACCCTTGACATTGCTGATTAATTCAAATCAGACAGCTTAGTGGGAAAAAATTACGAAAAAGGCAACCAAAAAGTCAAAGCTAAACATTATACAATGAATTGCAAATTCACAATGTGAACAATTGACACACAGTACCAACACATACCTTGATCTTCTTAGCATCCATTCCAGATTTAACCTCACAAAGAACGAAATTAGAATGACTTGGAAATGGTGTGAGAAATGGCACTTCCTGCAGAAACTTAAAAAGTCTTTCCCTCTCTTCTACCAAAGCATTTTTGACATTCTGTAGAGATTGGCACTAGTGTTACATATTGCACTCATGCACAAAAAAGCAAACATAAACTTTATGTGTACTTATTTAAAGAATTCTATTAATAATGCATCACATAAAAAAATGTAAAGAAAATTCAACCTCAAGGTATGTAGGGTTCTGCAATGCTGCACATGCAGCAACTTCAGCAGCAACAGAAACATTATAAGGTTGCTTAGCTCTCCAAAGATACTCAATGATGCTCAAGGGAAATGCTCCATAACCAACACGGAGTCCTGCTAAACCTGCAATGGCATTCATTTACAAGGTGAGCATGTGATGTTTTTGAACTTCACCCATCCATCAACCAACCCAAAAGAAATTAAAAAAAGTGACAGAACACAAAAACTTATGGAAAGACACTTTATTGCCAAGGAAAAGAAACTTGTTTGGATAAAACAAACTCATATTTCTGACCAAAAGCAACATAGTATGGGGAAGCACACAGTCTAAAGCCAGGGATGATGTTATTACATATTACACATTGTGCCAATGAGTCATAGCTCAATTGGCATGTTTCAACCCTAACCCCTCCTTGGCTCTGGTTTAGTGTCCTTGAAAACCCAAAACACAAACATGCACACACACAAAGAAGTTAATAATTACACTGAAGGTAAATTCCTCTCATGTATTTCCACAAAACCAGAATAACATTCAATTTTCACTTTGTTGCAGATAAATTTCCTTTCTTCAAGGCTTCAAGTCATATTGCATTTTTCACTGACACAAAGCATGTAATGCATGAAACCTTCTATTTCACTATGGTGCAGCACAGATGACTACTATTGTTAAAGTGCCCTCCTTTTCAAGAGAGGATCTGTTCTCCAAGACCTTGAGTGCATTACATCTAGTGTGTCAATAAGCTCAAAACATCATCCAAGTGAAAAATGTAAGTGTGTGTATTTATTAGGTTACGCACACATTTATATTACACATATTTAAGATCCTTTTACTGAAAAGTTGTAGAAGATTCACCTCTTGACTGAAAATTCTATCATGCAAGCTATGGAGCATGTGCAAAGTCCCAAATGAACAGATAAAATGCATGGGATTGGGATCCCATGTACCATGGCAAATAACCTTGCTGACAATGAAATATTATTCAATCATGATAGTCAGGTTTCCTGATTTGAAAATGAATAAAGTAAAAATGTTCCTGTTCTTATCAAAGCAACTACAAAACCAAGGTGACAGGTTGTTGCACAAATTAAAAAAATAACATACAAAAGTTTTTTTTCTCTTGATATTTGCATCACAAAAATAAGACAAAAGAGGTCATCTCCTTTCATTATACCCAACTTTCCCTAAACCTTATGGTGTACTGCAACTACTACAGTCATTAAGAGTTATAGTTTGTGAATTGAAAAGGCAAATCACCACGAAAAACTTTTCCATTGATGGATTTGATAATCAATAGCATTGCAAGTGTTATCTACACTAAATTGCAAGTTTGTACACATCATTGACTTTCCCATGAACAAACCTGCTCTTTTGCTAAATGTCCGCAGAACAATTAAATTATCATGTTTCTTCACCCACTTCATCCTAGATTCCTGTCCTGAAAATTCAATGTATGCTTCATCCAGCACCACCAAAATCGGAAGCTCAAGGATTTTCAGAAGATCTTCATCATTTATTATGCTGTATTGCAATTAATAGCATAAAGATAAGCAACAAAAGAATCTAGAATTTCAAAACACAGTACAGTTTCAGAATTCTAGGTTTGAAAATTTCACAGATACATTGCACAGCCTAACCAAATAAGAAAAGTATAAAATAAAATAAAATTAAAACTGAAAGACTGCGTGTACAAATGAAAATTGGACATGTCCACAAGAAAATTATGGGTATACATCACAATCAAGTAGAGAAATCATGATTGTTTAGAATTTTTCTCAAACTTCATGAAAGCTATACCAGGCTGCCCCAAAACTTAAGTTAGCATCCATGTCAAATGACTCACAACAGACTAAAATTTTTTGCGTATATTTACTTCTTTTAGACAGAAAATCTCTGACAATAAAATTTCAAAAAATCACATTAATCATCTGCCCTGCACAGGCTCTGGGAACTTCTTCAATAGCCAAAACTTAAAGAGTTGAAACCTTTACTATAACCATACTTTTGAAAAGCTAAAATTCATCAACAAATTTCACAACACATGGATTATTGAGGAGGTGATCACTTGATTACAAAAATGCAAATGCCAATCATCAGGCCAGTTTCCAGATATGAGCTGGGAAATCAAGATCACGTTAAATTGCCACATAATGCACGGTAAAAAGAAACATTTAGAAATCACCTCCCATCTGGATTGTTTGGTGATGTTAAGAATATGCATTTGGGTTTCTCCTGTCTAACAGCATCAACAATGAGTTCTACATTCAAGCTAAAGTCTGGTTTCCTCAAAACTGAAAAGTAAGATGAAATATAATGAGCATATATGTATATATAAAAGGAACTCAATTACTGAAATGCATAAATGCAAATTCTAAGGGGCTTGATATGAATTAGGGGTGAGCAAAACAATGGGTCAACCGATTAAACCGAAAAAAACAACTGAAAAAACCGAACTGATAAAAAAAAAACGATTAAACCGATAATAAAATTATGAAAAATGTCCGGTTCGGTTCGGTATCGGTTTTGAAAGGCAAAAACCGATTAACCCGAACCGAACCAGTTTGGTTAAACGAGATAGTATAAAAACACACTTTCTCATGTTTTTGTCCTCTTATTTCTTTTCTTTCCTAATCCTAACTCGAACAGCAGCAGCCAGTCACCCCCTCTCCCTCACCCGGCAACCGTCCCCTCTCACTCCCTCTGCAACTGCATCTGAGCCGGACAATTTTCTCCTTTGCAACCATCCCCTCTCAACCTCGGTAAGTTTTCTCCTCTGCTGTTTGTAGTTTTTTTTTATAGCAAGCTTACAAGATAAGATGATTGTGCTCCAACTTTGTAGTTTACCCCTTCTTCTCTCTTACTTTATAAAATGGGAAGTTTTATCTCCATGGTTTTGCATGGGGGAGGATCTAAGTTGTTGGTTGAAGCAGGGTAGGTAATAATTAGTATTAATAAAAGTTATTTCATCAATTTTTTTCAACATAAATAGCATAATTGTAACAAGTTATCAATTTGCAAATTTGTCTCTTGATGTGGATATATTTCCAGTTTACTGGAGCCTTCAATGCAGAGAGCATGAAAGCTTTTGAAGAACTGAGGAGCCGTGTAAGTTCACAAATGGGAGAGGAGAACAAGACGAAAGGATCATAATTTTTCCCTTAGCCTCTCTGTTGTATATTGCGTCCTCATATTTCATGTTTCATAGAACATCAAATAGATTAGATGTTCATGTAGTGTTGTAATCAGTCCAGTTAGAGCCAACAAAGGGAAAGTCAATTTATACAAGGAAATAATTATAATTATATATAAATATAAATATAAATATAAATATAAATATAAATATAAATCAGACTGACAAGAATGAAAGCAAATCATAACTGGTAGCATTGAAGTCCCACTACAAGGAAGCCCAGCCCATCAGAAAGCCCAAAACATTTTGGTTATTTCTCAAATTTTTAACATAAAACCGAACCCAACCAAACCGAAAATAGTCGGTTTTTATCAGGTTCGGTTCAGGGTTTTTTAAAAAATTATAATTTTCAGTTTGGTTACTTTTTTTGAAAAAAAACCGAACTGAGCCGAAAATGCTCACCCCTAATATGAATGATATACCCAGTAAATGAATCAAATATAAAGTAGTAGAGTTCAAAGAAAAAAATGACCAAAAAAACAGTAAGAACTAGATAAGCCTTCTTTACCCTTAGTTACAAGTGCACCGTTAACTGCTGCATCAAATTCATACATTGTAAATGTTGGAGGACAGTCTACAATCTTGTCACCAGGATCCAGTGTGCATCTGCCAAATGATGAATTAACAATGGGTGGGGGGGTGGGAGAAGAGAGAAGCAAACAAAAATTGGAGCTACTGGCTGTTAAAGTGAAGAGTATATTCTATAGTATAGAGCTTCCAAAATTACCGCATAATTAGATCAATAAGCTCATCAGCACCACATCCCACTAGAATGTGATCAGATTCAAGACCAGAATCTATAGCAAGTGCCTCACGTAATCTACGGCTTTCAGGATCAGGGTATATATATGGGAATTTCAAAGTTCCCAGAGCTTCAAGTACCTATAAACAATCTGAAATTGTACTCAGGCAAAAAAGGAAACCATGCCTGCTGTTGTAACAGACTGATCTTTAATGTTTATCTAATCTAAACAAAATAAAAGCTCCACAAAATCTTCAAAACTACCTAAGGTTTCATATTTTACTGGATTTAAATAATGTACAATAATTTAACTTGCCTCTGGAGGTGGACCATAAGGATTTTCATTTGCATCTAATTTAACAATATCCTCAGGTTTCCTTCCTAGGCGCTCTGACAAAATCTGTAGCAGGGGAGAAAATCAATTAAAATGGATATTAAACCATGAGTTTGTATAAATATAAATCTAAGCGTGTTATAAATGAATTTGCTTTCCTAACCATCAAAGGCAACTCATAACTAATTAACTTGCATGTTTTGCAAAATGTTAAGGAACCATCTCACCTAAAAGCTCAAGTTGTTAGGTAAGACCTCAGAATATGATTTATATTATTCTCTAACACACCCCCTCAAGTGAAAGCTTTTTGGGCTTAAGACTTGCACAGGCCCACACTACCTTGTGCTTGATTTTTATCAAATAGAATGGGAATATTGAGATTCGAACTCGTGACCGCAGGGTCAACAAGGCTCTGATTCCATGTTAAGGAACCATCTCACCTAAAAGCTTAAGCTATTAGGTAAGGCCTCAGAATATGATTTATATTATTCTCTAACACAAAAAGCTTTAACATTTCAAATGCTTTAACATTTTAACAAGAACTAGTCAAAGTTATTGCACATACAACCACCTAATCAGAACAAACAGAGAATTGGAACCAGCAAAGACTAGACTTAATTGATTATGCTACCAAAGATTAGAACCGATTTTTTACCCGATCACACAGACACTTAAATGTTAGGAGAACCAATAAAGCACAATGCACACAACAGATTTGGTAGAAACAAGCAGAAATTAGAAATCATAGATGAAATATTCTTGGAGAAGGATTTTTTTATTAAACACATAACTCATAATTGCTTTTATAATTAAATGGAGAAGGATTTTTTTTATTAAAATATTCTTGGATGAGCGAAGTAACTTTCAGTCACTTTGAACAATATAAAGAATGATTAAGGAATCAGTATTAGAAACAAGTGTGTATCTGTTACTAATCTCATTGAAGAGATTTTTATAACTTTGCAACATTGATCACACACTCGAGCAATATAATTCTCAATTAAAATAAAACACCGAAATCAATATAGCCTCAGTCAACTGAAGATTTATATACATATATAGCAAAGTCGTCGCTAATAATTTTTAGAGAGAAATGACAAATTAAATCAATAAAAAAACATCATAAAAGGTTTAGTCCAGCTAACCTCAAAAGGAAAAATGGATTGATAGGGGGACAATTTCCTCAAATGGGAACGGATAAACGATTCACCGGTCACATTCAGTTGACCCTCTTTGACATGTTCTACAGGCACAGTAGGAGTCATGGCAACAGCTCTTTTCTGATGGTTGTTTCTTTGAAATGAGCAAGTGGGTATTTGAGGCACCAAAGCTTGGTGGAGATAGTTATTGGACTTGATCAAGCAAGGAGAAGAGGCAATGTTGCATATATCAATCACACCCATGAATGTCTGCGTATAGAGAAACAGTCCCCAGTTAAAAATCTGAATGGTAAAGTTTGAAACTTTGTCAGCGCTATAGCTGATGAAGAAGGCAAAACCCTAGGAGTTTGAGAGTATGAGACAGAATTGGATACCTTTTAGTTTTGTACTCAATGGCAGCAAGATTCCTTTCTTTTCTTTTCTTTTTTGTTTGGTTTAGAATTTTCAGATTCTATTTATTTTATTTCCAAATATTTTGCTCTTGAAACAATTTTATTTGCATCAAGCCAAATAAAAATCTTTTTATAAATATAGTAAAAGTTATTTTTTAAAATATTTTTTTTATAAAAATATTAAAATAATATTTTTTTCTAAAAATTAATTTTAAATGAACACATTAAAATAATTTAAAATCATTAAAAATATTCAAAGCTAAAACAAATTCAAAACTTATAAAAAATATAATTGGAGTGCAATGTCAACTATCACATAAGTTAATTTTCTTTTCAAGGCCAACCTTTTTTCTCCATAGTTTTTACTATGTTACATTTGATGTCAACATCAACAAGGGCGCATGATACATGATGCATTTGCTGATTCTGATTAGTAATCAATATTTCTTAGTTTTGATGCTAATTTATTTTTAAACTAGTTTATTGAAACTGTTTTTTATTTGATGCTCTTAAAGATACACTTTCTATTCATTTAAAATATTTTAAGGAATTTAATGATTTTTTTCATATTAATTTCAAGATTTGGATTCAAAAAATTAAGGAAGAGATTGAATCTCATTAATTATGATATCAACTCATTAAGTTTATTAGCAATTTAACATGTGACTTGATGATATGCTAACTAGGATGATATGTTGCTAAAAAACCATAATTGAGAAAATGAATTGTTTATATATATATATATATATATATATAAACAGGAAATGGTTTGATCTTTTATTGATTGTATAAATTAAAGGATTATAAGAAATATTCATTGTAGTCAATTGATTGGTTACACATAATACTGATTTTATTCATGTAAAACATATTTATTATTAATAAGGGTTTTTTATCTTTAATATTCAATTATATTTTATTAATAAATCAATATTTGATTAATGAATCTACAGTAAAGATAAAGTATATAGAGCAATAATATTTTGCACAAGAAACTATAAAGTTGTTTAAATATGAGATTTCTAACACATCAAAATATTGTTTCTTTATATTTTTTGTCAATGTTCTATTAGACTAAACATTATTTGAAGTTGAAGAGGTTATTGTATATTATGTTTATTTTTTTATGAAATGAAACAATTGCTCTTCCAAACTCAGATAAAAAGGATACATGAAACTAACATGCATGTATTTGTTAGAAAAATTGTATATTAAACTAACTTGTAAAAGAGTTTTATATGAAAATATCAGTTATGTTTATGGAAAAAAATTATATGATAGTTATGTAAATAATTTCTAAACTTGAGATCACCGAGTTATATTATATAGAGTGTTTTATTATGATCTAGTCACAGATTGCTCTGATCAGGGGTAATAAAAGAGTAGATATTGAGTATAATATAAATTATATGAAAATATTTGGGTAATCAGGAGAGTATTTACCACCATAGATAAATTAGAGAAATATTTTATTTGTTCTCAAATAGTATTGATTATACAATCATTGGTTAAGTTGGAATGAGTTTTAAAAAGAGTTTCAAAATATTATTTAAAGAATTATTGGTTATAATGTTGAGAACTAAAACGATTTTATAAAGCAGACATGTTTCATGTTATAATATCTAAATTAAAATATTCTTGATGAAAAGATAATAATTACATAAAAAACTAATCACTAAGAAGTTAAGTAAAATCATTGAAGACTTTTTTAATATTTAGATAATATAAGAGGTTACTAGACATTATATTTGATCTTCACATATAAATAAATCAATTATTAAATTGATAATAAATTAAATTGTTTAATTTATTTAATCTTATCTTATTTAGAATTATGATTTATATTTAGAACAACTTATTAGAGAAAATTTAATAGGTCACATGTTGACCTTTAGATCATATATTAATATTTTTTATATTTTGATGATAATAATTACATGGAAAGTAGACTAATAATATGCTTGATTGAGATTTAATTTAGACATGTTTATATGAGATCATATCAACAAAAATGAAGAATTGAATGAAAAAAAATCTATCAACAAGTCTAAGATGCAAAGTAAAATACACCAACAAGGATGGTAGGTCCGACATCGTGCTAGACCAATGTTTATTTATGCTTAACACATAGTTGATCTAAGAACATTAAATTCGACATCTTGTTAGACTCGTGTCTGTTTGGGCTTAGCTTATAGTTGAACCTAAGAATATTGAGTCTGACAGCTTGCTAGACCTTTGTCTATTTGAGCTTAACACGTAACTGAACTTAAAAATATTAGATTTAATAGCTCGTTGGACCTAGGTTTGCTTGGACTCAACATGTAGCTAGAGTAAAAAATAATGAGTTTGAAAGCTCACTAGAACTATATCTGATTACACTTATCATATAGAGAAACTCAAAAGTGTTGAGTTTGACAACTCACCACACTCATATCTACTTGAACTTATTACATAGTTCAACCTAAAAATATTAAAAATAACAATTTATCATGTCTATGTACTCTTGGGCTAGGCTCGTAGCCATGCTAAAGGGTGTTTGGGCTTAAAAACAAGAAAAACTCATATTATATGGGCTAACATTCTGCCAAGTGTAGGAATATTAGATATAAATGCAACCCATCTAGTGAGTAGGGTTCTATAAAGTGAGTTGAGTTGTTACATCCATCGGTGAGTTGGGATTTCAATGTGAGCGTCTCTAATTAGACTTTGTTTTTTTCTGGCTGCTACAAACAATTTATTAGCTACAAGGAGTTAGGTTTCAGATTTGAAAGGGAGACATAACATTGTTGCTACTCAAAAGTAGTAAGACAAAAATAAACCTAGAAAAAGATATATCTATACACACACACACACACACTTCGTTTCTAAGCAAGTCATGCTGTTGCCCTGCCCTTATCCATTCTTCCTTTTGTCTTTCGTAACTCTTGCCTTCGATGTATTTTGTGGGATTGTGTCTTGTCAAGCCGGCTTCTTTTATATATATATATATATTGATAGTTTTTTGATTTTTTTTGTATTAATATAAGTGTATAAGTCAGTTTACGCGTATCTTAACTAATTTTACGGGTCTTGAAATTAACGATTATTTAATTTTTTAGTAATTATCATATTATCAATTATATAACTCGAACCTGTGACTATATAAAGAATAAATTTTTTAATATCAAGTTATTATCACCGAAACATATACTATAGGGTTAGTTTTTTGAATTTGGAATCGTGAGAGGTGGTGTATGTTACCGTTATATCATGCAATTGGGCCATAAATGCCAATGAGCTGTTAACATTACATACCTGAAATTGAAAATGAATACTGTATTTATATTTGTTATCTTATAAAAGCACCCCTGCCGTTTGAATTTCAAAAAAATAAATTAAATTCAATTAATATTCAGCATTTCAGAAATTTAATTTTAATTTTCCTCTCAATAAATAAGCAACCAAATTCAATTAATATTCATTATTTGACATATATAACGCTCCCCATCATTCTACTATCAGTATCAGTATCAGTATCATTATTATTATTATTATTATTATTATTATTATTATTATTATTATTCCTAAATTTTCCTTCAACATTAATGTACGTACCAAAATCAACGTATCTAACTAGCAATTATGTCTTTCGATAATGTCCTCGAAAGAGCATAAACGACATTTTAGATTCATTCCATTATCAGAAAGCGAAGTTCTACCATAATTTTATTTTATATTATGATAGAAAACAAAGGGTGAGTGATTAATTTATTTAGTAGTTAGCAAAGCAGAAACATCTTCTTGATGAGACAGATTAGAGGGTTTGACACTGCGTTTCAAAAATAGTTTATTTTATTTTATTTTTAGTGTTCTTAGATTATTTTCATGTGTTGATATCAAAAATAATTTAAAAAAAAAATAAAAAATATTATTTTTATATATTTTTAAGTAATAAACACTTTTAAAAACAATCTCATAACAATCACTAGAAATAACTAGGTCTCTTTGCTTCTTTCATGAAGTCACGGGTCTTCCACTGCTTCCTTTAGGAGAGAGTAGGGTTAGCTGCGGCGGGGTTCTGGCCGGAGGTTGTCAGCATGTATATTCTCAGTCTTGCAATTCAAGCTACCTTTCTATTGCTACGTACATGGTGTTCTTCCGAGATCAAATATCCAAAATTTTCTGGCTTTTAGGACTTGTACGATCGACTGATTTGGCATTGCGAATCCCGAAAAAGAACAATTGTTCATGATCTCAACTGGAAAACCACTTGTCACAGGACGTAAAATCTAGCATCGATCGTACGTTGTCAAACAAAGCCTCTACTCTACTGTTTGTCAAATACAACGCACGATTCGAAATTGCAGCATATTTTCAGTCGCTAGCTATATTTTGACGACAAAATATTATACAACCCTTCATATATAGCCCTATACTATTTATCTAGCTAGCTAGGGAAGAGGAGGAGCTAGAGAAGAAATTAGTGATGTTATCCATGGAGCCACACACACAGAAGTTGAATTCAAGGTTTCTTGCTCGTCAAATGGGGTTTCCATCACCGTTAAAAGTGGTATAAATCAAAAGAATAAATCAAACAGAGACCTCCGTAATCACCATGAGCCAATTTTTATAGACTTGTGTGATCTGTAATCTTTAACTGACGGCCTGTAAGAAACGTGATGCTTATTAACTGGCCTGTGAGAATTGTGAAGCAAGAAAAACCTCTTCATCACTTTCATGAACACCACCAGGCCTGGTTTCCTCGGGGAGAAGATGGCAGTACTAGGTTTGGACATTCTTAAAGCTTCGACACAGCCCCATGCTAACTGTTTCAGAATCCAATCTTGAAACACTCTGACTTCTTGTCAATCTTTCTTCCGTATTGAAATCCTCCCATAACATGTCCATCTTCTCCTCCCTATCATCATTTCGACTGCCATTTCTTCTCACCAGCTTCGATATGGCAGCTGCACCCAGCTCCTCGATGCTTGATAAGCTCTTCCTTGGCGTTAAGTATTTGCTAGGCTCGGTAGGAAAGCAATCTTTATAGGATTCTTCTTCTGGACCGCTCTCTTCTCCTTCTGTGCTGCTTTCTTTTGATGTTTCTTCATGGCAAGGATCAGCATCGGGAGATAAACACCAGAGAGGTGGGGAGTCGATGCCGCACGAGATAGGGTCTGTGAAGATGGGGAAGGTGAAGTCTTCATTAGTAGCCATGAGAGATGATGGGATGGAATGTGGAAATGGTATTAGAGAGTGGGAGATGGGGTTGGAAGTTTGGTGGGGGTGAGATTTTTGGACACATTAGTTCAACCGCTTCAACAAGTTAACGTTTCTTTTGGGTTCTGGGTGAAGAGTCTAGGTTTTTGGGTCCCACTCAACTTTATGTTTCATGGTAGATTTGGCTCCTCATGTGTACCATACATTTGAGATGTAAAATTAATGATTTTGAGAGGAAAAAAAAATAGATTGTTTAGCATTATGGTAATCTACTAGGAAAACATTTCTCATGTTTAGTATTGTGATTGCTGTTATAGTTGGGGTTAAAAAAACAGTTTTATGAAAAAAATATTTTTAACATCGATTCATAATTGAAATTGAAGTGTTTAGTTAAAACTATAGATTGAATTTAAGGTTTATTGAAAAACAGTATCATGTGTTTGATTATCATGTTTTTCATATTACTGTCAACTTGTGAAATTATTTTAAATAACATGTACACATATACACACACACTCAAAAATGTTGGGTTTGACAACTCACGGCACATTGTGATGTAAGTGGTAATCTACTAGGGAAACATTTCTCATGAATTCATGGACATGACTACATATCTAGGTGCAAATATTTATAGTGATCGCATCATCCGACAAGGCCAGGCATTGCTAACTTCACCATAAATTTATTTATTATTTTTATAAGATATATTCATAACGATACCCCATTGCATATGGTGGCAGGAAATCTTTCCGAGATGAGCAGAGGTTTTAAAAGATGGGATTCGATCGGATTGGAACCTTACCGAGCAGCTCACGCCATGCCTGATGAACATTAAATTATTTTTTTCTTTTAAATTTATACAGCCTTAATGAGCTATCAGCATCCATTAATTTTATGTTGATAATATAGTTGACGGGTTCTAAAAATGTTATCCCGGAAAAGATCATAGAAGCGTCCAAAAAATGGTGACGGCATCACATCTACCGCCGGATTGTTAGGAGGGATTGGAGCTGAGTTTTCCACGCCGGTGGGGCTGACTCAAGAGCTTAGAAAGCGATGGCATGGCAACATTTGAGATCTATCACAGCAGCACTAAGCAAGCAAGCCAAATATTATCTTTTACCATATAAATAGATCACTTGACACAGCAATCTATACAAAAAGACAACACTGCAAGCAAACAAAAAGCTGTATATTCTACCTATTCCAATCAGGGTTGTCTGTTTTGTTTTGTTTTTTTTCGGTCGAAATATCTTGTACTAGTTAAAAACGACGAGATAAAATAGCGTTGTTTTTATCTCGGTTTAAATTTCATCCTGATTCGGATTTTTCCGTTAAATACCGGCCGAAACGTTCTGGTTTTGTTTGGCCTGTTCCGTTTCGGTCAAATAGTATTTTTTTTTTAAATAATGAACAATTTTACAATATCAATCATATCTCTTAATCCGATTATTAGAATGAGATGAAATTTTACGAGAGTCTCTTGACATGCTTATATATATATATTATGTTAAAATCACAGAGCAATAAGAGAATGTAATGATCTTGTAAGATTGATGATGATATTCTCGTAATATTATACTTGCTCATAATTTTATTCAGAAAAATTATTTTATTGTGTTTATATTAGATTAAATTGCACAATTCTAAATAATATTATTTTTTAATTTGAACTAATTTTTTTAATTAATACACACACATAAACAATACAATCCTAAAATGATACACCGAAACGCTCTAAAATCAAAACATACACACATAAACAGTCCAATCCCAAAATAACACACCAAAACACTTTAAAATCAAAACATTTCATTCTAATTTAAAAAACTAAGCATAACCTAAGCAATAACTTTAAATATCAAATATTGACAAACTTCATTCAAGTCGAATACTCTGAACATCAGCCAAGTGTCTTCAATTCGAATACTCTAAACATAAGCCAAGTGTCTTAAAAGTCTACGATGAGTAAGTTTACTCCATCATTAATCAATTCGAATACTCTAAACATAAACCAAGTGTCTTAAAAGTCTACGATGAGCAAGCTTTACTCCATAGAGGTTGCATGACAACAAATGACAGTTTAATCATGAGCTAATCTTCTTTTTTTGGTACAGATCACGAGCTAATCTAAGGCAGGCCGGCTGGACAATAATTTATGTGACATTTGTAACTTTTTAATGCAAGCACTCTCTACCCTACGTATACGCATGCTATGACTATCCTTCGATTACTATTAGTCTATTACCCGCACTTAAAAGTCAACTCGAAGGTCACTGTCTAGCATGGATCCCATGCGCAACAGCGTAATAGAACAGTCATTGCAAGGATCAGGAGGTGTTAGAATAAAGACAATAGAAGCGATAAATCAAGAGTTCACTTGGTTAAAGTGTGAGAAAATACTCAAAATGGTTGAGAATTAGAATTTGCAGGACTTCTCAGAATGTTACACCAGTACATAGCAATTACAAACTGAGTGAAAGAAACCATGGTTTTACCTTCAAAATGTTCCAGTATATCTCGTCCGATCTCCTCTGATATCATAGTTGTTTACAAAATATCCAAGGTAAACTGCATTTCCTTGTATCTTGTTGGTATTTTTTTTTATTTTGGATTCAAGGAAACCCCCCTGAAAAGCCCACAAAACTGTAAGCCCAGATGAGCAAGTTAAACCCCGGTTGTCTCAAACTCTTTACAAAAGATGCACGTCTTTGACTCAAACTCAAGACATCTTATGCAGATCTCAAGCCCTTTGTCGTCATGACTTGTTGGTAATGTTCAATATGAAGAACAAAATGCTCAAAATTACAACCCCCAAGGTAGGAAAAGAGGAAGGGGGAAGCTAAATGTCTACATGGCAGCAGCTGAAAGAGATCATGACATATTTTATCCAAGAAAGAACTCCTGCCATCTTTGCCCATGTAACGGACAAGCCCAGCACGCTATGATAATATACAGGTCTCTGGCTGAAAGTCCTATTATGCCTCAAAACAGAAAGGCAAGATCTTGAATGGCAGTTAAACAATGAATCAAAGAATACAACTATTTTGGTCTTAGAGAGTCTAGTCGTCGAAGAGGGACTCCTTCATGATCAAGAACACCATCTTCTTCATCATGCTTAGGAAGGCGCGATGATAGAGATTGTGAAGAGCCTATAAATGAAGTAGAGTTTATGTGGAGCTACAATCTTAAACTGGAGAAGAAGATTAAACCATTGAGGAAAAGTACTGGAAACCTACCTTCAATCATGTCCTTTGTTTTATGAAGAAGAAAAGTCCCAGAAAGGATTGTTACAAACCCACATACTTCTGTAACAATTTGAGTAGCGTTCTGTCCGTCCCAATCCTGAATTTAAAAATGTATTTCATCAGCATACTGTGCAACAAATACTATAAAAACCATTAAAAGTTTAATACTTTAATTATTATAGTAATATTAATGACTGTGGACTTCAAACAAGAACTAAAATCATCAGAAATAATTGTCTAGTTTTCTTTCACTTTTCTGTAAATAAAAACAGTTTGTTAAAGGAGAGTTCCAAATAGAAAAGGAAAGGGAATAGAGAGAGAGAGAGAAACTCATAATTGATGTAACAACAATTTTTAAGCTCCTTATCTAGTCATAAGAGATTTTATAGCTATACTGCAGTCATCCACTTCAATCAACTCAAAATAGATAGAAAATGAATTGTTATGTTTGTATTTTGACAGAATCAAAGCAACCTGTTTGAAGTGATCCTTCATTATCATTTGAAATGGTTCAGTTTCTACAGTCATCATCACTTCAATTATATTTTTATATATCAAAACTTACATATGTACCTCTGGTTAAGAAAAAGGTTACCTTAAACATGATTACACTGGCCAAAATTGTTAATGTAGTAAACATCACATAGTATATGGGAGATACAACTGCTGTGTTGAATGTATCAAGAGCCTGCAATTCAAAGAGATCATAAAAATTATCTATCAAAAGCCATCCATAACTACTAGCCATTGTCCAGTTATCTTTCCCACTGAAGCAAGTCATGCGAGGGAGAATAAGCACTCCTTCAGAATTTGGCATAAAATGGCCAATCTCAGGATTCAAACTTGCAACCTTATGGTTATGAGCCCATGATCTTGTCTTGCACCAAACAATAGACTCTTAATAAAAAACGCAATCATGAAGAAGAAATAAAAAAATAAAAAAACTAAAGGGGAGTTTCTATATTAGTTTCCACACAATCAGCATTTCAATGCAAGAGGTGTTTATTCTCTTAAAATTACAAGGGAGACGCTCCTAAGTTAATGCATTACCTTGTTTAAGTAATTGATTTGAGTGATTACACAGGCAAGGACAACCAAGGTAAATGTCCATGTTTGGGGGTATAGTAACTGATTCATTCCTGAGAACGTCAGCTTCAGAGCAATTCCAAGTGCTTTGACACTCATGACCTGTTACTAGCAAGCAGGAGAGATAATTTTAAAACAGTAGAATTACACCTGTACATAAGTGCACACAAATGAATAGATAGACATAACAAAGTTAATGAAAAGTCAGATTCGAGACTAGGATAACAACCAACACATACCGATAGTGAGCCCATAAGCGAACAGACTGAAATATAGACCATAACATGAGTCTGCCCGTAGTACGGTATAACACGGATGATAATAACTATAACTGCTGCTATGACAATAGCAGCATACAAGAGAAAAGCTGCAGGGGACATCACAACGCAGGAATTACAGCAATATGAGACAAAAGAGGAAACAAAATACAGCATCAAGAATTTATAAGCCATCTCACAAAAAAAATTCCTTAGAAATATATACCTGGCTCTGTTGCAAGGTCCCACACTTCCTTCACAGACTCAATTTCACGTTCTTGAGGCGCATGCAGAACAATTGTTATTGAACCCACAACGCAAAGAACACAACCAAGAATCCCAAAAATGTGTAACTTTTCCTGTAACATAACATGTGCAAGAACAGCACTGCAAGACAAGAATGGAAATTAGTGTCGCATTTGGACAGAGTGGCAACTCCTTTTTCATATTCTTACCTGTCTCCACCGATGTCCACATGCGACACTTGGCATTATAAAATAATCCAATATATGAAAGACACAAGTGAATGTTCCCTTGCCTGATAATGATACTGAGTGCACCAAGAGGAGTGACTAGAATAGCTGGTGCAAATGCATAGGCTGCAAAATTAGCGATTTCCCCAACTATCACTGCCACAATGACAATTATCCATCTTAGAATGCATACAATGTGAACTGCACTCAAACCTCCAACATGCTTCATATTTTTAAACAAACAAGAGTAGCTGGTATAGAAAGAGAAAAAACAAATCCCATTAATAACAAAGATCCAAACAACTGAGTTGAAAAAAGTGCAAGGACATGAAATAAAAAGTTTACATAATTCTTTGAGGTATATGTGAAAGACTATGCAATTTTGGCACTCTTCGAGATCTTTACCTAACCAGAAGAGTATATTAAATTTATATAGACTATTTATTTTGTTGTGAAAAAATATGGATCGTTCATTTAAATACTAAAAAAAAATAGATTACTTTTTTGTACCACACATTGCATGGGCAATGATATCAACTATAGTATCTCTCATTGGTATGAATTATCAGCCATTAGAAAATAAGGACACTTACTTGTTATCATGCCAATCCACCAGAGTGGTTCATAGATGTAAGCATAACCCCCAGCACCTACAAAAAAAGGTCTGCAAATTTAGACAAGGTAAAAGCATGAAGCTTTATTATCAGACAGAAATCAAGCCATTAGTACAACTGCATGCAAAAAATAAAATAATATTAGCATTTTAAGCATGTATCACATTCCACAAGTTGTGCTCCTACTTCTATAGAGAGAGGGAAATAAGATATTTGAATAAATTACAATTTCATGAATTGAAAATTGTAAAAAAAGTTAAAATTTTACATTTTATATATTATTCTTATACATTGTAGATCACACCATCACTTAATAGAGTACAAGGTCCTAAAGAACCGTAAAGAGTACAAATAATTCATGGACAAGGCATTGAGAGCTGAATGATATTCTGCAAGCCTAGGACAAAATTGTGAAACTCTTGTATTCAGTCATATGACACCAAACAATTATTTGGAAGAAACAAACAAACAACAATTTAGCATCAACAAGATAATTCTTACAAAGACTTCATACAAAGTGGTATGGAAATTGATAAGTGGTGCTATATTGTCACGGTAACACTAAATGATCTGTCAAACATGAAAAAAAAAACCTTTCACATCAGCTGATATTAAGTATTTGTACATATTTGTTTGTATAGCATTGCTATGTAGAATTGCATAGCATAACAGAACCAGAACAACAATTTAGCATCAACAAGATAATTCTTTAAAGAGCACTCAAAAGTACTACTTCAGAACCTAAGAAGTCCACAAATCGAAACTATTCATGCAATTCAAAGAAGTTGTCCTTGATCTGTCAAAAGAAAGCAACAGCTTTGGAGAGCCACTTTATCCTTCCAGATACTCTCACATTTCTCATCAGCCTTCTCAAAAGAGTGGACTCCAATATCCTAAAACTATCCAATAAATAAGTATATCTTCACCCCACTCTAGACTCGAAACAAATTTAGGATATCAAGAAAACTGCTGCAAAAGTCCAATTCCAATCTTTCAAAGCCCTTATAAGACTTAGGGCCTATCTTTTGCTACCCTTATAGGACTTGAGGACTAACCACAGCTAACATTGGCCTTTCTATCTAACCCTCAATTGCCACCACCTTGTTTTTCTTTTTCAGAAATGAAGAAAACAGTTGCTAATGCTTTTGTGCACACCATGCATCATACAAGTAAGAATACAGCTATCCTCTCCAATATATAAAGCAACAAAGTTAAGGAGTACATGTCTTTCACTTCTGAAGTTATTCCACAGCTTTGTCCTGTGAAATCCATAACTATATTGCCAACCATTGCAAGAGAGAAATTATAGTCTATACTTGGATAGCAGGTTTATCATCATCTCCTGACAAATGTTTGATCACATTAAAGATGCTTTTTTTTTCTCTTTAGCAGGAATTGCTTAGATAGTGTGTAGCAGTCAAATGCCACTAATGGTGACTAGATGGGAATTTGTAGGCAAGCAAAAGAGAATGCAATTAAACATTCAACAACAAGCAGAAGAGGAGTGGGACAGGAACACACATTCAGATGAAAAGTCCCAAAATACCAAAACAACAATGCCAAGTACGAACGATAGTACAAAGAAAAGAATCATAAATTAGTAGAATGACATTCAGTTGCTGTCCTTATACTCAAAGCTGCACCAGAAAAATACAAATGGATTTGATATGAAAAGTCATCCATAAATTGAAAACCCCATCAACAAATTAATGGAAACCCAAGTTAATTTCTCTAAATTAAACACATTTCCATTCCCAACAAGGAATGCTTATAAAATTCTAACTAAAAACACATGTTGCACAATTATTTTCATAAGTGTCATGGCTCATGCACTTAAAACTTCAACCATTAACAAATAGAGCCGTCAAAGGAAAAGAAACACCACCCAAATCAGTGTACATCCAATAATGGAAATGATGAGGTTAAATGCAAATTCAAGTAGTTGAGAACCCCTTCAGATACACTATTCTTGACCTGGATGTGTACTGCATCAAATATCTGAAAGTCCAATGGACTTCAACCTATCAATCCAATACCATAAATCCATCAAAGCTTTTTCAAAGTCCCAAAATACCACCAAGATGAGAGAGAAACTTAGGTTTTAGCAATAGTCAGATCAAAAGGTTTAAGAAAATGCACAAACCCAGATGTCTTCGCCAACTTAGTACATATGATGCATTCAAGAGTCACAAGCCAACATAGAATCTGAAAAAAAAAAATCCTGAAAAGAACTCGAAATAGAAACTTCGCAGTTCACAAATCATATGAGGGAGTAAACGAATGATCACTTGGAACAACACCTCCAAATGTCCATCTCTCCCCAAGTAGACCTCAAAAAATACAATGGAATCGAACTAAACAGGTTTTAAAGGCAATGTTCCTGGAAACAGCTATGAAACCCCAAATAGTGGAAAGAATTAGTGAGCATAGCTCCGATGCTAGCAACAAGGTGGTGAACTATGATCAGCTGATTAGCCATGGTTTTTACTCGTACACCCGCAACATGTAAATTTTATTGATTCTAGCAGTATACGTAACAAAATATAAACAAGCCTCCATTAAAACATCATCAAGAATCCTAT
The DNA here is from genome assembly GCA_029228605.1 of Salix koriyanagi. Lineage (NCBI taxonomy): Eukaryota > Viridiplantae > Streptophyta > Magnoliopsida > Malpighiales > Salicaceae > Salix > Salix koriyanagi. The sequence continues at coordinate 11,487,578 of CM055339.1, forward strand.
CTACAAAAAATTTAGCCCACCTTGAAGTTTGAAACTCACCCACCCCCCACCCCCCCAGCTTATAATACTTGCAATGAAGCATACAAACAAAGTCTACTCAAGACAAAATCCCCAATTGGAAAAATTCAAAACCATACCACGGTTACCACCGACCATACCACCGAAGACCACCCATTTCATACCCAAAAACAAGTTAAAAAAAGGCACCCCAACCCAAAACAAAAATTGGCGCCAATTCCAGCACAAAATCACAATTAAACAAAAACCCACCAAAGTGAACAGATAACCAGTGAAACCCCACAAAAATGCAATCCATTTCAAGGCCGGAAATATAAAAACCAACTAAAAGAATAACAAAAAGATGAAAACTTTACCTGCCCTAAGACCAGAAGCGCCAGCTTTCTTCAACCCTTTTTTCTTAACAATAAAACTGGCTCCTATAAAGAAACTTGAAGACAATGCCAACACCAATCCCTTTATGTTATCTGTTGATATTCCTTTATCTGCTTCAGCCATAACTTGACAGTAGCTTCACAACCACAACAGCAACAACAGTGTCTCAACTCAAAATGCAATATTTCCATTCCACATGATTCATCAAGTCTTCTTCATGATCATATAGGCATCAGAATCAGATTGTTTAGCGCAAATGTCAAGCGGAAAGAGAGATTGTTGGGATTGGTGTGTATAATAATGCAAGTAAGGTTTTTGTTTGTTTAGTTAAGGATTTAGATCGATCTGATAGATTTTGTTCTTGTTGGACACGAGACAGAGGCTGCGACAAAAACTCAGCTTTCTTTTCTTTTTCGTTTTTTAGTCAAAAAAATATGTTTTTTGTTAATTATCCTATCGACGACGACGCTTCAATACAATTACTACTCGACCCGTCGTTCGTACACTGTAGTGTATGCCTGACAACAATGACAGTGTGTCAGTTGCTACTCGGTCAACGATTACGATGGTCATTTATACAAGCGGTCCTTAATGTGTGAAACTATTTACAATTCAAGTATTTAAAAAAAAAATATATATATATATATATATATATAATATTTTTTATTTTATTTTAGAGCAACTAATTGAATTGTGTTTCTGGGACTTGGGAGTGGTAACTTTTCAAGTTCTATTCCTAATTATATTTTTTAACTTTACTAGTTTGTAATTATTTTTTTCATTTGTTTTATATGGGGAAAAAAATCAATATTCAACCTATATTGATGTTAGTTTGGTGTTGCGGTTCAATATATGGTTGCATTGAACCGCAGAGCCAAACACAATAATTATCAAACGGGATCCTAATTTTTTATTATGGGATCCCACCTAAAAACCTATGGTTGCACCGTATTTTGAAAAGCATTTGTGATATGCTTTTCATAGCACGCCACACTACCATCCAAAGCACAACTTGCTTATGGTCATAACAGATAAACACTCTGCTTTCATAATTCTACACTCCTCTTCCTGTCGGTATTAATCGGTGACCCTTTCGTCATAGTCGCTCATGTTACTAATCGCATAAACAGTAACTTTGTGAATTAATTCACGATGAATGCAGCGCATCGTTTTGTGTTGTTTTTTACTCTTAACTGGGCTGGACCTCCTCTTGGCTCAGCCCAAGTCCAGAAGAGTTGAGCATTTTGGCCTCGTTTGATTTTACACACACACACACACACAAATATATATATATATATATATATATAGATAGATAGGTAGATAGATAGAGAGATAGAGAGATAGAGATTAGTCTTAATGAAAGGAAAATGCATGTGATTTCATTTCACTCCACAACCTTGTTATTTTTTCGATTGATTATGAATCAGAAACTTGCAACTGTATTTTGACCTTAGACTTATATCTTTATAATTGGATCGCAAATGTTGTTACTAATAATATTATTACCAGATGTTGTTCATCCATCAAATAGCAAGGGACCGCAGAGACATTAACGTATCGATTTAGTTCGTGATGAAATTGCAAGTAGTTTGATGGGAGAATAATACTTTCCAGAATGTTCGCTTTTAATATTAACTAAAATGATGAATAATATAATATTTCTCTTTTATATACAAGTATTTTTGCAATATAAATATTTAAAAGAAGTATTTTTTTTTTTTTCATATTTTGGTTGATGTCATAATTTTTAATTATAAAAATAATGTATTAGATTATTTTTATCTGGATTGAATAAATATACCCTTTTCAAGATTTTGTTTGAATAAAATACACTTAATAACTAATAGTTAAACTATCATAGTTACCTAAACTATGTTTTTAGTTTTAAAAATATGACAAATTCATATATATTAGAGAATAAAATAAATTATATATTGGAATCTCACCTAACACCTTAATTTTTTAGGTGAGATGATTCATTAACATGGTATCACAACCTTGTTGACACAGCAGTCACGAGTTTGAATTTCACCATCCTCATTCTATTTGATAAAAATCAAACACAAGATAAAGTAGGTATGTGTGCAAGTTTCAAGTCCAAAGAGTTTTTACTTGAGGAGACATGTTAGATAATAATATAAATTATATCTTGGGTCTCACCTAACAACTTATATATATATATATATATATATATATATATATATATAAAAGTCATGACGTTTTTACTGTGCAAAATGCTATTGTTCACCCAGACTCAATTTACTATTTATTGCTACAATGTAATAACCATTTTACCCTCAGGTCCAAAACTTTTTAGCCCCCGGGACCAGGGGTATTTTTGAATTTTTCATGGGACACGGATGATATTTCCGAATTTGTTGCACAGTGTAACGACACAAAATAGCCCCCGAAAAAGACAAAATAATTTACCTCTACACAGGGGTGTTCTCGGTTTTTCCAAATATTTTGAATAGTTAATAGACCGAAATAACCCCCAAACAAGACAAAAATGAGCATTGTAGCTAGGGTAGAGTTGTATTTTCCGTACCGGTTATTTCATAATTCTAGTTGGGTGCAGGGGTGTTAAAGTTATCAGCCTATATTTTATTATTATTTTCTCAAACACTACAGGGCGCATCGTACGGACACGCCCGCGGTGTTCAACGCGGACGCGCCTCTATGGCGGCGCCTGTCGGGTACTCAGGTGGCCAAAATTTCACCTTCATCATGTCTCCTGGTTCGCCTCCCTATTCTCTATCCAACGGTGTCGCGTATGTTCGTCTGTGGTGTACGGTTAATCACAGGCGAACTATTTTGGATGTTTTTTCTGTTTCCCCTCTCCTTCCGGCGCAACTTATGCCTTGGTCCTTAATGTCTATTGATTGCTAATTTTGGTCCCTCAGGTTTTAATTTCATTTTTATTCTTGATTTCCTTAATTGAAAGTTTGATTGTTTTCAATTGTGTCTTTCAATTAAAACTAATTATAAATTTTGGTTTTCATTTCAGTCATTATACTTTTGATTTTTTATTCCTTTAATTTTTGGTACACAGATTTTCATTTCTTTTAATTGTGTCCCCCAATTGAAATTGATCATATATTGTACCTTTTATTTTAGTCCTCATTATTTTAATTTTTTTAACAAAATTAAACAACAATTACCTTTAAAAATGTCATTATTTGTTTCGGTCCCAAAGTGTTTATTTGTTTCAAATTTATCGTTAAATTGATATATATATATATATATATATATATATATATATATATATATATATATATATATATTGTTTTAATTTGTTTTAATTGTGTCCTCCAATTGAAATTGGTAATATATGCTACTTTTCATTTCGTTCATTATTCTCTTAATATTTTAACAAAATTACACTGTTTTTTTTTAAAAAATAGCTTTATTTGTTTTGGTCCCAGTATTTTAATTTATTTTAATTTTATCCTTTGATTGGGATTAATTATATTTTTTATTTTTATTTTCAGTTCATATTCTTTGAATTTCTTATTTAATATTAATTCCTTTGATTTCTTTTTGTCATTCTTGGACAATGTTTATTTTTTATCCTTATTTATGCATTTATGATTTTAGTTTTTGTTTTTTATTAGGGTTTTATTTTTTATCGGTTCAATCCTGAAATTTTAATTTATATTGGTGATTATTATAAATTTAATATTTGCTCCTTTTTTTTTCTTTGTTCATTATTTTTGTGTTTTCTGTTATTTTTATTTGCTCTTTGGATCAAATGAGTTTTTTATGATTTTATTACTTGCGCAATAATGATGATAATTTTAGTGATTATTTTTTAATTTTTTATTTATAAATATGTTTTGCTTTTTTTTTTAGTTTTTCAAAACAATTGAATGATTCTAATTGTTTGAGCAATAATAATAATAATAATTTTAACTATTCTAACAATGATAATGACGATGATGTAGGGATGAATTTTCAATTTATACTTTCGTCTTTTTTGTGGATAGAAAATTAACTACTTATTTTTGTTATTTGATTATTGCAAGTATTTTCACAATTTATATTTTGTTTTTGTGTTTGATTTAAATTTAAAATATAAAATGAACTAATCTTAATACATTGAATTCAATAATCCAGATATTTGAAACTTCTTGCTTTTTTAATGATGGTGATAATTTTATGTTGGTTATTTCATTGAAACCTGCTAAACAAATAAATTTATATTGATTTAAAATTCATATATTTTATAGAAAACTTGCACTTGACACGAATTTTGTATTAATTTATTATTTTGACTAAATTTATATTATAATAAAAAAAATTACACAATTAATATTTTTTTTGCATTGAAAAAAATATGGTGTCGCTCACAACAAGACACGGGGGCATTGGCTAGTGTGTGTGTGTGTGTGTATATATATATATATATATATATATATATATATATATATATATATATAAACTCGTAGAATGAAGTTGATGGTTTCAGGAAGGCTAAACTATCCCTTCATTTGAAAATAGCGTTTTCAAATGGTTCGCGTGAAAATGACCAAGGAAGAATTTTCAATACTTGCTTCTTCATATTAATTTCTTGAAAATGGTTGAGATAATTTTTCTTGAAATTCAGCACCATCCCTGGTTGTCATTGTGTTTCAATTTTTTATTGAAAAAAAATTAAAATTTTTGTATTTTTATTTTGTATTTTAAATTATTTTTTTTAATTTAAAAAAAAACACATTATTTTAATATATTTATTAACATAAAATATTTTTAAAAACAATTTCAACTGTACTACTAAACCATCCTTCATCACACGTTCAAAAGGAATGCTTCCACCATTGATTCAACATCGAGAACCTGTTTTCTATTGTGGTAGAGGTAACTTTAACTTTCAAAGTGTTTTTTTTTCTCTAAAATATATTAAAATTATTATTATTTTTCATTATAGTATATAAAAATAATTTTAAAATATAAAAAATACTAATTTTGAAGCAAAAAGTTTAACAACCTTGTTCGAAAGGCGATGGATTTGGCTATACCCATGTGCCCAAAACAGCCTGTATCTTCACTTTCTTTCTCTTGGTATACGAAATTTTCCAAGTTGGGGTTTGAAAAATAATAATTTAAAACTTCTTTGCACTCATGATTGGCTAATGGAACATGAATTTCCACTAACATTTTATTTTTTCCATTTCATTAGTCCAACTCTCATAATCACACGCACGCCTTCCATTCAAAGCCATTTCCCAAGTCACATCTATGAAAGATGGAGGATGACTCAAAATAAGTAAATCAAGCACTTAATCAAATTGATTTTTTGTAATACAATAAGAAAAAAATCTAGAAAGAATCATGGGAACCACTAATTCTTAAGAGTTGTTTGAAAGTATGAAGTTCAAGTTAGTGAGTGTATCTTTTTGTGATAGTTTGAGATAACCGAGATTTTATTTGCTTATCTTGGTACATAAAATGTATTTTTCAGAGAAATGAAGCTTTTCTCGCATCCAAAAAAAACATGGTAGCAATTGTATTTTCAAAAGTGTTTTTCGTTTAGAAAATGAAATTAAAATAATTTATTTTATTTTTTAAATAATTATTATTAATATCAACACATTAAATGACTTGAAAACACTAGAAACAAAAATATTTTTAAAACGCAAAAACAAACTGGTTATTAGTTCAATCACTTTGAACTTGTTATTCTGACTTCTTATATAATTATCTTGCAACAAATTAAGATAAAATCATATTATAAATTAAAGTTTTTCTTGAATATAATAAGTTGGTGAAATTAACATATAATGTTTTTTTTAAAAAATTATGATTTGTACACCCCTTTAATCCAGTGAACAACACTTCTTTATTTGACAGTATGGGATTCAAGTTGTAACGTAGATTATTTATTATTTCAGTTTCAAATCTAATTAAGGGCAGGAAGAAATTTCAAAGGTTCTTTTTTGTTTAAGATATGATTGAAGTTGTTTTTAAAAATATTTTTTTTTAAAATACATCAAAATAAAAGTATTTTTAAAATTATTCTTGACATAAACACATAAAAAAAATTCAATATTTTTAAAAAATATTTTTAAAATACAGAATCAATCCCGAAACCTAACAGCAATTACATAGGAAAAGAAGAAAGAAAGAAAAGTCTAGACTCCAAATTCGAAACGCGTTTCTGAGGTCAGACAGGCTGCTTTCAACATTCATTCGGGGCTCCACACCAAAGACTTGCCAACAAGGGTTTTGTTTTTCATTCACACTTCACTCTCCCATGTCCACACTTCCGCCGTGTCTTACATTATATTTTAAAAATATTTTTAAAAAATTATTTTTTATTTTTTTATACTAATATTATAAATAATTTTTTAAAAATAAAAAAATTATTTTAATATATTTTTAAACAAAAAATACTTTTAAAAATAAACTCGATCATATTTCCAAGCAGTCATGAAGCTCTATCACAAAAATTCATGACTTTGTCCAAAATGTCAAATTCTAGCAAACAAATAAAGATAAAAAAAAACTCCCCTCCCCCTCCTTAACCATTCAAAGAAGTAGGAACCATTCAAGGTGTGATTACACCAATGAAATTCTAGCGACGGTGTTTTGTGGGTGTTTGGTAACGTGGTTCTAGAGTACTTTTTAAAAATATATTTTTTTTATTTTTTAACTTTTTACATATTAAAATCATATAAAACACATAAAACAAAATTTTATATATATAAAAAGAAGAAGTTACATTTGTTTTTTCAATAATCTTTACCCACACAAAGAAGTAGCAACCATTCAAGGTGTGATCACACCAATGAAATTCTAGCGACGGTGTTAAGTGCGTGTTTGAAAATGTGGTTCTAGAGCACTTTTAAAGAATATATATATTTTTTATTTTTAACTTTTACATATTAAAACCATATAAAACTCGCACAAAAAAAATTTATATATGAAAAAGAAGAAATTACATTTGTTTTTTCAATAATCTTTCCCATAAAACACAAAGCACTTAGCTTTGAAATTGAAACACCTGCAAGGCCACAGTCCCTCCCTCCCTCCCCCCCTGCCTTCTTCAATGTCTTAAAAAGCATTTCTTTCTTCTTTTCTCTTCTTTGGTGCCTGCGATTTCTTTTTATTCCGCCCCTCTTAATCTGAAACTGAACCCAACAAGAATATATAAAAAAATGCTGCACGCTTGAACATCTACAGACAGAAAATAAAGAATAATACAAAAAAAATCTTGGATAATTCAGCTAAAGATGACAACTAGGTATGTGCAGCAAAGAACCTCTCTTTTCTTGTCTTTTTTGTTCTTGTTATTCCCTTCTGTGTTCACTCAATTATCTCCAAACCAAACCAGAATTATGATCAATCTTTCTAAGCTCCTTAACTTTTCTGATTCATCATGGAATGCTACTAGAGACCCATGTTCTTGGAAGGGAGTTACATGTAGCTCTGGTAACTCATCAGTAACTAGTCTTTTTCTATCTAAGTTAGGTCTCTCCAACTCTAATTTCTTGCCTGATGTTTGCAAGATTGAAACTTTACAGTCCCTTGATCTTTCTAACAACCGTTTGAGCTTAATCCCAGATGATTTCGTCAATGGTTGTGGAAGGATTGATGGGCTAAAGTTGTTGAATTTTAGCCAAAATAAAAATTAGCTGGTTCCTTTGCCTACTTTTAATGGTTTTGTTGGGTTAGAATCTTTGGACTTGTCTTTCAATTCCTTGTCTGGTAATGTTAGTCAACAGTTAGATGGATTGCTTGCGCTCAAAATCTTGAATCTTAGTTTCAATAAGTTCAGTGGTCCTCTTCCTGTAAACCTTGGAAAGTCCTTGCTGTTGGAGAAGCTACAGCTCTCTATGAATCAATTCCAAGGTGCAATCCCTCAAGATATTGCGAATTGTCAGAACTTGAACTTACTTGATTTAAGTGGAAATGTTCTTGACGGGTCTATTCCTGCTAGGATTGGAAATCTCACAAAGTTGAAGTTCTTGGTTTTGTCTTCAAATAATTTGATTGGAGATATCCCAGCAAACATTTCAAATATTCCAACCTTGTTTCGATTTGCAGCAAATCAAAACCAGTTTGATGGTAGAATTCCCAGTGGAATTACAAGATATCTTAGTTTGTTAGATCTTAGTTACAATCAATTGAGAGGGCCTATTCCAGCAGACATTTTGTCACAGTCGAATTTGAAACTTGTGGATTTGTCTTACAATCAGTTAGATGGTTCAATACCTTCGAGTATATCTGCAAGTTTGCTTAGATTGAGATTGGGAAGAAACAATTTCAATGGCTCGATACCTTCTTCATTTGGGAAACTTGAGAAGTTGACTTACTTGGAGCTGGATGAAAATAGCTTGACTGGTGTAATACCTCCTGAGTTGGGTTCTTGCCATAGTTTGGCACTGTTGAATTTGGCACAGAATGACCTTACAGGTTCTGTACCTACAGTATTGGGCAATCTCAACGCTCTTCAAGTTTTGAAGCTTCAGCATAACAGGTTGGATGGAGAAATCCCTTCAGAGATCACTCGATTACAGAAGTTATTAACCTTGAACATCAGCTGGAATTCGCTTACTGGTTCAATACCTTCTTCAATTTCAAACTTGCAAAGCCTTACTCACTTGAACTTGCAATGCAACAATCTTCAGGGTCCAATTCCTGTCACTGTTAATAGCATGAACTCTCTGTTAGAACTCCAACTCGGACAAAATAAACTAAATGGAACGATTCCGTTGATGCCAGTCAGATTGCAGATTTCCTTGAATCTCAGCAGCAACCTCTTTCAAGGAGCTATTCCAGGTGCCCTTTCCCGACTGAAGGACTTGGAAGTTTTGGATCTCTCAAACAACAATTTCTCGGGTGATATTCCCAACTCTCTTACTGGAAATGGAATCCCTAAACCAGTTGATACTCACAAACAATCAGCTTTCTGGAGTCATCCCAGGGTTCAGACCATATGTGTCTTTAAGTGCAGGAGGAAATGCAGGACTTATAAACTCGAGTGCAACAAAAATTCCCCAAGAACCCCCAAAGAAGGGGAAATCAGTTGCTGTAACAGTCGTGCTTGCAGTTGTTGCTGCTGTTCTTTCTGCTGGAGTTGTCTCAATTATTGTTGTATCATTATTCAGACGCTTTCTCAAGGTTAACAATCAGCAGTCACAATCAGGGGAAGAGCTTCCACCTCCTCAAGTGATCGAAGGCAATCTGTTGACTACAAATGGAATTCACAGGTCTAACATCGACTTCACCAAAGCCATGGAAATAGCTGCTAATCCGCTGAACATCGAGTTAAAGACTAGGTTTTCAACATACTATAAGGCCACCATGCCATCTGGAGCAAGCTACTTTGTCAAGAAGCTCAACTGGAGCGACAAGATATTCCAATTGGGTAGCCACCATAAATTCGGACAAGAGCTGGAAGTTTTAGGGAAACTGAGCAATACCAATGTCATGACTCCTTTGGCCTATGTATTGAGCACGGACAGTGCTTATCTCTTCTATGAATACGCTGAAAAAGGCACCCTTTTTGATGTTCTTCATGGTAAACTGGGAGATGCTTTGGACTGGGCAAGCCGTTACAGTATAGCAGTTGGAGTTGCTCAGGGCCTTACCTTTCTTCACGGATGCACCTCTGGTCCGATTCTCCTCCTCGACCTTTCCAGCCAAAACATTTTGCTCAAGTCTCTGAAGGAGCCTGTCGTAGGAGACATTGAGCTCCACAAAGTGATTGATCCAACAAAGAGCACTAGCAGCCTTTCAACAATCGCTGGCTCTGTCGGCTATATTCCACCAGGTAAACAACCCTTTACGTTAAATGTCCAGCAAGTGTCAGATTTCAATTTGTATGAAGTGGTTGTGACCAAAATTCATGAATTTTTCCCCATGAACATAGCGTTATTGAATGACTTATTGTAAATAGTTTCACACTGTTTAATGAATCCTTCTTTGTCAGATTCCTGAGCTTTCTGATATTGAGTTGATGAATGATTGTGGTTCTTGCAGAGTATGCGTACACAATGAGGGTGACAATGGCTGGGAATGTATATAGTTTCGGGGTCGTTTTGCTGGAGCTGCTGACAGGAAAGCCAGCAGTCAGTGAGGGAACTGAATTAGCCAAGTGGGCTCTTAAGTAAATCAACACAGAAAGACAGGCGGGATCACATCCTTGATTCTAACATCAGCAGGACTTCACCTGCTGTCAGAGGCCAGATGCTTGCGGTCCTTAAGATTGCCCTTAGTTGCGTTAGTGTTTCCACCGAAGCAAGGCCAAAGATGAAGAATGTGTTAAGGATGATCCTCACTGCATGATGAGGCCTAGCTCAGAGCACAACTCTCCTAGAGGTAGCAGTTCTATATTTTCGGAAGATTATAGTTTTCAAGTTTTTATTTCAAATCTGTAGATAGAAGAAGAAAGGTTTCTTGCTGCACAAAATGAGGCAGCTGCTGCAAGCCAACCGGCATGTATAATCTGCAATTGCTATGTATACCAGGGTTGTCAGTTTCGTTTTCACCGTAAACGGTCAAAACGTTTTGTACCAGTTAAAAAAAACACAAGATAAAAATGTTTCGGTTTAAATTCTGGTCCATTTTCGGATTTTTCGGCCAAATACCAGCCGAAATGTTTTGATTTTGTTCTGTCTGTTTTGTTTTCGGCCAAATAGTGATTTTTTTATATAAATAATGAAATAATTTTACAATATCAATCATATCTCTTAATCTGACCGTTAGATTGAGATGAAATTTTACTAGGAGTCTCTTGACGTATATATATATATATATATATCATGTTAAAATTTCAGAAAAATCAGAAAAATGTAATGTCCTAGCTAGATTAATGATAATATTCTTATAATATTGTACATGTTTATTATTTTGTTAAGAAAAATCATTTTATTGTGTTTTTTTAAATCAAATATATACAATTCAAAATAATTTTATTTTTAGATTTAAACTCATTTTTTTCTTGAATTATTATATATACATTTAAAAACAACCGACACAGTTTCATTCAAAAATTAAAAAAACACATTTCACAAAGAAAGAATTTATGGTAATGTATCTATCCATCTCTGTTTTTGCCATCATTTGGTAGCTCGCGTATTGTCAAGCTCTCGTGGGTCCAATGAGAGATTTAAAGCGTTCTTCCAAAGTTATTTTTACGTTGTATCATCATCATTTTTTTTTTATTTATAACTAGGGTGTTCGGGCCAACTTACATGCACCACAACTAATCCTTGGACTCACTGAACATCCTACAAACCTAGTGAGCATATAAGGCACCGCCAGGGTGACAGGTGTGCATGGTAGAACTTAAACTCTGATACAGAGGAAGGAAACAAGTCTCTTCAACCGCTAGACCAAGACCTCACTTGCACGTTGTATCATCTTTGCTTGTTAGGGAGTAGAAGTCCTATTAATTAAAAATGCTCAAAAAGGGATCAGCTATTTTATTGCGAAAATATATATATATATATATAATAATAATATATAATAATAATAATGTCTTTGTCCTTCTTAATACAGCTGCTAAATCATGCTTTTAGAAGTAATTTTATTTTTTCCATGGTTTTAATGGGGCTTGCTGAGTTATTTGTGGGGTGGATTGGTCTACAAATCTTATTTTGCAAAGTAAAATGATTTTTTAACTTTTAAAAGATTTTTTTTTTTTACTTGGGTATTTTTGTATTTTTTTTAAAGTTTAATTCATTTTTTTTTCCGTAAAGCATGTTGATTCTAATTCAAGAATCTAATGTAATTTTTCTTTTGATTAGTATTTATTTTATTTCAAATAACTTATAAAATTATCATTATTTTATATAATTTCATCCTCCGTTGATCGTTATCATTTATCAAAAATTTTTTTTTCCTCATTTTTGTAATTGATTTTTTTTTATTTAAGATGGTTTTTATTTTATTTTTAATTTCACCATCCTTGATTATTTTTTCCCTATCAAATTTAAACCTTGTTTTTTTATTGTTACATTTTACCTTAAAAACCATCTTTAATTTATTTTTTTTGCAATTTTATTCTTCAATATTAAATTTATTTTCTGTTGAGCTCTTAATTGAGTTTGAAATTTAAAATTTAACTGGGTTAGAGTAATTCAAATTTAAAGATTTAATGGGTTGAGTTTATTTTTTTATCCTTGAACATTTATATTTTGTTTTCTACATATTTTTTCAATCATTTTGAGAATAACACAATATTTTTGCATAAATCTACTTTTAAAAAAAAATATTTCTAATTAAATTAAATTAATTTATTTCACACTTCAACATTACAATTCTTAATCTTGCTTTTTTAAAAGATTTTTTTTTAATTAAACGGAGGCTGGCATTTCTAACCTTCAACAGTTGGGGCAAGTGCTGTTTACTTGTGAAACTGTTCAAGGGAAGTAGAAAGCCACTCATCAGAATTGATGCTGAATGCTTCTTCCTGGTCGCCACATAGAAATCCTCTTCAAATAAAACCATCAATCCATCTGTTATTTTTTTTGATACAAAGCAAAAAGATCCGGCCTTCACCACAACATTATAGTAAATCTTGTGATATCTGAAACCCAGATAAATATTGCTCCTCAAAATTCTGCTCCTGTTCTACATAGAACTTTGGAAAGAGATAACAGCTCCTACATTTCTCTTTTTGAGTAAACTCCATGAATATCAAGGAATGATTACCAGAGGAGGATGAACTTTGAAACAGAGGTAAAATTAAATCTTCAGGAAGGAAAGATAGGTGATGGGATTTTAATTAGAAGGTAAGGTCTTTAGGATCCTCAATAATCTTTGCCAGTGTTTGCAGGAAAGCGGCCAGATCAGCACCATAGATTACGCGATGATCGGCTGTAACATTTACCTGTAGATGTTGCATTTCCAGTACAAGAAATATGAATCAAACTAATTGTCATAGATAAATAACCCTTTCAGAAAATCTGAATATAGCGTGCTCGTTACCTGCATCTGGCTCTTCATACCAATCCGGCCATCCTTGGTAGCGACAACAGTTGGCTGTGATGCTCCGACAGCCATGATTGCTCCCTGCATCAGCCATCAAGATCAATAAACGCAAACCATATGTTGCTTTCTATATTCAAGCGGAAACACTTACAGTTCCAGGAGGCAGAATGGCATCAAATCGATCAACACCGAACATTCCCAGGTTAGACAGTGTGAAACGTACCTGCAAAATTAGCAAACAAGAACAATGAAATGAGATAGAGAAATATCGCGGTAACGGTATGTTTAACCCAATTGAAAACAGACCAGCAACCAGAGAACAGCCATGCCTATGAATCACTAAGAAAAGCATATGAGAAACACATGGTAACTTCATCACATCAAGGTTCTGAACTACAGAAGTAAAGAAATATGACTAAAGAATAAGCTAGCACAAAACAGAAACCACATTATCAGAGATGGCAACAAATCCTATCAACTAGGACAGAAATGGATGGTCACCCTAGAATTAAAATATCCAGAAACCCTTTCAGTTTGTAATGGCTTTATATACAATAATGGTTTTGTGAGCAGAATGATTGTGGCAATCCCATCAAACAAAGGATTCTTGCACCAGAATTACAAATTAAAACTTTGAGCATCAGAAAACACTTAATAATAATAATAAATCAATCAATAAATAAAAGTACTCCACCATAAATGGTAAAAAAAACAGCAATGACAACCATGGGATTATAGCTAATATCATCATTTACAAACCTAGCAAAAGAGAAGGAACTACCATCTCAGTCCTATGAAACTACATTGTTGCTAAAGCCTTGTTTGTTTGCTGAAAAATGCTTTCCTGGAAAGCACTTTCCTTACTTTCTCATGTTTGGCTACACTGGAAAACAGATCAATGAAACTCACTTTCCAGTCAAAGGAAACATAAGCTTTAGATGGAGGACAGAGTTTTCCGGTTTAAAAGATTAGAAAACACTTTTCATGAAAAAGCAAAAACTAAAGTGGTACACTACATTATTCTTATATATAAATAAAAAAATGATTTAATAATATAAATGCTTTAAAATAATATATTATTAGAAAATAATAAATTGCTAATATATTTATATAGGAAATAATATATTAGGATATATTAATATAGAGTATAAAAGTATATTAATTTGATATGTTAGTGATATAATGCTTTTAATTTAGATAATATTGCTAGAAATACATTCAAATACAAAACATGTTTTATTACACAATAACCATACATTTTAAATCATATAAACTATGTTATAAAATTAGGTTACCATAGAGGAAGACAAAAAATTTCAATGTTTCTACAAACACCAAAAAATGATTATACGTCTATAATATTATATTTAAAATATTTATATTATATGTAAAGTTATATTTTTTTAAGATAAACTACATATAAATATATGATATAATAAATTATTTTTTCCCACAATTACACTTTTTATATCTCATTTTTTTCTTGTAAGTAGTTAAATAGCTACATTTAATGCTCTTTATATGTTGGAGAAATTTGGAAAAACAAGTATTTATAAGTGATTTTCCAACTCATTTTTCATGGCATAGTCAAACACTAGAGTGTTGTCAAACTTATTTTCCATGATACTGCCAAACACCATAAAATAATCCATTTCCCATGGAAACCACTTTCTAAAAGGAAACTACTGTACGTAAAGTAGCTATGCTGATGCTTTAAATAAAATGATCAGCAATCCAACAAACGAAGGATCTTGCACAAGAAATACAAATTAATAATTCAAGGATCAAATAATGACTAAACAGTACTCTCCACCACAATGGGGAAAACTCGAGATTGAGAACCACAGAACTATAAACAATATGAACAATTGTGAAACTAGCAAAAGCAACCCTTCTCAACTTTGTGAAAGGCAGTGAAGAAACTACCATCCAATCCTACAAAACTAAGTTGTTGCTTACATGCATAAAGTAGCTCTACTGATGCTTTACTTCAAACTACCATTCCATTCCATCCATTTTGAAGTTATAATAATCCATTTAGAATTAATTTTAACCACGGCCAAACATTCCTTACTAAAGTCCACAACCTGATAAAGAGTTAAGATTCATGTCCAGGAAATCAACAACACATTGATAAGCTATTGACGTACATTATGCAACAAAACAATTGTTGTAGCAATTTGGATGGCATGGCTAGAACATGAATCACCAAGCATTTCCAGATAAACATATTCATATGGTTAAAATAAGAATTGAGAGTAAGTAGTAAGAGTACCTGTGTTGTATTCTTGAGGTTGCAGTTGCTTTGCTCGGGCCTTATCAACTAACTCCTTCCATTTTCTTGACAAAGAGTAAATGTCAACCTGATACACGAATTAAAATAAAGTACTAAAAATGAACAAGGATTTATCACCCAGAATATTTATAGAACAACCCAAAGCATAATAACAAGAACCTTATCAGCATCTTGAAGAACAGGGGTAATCAAGCCACCATCAATAGCCACAGCGACTGCAATGTTGATGCTACTATTATATGTAAAGCTATTACCATCACGGCAACTAGAGTTTGATTACTGGATGCTTAACCAATGCCAGTGCGGTCGCCTTTGCAAGTAATGCTGTCATTGTCACTCCCTTGGACTTGATCTAGAAATGCACAGAAAAAGGAAGCAGCACAGACAGGATGAATCACCAGACAAATGAATTCAGTGCAAGAAAATCAAAACATGCCCTATAGATCCCCGGCTTAAATTGATGAAAAATCATTGAACCTAAATTGTTGAGCACTCATAACTTCACCATTCTTTAACCATGTTGATAACTTTCTGGAAAGCATCAATTAAACACGAATTTACTTAAACAACATATTTGAAGGGAGATCACAACAAAACCATTCTCTATACAGGGTATCGATTTATGATCTCCTCAAGCATCATTCTAAAAAAGATGTAATTAAATGCAAATGCGGTAAGCTGTTTCAGGGTCCTAAACTATAAAAATCACAAACAATTTACCAATCTAGAAGCAAAGCATGATAAAAAATCAAACAAAAATGCTACCTTCAAGTATAATACACGAAGCCATGTTAAGCTGCTGATCAATGTATATAGAAAACACAATATATCATCATCTCATATATAGCATAAATTATCACCCATAAGCAGCGGCAACATCCAAATATCACTAAAGCACCAACAAACAAATCCCAGTTAAAACATCCTAAATTGTGATTAGAAAAGATAAAAAAAAAGAAAAAAAGAGGCTCAATCAACAATGCTTACCTTCTTGTAAAGAGCATCAAGTGCATCAGTAGTAATAGTATACCCAACTCTAAATGTAGGCACTGACAAACTCTCCACCATATTCCTAGATACCGCCCCTTGCATCGTAGTAAAAGGCACCACCGATCCCAACTCAATCCCGGGCGGTGCCTGCACAGCAGGTGCCGCCGAAACCTTCGCTGCTGGGGAACCCAATTCAGTAGCCACTGCAGCAACAGCCTCAACATCTTTGGCCACAATTCTGCCATTAGGCCCACTCCCTATCACTCTCCCCAAATCAACCTTCAACTCCTTCGCAAGCTTCTTGGCATATGGCGACGCCACCACCCGCTTCCCTCCCTCCGACGCCGGATGCACCGCCGATGCCATCGCCGATGGAGACTGTGGCACCACCACGACTGCCTTCTCAACAGCATCAGAACCAGTGGTGGATTCTGAAACCGGGAGCCGACCCAGGGGCTGAAGATGGAGTCGGCGAAGAAGAAGCAGCTTTAGATTTAGCCTCTTCAATTTCCTCCTGGGATTCAGCTAACAAAGCAATAGCCGATCCAACGGCAGCAACACCACCTTCCTCGACCATGATGGCAGCCAAGTAACCGTCATAGAACGTCTCAACGTCCATGTCAGCCTTGTCGGATTCAACAACAACAACACTTTCACCTTTAGAAAGCTTATCACCTTCGGATTTGACCCAAGAAACAATCTTGCCTTCAGTCATAGTAGAACTCAAAGCAGGCATGAAGATTTCGCGGATCTTGGCATGAACGCGGGTGCGGGCTCTTGAAGAGGAAATGTGGGAAGCCCAGGAAGAAAGACGGGGTTTTTGTCGAAGAGAAGAGGAGGAAGTAAGAAATGTGGTCTGGAGAAAGAGAGCCATTGTACGTGAGAGAAGTGGGAGTAGAGTGGTTTGTTTCAAATGGCTGGGTTTTGTTAAGAAAGGACGAATCTTGGAAACATCGAAAGAGGGGGCGGAGGTTTCAACTTCGACTCCAACTTCAACTACCTTACCCGTGAAACACTAGACTTCATTTTTATTTCATTTATGTTTTTTTCTTGTCCTGTGTTTGGTTAATAGTAGTTTGGAAAAAACAACGACGAGTCATATTAGTGGAATAAGGGTGGTGAGAGAGAGAGCTTAGTTGGCAACTTGGCATCTTGCAGATTAGTGGAATAGTGAGATTGTAAAATCGGACCGGTCCGGTCTGATTTTATGATTCCGTATGATTTTAATATTTTTTGTTTGATTTTGATGAGATTCAATTTTTTTACTTGATTTTATTAGATTTATTGTTTTGATTCGCAAAATCGTACTCGTAATTTTGATAACAATGGTCACATATGATATTTATAATTCACAAGTCATATGTCATATTTGTGATTCACAGGTCATGTGTGATTTACCAAAACAATATAGGCAAATGTGTGTTTTTTTACTCTTTACCATAATAAAACCAACTCAACAATTCATAATTCAACTTGGAACACATTTTTAAATTAAAAAAATCAACTCAACTCATAATTCCTAACAAAAACACAATATAAGTCAACTTAACATTTTATTAAATTTAAACTAAACTTATTTATAATTCTTATAACATTAAAGTATATAATATAACTACATCTAAATCACTCCACCTCGTGGACGAGCCCTTTATAGCCTCAACTCATTCAACTTGAGATAGGTCAGTAATACTTGTGGAGGGGTCGACACTAAAATGAACCACATCCCTTTGTTCATGAAAAGTGATATCATTGTCTATTAATGTCTGTTTAGAGACGTATAGCCAATCCAACTTCTTCAAGTCCACCACATCATAAATTAAGTGTATTATTGATCAAGGCACACCTTATCTCAATAACTCCTACATAAAAACATGTTTGTTGCTCTTCAAGCCCCCTATATTAAATAATGGATACAATACACATACAAAAAGTAGCACTCATAATCTATAATAATATGAATAAGATATTTAAAAAATATTATATAAAAAGCTATTGCATATGAATTGATTCTGTCATGGATAATAGGACTCATACTGCATCAAATTACCTAGATGTCTTGAAAAGCACAACTATATAAGTATAATAAATTGGTGCATTATGGGCAAATATCTTTTCATATTGCTATCTAGATTAGTTATCAAATGTTGATCCATAAATATCTAATCTCTCATGGCATGCTAGATATCTAGATGAGTTGCATGAACCATCAAACAATTACATCCTCACTTTCCTTAACGACTGATACTACACAACTCATCATCATAATCAATATAATTTAGGATGTGTTGAGACAATCCAAATTGTCATATTACCCGATCAATATAATGTATCTTATTGATATCAAAGTAGAGCACTAAAACTTTTGTTAACAATAAATCATCTCCCTCTTAGTAAATTGGTGAAGATACTAATACAAATACTTGAAGTAAGACATTTATATTACCATCAAGACATGGAAGATATATATTAGTAATAAATATATGACTAAGAAATAATGGCATGTAACTAATAAAAATAATTTTGTAACTCATACCTAGTGAAGTTATTATGTCCAACTCATTTAGGTAAAATTTATGAATATACGACTTAAAGTGAAATGTCTAACTCAAACCATATAATATGACAAGCCATAAAATCAGTATTATTTTGCATGTAATTAATTTTTATGTAATATTTATATTCAAAAATTTCAATAAATTATTATTATCAAGCTCTTAAGAAAAGTTGCCTCTACATCAAACATATTATTCTCACAACTCTTTAGATGACCTATATGAAGATGTTTCCAAAACATTTACATATATTCACATTGACAATTTTAAGTTAGTATTTAAAAAAGCATTAACATTAACAAAGAAAATTATTTATTAAAAATTATTTGAAATAATTATACATGTAGGAGTAATAGATATATAACTATTTATATTTTTTTTTCATGCATGATTTGAATTGATACACCCTTCAATTATAATTAGGAAAAGACCAAAAGTCTATAATGAGTGTTAAAAAGAATGTTGGCACTACATTGCACTCAATACCTATGAATATTATACCCTCAAACATGTGCATTATATATACTCGAGCATATATAATCATTTGATTCTCTATCACATCTTAAAAAGAGTGAACTATGTCATTAGAGGTCTTAAAAAGAGTGTTCAACCATGTTATCTTGATGATATTGCTTCTTAAAAAGAGTGAACTATGTCTACCTTGCTATCATGTCATTAAGTTTATCATGTCTCTCTCCTCTAGTGTAAACAATGTTTGTCTCTTTTTAAATTTTGATAATTTTTATAAACTTGATGGATATTTATTTAAAGAGAATCTTTTGTGTATGCCAAAAATTATTTAAAGAGAAAGCAAAGAATCCCCCTTCAAGGAATTGTTGGTTGCGAGGGAGGGAGGGAGGGAGGGGTGACTAACAAGGTTAGAAATTTAGAAAAGAAATAAAAAAAAGTTTGAAACTCTCTATTTATAGTATATCTTTTAACTGAACTAGTTGTGTTTGGTGTGCATTAATCGGTTTTAGACTTACGAAATCGATATCAAACCGAACTAGATATTTTTTTTCAAAATTTTGTAATCAGTGTAATCGAGTTTTTTTAATGATCAATTTTTTTGAGTTATTTTTCTATTTTCTAGGTTTAATCAGTTACCCAGTTTTTTTGTACACCTCTAGTTAGTGACATGGCGTAAACATTGAGAAAGAGAAAGGAAAGAAGAACAAAAAATATTGCTAATGAAAAATCTAAACCTTTTATCATGCATGCACTATGTATAAAGGGAGAAGACAAAGAGATGAAGTTGAAACTACTTGTTTGACACTGTGTTTTAAAAATATTTTTGAAAAAAAAATAACTTTATTTTTTACTTTAAATTAAATTTTTTTAGTGTTTTTAGATCATTTTCATGTGCTAATGTCAAAAATAATTTTTTTTAAAAAAAAACATCATTTTGATGCAATTTTAATTGAAAAACACTTTCAAAAGCAATTACAACCACATTCTTAAATAGACACAAAATCATCTTTTTGATCCCTAGAATTAGCCACATGCAGAAAAGTGTTTTGGTAATGCGATCCGACTGGCATTTCAAACAATAAGCACGTTTGTAGTGTTTGATAATGTACAAAACACAAATTAATTCACATGGGACCCACCAAAAAAATCACCGAGACCGTGGTTCACGAGAAAGCATGTTTTTTTATGCTTTTTCTTGCGTTTCATCAAACGAGCATTAAGTCACTATAGTGACTGATTCTTATCAAGAAAAAGGCAGAGATGATGTGCTGCCAAAATAATTCACGCACCTTCATCAAGCAGACAACCCTCCTACGTGATATCAAGTATGACTTTCCCCTGAGTTGTAAAATTCAAACCAACCCCCTTCTTCATTCCCTCCTCCTCCGAATGCCCTCCCTCCTATATGTATAATAACAATTACTACCATAAATCAACAACCACTGTCTCTTTTTGACAATTCAGAACAACAACAACAACGATGACAAGTCCTCTTCTTGCAAGTTCATGATCGCGAACCCTCCTCCTCCTCCTCCTCCAATGGGCACGAACCAGAAGACGTGATGAACCGGAATCTCTCTCTCTCTCTCTCGTCTCTCTCTCCATGGCGACACTTTCTTTCTCCACAAATAGGCTTCCGATGCTTGTACATGCCATCATAAGCCATCATTTTCAACGCCACCACCACAGGAAGAACCACATTGGCTTCCTTTACCCATCGGCATTGGTCATTAAAGCTCTCGTCGTGGTCGGTCGAGCTGCTACTATGCACGTGAATTAATTCACGTGCACAGTAGCGCTGCATTGTCCACGTGAAGAAGACGTGAAAAAAAGCTGGACTTTGGCTGAGCCTACACTTGGCCCAGTCCATTTTTTTTAAAATATATTTTAAAAAAAAAATAAAAAAATGTGTAGATACAGATTAGTCCTAATGGAAGGGAAATATCTATTCGTGATGAAATTTGCAAGTAGTTTGATGGGAGAATAAAAAAAATATGTTTTTTTTCATGAATTATTAATTACATTTTATTTTTATGATTATTAATCTACAAAATTTAAAAAGACAATTTTTATGTATATGTGTGTGTGTTCTTTAAAGTAATTTCACAAGTTGACAACAATACGAAAAATCATGATAACCAAACACACAAAACTGCTTTTTTATCAACCTCAAACTCAACCACAGTTTTAACCAAATACTTCACTACTTATTTTGAAACCGCAGTAAAAGTGCTTTTAATGAAACTACTTTTTTAAAATCTCAACCATAAAAACAAAAACAATACTAAGCACACCTATAATATTTAAAGATGACAGAACATCTAATGCATATGTCGCACACACCAATTTTTTTAATTATTAAAATACTCAAATAACCCTACCCAACCAATTAATTAAAAAAACCAAAAAATAAAATAACACAAATACTCTTTAACCTGGAGCTTGATTATTTGACCTCAAATGTTTTTTTACCGTGTAACAATAATGAAAATGATGAACCATATGATGTTTTTTTTTTTTTTTTTTTTAATTTTAAGAGTAAGAAAGTTATCTTACTATATATTTTTAATTGAAAAATACAAAACTAGTCTTGAAGTTAAAAAAATAATTTCTTCACTTTCCAATATAAACACAAATCTCCTGGCCCCAACGACGGGTTGCTTGAAATTGTGACCGGATAGACGACTGGTCGCTTAGACTCCTAGGAAAAACCTCTATACAAGATAAGCTCCCTACCTGTCAACTACATAGCTAGCTCTAGTTTAGCAGTGAAACGCCAACACGAACTGATGAAGATGGTAGAAATCGTCATGCCCACCAACCTCCACATAAAACCCACTCTCACTTTTAACCCATCAGCTTCCATCTCAACATGGCATCTAAGAAAGAAACCAAGGGGAACAAAAACAAGGAAACTTGGTGCTGTTTTTGCTTCCATTTCTACTTCTTCTCATGACACCATTGGTGAGGAATTGTGGCCAAGGAGTGAACTTTGTGGGAATAATAAGGAGAAGAGAGCAAGCAAGAAAAGGGTATTCTTTTTGGACGTGAACCCACTTTGTTATGCAGGAAGTACACCTAGCTTGCATTCTTTTGCTCACTGGATTTCTCTTTTCTTCTCTCAAGTTAGCCTCACTGACCCTGTTATTGCTGTGAGTCTCCTTTTCTTTCTTACTTTTGATTTTAGTATCATTTTGGGATCGACTGGATTGTTTCAAAGGATTCATTTGGCTATTGAATTGGTTGTATGTGAAAGTGAGATTGTTGTTCATTGAAAGTTGCTGGATATTGTTAAAGAAATGAGGGTATCTGTTGTTAATTGAAAGTTGCTGGATATTGTTAAAGAAAGAGGGTATCTTGCAAATTTATTGACTGATAGAGGCATATGCAGATGACCCAGATAATCAGAATAATAAATGTTCTTGACAATATTTCTTTGAGATTTTAAAGTAACTGTATTGATTAAATATTTGGTTTGCGTTATATAAGTTTCAATTTCTTGATCTTCTCGATACATTGCTGCATATGTTAGACTTTGGAAGAAAAACAAAATTCACTGTAAATTTCAAACTCATCTAGTTTCCAAGCACTGGAACGGAACACAAAGATTTGTCTGAGTTCATAAGTGACAGGTTTGCATTAATCTGGTTGTAGGATGAAAAGAAGGTGCATGTTGCATAGCATGATCTACTTGGAATTCATGCTTCTCCTTTGCAAAAGCTTGTGTTCTAGAGGGGGTTATACAGGAGGTGCCTCAAGAATAGTGTAGGAAAGCATGAAATTACAGACCTCACTTTCTCTGTAATACAACCTAATGGCTGCGACATACTGGATGACTTTGTAGGGAGGGAATGACTTGTTACATTTCCAAATGCATGTATAAGCTAGGTGCCTTCATAACGAAGAACATTTCGTGCATTTATCCATATGTGGTCCCAAATTGTGAATTTGTTGAAATTTATTCTTTTGAGACTGCTTCTCTTACTTGATATATTCTCATTGGAAGGTATCAAAAAATAATTTATCATGATAACTTTCTCTTGGTTAGCTTGCTTGCGCTTAGAAATAGTTGTTATGTGATGGTTTACAGGTTCTTGATGGAGAAGGAGGAAGTGAGCATCGTAGACTGTTGTTACCTTCATATAAAGCACATAGGAGGAAATTCTCAAGAAAATCATCAGCTCCACAAAAATATCCTTCTGAAAGGTCTCATGTTGTCACGGATATTCTTACAAAATGCAATGTTCCAGTAGGTGAACCTTGGTTAACTGTTTCTAGCATTCTATATTTAAAGTTACCTACTTTCAGGTATTTAAAATTAGTTGTATGCTTACAGATTACATTCTGCATGATTGTTGCGCTGTTGTCTTCTAAAGTAATGCTCAGAGAAATTGTGCTGGTTTATGTGTAGTATCATTTACATTTTATGCATGTCTGGAGTTGACATCCTAGAATGGCCGACTCAATATATTTCAGAATTTAAGATATAAAATTATAAAAATCCTCCGTTCCTATAGACAAATACATGTGAATAGGTTGGGTTTCAATCACCATCATGAGAAAACTCACGTTCAAGTTTGAAAAGATTACCATCCTCTCACAAAAAAACTTACTTTTGAGAACAAAATGGTTGATTGTAGCTGTCTGAGAGATCACCTTTCTGTAAAAATTGACAGCATGAGATTTGTGCAGGTTGTAAAAATTGAAGGTCATGAAGCAGATGATGTTGTTGCGACACTTGCAGGACAAGTTCTACAAAACAGACATAAAGTGGTTATTGCCTCTCCTGATAAAGATTTCAAGCAGCTTATATCTGAAGATGTACAGATTGTTTTGCCTATTGCAGAGTTAAATAGATGGTCCTTTTACACACTAAAGCACTACATCTCTCAGTATAATTGTGATCCGTGCTCTGATCTGAGCCTTAGTAAGTGTGAGAAATTTTTTCTGTTTTCTTTTAATTTTTTATAATAAATTTTTTTATGAGATTTGCTTTATGTTCAACATGTATCTTGTATAGCTCACTGAACTTTTATGTGCATATGCTGTTCAATAAAGGTTTTGCAACTTTATAGCACTCACTTATTGCCTAATGATTTAGCACAGTTAATCTTTTTGACCAGCAAGATGATATTAATTGAAGAGACTAGGATAAGGATCCTTCCTCGACTGTAGGAAAGAGTTGATGAAATATAGGAAAGTTTCAATTGTTGCATTTTAGTGGGGGATTACGTCCTTAACACAAGTTGCTCCACTCTATTTTTCAGCAGCTAGTGCAACCTACTTCTACTTTTCTACATGAGCTGCCCATAACTTTTCTAATTGGTGTTAATTGTGTAGGATGCATTATGGGTGATGAGGTTGATGGTGTACCTGGGATACAAAATGTGGTTCCTGGATTTGGTCGAAAGACTGCTCTAAAGCTTTTGAAAAAGCATGGTTCATTACAAAATTTACTAGATGCAGCAGCAGTACGAACTGTGGGTAAACAATATGCACAAGATGCCTTAACAAAGCATGCTGATTACCTGCGAAGGAATTATGAAATTCTTGCACTGAGGAGGTAGTTTGTTTCTTTTATATATCCATAAATTTATTTTCATACACATTATCCTAGTTCTTGGTGTTTCTTGCTGCATCGTCATTGCAACAATAAAAGAGCAAATTCAGGTTCCCTTCTTTCCCATTGCATCATTGTCTATTGTATTTAGCTGTTGATGACCATGGATCACACTTACATACAGGGACGTTGATGTTCAGCTAAAAGAGGAATGGTTGGTTGAAAGGGACAGATGCAATGATTTAATTATTTTATCCAACTTCTTCAAGTTGTTGGAACAAAGCAAAAGACCTACCTACCGAAGGGGGTTCACATTCTAAAATTGATCAAGCCCCCATTGGTAAGCTTTGAGGTTAGAATACGATGAGTTGAAGATCATCTCTCCAGTATCACTGACAAACATCCTGATATTCAAGAAGACAACCATGGTATGCATGTTTTGAATGTGAAAAATCTTGAAACGGGAGAACACACAGAGATGGGAGGAAAAAAGAAGAAAAAGAATAGAACTTTCAGATGTTGCTACTAACACATATATAATGCTTAAACAGATGGCTTTATGTCAGAAATCTTATATCAGCTGGTCATAATGTCCCAGTAAAGCAAACAGTGAGCTTGAAAACGAATAGTTTAGCAACTGGTATGGTGAAGACCACGGCCCCATATGCAAGAGAGGTGCAGTGCAGAAGCATGATTATGGAGAATAGAGAAGTGGCTGTTGCATCTGTGGTTCCACACATGGCTACTCCAGCAATGTACAGCCGGGTTTTTTTTTTTTTTTGATTTTGGTGCCCTCTCCCACTTCACTGGGACACAATGTTTTTAGCTACTTGGCACACAGGAGAGGGTTAACTCAACTGGATAGCAAGTTATATAGGTAAACAGCATTCTGGTACTGGAAAGACATTCTATAAGTTATGGAGTTTTCCAATGATGCAAGGCAGCTGTCTCTCTTACCAAAGACAACTCTATTGTTGTTTTGGGAAGTTAAGACCCAATTTCAGTTTATAATTCTCCAACGAGAACTGTAATTTTTATTAATTGCAATAGTGAGTACAGATGTAATACGGGTTCTCTCAATTACTTTTGGCATGTTTGAGAGTATGGTTGTGGTAGTTTTTTAAAATATTTATCGTATTGAAATATATCAAAATAATGTTTTTTTATTTTTTAAAAATTATTTTTGAAATCAGCACATCAAAATGATTTAAAATTCACAAAAATATATTTATTTAAACTAAAAAAAATAAAATTAAATTTCAGTTAAAAACTGGTTGAATCGCAATGCTAAATATGCCCTTAGTCCTTTTGAAATGATGACAATTCAATGGCTAGGGCTTCTAATATTTGGCCCAGTTGATCTCTGTGCTCGTTTTTTTTTAATCCATCTTTTTGTAAGACAGCAATCGTTTTTTTTTCTTCTTTGTCACAGATGAAATTTACAAATTTGTTAAAGTGAATATGTGCACTTTTGGGTTCAATTTCTTAAAGCTTTCTTATGCCAGTTCAATCTGAAAGTAGAACAAAAACAAAAATCAAAATCATGGTAAGAACAATGCCCTTTTTGTATTAGTCCTAGAAAAAGAATATAAATAAGAGGAGAAGAGAAGCTGCTAATTCTTAAAGAGCCCTCCTTTAAATGAAAAGAAACCAAACGCAGCCTTATCTTCTTTTGTTGTCAGTTGACACACTACAAGAGAACTTTATCCTAAACCACCAACGAACTCTGTAGAGAGTACAGTACATATGTGTTAAAGAAAAAGAACTCAAATTCACAAAAAAATTATACAGAGGCAACACATAAATCAGTTTTTACTCCAAAGTAATCTCCCATATACTGTGAAATCAAAGAAATATGCTTCTCCAAACCACCATCTCATCATCTCCACCTCTACAACACCTCCACCAGCATCCTCACTCTCTCTTACCATTTGGGTCTCTCAAGTTTAGGCCCCGCAAGCTCTCTCTTCAGGTACCATATTTCCAGATCGTTTTTAAACTACCCTGGTTTCTTAAAGTTGAAATGCTTTCACTTTCTTCATCTTGTGTTTTTTTCCTTTTCTATTATGTCGTAGTCTTTCTTGGTAGATATAAACTGTTATTGTATGAACATGTCATGGTAATGGAGTTATTCTTTAATGTAAGTTTTAACATATGGAATTATTGAAATGAAAATAATATTACTTGGGAATTTTTTGCACATCCTCTCAGGCCCTTTTTCAGCACTTTAGTCCACCAGATTTGACAAATTGTAGGGCTGGCCATGGACTGAATGTCACTAAGTCTACTAATTTCCAGGTATGTATTCCAACAATCTCTTTGCTTCAATAGTGGCTATATTTGAATTTTATGAGTCCAGGGTTGTCATCAAATATGAATCTCTTCATCAGAATTTCCCAAAGAAATTTACAATCTAAATCTCCATAGTCATTTTTAACCAACACTTCTGTTTTCTCTTACAATATTTGATGATAAAGCTTATACTCTTCTTTAGGATTGAAGGTGCAATAGAGACTTTGTGAACTCGTAGTTGGTAAAGGGTGGTTAGGTTTTGAATGTATGGTCTGTTCTTGGAAAGACAGTATATAACAAGTTTGATTGATGGAACATCTTGGCGGATTTTGTATTTGGCCGAGATTTTATCGATATCAGTTGACTTGAATACTCGTCCACATTTTTGTTTTATTTGTGAACTTGAATAAATAAATCTTCAAGTATTGATGTAAAGATATTAGTCAAGGTATTCTTTTGTAGTGTACTAGATTTATGCACTTGAGTTACGAATTCTTAAGGTGGCACAGAAGTGGAAACTGAAATCTGTGGGATACGTTTTCCTTTGAAAATAAACCCGAGCCAAGCAAGAGCACATGTGGCTTAAGCCTAAATCATTTATGACTCTTCAACTTCCCGCTATATAAACTAAAAGAAAATCTTGTATTTTCTCAATGTGAGATAGAAGGTCCTGAGTTTTCACAAAAACATGCTAACCAAGGTTTCTTTTTATATAAATTTCTTATTCACCTACTATTCATTTTAATCATATTAGTGCTCCATGTCAAAGAACTCTTTGTCGGAGAATAATTTCCAATAAATTTTAACCCTAAAATTGAGTGGTCTTCTGGTCCCAAATTGTCCCATTAACCATGTTTCTTAAAATAAATTTCTAACAAAGGTTTCCTCTTTGAGCATCATGTTCATCAGCCTCCTCTTGGACTGGAGTGAATTAATTTTACTCTCCCTAGCAATAGCTCTAGTTGCCACGAATCGAGCTTGAATTTATGGTGGTATAACAGATTCAGGTTCAGAGAACACTGCAGCTTTATGCTCAATATGTATTATATGGGAAGAGCAGAAGGGAAGGGAAGATGGCTCTTTGAGAATCATGTTTATCAGCCTTCTCTTGGACTGGAGTGAATTAATTGAATGCTCCGTAGCAATAGCTCTAGTTGAGCTTGAATTTATAGCGGCGTAACAGATTCATGATCGGAGAAAACAGCAGCTTTATACTCAATATGTATTATATGGGAAGAGCGGAAGGGAAGTGCTTTAAGAAGAATGACTAGAACTTTTTTTTTACTGAGAAACAGTTTTTGTTCCACTGCTGGCTTGACTGATTTGTACTTTGTATAGGTATCCAGTACATATTTTTGTATAATAGCAATTCGGTGTAGCTCTTGGGGTCTCTCATCTTCAACATATCCTGCTTTCATTTCATAAGTTACAGTTCCCTTTGGTAAAGATTGTTGCCTAATCATATAATAGATGGCTATTGCAACAAATTATATGTGTAACCAAAATCATGGTCAACCAGTTCAATCCAAGTGTTTTGATATCAGATATATCGGTCACAGCCAAACAGTCTGTGGAGAAGCACTATTCCTTACAAGTTATGATTGTCCTCCCTTTCTTCTGTGGCTTATGCTGTGAATCTGCTGAATGATTTTCATTATCTTTCTATGCTAATTTATGCAATTTTAATAGAATCTTCTTGTTTAAGGCGATGTACATTTTACAATACTGATTTCGCATTCTCTTGTGGGTGAAGGCAGATACATGGAAATGACTTACTAATGGGATCCTCTAGCTCACCAAGTACAGAGAGTATTCCCTCTTCTCACTTTGATTTTTCATTTCACCCTGATTTTTGTGGCTAAATTAAATTTATGTGTAGCAAATGTAGGAGTTTCATCAACATCCTCAGATCCTCATTTTGTACTGCTCTTTTATAATCATTTATCTGGTTTGTAATGTTAAACCACTCCTTGCTTTGATTTTTATTAAGAGCTTGCTGAATACCCTTATACTTAACAGCAAGGATCCTTTTGAAACATCCTATTATTGTTGTTATGTCTTGAGCTAACTGAATAATGATCCAGATATACCAATCTTGTTTGAGACATAATCATAGTGACAAAAGATTCATTATGGGAATCAATATACAACATGCATCTAGACATGTATGCCCGTGGCTGCGTGCACAAAATATTATTCAAGTGGTGGGCACGATTCTGAGTAATCAGGAATTGATAATATCTTCAAGATTATTAGGTATTCCTAATTGAAATAGAATGGACACTGCTACACACACATGCTCATTCTCACGCGTGCATGCCCCATCTAGTTCTGTTCATAACTTTGGTCTTTAACATTGTTGCTTTCCAGACTGTATTTGCCATTCATATCATACAAATCTGGTTCTGCAGATTTTTATCCTTAGCTTATTCTTACCCTTCCCGTGACTGCTTCCTGCCATCCTATATCACTTTCCAAATTGAAGGCATCGAAGAACATCATAAAAACAATTGTTATTGTTTGGTGATTCATTTGCACATTCAACGATGCCAACTCACTGTTTAACTTTTCTTTTCTATTTCATAAGTAATAACATAGTCAAACCATGAGTTAATGAACTAGTTAAGCGTGATAATGTACTGTTATCAGCCAATTAGAAAAAAATGTTTATATTAGAGTTCATCATATTTGGACTCCTCAACAAGAGCAGCATGAAGGTTTTTATTCCCTTACATTAGCCATTAGTGGGAAAAAAGGATCTCTATTTATAGGCAAATGATAGCAACGTCTGATGCTTCTTGGACATGCTATTTGCCTTTTGCTTGCTAACTTTACTTTTGTTTTTATCCCATCTTCTTAATATCATAACTGTAATGCAGGACCCTCGAGGAACCTTCAGAATATTGAAGACAATGAGTGCATGAAAAGAGTGATAGTTTCAGTGCTCTCATTTGGACAAATCTCATTGTTAACTTCTGTACAAGTGGCACATGCAGGAGAAAGTATCAAACCAGATGCACTTTATGAGGTTGGGGAGTTATTTGAACTGGGAATCCAGCTCTCTTACCTTCTTTTACTTTTAGCTTTGCTAGGGGTTGGAACTTTCTTTGTGATTCGTCAAGTCCTAATGCGTAGAGAGCTTGACCTTTCTGCTAAAGAATTGCAGGCAAGTCCTTCTTTGTACTATGTGCTATACTTTTCAAGTCATCTGCATTTTGTAGTGCAATACGATCTTGTTATTATTTTGTGTTTGCCCTTTTTAATTTCAGGAGCAAGTAAGAAGCGGTGATGCCACTGCAACTGGACTATTTGAACTCGGTGCAGTAATGCTTAGGAGAAAATTTTACCCGGCTGCTACTAGATATTTGCTTCAGGCAATTGACAAGTGGGACGGTGAGGATCAAGATCTTGCCCAGGTAATTATTGCATCTTTCTTCCTGTTTTGCAAGCACCAAGTAATGCTGTTGCCTAGGGGTAATTGCATCTTGTTCGTCCTAACATGCAT
Source organism: Salix koriyanagi (assembly GCA_029228605.1). Classification (NCBI taxonomy): domain Eukaryota; kingdom Viridiplantae; phylum Streptophyta; class Magnoliopsida; order Malpighiales; family Salicaceae; genus Salix; species Salix koriyanagi. The sequence continues at coordinate 11,518,576 of CM055339.1, forward strand.
ACGCTGTCTTAGGGAAAGGAAAAGTTCGTGTGCTTTATCATATTGGTTAGTCCAAGTTCATATGTTCAGATTGTGTTCTACAAAAACATCTACAGAATGGTTTAATGTTGGTTTGTATTTTGGAAATTTACAATCATCCCAGCTTGTTACCGCAACCCTTTCGACTGTATGTAACACTAACACAAGGAGAAAGTTGCTATAATCTAGTTTTGAAATTGCAAACAAAGATTAGGAGATCAGAAATAAGAACTTAATTAAGATCAGGGTTTAACTTTTGAGCAAATAAGATAAGATAGGGCGCGCTCCATTATATATCTTACACCAGTATGTTATCACTGTACACGGATGAATTTGACGACAAATTCATTCAACCTCTCAAATGTTTGAATAGGTTTATACCAGTATGTTATCACTGTACACAGATGAATTTGACGACAAATTCGTTCAACCTCTCAAATGTTTGAATAGGTTTACACCAGTATGTTATCACTGTACACAGATGAATTTGACGACAAATTTGTTTAACCTCTCAAATGTTTGAATAGGTTTACAATGCGCTTGGTGTAAGTTATATTCTTGATGGGAAGCTTGAGAAGGGAATCAAGCAATTTGAAGCTGCTGTGAAGCTTCAACCAGGGTATGTAACAGCCTGGAACAATCTCGGTGATGCCTATGAAAAGAAGAAAGACTTGAAATCAGCTCTAATGGCATTCGAAGAAGTGCTGCTCTTTGATCCTAACAATAAGGTGGCAAGGCCAAGAAGAGATGCTTTGAAAGGAGAAGTTACAAATGTACAAGGGAGTTCCAATGAAGTCTAAGGATAGATGAATTTACAGTCATAAGGTTATCAAATTTTTCTTTCTAATTTTTGTAATCTTAACCAATCCTTAACTTTTGTTCCTCTAGTATTCTCTATGTTTTTTCATCTTTTTCCTAATTTATTACAAGTCCAAACTCCACCAACCTTTTCATGTCTGGATAAGTTGAATGTATAATTGTCGGTGTTCTAGCACTTGGGAAGGTCAGAGTTTTAGTTGTAAGAGTTTCAATGATGAAATTTCTATTGGTTTGATTTGAAAAATAAATAAATAAATTTTATTTTTTAAAAAATAAATATTTTTAACGAGAAAAATTTAATACTTTTGGGGGAAAAATCTTCAAAACTTTATGATTTATTTTTCTTTTTCAAATACTCGGTCATATTTTTTTTTTAATTTATAAGAATTTTTTTGAGAAGATTTAAGCTTTTTAAATTATTAAGAAATTAAAAAAAGATCTATTTTATTATAAAAGAAAAACAAATTTCAGAAATACTTAACCACTAAATATTTCTAAGACTCAATAAATAAAAATATCGAAAAATTTATTTAAATATGTAATAATATTTTTTATCTCCTAAAATTTATTTATTTTTGAAAAATATTAAATGGTTTTGTATTTTGTATTTTCTAATTTCTTAAAAATTTCAGACTCTTAAAGACTATAATTTTTGAACTTTTATTTTCTTAATTTTGTATTATAAATTTATTGATTTTTATTTCAAAAATATTATTTGACTATTTTGTTTTCAGTATTTCTGAATCATTGATCACTTCACAAATTTTCACTAGTTTTTTAATTTATCTGTATTAAACATATTAAAAAATTTGAAGTTTTAATATTCCTTAAACCTTTCGAAGCTTTTTACTATTTTGTTTTATCTCTTAAACATTTTCAATTTTTCATTTTTATATTCACCTTATTATTTAAAGCAATTTAGCCCATTTGAGTTGAGCTGAATAAATGTTTTAAACATAGGGCTGAAATTGATCAAATATTTTTAAAATAAGCTCATTTGTCGAATTGAGACAAACTCCAAGACAATTGAAGGGTTATTTCCATTGATTATACATTAATTATTCACAAATGTCAGTGTAATTGTTCCTTATGCTTTATTTTCACTTTTGGAAATGTGTAATATAAAGTTTTTAACATATATATTTATGTGAAATTTAAAGGCTTGACTTAAATATATTTTGTATTGTGGTACTAATTTCTTTTTAAAATAGTTTTTGCTTGATTAATATATTAAAATATTTTTTTATTTTTTAAAAATTTATTCTCGACATCAGTTGTGGAAAAAATTGATTATTTTTTTTCAAAAATATTTTTGAAAAGCAAAATCAAAAAATTCTATTATATTTATTTATTTATTTCAAACTATTTTTTTTTCAAAACATTTTTGAAAAGCAAAAACTCCAAGACAATTGAAGGGTTAATTCGATTAAAAAAATATTTGATCAATTTTGAAACATCTTTAAGAGTTTTGGATAGTGTTCTGAAACCCAGGTGTTGGATATTCACCCAACACCTTCTCGTGGGTTTGAACCGAGATATTAAAGCATGCTCTAGGGTTTTTTTGTGAGCTCGGGCGCATTACTCAAGCCTAACCTTAATAGGTGTTTCTTGGCAAGTTTGTACCTCCTTTTGAGTCCAAAAACATGTTCTAAGTCCTTTATTTTTCTTTCTCATTAATATTTATGTAAGATATATTCATATCTATTAATGTTTATTAATACTTGTGTAAGAGATATTCTTTTATATTCATGCTTATCATTGCTTGTATAAGATATATTTGTCTCTTATAAATATTATCACTGTAAAATTACTCTTTAGTCCTTTCATAAAAAAAGAGTTCAAGAGCTATAAATACAACCTAAACTACCAAGTAAGAGGTTTAAACTTTTCTACATAAAAAATATAGATTGTTTACAAGAACAACTCAGTTCTAAGAATTTAATGCTCTTCAACCTATTTATTACATTTTTTTTTCTATAAATGTACTAACTTTATTAAAAGAGAATATTTTTTTTTGCAAGTAGAGATATTTATTAAATATAGTTTCTTTATTATATTAGAAAAAAGAGTTATTAAAAAAGACACTTGATCAACCTACCATAATTCAATCACTAAAAAAAACCTTATTCTACTAATATATCTAAGTTCGAAATTTCAAAAAAAAAAAAATCATTTTGATTTAAAAATAAGAAGTTTGTATAGACATGAAACCCTATTTAAATTGAGTTTAAGATCAACGAGTCCCCCCCCTCTCAACTCTTCAAGCTTTAAACATCTCTAGATCAAGAAATCAAGGGGAAGAAGAAACTTGCTTCAGGCTTTGCTCAAATAAAAGAAAATATATACCAAAGAAAGATTCTAAGATGGATTATATTATAGATCCTTGACTGTTAATTATGAATAGAATTATCCCTTCAAATCAATTTTCAAAACATATATAACCTCCTCGAGCTGGTTTCAAACATAAAAAAAGGGAAAATGATCGTCCAAAATGTTTTTACAGACGCTATCTAAGTGAATCCCACAGTATCCATCCTTTCAAACACATGTAAATAAAATAAAATAAAGTCAATAGATCGATATAGCCAATCAAATTTGAATTCGACAAAAATATGAAGCTACATATGCATGCCACCCACTCAAATTAATCACTAGCCTAAAACTTAACTAATCTTACTTCTTTTTTTTTGTATGGAAGGAAACTCATCTCTAAGAAAAGATATAGACTTTAGGTGAGCGAGTAAAATCCTGATTATTTTAGATTTTTACAAGGGGTGTATGTATTGACTTGACTTGATACTTGCTGTGCAGATTGCAAGTCCTCTTGACTGATCACTATCTCCAGTGCTACAGTTAACCTGCATATCAAGGTTGTCAATTCCGTTTCGGTTGATGCTTTGTTTTTTCAATTGCAATTGAATGTTTTGGTTTTGGAGTCTTTCGGCGTGCCATTTCGAGGTTGTATTGTTTATGTGTGTGTGTATATATAATTAAATATATTAATTCAAAAAAATATATAGTTCAAATCCAAAAATAAAATTATATAGAATTGTGCAATTTAATCTAAAAAAACACAATAAAATGATTTTTTTTGAACAAAATTATGAATATGTACAATATTACAAGAATGTCATCATCAAACTCGCAAGGTCATTATATTCTCTGATTGCTTTGCAATTTGAATATAATAATTTTACGAGGAGTCTCTCTCTCTCTCTCTCTCTCTCTCTCTCTATATATATATATATATATATATATATATATATATATATATATATATATTTAAAAGACTCCTCGTAAAATTTCATCTCAATCTAACGGTTGAATCAAAAAATATGATTGATTTTTTTTAAAATTATTTATTATTTAAAAAAAAACACTATTCAGCCAAAGACGGAACGGGCAGAACAAAACCAAAACATTTCAGACGGTATTTGGCCGAAAAATTCAGAATTTAAAACCGAGATAAAAATAATATTATTTTATCTCTTTTTTTTAACTAATACGAAACGTTTTGACTATTTCAACCGAAACAAAACTGACAAGTGTGCCTTTGCTTGCATGGAGATGCAATAAATCATGCCTCACCGCCAGCTCTGTCCCCTCCTGTCTTCCAAGGGATGATTTATCTTTCTTAAACAAATCCAAAATTATTTAATATTATCATGAAGGTCTCAAGATCTCAATATCCAACATGCAGTCCTGCAGAGTAAGTCTTTTTTTCTGCATTTTGATAATCTTGGAACTATAAAATTGAAGCTCGCTGCTGCAACACCAAACCTTCTCGGCAACCATGTTGAGTTCAAGTCATGCCACCACCATGATCCACTTTTTATGCTGAGTTTTTATATTTAGTTTCCATCAAGTCATTCACATGAAAATATTAGATGGGGAGATCAGATCAAGCAATATCTGTTAGAGAAATAATATAAATCATATTATAGAGCCTCACTTACAAAGCTTAAGTTTTTAGGTGAGATGGTTCCTTAACGTGGTATCAGAGCCTTGTTGACTCATCGATCACGAGTTCGAATCTCACCACCCCCATTCTATTTGATAAAAACCAAGCACAAGATGATGTGGGCCTGTGCAAGTTTCAAGCTCAAAAGGCTTTCACTTGAGGGTGTGTGTTAGAGAATAATATAAATCATATTATAGAGTCTCACTTACAAGCTTAACCTTTTAGATGAGATGATTCCCTAACAATATCCAGACTAATTATATATTAAAGAAAGGAATGATGGCAAAGTGGGGTTAAAAAAAAAGAAGAAAAAAAAAGATAGGAAAGCTTTGCTTTGCTTTGTGGGTTAGTATTCCTTTTGCTCGAAAGAGAGCACCGACGAGCCATCCTTTCATCGCACATTTTCATTATGATGAGCCATTGAAGCTCTCCATTTTCTAACAAAGATTCTCTTTCGCCTCTCGAGATCATCAGCCAGCAGCTTTCAGCATCCACTTCTCGTCACTGCTTATGTCATTTTATGAAATCATACATGTCAATTTTGTCACATTATGCCAATTACAAGGCCATCTCTATCGTTTTGGTCCACACCTCAATAATTTTTGTAGGTACGTTGAACTAAAAACATACACGGGTTTTATTTAACAGTTTGAGTTTTTAGATGAGATGCTTTACTGATATGATATCAAATTTTTTTGACCTAATAATCATGAGTTCAGATTTCACCATCTCATTCTATTTGCTAAAAATTAAATACAAGTTAGTGTAAGCCTATGCAAGTCTTAAACCTAAAGAGTCTTCATTTGAGGAAGAAGTGTGTTAGAAATAATATAATTTATATTTCTGAAGTCTCACTTAACAGGTTAAACTTTTAGGTGAGATGGTTCCTTAACATGGTATCAGAACCTTGTTGACCAAACGGTCACGAGTTTGAATCTCACCATCCTCATTTTATTTGATGAAAAAACCTAAGCACAAGGTAGTGTGAAATTTCAAGCTCAAAAGGCTTTCACATGAGGAGATGTGTTAGAGAATAATATAAATTATATTTTGGAGCCTCACCTAATAACTTAAGATTTTAGATGAGATGATTCCTTAACAGTAGTATGCTAGAGAAAAATATAAATTATATTTTAAAATTTCACCTAACATGTTAAGTTTTTAAAAGAGATGATTGTTTAATAATCGTGTTATGTTTTGTTAATCAATAATTAGTGGATGTTTCAAGATTTGCCAAGGAGTAGGTGTATTAATCAATGTTTTGTAAGAAACTCATAACAACAAATTTAGGTCTGTAATTATGTTTTCATGGGTTTATTAGAAATCTTTGATTAATTAATACCCTACCAATTAATATGAGTTTTCCTCTTATTATTATGAGGAAAAATAATATATTTAAATACATGAAGCTGAGATGTTATGATTAAAGATTGATAGAGAGAAAAGAAATTAAATATCTAAATAATAATAATTCAAATCAAGATATGTTTTAGATTAAATAAATAAAAAACTTATTTCTATTTAAAAGTCAATCAGACATAGACATTCCAACCATAATGGATTGGATTAGAGCACATTTGTGGGCATTACATTGACGGTTAAAATCTCGAGGGTTGATGCGATGGGAGAAAAACGTTAGTTCTAAAGATGGTTAATTTCATTTTGTTTAGTCGGAAATAATCGATATATTTTGTTCTAATTTAAAAAATAGAATAAATCAATTTTTTTTTATTTTACTTGAAATCTTAGTTTGTTCCGGAAATTCAATTTAAATGAAATGTTCCAGTTTTGTTTTGCTTGTTCTGTTGTGGTCACATAGTGTTTTTTTTTATAAATAATATATAGTTTTATAATATCAATCATAACTCTTAATCTGGCAGTTATATTGAGATGAAATTTTACGATGAGTCTTTTTTTTGTTGTTTTTTTTTTTTTTACCAAAATAAAGAAATCAAAGTTTAGGATTATAACTAAACTGTAGAGAAAATGTTGATTCCATAAATTTTGAATGTTAATAAGTATTGACTATTGTGAAAAATAACATTCTAAATAGGTTTATCCATGTAATTAATAAAAATAAATTAAGATTTTGAAATTTAATTAAAAAATAAATAACTTTTGAATTTAATTTGGACATACTCGCCCAAACTTCTTGATCATAGTCCATCCATGAATAATATATGATGCTAGACATTCCATGTTAGTTGCTATGTGGAATGCCACTCGTATACATCATGTTCAAGTCTTGGGACTATCACTTAGATTTTTCTTTTCTTTTTAATAATGGATTTAACCTTCACTAACACACAACTAACCTAGAATTTAAAATTATATTTGTTGCTGGGAAAAAATAATAATTATATTGACTAATGGCAGCTAGTGGAGGCTTTGCTTTTCTTGATCTTCTGTTAATTTTATTAAAGTTTATTTTTTGTAAAAATAAAAGTCATGCGCGAGGATGTTTACATGAGATGGAAAAAAAAATGTAGTTAAAATAATAGTTTTAATGTGCTTATCTGAATTATATAGAGATAAAACCTTCAAAATACAACTAATTTCTGTAAATTTTTGAAAGAATAAGAAAATAAAAGATAGAGAAAATAAAATATATTTGTTTTTATATATGTTATTTGATTTAAACTGGATAAATTCCATTCAATTTTATCTCAATAGTTACAAATGTTAAAATTAAATATAAATAAATAAAATAAATAACCTCGAGGGAACAATATTCTCACTTACATTTTTAATTATAAATATCCAAATGTCACCTTTTGATATTATAAATATCCATAAAATAACATTAGAGAACCCACTAGAAGAATCCATCCACCCTAACTTTTATTTAATTCAATACACTCTAGAAATCCACACTTGTAAGCATTGAGGAAGGAATATTTCTTTTCAATGTGAAATATAATGTTTTTTATTCATTTGCAAAGTACACCATTAAAAAAGATTACAAGAGAAGTAGAAGGACTTGTACGTACAAATATATATATATATATATATATATATATATATATATATATTATCACATGAAATAACGTGGTTTAAAAATAATGATTCAATAAATTAAGTGATCCAAAGTCTCGACAATAATGTTTTGGAGACAAATAGGGTTTAGAAGGATAAGCATCTACAAAATAAAAGAGGCATTTCTTTTTTTTTTTTTTTTTTTGTATGAAGAAAAAACCAACCAATAGCTCCCAAATTATAATTGAAAAATACAGTTGAAAAATGTTGCTATGCTATACATCATCAGGTTGACTAAGACAACAACGACAAATGTGATCTTGAAATAAGCCAGTGATGTGGTGGTATCTTTCACCAATTTTATAATCAAGTGACAAATTTAGTGGATTGGATTATATATATATATAGATATATATAATAATGTGAGTGTTTGAACTAGCTTGCATGCACATCGACTAATCTCACGAGCTCTAAAATTTGACGACCATATAAGTTTTCAATAACCATCATAGTAGTAATTACAGAGTTTTTCAGAAATACAAAATGACACTTGCTATAAAAATAATATTTAATCTAATTTGAGGGTCTGAAATTTCTATAAAAATAATATTTTTTTTATTTAATCTCATTCGAGGGTTTGAATTCTTATGAGGAAGCTCAATTGTGTCTTCTTGACCATTATTATAAGTTCTTATTCCTCTTTGGTGTTGAATCTCTGGCCATGAATATCAACGAGGTGGGTCGCGATATGGTGGTGGAGGAGTTCTATGCTGACTTTTCATTCTTTCTTTATTTTTATTATTAATTTGGATATTCTTACAATGTATATCTCAATTAATCTCATAAATTTCTAAAATTAATGATTGTATAAGTCTCTAATAATTATTATATTAGCAGTCATATAATTCGAATTTAAAATCATATTGACATAGCTGAAAAACACAAAAGAATACGACTAACGTCAATATTTTGTATAATATTCTAGGATCCCCATAAACGAGAGAAACTCTCAAGAAACTTTGAAATTTTATTTAACAAATCAATGCCTCGGCCATAAGGCTTACAATTATATTTAAAGTGAAAACCCTAGCCCTAACACCTGTTGGACAAGAAAACGGAACTAATTATTAAAAATTATCAAAAATTACAAAATTGAGATAATTGAGGAAATTAAAATTGCTAGAAATCCTGAGCAATCCCGAAATTGACGGAAATTGATTCAGACCTGGAAATCAAGAGTTATGGCCAAAACAAAACTTTCCTAAAATAACAAAAACGATGATTTTAGGGCTAAACGACGAAATTCAGCTTAAAAAAGGTATTCATCAACAACAAAAGCTGTTAACAAATGTCGGACTCGACGGAGTGAGTTTCGAGTCATTCCGATTTCAATGTCTAGACTGCTGGAAAATTCAATTGCCCTTTAAATTTTAAAGTGTTCACTTCAACATGTACACTTATACCACTTGTTATAAATAAAATAAAAAAAAACAAACTCTTTAATTTCAAGATATTATTACTGGTCAGCTACTATATTCTATATTGTTGCTGACTTTTCATTCTTGGAAAGCTGCCAGCCATGCATGAGCATAAATGAATTGATAGTCTGACCTCCTTCCCTTATTCCTTTACGCGGTGGCGTGATAGCTTCAAAGTTTTAAAGCAAAGTGGCAGCCACTTCAAAGCTCTGTTAGCGTATTTGGGTTCCACTTATTCTGCCTCCTAGAATTGTGCAGCATAAATCTTTATGTTGACGGTGCTATTCCTAGGCATGGTGGAGTGGATCACATTTTAATGTTGCTCAAATCTTTGATTTAGGTCAAGAAAATATATCACTTTATTTTTCATATCTTTATCTTCTTATGGTATCAGAGCTTGAGATCATGGGGTTGGAATGGATTTTGATTTCATTTCATTTGCTAAGCTGTTTGAGAGGGTGGTACAACCGTCGTTTTCTTTTCTTTTTTTTTCATTTTAAATGAATTTTTTTGTGTTTTTAAATCATTTTGATGTATTGATGTCAAAAATAATTTTTTTAAAAATAAAAAAATATCATTTTGATGTATTTCTAAATGAAAATCACTTTCAAAAGCAACTGCAACCGCCCTCCTAAACAGGCCCTACATCTTAGCCCCAAGCGTCTTTTTCGTAGCAAGTTTGAGAAGGTATTAAAAACAGGTTTGAGAGTATGGTTGAGGTTGTTTTTGAAAGTATTTTTGTTCAAAAATATATCAAAATAACATTATTATTTTTTGATATCAGCACATGAAAAATGATATAAAAAATACTAATTGTTTTTAATATAATTTTTTTTTTCAAAAACGATTTTGAAATACAATGTCAAACACCCTCTAAAATAATTGGATAAGCTCTGTTTTTTTGGGAAGAGAAACCTATTGGAGAAAACCAAGCAAATCTTTCAAAATGATTTACCTTCCATCAGCAGCTTCCAATTCTAATGAAAATGTCGATGAAATATTCGTCGTGGATTTTGTATTGGAAACTCTGTTGGTAACATTCCGGTATTTTGTTGTAAAATTTACTAATGGTTTTCTCTGTCTACTTATCCGTTAATAAACACTAATGAAAACATTCCATCATTATATATCGATTGGATTATAATGGGTAGAGAAGGAATAAAAAAATACTCAAAAAATACTGTAAGATGATGTGTGACTTTTATATACACAATTATCGATGAAAATTGTCCATTGGTAATTGTTGGTAGTAAATATAGCGAGGGAATTACAATGGGATTCAAATTTACTATTTTTTTTAATAAAAAATAACATACTTTAATATGTTAATTTATTTTGCATATTTTTTAAGTATATTAATTTTGTTTGTGTGTTTACTTGTTTTATATTATTTTCTCATATACATTTGTTGTATGAATTTATGATTTGTACATGTTAGGGTTAGTTTTAGATTTTAAAGAATTGTGTTTATTTGGTTAATGTATTTAATTAATATATAATTATTGTATATAGGTTTGATATGAGTAATAGAGAATCATTCATGGATATATCGAGCGTAAGATAAATTATTGCAATGAGGTTCAGGGTTTTATTAACTATGCAATATCTAATTCGATAAACATTAATGGAGGTGCTATTAGATGTTTATATAGAAGGTGCATAAACAAAAATTTATCGATCCAGATATTGTCACGATGAATCTTCTATGTGTTGGTATGCATATAGAGAAAAAAATTATTCCTCACGAGACCATGGTAGCAAGGATGGTTGGGTTAACTTTTGGTTTCAACAACATGCATGAACTTGTAGATGTCAACAATAACTCTTATAGAAATATGATTATAGAAATGATGAGAATGAATCAGAGTGGTGCAGATTAAGTTTCAATCATAGATAAAGAACATAATGCGGACGCGACCAATTTTTTGATCTTGTAAAAAGACAACAAAGAGCATAATGCTTTATTTTGTTGAGTATTTTATTTAGTGGGCTATAAACTCAAGTACTTGTTCTAGTTAAGGTTTTAGTATTCTATCCCACTTTTCTAAATGTTAGGGACTATTATAAATTGAATAAAATTTGCATACCATTTTAACCTTATTTTTTTCTTCTTTATCATTTTATTCTATTTCTTTGATTTTTCTTCTTATTAGCTTCTTCTTTTCTTTCTTATTAGGTTTTCAATCTTCTCTTGTGCCATATCACAAGGCTAATAAAAGTGACGCTTGTGTTAATTTTATGGTGGTTTAGCGGGGGTAAATCTGTTTTTCCTCCTAATTTTTCTCTTTCTACTAATCTTGGGATTCACGCCTACTTTTTCAAAATTCAATTGTGCTCTCTCATTTGTATTTGTTTCAAATTTTGCACTCAATAATCTGAGTACTATTTGAGATGGTTTTAATGCTTCTTGAAGTTATCAATTTGATCTTTAAACATTTTATTTTATTTTAATGTAATTTCATCCCTATTATTTTGATTATTGTTTTTTTTTTTATCCTTGTTCTTGATTTTGTTTTCAATTTTATCCCTCAACATTTTATCTCATTTATTTTTGTATTCAAATTGGCCCTTAGTCTTTTCATTATTGCTTCCTATCATTTTCTTTCATTTATTTTTTTTTTTAAATTTAGTCCCTGATTATTTTTATTTTATGTAGTTTTTATATCAGATTTGATCCTTATTGTTTTGGTTGTTATTTTTGTAGAAAAACTTCTATGATGATAAAATTTGCATTGTTATTTTTTTTTTTTTTTTTTTATGTTTTCCCTTTTACAGGATAATCTTGGTCTCATGATTTGGGTCACTAATTCTAAGTAATAGTTGAGTTTGAGCTTCATGATTTGTTTCACTTTTCTTTGGTGGATTATCACAATTTCATATGCTAAGTAACGGGTTAATCGAGTTAGTTCAGGTAGACTCATGTTTTTCTCTCAATATTATTTTTTAAAATTGATTCTTTCAACTTCCATCCTTTAGCATGAAATTATTTGCCTTTGAACTTTGTAATTTTTACACTTTCGTTTTAGTCATGTGTATCTAGGGTGCAAGTTAGTCAAGTTTATTTGAGTTTACTTGAGTTTTTTTTTCAAGATTGTTTTATTGATTTAGTTTTGGCCTTTTTTTCATGTGTTTTTTTTATTTTAGTTTATCCTGATCTCATATCATGCATAACATGTTAGTCAAGTTGACACAATTGCTTTTCTTTGATATTTTTTTCTTATTGATTTTGTTTTTAATTTCATTATTTGATAATAGGTTTTGGGTCTTGAATTTTGTGATAATTTTTGGTTTTTTTATATGATTATCCCTATCTTATATTTCAGGTCATGTGTTAATCAAGTTAATTTAGATTGACTCGAGTTATGATCACCTAGATATCTTTACTTTTTATGTTAGGAAAGATTGAACTAATTAGTGACATATCCTAAACTACCTATCTTAGTTAATTTATATTCTTAGAAATGTTTTGAAAAACATAAATATAAAATAAGGAAAACAAAATAATTTGAATATTTGTTTTTGAAAAACATTTATCAAAGTTAAAACATTATTAATAGTAAAGGAATTATGCTCTAGCTGATATTGAGGGTAAAGTACATATGTTAGCGACTTGTCTCATATTAACTTAATAATTTGAGAAGGAATATAATGTTTAATATATAAAAATATATCAATCTAATTACTAGATTAAAAATGTTATTTATCATGGTTTATGTTTTCTTATATAAATACCATCACTTAAGGAGAAGATACATGTAATTAATTCATATGTTTAACTTTTGTAAGAACCTATACTTCCAATCGTATTATGGTATAACTAAGAATCTTAAATACTTGAAGTCAAAAACTCTATTAATTAAAAAAAAAACATAAAATTAGGCATAATTCATGCCCAAGAATATTGATCTTAAGAAAATAACAAACACAAAAACAAGAGTTAATTCATGCCTAGTATATCAAGGTGAGAGGGGGCATGCTTAATTGTAAATACCGTAGTTGTTAATTCTGTTTCGTCCCGGTCGGAACGTGCCGTTCCGTTCAAAAAACCGAGACAAAACGACATCGTTTTTGTCTCGGTTTTAATTTTCATCCGTTCCGGAAATTCCGGCCGGAACCCCTTGGAATCATTCCGAGCATTCCGTTTAGGCCAAAAAAATCTTCTCAAGAATTTTAATTATTTTTATTAAATTAATATTTTAATTTTATTTATTTAAACATAAAATTCATTGAGCCTAAGAACAGACCTGGTGAGCATGTTTAATATTGACTTCCTGATTTATATTTATAGAAAGAACCCTTTGCCTGGAATCCTATCTAATCGATGTGGGATAGATTTGAAACTTTAAAGCCACCGACTCTAAGGCTATCCCACAATCTAGCGATGTGGGATAGAATTGATTTGTCCAGCTGGACTTTAACGTTACAAATTGTAATTGTAAGCTTATATATAAAAATAAAAAATATATATATTAATGATGTTGCGTCAACTTTGATTTTATAAAAAATAAAAATTATATTTTTTTTTGTTTTTTAATTTTTCACACACACACACACACACACACACACACACACACACACACACACACACACACATATATATATATATATATATATATATATATATATATATATATATATATATATATATATATATATATATCAACAATACAACCCCGAAACGGCACACCGGAACGCTATGTGCCAATAGAAAAACCAGAACGACGACCGGAACGGTATTAACAACTATGGTAAATACTAATTAGATTTTGACCTCTACTATCACATTAACACAAATAATTTTTATTTTATTTTATTGTTTATAAGTATTCTATTTTTTTAAGTTCCTTCATTTTCTTTTTCATTTTATCATTTACCATATAAATTAAATTATTTAATTCATTCCAATTTGATTCTTAGAAAATATTGCAACGTCTAGATTTTTTTTTATTTACTCATACTTTTAATTATCTAGTTTTATACCTATTATACACGGTGTTGATATCATACTTATAGGGTGTTTAGGAATGCGTTTTGTTGAAAAATTGTTTTTTATTTTATTTTTTTTAAATTAAAAAAAATATAGTGTTTTAAGATCATTTTTATATGTCAAAAATTATTAAAAAAACAAAAAAAATCATCATTTTGATGTATTTCTGAATGAAAAACACTTTAAAAAACAATCTCAACTACACTCCCAAACAGACACTTAATGTTCGTTTGAGTGTGTGATTGAGATTATTTTTAAAAATAGTTGTTATTTAGAAATGCATCAATTGTTTTTTTTTTAAATATTTTTAAAATCAACACATCAAAATAATATAAAAACATAAAAAAATAAATTTTTTCTTTAATTTTTTTTTGAAAAACATTTTAAAAATCATTGGGAAGCATCTCCGTACAGTATAATTGCATCTCCTTGTAGTATAATTGGGTTCTAAAATCAACTATAGGTTTCCATAGGTGACTGCGGACACTGCATATTTTTTTTTTTTTTACTGAAGTCTTCTATACTTGAAAAGAGGGAGGGAGAAAGAAAAGGGGGAGCGCCAACAAAAAACTCCATGGAAGTGGTAGCTTCCTGGTAAACTCCCACTCCACCAAAAATAATGATGATGGATGGATATTAAAATCTCTCTGACCTCTTTCATTGAAGTCCTACAAAGAAAAAATAAAATAAAACACGGAAACCTAGTCAAATGCATTGCAAATGAGTGCAGATGCATCGAAGAGCCACAGGGAGAATCTTCCTTAGTTGTATGGGACCCTTCTTTATCTGTTCCAATGAGACTTCGCAAAAGTTTTGTCTTTTTTGGTCAATTTGTCCACTTACCAGCCACCACTCATCATGATTGACCCAGCCAACGGACCCGATTGAAGGGTTTCCATCAATCAAATCAGAAGTGACAAATCAACGGCCCTGATTAATGGGTTTGATTTAGTTATGGTGACACTGTATCCTTATTGCAGACTGAGACTTTTGCTGATATATTGATGCTGTTGAAGCACAATCTTTCCTTTTCATTCTCTTTCTCGAAATAAATGGAGCAACCAAGTTGAAGCCAAGTTGTGTCTTGAATCTGGTGAGACTCGAGTTCTATTGCTTCTCTTTGTTTTTGTTCTATTGAAAGCTTGCTGCTTTTTATGGCTTCGTACAACTATATGTTTTATGTTTTCATTTGTTTTGGTCTCAACTTATAAGCTTTTTTGATTAGTCTTGAATAAATGATTGGATGTATTTGATTTGTCTTGCTTTAATGGTTTGCTTAAGAGTTTTGGAATGGTATTTGGGGAATTGGGTAACTCATTCGATTGAAAAAAGATGGGAATTTAGGATGGATTAGGCTTTGTGATGGTATAGATTCTTGTTTAGAGCCTGTTTCTTTTTTTTTTAAAGAAAAAATAAGAGATTGAGGATCTTTCTTCAGTAAAGATTGGATTTTTTTTATTTGTGTCTGAGCTTAATAGAATTGATTATGGGTTAAATGAGGGAGAATTTGGATCTTGAGTTAGAGTGAGGGGCTTTGACTTTAGATGCAAAAGGCTGGATTTTATTTTGGTCTGTGTTTTTTTTGTCTAGAAATCAATTTTCCAAGCTCAGAAATTTATTTTATTGCTCTAAAAGCTTTTTTATTTACTTGTTTGAGATTTGCTTAGGATTTTGAGTGAAGATTTCTAATTCCTCCCTAAATTTCCAGCTTTTTGTTAGCATTGATCCACATACTAAGAGGAGTACATAATGGAACCCAACGATAGGCTATCTCTAGATGCATGGGCAAATCCTTCATCCTCCTGTAATGGATTACCGAGAAAGATGTCCTTGGAAAACCCATCCTTTACCAATTTCAATTTACAGCAACAGGAGCAGAAATGGGATGACACCTCCATTTTAAATTATGGTATTAGGAGTGAGCCACCACCTTTCCTCGAATTCAACCAAGCATCAGAATCTGAATATTTGCTTTCTTCCACCTGCAACAATCAACCCAAAGTCCTGGATCAAGAAGATGGACTAAATAATGAGGCACTTCAAACAAGCAAATCCCTAGACTGGGATCCAAGAGCCATGCTCAATAATCTTTCTTTTCTAGAGCAAAAGATCCATCATCTCCAAGATCTGGTGCATTTAATTGTTGGCCGCAAAGGCCAGGCTCTTTAGGGGGGACATGATCAACTTGTAACTCAGCAGCAACAGCTCATCACTGCTGATCTTACTTCAATAATTGTTCAGCTGATCTCCACTGCAGGTAGTCTTCTCCCATCCGTGAAACATAAACTTTCTACAGGCCCTCCTAATGGACAGCTTGGGGAGCTTCTTTTTCCTCCTTTAGCGGGCATGAACTGTGTTCCACAGCCGCAGCATGGCAGTGGAAGTAAAGCTGTACAGCCGCAATGTGTCACCGGAAGTAAAGTGTCTGATCAGTGCAACCAGATGGATGTCACAGGAAGTTTTGGGGCTGAACAGAACCTCTCCATTGAAGAACATGAAATGAAAGAGGAAGAAGATGCTGATGAAGGAGAAAACCTTCCGCCTGGTTCCTATGATATATTACAACTAGAAAAGGAAGAAATACTTGCGCCACACACCCACTTTTGCACAATATGTGGGAAGGGGTTTAAACGGGATGCAAATTTGAGGATGCATATGAGAGGCCATGGTGACGAGTACAAAACCCCTGCCGCACTTGCAAAACCCAACAAAGAATCCAGCTCAGAACCAGTGATTATTAAGAGGTATTCCTGCCCTTTTGCTGGTTGCAAGCGAAACAAGGATCACAAGAAGTTTCAGCCGTTGAAGACTATTCTATGTGTCAAAAACCATTACAAGAGAACCCATTGTGACAAAAGCTACATTTGCAGCCGATGCAACACCAAGAAGTTCTCAGTTATGGCAGATCTCAAAACTCATGAGAAGCATTGTGGGAAGGATAAATGGCTTTGTTCCTGTGGCACAACATTCTCGAGGAAAGACAAGCTTTTTGGGCACATTGCTCTGTTCCAAGGCCATACTCCTGCTATCCCCCTCGAGGAAACTAAAGGACCTTCTCTGTCATGTGATAAAATGGATGGGAATGAAGCATCAAATAAGTCGGGAAACATAAATTTCAGCTTTGGCTCCAATGCTGGTGGTGGGGCTCAAAATATTATCGAAGTGAAGGAGGATGCTGATGATCCTGCTAGGTATTTCTCACCATTGAGCTTCGATACATGTAATTTTGGTGGATTCCATGAGTTCCCTCGACCCACATTTGATGATTCAGAAAGTTCATTCTCCTTTCTTGAAGCCCCGTGATACTACTCATTGTCATATATGTAAGGTGCATGTAATTTCATGTGTTCAAATAAAAGTTTGTTCTTTAGCCATTTCCTTAGAGGTAAAGTTTTAATATTCTAATTTGTCAAAGGGTCATACTACTTAAACCCCATGATAATTCAACATCAAATTTAGTTTAATATATAGAAATTTGTGATATTCTTTGATATTATAAGATACAGCAGTGGTGTCTTTCTCTGTTCACTGTCATTTAACAGCATTTTGAGAGGCCCAGAAATTTTCAAATATGGTTTTTGAAGCTGAAAGCGAAACTATCTTTTTGGTAAGTTTAACAGGTAGAACTGTTTTGGAAGAGGGGTAATTTCCATGCAGCAGCATCGGCTGCTTCCAAGGCTTTGTCATTAGTCTACTTCGACAACTTCATTGCATAAAAAACAGATGCTCCCCCCCACCCCACCCCAGGCTTATCCATTTTTCTTGTTTCTTCCAGGCCCATCACTTCAAATAATTCCTTAACAAAGTAGCTTTTTTTTTGTAAGGATTGCCAACTGGCAGTTTCACATCACAGCTCGTCACACATTGTTCAGGAATCTGGGAATAAAGCCAATACATAATAAATTATGCATTGAATAAGACCAAAATATAATGAATCATGCATCAAGAACTCGCGGTTAAAATAAGTTTGAAACAAATCATGAAAACAACTTCATGAAATAACGAGAGCAACTGAGTGGCATGTTGCTGAGATGCCATTTTCCTCTCCATGATAGATGACCCCTAATCCAAGTGTTTTACTGTGAAAATTTTTTAAAACGTGATGTTGAAATTCCACCAAATTACGATCATCTCTTCACAGCAAATAAATCTGCTTCATCTCAAGGGATTTCATTCAGGGGGGGAAAATATATGAACAAGATGATGTTGATCTCAAGTTTCCATTCAGGCGTCATATATGAACAAGATGATGTTGAAATCCACAGACGTCATACTAAAAAGAAAAAGGAGATTTTTGAGAAACTTGTGTTCAAAAGAACTGCTATTTGTTTCTGAACAAACTAACTTGTTCTGACTGACTGACTGATCTGTCCATACTGAGAATTATGAAGCAGAATGAGCTTCAAGCCCTTCGCACCTTCTCCTTTAGATGATTTCTTTGAAGGGCTTCGGTAATACCTGTCCTTCAAAACTAAATCGTCCGAGACAGACCAAGTAAGTCCTCTTGGAGAGCTGTCAGCCCACAAGAACCTCTCAGAGAATGGGTTCACCAGACTGTCGCGAAATTCCTTGGCTGTCTCACAGATCAATCCCTGAAACAAACACATTTTCATTTTCAAGTGTGTAAGAATACGAGGACAGAAGGAGGGAGAGTTGGAGGCAAAGTAAGGTACCTCTGCCATGGCTTTGATCTTCAGGGTAACGTCATTACTTAGAAGGATGAGCTGTCCATCTCTATTCATTTTCCTGTAGGAAAGGGCATATTCAAGGATATGGTCTTCCGCTGTTGGTGAAACAATTTCTAGTAAACTTCCATGAGCTGGAAATGGAACTGAGCTTCCTGACCCACACGGAAACCCTTCACTTCCCTGACTGAATCGTGACGGCGGAGAAGCAGGTGGGGTAGGCGCTATGTGCCTTCCCTCCTCCACTGAGCTCTGGACATGAATCCACCATGGTGTTCTCACCATACACTCTTCTATCCATTCCAACAACATTGATGCCTCCGTTTTTCTTCTAAACAAGCTACTACGACGCTTCAAACAATCTAGTTCCCTTATGACTGACGAGATAAAACAGACACCGATATTTGTCAGAAAAGAAATTTAGTCAGAACAGATAGCTCTAAAATTTAGAACAGCAAGAGAGATGAAATTGATGATTGTTCAAAATTTATTTACCCATTTTAGGAATGACCAAATGAGTCCCCTTGAGACCTTGTAACAGCTGTAATGACTTCCTTGACTCCTTGTCCACAAGAGAAGCTGTATCTGCCACCATTGTCCATCTTCTCCTTCCATCTCCAGCGAAGTTACTCTGCACATGAACTCCAGTTATTAACCTAGTTTATAAAAGCCAGACGTTAAACTTAAAATAGAAGAGGATAACTTAAAACAGAAGAGGTTGGTCACCTTCCGCATAATATGAGAACAATTAACAGAAATATCACTTCTTGTAGCATCACTAGGGACTGAAATGCTATTTCCTGAGAAATTCGCAAGTAAAGACTGCAATGGAACTCTTTCTGCCTTACACTCCTCGAGTACCATCTCTTGCTTGAATTTCACTTGATTCTTTGAAGCTTGTTGGAGAAATTTTAGTGGTCTCTGGTTCTCTTTGTCTGGAGAGGCGACCATCTCTTCTTCTTGTTGCTTATAGGGACTAAAAGTAATTTTTGAAGACGTTGATCTGCGTGAGTTGGAAAGTTGCGTTTCCTCTCGTTTACCCTTCTTTTTCAAGGACTTCAGCAGAAGTGTATTTGGTGAGTAATTCTCCTTGCCTGGGGTAAGGATTTCTTCTGCTGCTTCTGAACCAGGGAAAATAGTATTTGAGATTGATCTTTTCTCAATATAATCCTGATTCTCCCATTCAACATCAGCTCCTCTATTGTTTTCTCTACTCCTAATTGTTTGAAGCTGAAGAACAGCTTTGGGCTTACCTCTTCTTGACCAGATGTTATGGGAGCTCAGTTTTTTCTCTGGTCCGACATGAGAGCTCTGTAAGTTCTCCTGGTTTTCAATTGAAGCAAGTACAGATTCTGGGGTCTGGCATTTTTTGCCATCTATGATATCTGAGAGGAATCCAACAGGAGAAGATGAGCTCACAGATTCCTCTGCAAGAAGCGCCGAGCAGATGCTGGTGTATTCACTCTGTCCACGGTCATCCCTTGAAAGATCATGGCTTTCCACTTCAAGAACATCAGTAGGATCATGGTCATCAGAACATGATGAGTTCAGGTTCGCCAGCAGATTTTCAGTGAAATTCTCTCGAGTTCCTTCTTCATATGTTGGGTCTAAAGCAACAGCATGGTCATCAGAACATGCGGAGTTCAGGTTCACCAACAGATTTGCTGTGAAATTCTCTTGACTTCCTACTTTACATGATGATTCTAAAGCATCAAGCTCTAGATTCTGGTTTTCTTTTCTGACCTTTTTACTGTCGTTCTCTGAAAGATCTTTTACAGGCAAACACAAGCTCACCATTTCTATCCCAAGAGAGAAGTAATTAATTGGTTCATGGCCTTTCCTCAATAAGCTTCCATTTTCTGTTGTTCCTAGCATCTCAGAGGCTGACTGAGCTTCCACCCTTGCAGTGGACAAGGAAGTTCTTGTTGAAAAGAACTCAGCATTGGATTCTCCGATCATTGAACTCCCTTTGATCTCTGTCTCTGGCAGTTCTTGTTGAAAAGAAAAATATTCAGGGCTCTGGTTATGTTCATCATATTGATGACACTTGGGGCTTAATATATCCCTCACTTTATGGTCATTTCTAAATGAGCTTTCTATATCTTCATTTGCATCATAAAACAGAGAATCCATGCTTTCATCAGGCACTAAAGCAGCTGATGAAATCTCATCACAATACAAGGAGCCTACATCCTGTAAAATTAAATCCAAATGCTGTGTTTCTCTAATTTCAACTGATATAGAATCCATGGTCTGCACAAAAGAGACAACCAAGAAAAACGCATGAATTTTAAACACTTGCATTTTCTGCTGTATCACTTATCCACAATTTGGTCTGCATCAACCATAATTTCTCACCTGATATTTTATATCATCTTTTCCTGCCACTTCCAGCGAGCCTTTCTCTTCAACAGATTCTTTTTCAGTTGCCATTAAGTTCTCATCCTATACGATCCCAACATACGAAGCATCCATTAAAATTCGTAAAGCTTTTAAGCAAAAAATCATCAAGCAATCAGTTCTCGTTCTCAGCAGTACAAGGGATTGAAAATTAAAAACAGTCAACATACTCCATATTCATATTCTAATTATACCAATACCAGGCATATATTCCAGTGCCTGACACATTTTCACTTCGGAAGGTACTTTCAGTTGCCAATAAATTCTCATCCCTATACAGTCCCAACACAAAGAAGGCAAAAAAAAGGAAGAAGAAGACATATATAGTAGCATTTCAAGAAAAATCATCATTCAACGACTAAACTACCTCAACAATCAACTCTGGATTCTCATCAAACAAAGTGTAAAAACATAATTTAAAAAATAACTTGCAAACATCAGGTGGACATGCTAGATATATACAAACTAAGGCATCATTCTCTCACCTGAGACATCTTCACCTCATTTTCTTCTTCAAACACTAAATTTTCCTCTCGTTTCTCTTCAATCATTGTCATATCTGATGGTGATATAAATGGGTGTTTCCATATCATATGCACGGCTCATAGGAACCCAAAGCAGCCTGTAGTACCTTGTTGAGCCACCAACCTTTATTGTATCACCTTCATTGAGCTCTACACGAAGCCCTGGCTCAATCTTCTTCCCTGAAATCCATGTCCCATGGACTATACAAGAAACAGGAACCCAATCAAAAACAAATTAAACCCAATTTGAAGGTGCACAAAATTAATATGAAAAAAGAAAGAAATATATATATAAACATCAAATAAAACAAATAACAATTCAATTGTCACATACTAAACAGTAATTCAAGAAAGAAAAAGGAAGCTGAATATAAACCAAGAGCTGATATCCTATTAAGGCATAGTAATACAAGAAAACATCACCATCAAAAACCAAATTCAATGATAATAGAGAAGTAATAACGCAACTCATCAAGAAGAAGAAATCCGTAAAAAGAAAATTCAGTGACATCCACCATAAAAAATAAATCTCAAAGAACAGAAAGAAATGTAGCTTAACAACATATAACAACGCGATTTTCAAAGAATTAAAGAAAATCGAGAAAGGCATGAATAACATCAACAAACCATCACAAACAAGGAAAGCCCCCTAAAATCTACAATGAAACAAACATAAGGGAAGCAAGCTGGAATTACCAGAAGATAAATCTGTGACAAAGAGCTTCTGTGAAGAGGGATTTTGAATTGATTTGAAGGTGGAATCGGCTAATGCTAGGGTGATTTAAAACAATATTGCAATCTGGGTGTCTACCAAAAGTCAAGATTTCTTCAGTTTCTTGAATGCTCTCTTCATTTTCAATGGACGGCTCCGAAGACGTTGGTGAAGCTAATGGAGACTTGCTGACTACAAAAATGTTCTTGAGAATTGCACCGTTCCTTAGCACTGTAAAAACCGGGATCTTTCTCTCTTCTTCTTCTCCAGGCCTTTTCTCTTTGTTGTTTGCCATTTTTCTTTGGGGGTTTAAGAAAAATCCCTCTTTCCTGGGTTTCTTGAGAGAGAAAGCAGAATCTTGGTTCTAGAGAAAGAGACAGAGAGGGGTTTTATATGGTCATCTTTTGGTGATGGTAAGAGCGATTTTGAATTTTTATTTTGAAAAAGGTGACCGTTAGGGTTTTTGGTGTTACTTACTGCAACGGCTATTTTTATCTCTTTGCCTTGCTAAATCGATAAAGATTAGTCATTGGTGGTGTATGGATGATTATTGTTTAAACAAAAATTGTCAATACTATTTTGATTGATATTTTATATTTTCAATTAGAATGAAATATTTAAGTTTTAGAGTGTTTCAACTCGCCGTTTTGTAATATATATATATAGTTTAAATCTAAAAATAAAATTATTTAGAATTGTGCAATTTAATCTTAAAAAAAACATAATAAAATGATTTTTCTGAACAAAATTATGAGCATATAATATTATGAGAATACCATCATTTATCTCTCAAGGCCATTACATTATTTGATTGCTCTGAAATTTTAACATAATATATATATAAATATTTCAAGAGACTCCTGTAAAATTTCATCTCATTGTAACAGTCGGATTAAGAGATGATTGATATTGTAAAATTATTTATTATTTAAAAAAATACTATTTGGTCAAAACAAAAAGAGCAGAATGAAACCGGAACATTTCGGCCAGTATTTAGCCAAAAATTTCATAACAAACCGGAATTTAAACCGAGGTAAAAACAACATTGTTTTGTCTTGTTTTTTTAACTAGCGTAAAACATTTCGGCCATTTCAGCCGAAACAAAACGAAATAGACAACTATGATTTAAACCGATCGTGGGCAACCATATAACAAATTGAGGGCAACAATGTCTTTTCACAATTGAAAGACAAGCAGTACTTAGTACAGATCATGCTCTAAGAGGCTAGACGTTATGGTATTGGGGTATATAAAGCCAATTTTGATAAAATAAAAATTTAACCACCCGACCCGTTTTTTGTTATTAAACCCAAACAGATTTGAAGAGTCAAATTAATTCAGCAAGAAAGCAAAATAGTCATGCAAGAAAGTCCCATTCATGAGGCATGTTTTAGACTGACATTCCTTGTTATGAACTCACAGTTCTCGTTGCTAGCAAGGGCCGAGCACCACAAAATCCAAGACAAGAAAATTCAGGACCCGAAATGATTTGTGAATGGCTGCAAAGCATATCAAAAGAGGTGCAGTTGGAAGTTTTCTTTACCAATTGATCCACTTGACGTAAAATGAACTAGTGTACAATGCAGGATTACACATCCCAGGTGATATTTTATACCATTCAAAACTTGAAAAAATAAACAAATTTGTGAGATAGAGTTAAAAAAAATACATCCCCAATCTAAACTTTAACCACAAAACTGCCTCAAGGGAAGAAGTGGCTCTTCAATCTCTCACACAGACCACCAGGTAGGAGAAGATCAGTCCTGCTTGTTACTTTCGCGAGCCAGCCTAGCACGATGTCTTAGCTCAGCCCTTTTCCAACGAACGATCATGTAACACAAGGAGAAGAGAGTGTTTATCTGCAAAGACATAATAGGGTCAGAATAAATTGCAGGAAATGAAGCAGATACTAAAATGGAAGCACGTTAAAAAAGGTTCCTGCAAACACTCACCAGAATAATGATTGCAATGATAAGAAGAGGCCCAGACCAGAGTACTGAAAGAAAAACTCCATGTGGATCAAAGTAGTTCTGGCTTGCAAAGCTCCTCCAGTTGTCACTCAAGACTCTGTTAAGCCTCTCTGATAAGTATACACCAGCCACTACATGATAGCAAATGACTAATATGATCAGATATCCATGGACTTTCTGCATTACGCATAGAAATTACAATAGATGAGCACATCAGTGAGTGTTGCATAAACTCAGATTCCGGAATAGGCATTGACCTCACCGACAGCCCATAGAAATACAAGCTGATAAAACTAGCTTTAATTGTCTTTTATTGCCAGCATGAAGAATTTAGGTGAGATTAGTGAATCAATATTGATATTGCACACCTAAATAAGCACATGAATCTAGATTATAGATAACTTTCTGACTCCAAAAATAGTTTTCATGTGAAGGCTGTTGAAGCCCGTAACAGTAATTTTGGCTGTCTTACTTCCAAATTGTGACATGGACAATCAGAAACAAATCATTGAAATTTCTAACATTTAGACACAAACACACAGACACTGTTTTAATAAATTCTGGACATCCTCTTAGAACCATTTTGTAGAAGTGGCTTGTAATGATAGAGATTAATCCAAATTACGATTAAAAGTTCACTTCTATAATAAGCATCTTCACAAAGTTACATTATCATTATTAGATGGCAATAAACTGTCCCACATTACTCATGCCAATAGCACATTACTGACAAGCCATTACTATTAAGCTGCTATTCCCATGTTGCAAAACTAATACATGCAATATGCTCAACACCAGTCGATAACTTCAGAAGACAAATTAGATTATATACATTCAACTGAAGATTCATATGAGATAGTCAATATTTTTTTCTCTCACATACGTTGTTTTCTACACGCATGCACTATATTTAAGCTACATTACTAGCAAATTCCAAAATATGTCGTCATATAAGAACAAAGCAATTGCAATTGCAATTGCCATATACATCAAATCTCAAAATGTCCAACAAGACCCAAGAAAGCTTTAAGCTGAAATTTTCACAAAAAAAAAGCTTTGATCTTGCTGGATAATCTACCTAAAACTTCAATAAGTCTGACAACCCATCAGTGTATTCAGCCCAAATTTACAGTGAAGGAAAAAAAGTCAAAGAAACTTACAAGCTAAAAGGAACAAAGACATCTGGAAGTTAATATGTTTCCTTGAAACGATTGTTACTATCAGCAACAACAAATGGAATCCTGTTAAACCCATTATCCAAGGTTCCTGTCCAAAACAAACCAAAACAAAAATTCAACTTCTTTTCAATATAAACCCTAAATTTTATTTTTATTTTTATTTTAAAAAAAAAGATGAGGCAAAAAAGGGTACCTTCCAGTCAATGGCGTGGAAGAAACCGAAGAAATTATCAATGGAGGGTTTGATTCCAGATCGGAGCTCCGATGAGAGTTTCTGGACCAGATCCGCCATCTGGTCCATGTGAGCTTCCAATGCTGATTTCAGCCCTTCCATTTTTCTCTCTTTACTCTGCTAAGCCAGCACAGGATTCTAATTTTACTTCTTTTGATTTCGCCACGTCACCAAGCGTGTGTGGGCCGATCAATCAAGCCTTTCCATGTGGTCCTCTTACTAGTTATAAATCAAGTGTGCTTTTGAGCTGATGACCTAAGTGACCCAGCAAACCCTCTAGAAATTTGAATGACTTAGTCAAAATCATAATATTAAATTTAATGTTAAAGGATAAATTATCCTATCATCATCATCCTATCATCATAATTGCCACTATTATTATTATTATTATTATTATACACACACATATTGAAAATAATATTATTTAAGTCATCATTTTTAAAAAAATATATTCAAAATGATCATTAATAAGTTGGATTTACACAAAATAAATTAATATAAGTTATTATGTCATCTTGTCGTGGGGGAAATTTAGGGAAAACCACATTGGATTTACACAAAATCATTATAATAATCTCATTAATAAGTTGATAAGATTCATATGATTAATTTGGTGTGGTTTAGCATGTTGTTAGCTTTCAAGTAAGTTCATGCACCAAAATGATAGGGAACAAGGTATGCTTGGTCATCACACCAGAACTAGCTTATATGATCATTAATAGGGGGAAAAGAGGAGAATCATATTAAATAAATAATTAATTAATTTCAATAATATTATTCAGTCTTGATCACGGTTTGTCAATACCATTCTGGTTGTCATTTCGGTTTTTTTTATTGATACGGAACATTTCGGTTTTGGAGCATTTCGGCGTGCTGTTTCGGGGTTATACTGTTCATATATATATATATATATATGAGAAAAATTAAAATATTAATTTAACAAGCATAATTAAAATTCAAGATAAATTAACTTTAAATTATACAATATAAACACAAAGTCAAACAAATATAATCTCAAAATTAGAAACACAATCACAAGTTAATCAAAATAAGGAGGATTTTAAGGCATGAACGACACACCCGAAACGATTCCGAGACGTTTCAGCCGGAATTTGACTGGTATTTTCAAAACGGACCGAAATTAAGATCCAAACGAAAACAACGTTGTTTTGTCTTAGTTTTTTTAATGGCACAGAATATTCCGGTCAGAACAGAATAGTATTGACAACCTGCTCTTGATAGCATCTTTTATGGGTTGGTAAAAAAACACCATCACAAGTTTGCAGGAATGTGAAGTTTACTCCAAAATGAATTGATGACAATCATGCAGAAGGCATATCCATTTTCACCAGAGATCCTCAAAATATATATGGGTGCCCTTTTTTATGAAATTGAAGAGACAATTTTTTTCGAAGGTCCAAATCAGAACTTTCGACAAAAAAAAAAAATTTTTTTTTGTTTGCTTGAGAAAGAGATCTAGAGAACAATATTTAGTGGGTTAGGTAGTAAGATTACATTTAATTTTAATGTAATTAGAACAAATAAACATGATCATTGTAAAAAAAACTATATTATTTGATTGAAGTTACAAAAATCATGAATATGTCAGCTGAAAATCACAATAATATAGCAACTATCATACACAATGCCATGCAGAGGCAGTAATTAAACACCTATCTTGCCAGCCTAAAGAAATTGCTTTCCCATCATCTCTTTCAAAAACCTTAAACCCTCCACCACTCTCTCCATCAAATTGAAGAGGACAATAGTGGGTTCTAATTTTCAACAGAAGCTTCGCTTGTATCAAAGACTTGGAGCTAGGTCTCATGGCTGCAAATCCATGACCCTCCATCCTTCCTTTCCATGTCTCCATCTTGTCATATCTTGGACAGTTTGCGTCATATTTGTCACAGTTGAGAATGCTTTTGATCTCTTTACCAAGATGATTCTTTTCGATGCTTAATCTCTCTGAGCTTTCTTGAGGAAGAAAATCATCTAAGGAATCAAACATGGCTGCAAAATAGTGTAAAGACTCCATGAATCTTGATAGAAAGCTTCTTGAGCTTCTGCTACCTTCTTGCTCCACCAAGACAACAATGGAGGGGTTAAGTGAATGAATTGATTTCAACGTGTCAGATATCTTCAAAGAATCTTTCAAAGTATTCAAATGAAATACTAAATTTACAGCAACTGTTTCATCTTTCTTTTTCCTTAGGTTGCTGAGCTTAGACCCTCTTAACAGCCCTTCAAACTCAAACACAAGATTGCGAACCCCTTTCGCAAAGCTGACTAATCTACTCTCAGTTTCCTGCAATTCTTCCACACTTTTTCCGAACCCAGTTATTCGCAGTGAAACTCGGTTGCCACTGCTGGCCTTTTCGGAGAGAGATTGTATCAGAGAAGGCCATTGAAAGCCATAGGAGACGTCAAAATCAATAACATGCAATGCACTGCTGTTATTCTCTTCTTCCTTCTCATAGGCCTCAAGAATAGCCTGGTTCGCAGTGAAATGAGCAAACTGGTAAAAAGGAGAGACCCTGTAGAGATCTGTGAATGCCAAGAACTCTTCTTCACTCGTTGGTTCCTTCATGATCATGTCGTAGAACGGGGATTTCTCGGTGAGGATCCTCGCAGCCAATCCATCAGCAAAGTAAGCAACAACCCTTTGCACAGAGTCGCCGATCAATGAGACACTCTGATATAATTCTGTCAGATTCACCAAGGCTGAGCCTACATTGTTCTCATCAGCTGCCGTGGCAATTACGAGAAGCAGGTGAATCAAATGAAGCCTTTTGCCCAGAATCTTCAACACCTGATTTCTTCTTATGGTTTAGATTTATCATTTGCTCCCTCATTTGGAGTAGCCTGTATATCTTCCCTTCGCTACAACCCTCGTAACTATTCATCAAGGGATTGAAAACATGATCTTCCCTTGATCTCTTTCTCTTCCTTTTCATGTCACCACCATTGGAGCCTGTAACAAGTGCTAGGCTAAGATTCAAAAGCTCCTCCTCCTCTATGGCTTCCATCAATGCAAGAGAGAAATGAAGGAGCCAGATATTGCAAGAAGTAAATTTTAGGTCAAGAAATAGAAGATGATCACAGTTGAGTTTTTATCGAAGAAATGGGGCCGGCTTTGGAATAAATCATGTATATTCCATTGTGTCATTACGTGAGAATAGGACCAAAGACTAGAGAGATGAGACTTACGTGTGTGTGTATATATATATATATATATATATGTAAATATGTAAAATTGACGTACCAATATGCAAGGGGGGGAGGCAGAAGATGAGAGATGAGCATCTTTTTTATTCTCAAAGAACCGGTGTCAAAGGTCAAGAAAACATCTCGAAAGTTTTGTGTTTGTCTGATGGGATGCTTTGAAAATGCCATGGGAAATGGAGTTGGTGTTTTTTTAAGGGGTCTGATTAGGTTGTCGTTCGGAAGTTGCCATAGAAGACATCAACAAGTCGACAGAAACAGCTGGGAAAATGGGAATCCAAACCTACCCTTCTCGACAACCTGTACTATTTTTCTTTTTTACCTAGATGCCGTATGAAAGTGTAGTTATTTTTCTTGCTTCAAATCTTGTCTTAGATTTCTTTTTACTGTAGCTTGAGAGGGGAGTTGAATTTGGATATTACTTTCCAGCTGGAGAAATTCACTATGCTTTCGATGTACATTATGTATTTGCATATCTATGGTAGACAATTTTCAACTTTTAAAACCAAATAAGTTGAGAAAAAATATATAAAATAGTATAATTAATGAAATTAACTAAAATATATACGTTGTGGTGTTTTTTCCTATAGCATTTTCTACTTTTTCACCCTAGAACATAATTTCACTATAGATTACTACAGAAAAATTACCATTTTGCTCCCGGGACTGGAGATATTTTAAACATTTTCAGAGAACATGAATGATATTTTCTAAAGTTGTTGCAAAGTAAGACTATGAAAATAGCCCATCGAAAATGAAAAAAAAAATCCGCCTAGAATTGGGGGTATTGAAGTACATATTTCACCCCCTAATTTTTTCGTAAATCGATGGGTCTAGAGGTGTATGGGTAATTGATCAAGTTTTTTATTATTATATTTTCCGGAACACTACAGGTGCGCTCATACAAACATGTTTGCAGTGTTCCACCAGCATGCATCCTTCGAGAGCCGCATCACCAGATGCACCGTCATGTCCCATGTCTCCCAGCCTGACACGTGGCCTCTAAATCGAGTTAAAGAATCGCCGATTGAAATTTTTCAAAAAATCTCATTCTCTCTTTTATTTTCAGCTACCAAAGTGTAGAGAATGAAAGCACTCATGAATTGCCTAGCAATATATTATAATCTCCTAAATAATTTTTTATATAAGATAATTTAGTGATCTCAAGTCTAAGGATCACTTGAACAACCATCAGATGAGCGCTTTTATAGACATATATGAAGATCTGTCTATATGAAAGTTTTTTGTAAGTTAGTTCAGTATACATATCTTAAGATAAACACCTATATATTAGTTCTAAGTATTCTTTGTACTTTAGTTTATGAGAATAATTGTTTTATTATATATATCATTATTTAATAGTGGATCGACATGAAATATTTTTATCCCATTAACTTTATTTTTACTCTAGATTCATAAATCAAATGTTAGATTTATTAATATAATATTATATACCATTATTTTATTATCTAGTGAAGAAACACTCAATTGACCCGGCATAGAGACATCAAGTCCAACCACAATTTCCCACGATCACTCCCCACTCCATCAAGCTTCGATGCACATGGACCAGCAGAGGTACAGTTATCATGGAAACTTCAACTTCAGCCGACAACACTTTCCTGTTTTTAAGCATAACACGGTAGCTTGGCAATGGGGTAATTAGGATTAATATTTAGACTTGTTTTGGAGGGTGGTTGCAGTTGTTTTTTAAAGTGTTTTTTGTTTAGAAATACATCAAAATGATTTTTTTTATTTTTTTAAAAATTATTTTTGACATCAGCACATCAAAATAATCTAAAAACACCAAAAAAAATTCATTTAAAATGATAAATAAATAAATTTTGGTCAAACGCCAGTTTGACCACAATGTGAAACAAGCACTTTAAATTATTTTTAATTAATGTTGATGTATGAGCAAAGAGTTGAGAAATACGTATGATAACGTAGTAATTCATCATTTTCTTGTCACTAATATATTTTGTGACTGTTAGGAGATGTAGTTATAGTTGATATTATCACATAAAAATTATCTAATATTCCCAAAACATTTAATTTAAAATTATTTTTTTTAAAATTTTTTTTAAAAATACTTTTAAAATTTGTGACAAGCAGAAACCTAGTAGCTTGTAGCTTATTTATAGCATTCAAGGTGCGGCTTCTTGTTTCCTAATGAATAAATATTTATTTTAGTCCTTGCATTGAAAATTCCGTTTGAATGAGTCCAAGAAAACATTTTTGGATCACAAAAACATAAAGAAAGATGGGGGATTATTAAATTAGATGCTTCAATTGTAGCCTTTCCTTGTCACGTATAGGCAAGAGATGGTGTTAATTAAATATAATTAATAAATTTTCCAAAGCAAGGTAGCCCTAACCCTAGCAGTTTTTGGAGACATTATGCAAAAAACATGACTCGTTCGTTACACCTTAAGAAATTCCACAGTGAAGGAAGAATCCCATGGATTTGTGGCGATGTTTTCCTCATGGGATGGCAGCAGACCTTCCGGACCCTTCACATTATGAGCAAGTTATCAAATCTCATTTGGATAGTGTTTTTTTTTAATTGGAATAAAATGTTTTTGTTTTGGAATATTTTAGCATGTTATTTTAAGATTGTACTGTTTATGTATGTATGTATGTATGTATGATTAAATATATTAAATCAATTTTTTTAGTTCAAATCCAAAAATAAAATTATTTAGAATTGTGTAATTTAATCTAAAAAAAAGATACCATAAAATGATTTTTCTGAACAAAAATATGAACATGTATAATATTACGAGAATATTATTATCAATCTCGCAAAGTTATTACATTCTCTGATTGCTCTGAAATTTTAACATAATATATATAAATATGTCAAGAGACTCCTCGTAAAATTTCATCTCAATCTAACGGTCAGAGTAAGAGATATTATTGATATTGTAAAATTATTTATTATCTAAAAAAAAACTATTTGGCCGAAACGAAACCAAAACGTTTTGGCTCGAAACTTGGGTGGAATTTTTGGAACGGGCCAAAATTTTAAACAAGGTGAAAAATTACGCTATTTTATCTCGTTTTTTAACTGGTATGAAACGTTTCGGCCAAAACAAAATGAAATTAACAATACTAATTATGTGTATATTACAATTATTCAGGATATATATTTATATATATTGTGCAACAGCTTGTGTTAAAGTATAGATTTTATCACCAAGTTTATTTATTATTAACATGGACGTCCAGGTCAACTTGCGCGAATCTCGACTAATTTCATGAGCCCTGAAATGATCATGTAAACTACTAGTTTTTATTTGGTAACGATGTTGTTTTCATCATGGAGTATCAAATATTTTGTTTTGATTGTTTTGCATGAACAATTTTTTCAGATGAACTAGAAAATATTGGAAAGCATTTTCTTCTAAAACAATTAATTTTCATGGTCATCATACAATTTTTACGCAGCAATAAGGCCAAACGACTGTAAAGTGGTAATTATTTATAATCATACTTTTGAAATTTCTAGGTCTTCCCAATTGTAAATCTCAAGAGGCATTACAAGTGTGAAAAGTAACCCTATGCCATTTGTAGCTGAAATATGTGATCACCAAGCTACCTCTTGCCCTACTTTTTGGAGAAGAAAGAAATTAGTGCAAGAACTTATCATTATATATTTTGACTATCCCATCACTTTTTAGATAATTTTCCCACCACTACATCATTGTTGTCGATCACCTCTTTGGTGGAGAAAATTCTGTGATACCATCCAAATATTTTTCAACCATATATATGAACATGGTTTTTTTTTTTTCACATTATTCAAAGTCAACACGGTTTCCTTATCTCAACATGCGTCCATATATTCCAGCTCATATTCAAGACATCAGATTTTGTTTTACAAAATTCTCTGCATCATGAGAGAATTTTTTTTGAATTTGAAAAAATCTTATTTCCTGGAAAATATATTTTGTGGGCTCAATAAGTTAGTAAAATCCCTGGTTGTTTCAAGATCTTAAAAAAAAATACACGTCCTGATTTGAACTCGAGATCAGTTGTGCAGATTTTAAGTTCTTTGACATCACGCCATGTTTTTTAGAGAAATCATAACCTAGAAATTATAAACTTTATGGGTTTGAAGAGGACATGATCAAATATGATTTTGGAGAAGGTCAGAGATCAATGATCTATTAGGCTCAATATATTTGAAAGTGCAAAAAAATAATAAAAAAATAAGGGTTAGCACAATTACCTTTAATTTGTTGAGCACTAAGAATTTGAAGAGTTTTCAATATGAACACAATCTTGAGCCCAAAATCAAAATCTATATGATGAATTATGGCATTCCATTCCCTTATTTCTCACGTACTAATGTGAAATCTCTTTCTTTTTTTTCTAAAATCAAAGACTACAGTATTTGTGGAGGTCTTCACTACATATATTATAGCGAAATTAAAAAAAAAGAAAGATAAATCTAAGAGGGCTAATTATAGATTATATCCCAATGCCTATCATAAGATAAATAACCGATCTTGAAACTGAAATTTTTTTTTGGGAGTCGAGGAAATCCACCTTCCTGAAAAGCGTATCTTGTGGGTCAAAATGAAAAGATTAAAACCCATAGTTGTTCCAGACTCTTACAAGAGATGCACGTCCTGACTCGAACTCGAGACCTGTTATGTAGATGTCAAGTCTTTTACTATCACTTCATGCTTCTCAGGGGACTTTGAAACTAAAACCTTAGACAGAAAGAGGAAGTATGTGAGTAAATGAACTCATGATATTGGGTGAGCAATAAAACCACTGAGACTTAACATAGAATTTCAAGTATTAAATCAAACAAGAAAAACATTTTTTTTAATTTTGTTTTTAGAAAAGAAAAGATAGGATATACGTACTGAATTAAGCAAAACGGCAATGAAGGCTGAGAATACAAAGAAACAAATACGTAAATTGTTTCTATCCTTGTGGGTCCAATGGTTTGAAATTCTTCGAGATTGAAAATAGGGCCAGGTAGTTTTCATAGGAAATGATAGATGAATTGATTAAAGATTGGATTAAGAAATTATATTGTTGTTTCTGTAATCTGAAATGTGTGGCATTTGTCTTTGAGTGGTTTGGTTTCTTTTAATGAAAAAGGTCATTTTCTTACCAAAACCACTTGTCTTTTGTATCATGGAAGCGGCTGATTTTCATGTTTTTCTAAAAAAAAAGAAAAAAAAAGATATGGGCATGAGTCACTCTTTCGTGTGCAAATCATCAGGTGGGAATCTGTTCATTGTACAAAAGAGAGATGCATATACATTAAATTCCTGTTTGTCATTGCTTTTTAAAAAAAAATTTATTTTTTTTATTTTAAATTAATAATTTTAGTATTTTTAAATCATTTTTATATTCTAATATAAACAATAATTTTCAAAAATAAAAAATAA
Source organism: Salix koriyanagi (assembly GCA_029228605.1). Classification (NCBI taxonomy): domain Eukaryota; kingdom Viridiplantae; phylum Streptophyta; class Magnoliopsida; order Malpighiales; family Salicaceae; genus Salix; species Salix koriyanagi. The sequence continues at coordinate 11,553,155 of CM055339.1, forward strand.
TATCATTTTGAAGAGTAAAAACATATTTGTAAAAATATCATTGTTCAATGAAAATAATTTTACATAGAAAGCATACATGAAAATGATATAAGAACACAAAAACCATTTAATTTTAAGCAAATAAATAAAAATAACAATAATTCATTTTTTTTCAAAAATACTTTTAAAATACAATGACAAACCAGGCTTTGTTCTTGTTCCTGTCACTGCTAGTTAATTACATAGGTTTTCCATCTTCTTCTTTTATTTATTTCTAGTTTCATGTATCCAAACTAAACTCAATTTCCCAAATATATATGTTTATTTTGCAGTATTCAACTATGAAAACCACCTTAATATCCCTCTAAAAAAGAGGAAATCTGATTAGGAATAGCAATTTCTATTGTTCATTAACAGTATTATTCTAAACAGGGGCCACATCTTTTGTATTTTTTACTCATTTATAGCTGAAGAAAGTCGGATCCAAAATTGGAAAAGTAAAAGTAAGATTTAAGAAACTAAATCTCATTTGACAAGTTATAGTTAGGACTATATTATTTACTTGCACTTCGATGAAGGTATTGTTTTTTAATGTAAGAAAAAAATTATTTAGATATTGTAAATGTTTTTATTTTTTCTAGTAGAAAAAAAATATATTAAATCATAAGCAGATCAATCTGATGTGATTTGGCTAACTTTATAAGTTCAAGATAACTTGTGAAAATATGTTTTGACTCGAAAAGAATTTCAAGATATATTTTTTGTTAATATTAAGATAACAACATATTAACTTGACTTAGATCAACTCAAGTTAATATATCAAATTCGTGACCCAGTTTATGAAACAATGATACCTTAATAGAAAACAAATCAAAACAAATTATGAAGACTAATTCTCAATCAATCAAATATTTGAAGGATAAAATTGAAAAACAAAATCAATTAAAAAGGATCTTAAAGGCAAATTAATTTAACATGTCAAACCAACGACCAAGGTCACAATGAGATAACACCATAGAAAATAAATTGAAATAAATTATGAAGTTCAATTCTTAATCAGCTCAATATTGAAGAATGAGATTAAGAAAAAAATAATTAGAGAAGGAACATAAAAAGATAACCCAAGTCAATTTGTGCAAACTCATGACCTTGGTCCTAAGATGGAGCTAATCGTATAAAAAAACATGATTTAATTCACTAAATTTATGATTTTTGAATCAAAAGATTAAGATAATCTCATAAAAAATTAATTAAAAAAATCATAAAGTTCAATCCCCAATCAATCGTTTTCAAACTTCTTAATCTGGAGGTGATCAAACAAGTTGAATCCTTAGAATGCAAAAAGTTGAAGGATGAAATAAAAAAAAATTACACAAAATTTAAAATAAAAAAGAGCAATCAAAATAATATTGGTTAAAATAAAAATAAGAAATAAATTTAATGGAAGCAACAAATTTTCACTTTGAGACTTAAATTGAAAAGAGAGAAAAAATTAACAAAATAAAATAATTAGTATCAAAATGAAAACAAAAAAACATTATTAACTTGGATTAAATATTGAGATTGAAAATAATAAAGTTTTATAAGAGTTAAGAAAAAAAAAGAAATCATAAGAATAGAGATCACATAAAAACACCAATAGAAGATTAAAAAAAATAAAATTGAACTTGTATAATTTATCATCGTGTGTTTTACATAAAAAATAGTAAATGTAAATAAAAAAAAATTTTTTTTGGATGCATCTAATTAAATAAATCACAAACAATTGTGTAAAAAAAAAGGAAAGACATTAATGATAAATAAATAAATATTGGAAAACATTAATAGAAAAATATAGATCAAGATATTTAATATCACAACACATGTTATTTAATTGGTTTTGTGTAATAAATTCACATATTAAAATCAATTTGTAACAGAAATTGACACACATAAAATTTATTGAATAAAAAAAAACATACTATGAAAAGTTGCATATAATAAAAATATTCTAAAAATAAATATTTAATTTATATAAATTATAAAAAAAAACAAATGAGCTATACTAACCTATTAAAAACTTGTTTGTTTGGGAAACAAAACAAAATTCAAACTCAGATATGTTGGTTTAGACATTTTAAAGGGACAACAAACATCTGATCTTAACTCCCCTTATCATATGGAATAATTTGACATAAAAATAGACCATTTTAGTATCTAAAATCATTATCAACGACAATTTTCTCTTTATATAAGAATCCAACGACTTCCTTTCTCTCCATTGAAAAACCAATGGAAAAAGAGAAATAAAATTTCATATCAAAATTGAATTTTTAAAAGTTATATGGATCAATTACCTAATAACTAAAATAGATGAGGGACTAAAATGAATTTTACAAACAGTTTAAAAAACTAACACATATTTTACCCATTTCTTTCATTTCAATCCCCTGTCTTTCAATTCAATCCTCCCTCCAAAACAAGATACAATTTGGTTCTAATTTGGACTAAAAGTTGGAGGGCTAAATTTAATTTTATTTTTAAGTTATCTTTCATTAAAATCTAAAGCAGGATGAACAATAAAAATGATCTTTTTCAGCTAATAATATAATGCCGTAAGGTTATAAATTGTTCATTTACATTTGAACCACAAGAATGAATCACACCTAGTCATCTAATCTTTGCCTGACCTCAATGAAATGCATTTAGCTCAAAAACTTCCTCTCAAGGAACAGCCAAGTTCTTTGAATTTTGCTAAAAGTAGGTGTTGATTTCCAAGTGCGGACACCAAAATATGCCTCATATGGTAGTATAATTTCAAGCCAATCAACGTGTGTGTGTGTGTGTGTGTGTGTGTGTGTGTGTTTGTGCGTGCCAATCCTATTCCATCTCATATAATTATCCAACTTGGCTGCAATAAATATGTTCAAAGATAGTGATACATAACTTAGTCTTATTTTCCTTTTTGTTTTGCTCGAGTGCAAGATACTCGAGTTCAGCAGGTAATGGCAGACATTTTTAACAGATAATTTACCTGTTAAGCTGCAGGCATGATCTTTCTTGACCTCTTTCTAGAGATGAATTTGGTAATTGACCCTACCAGTGGCCAGCTTGTTCTGATGGCGATGAAGGCAAGCAGCCACATTGCTATGCTATTCTGTTGTGACATCTGATTTAGGAATCTTCTAAATGGAGAGTCTGTATCAGGAGATTTAACACCCTGGATGTTTTTAGCTGTTTCCGAGGTTTGACAAGTCTCTGACACGAAATCCGAATTTGCTCCTGTAAAGTGCTTCTCTTGTTCTGCATTTGAAAGCATTTCAGTAGTTTTTTCTTCACCAAGCATCTGCAACTTTTTGATGTCTTCAATGCCATCTCTTTTTTCATCATCGCTCGCTGCAGTTACTATTCCATCTTCAGCACCGTGCAAGCATGGATACTGATCAATTGAAGAATCCAGCGCTGAAAGCTGGCCAGAAGTCTGCTTCTGCAGATAAATATGAGTAAATAGCATTAGCTGGCAGAAAAGTCAATATGTTGAGAAGTGCGGAAAGATGAGAACAAGAACTTAATGTAATGAAACCTTGAGGATTATATCCCTTTATAATTTGACATGTCCATGAACAACAATTTGCAATCACCACGTATCTAACAATATTTTGCTATCAGTTTGATGAGAAAAGGAGGAGTAATTTCAGAAAATGAACCTTTTGCACATGAATGTATGGACTAGAACGTAGAACATTAAGAAATTCATCAACAGCCCTTATCCACCTGCGAATATGAAGAGATAGATGGAGAGAGAGTTATCAAGGAAAGGAAAGGAAAGGAAAAATCATTACTTTAATTAAAACGCAGGGTCCATCCATCTGTCAACCCAAATAATGACATTTCCAAGACAGGATAGCACTCATAAATCCAGGAAAGGACTAAGGAACTGTTTGGGATTGCAGCCCAAACAGAAGTTGGTGCAATCCCAAACAGAAGGTGGTCAAAATTCAATTTTTTTTTAAAAAAAACAAATATTTTTTTTTCTTTTATGTTTTCGAATGGTTTTGATGTTTTGTTATTAAAAATCATTTTTAAAAAACTTAAAAATATATTATTTTAATGAATTTCCGAGAAAAGCATTTTGAAAAGCATAAACTATCACTTCCAAACACCCTCTAAATCTCTTTATATGAACTACAAACATTTACACCCATAACATCATCTGAATGTTGGCTAATTAGAGCCTAGTGTTCTACTATAAGAAAGTTAACAAGTACCAAGAGGTGGATGCAGCTAATCCTTCAAAGAATGCTAGATGTCCTCCATGCTGTGGTGTAGCCAACACAATATTTGGGTTTGCTCTGTGCAGTGGCCAAAAAAATCAAATCTCAGAATAACACAAAAGCGGGTTGTTAAAGACACGAAGTTATTTCAGTATCATAGAAGATGGATCCACCTGCATTCATCCCAAGGAATGGCTTCCCTGGTGCAAACTGGATCATCCAGAGCACTAATGCAGAGTAGTGGCACAGATACATTCCCAACATAAGCTGCACTACTACAGCGCCTATAGTATGTATCCACAGTCTGAAAAAAGAGACGAAATTTTGGATGCTTAGAAGCAAAGCCAGAAGAGAGATGAAAGTTTCAGTGATTAATACCTCAAATTTACCAACAGGGCAGGTTGCATAGTTGTCATAATCCCGGATACAACGTGCCTTTTGTAGCATAAGCAAATAAAACGGAAAGCATTAGAGAGAGACAAGCATATAAGTTAAATAAATGTAAACTGTCAAAGTGAAATAAACAGTGAAGATTTCTGCTCTTTGAAATTTATTGGCATTCAGGTTATACAAAAGATATAAATCTTTAACTGTATAAAAATGAAGGGCAAAGTATAATACGAGTGACAGGTAATGGCACGAAAGCTACATTCTAAGATGTAGAATATGATAACAAGAACAAGATATTACCATGTCCAATGGCTATTATGCTAATCTTCCAGTGAGTGATAAAAACATAGAATGCTCTATTTGATACCTTAGTAAAACTACAAAACTAGGCACGTGAAGCATTTTATACTAATGATACTGACCTCTAGAAAAGCAATCTGAGTTTGATTTCAATATTAGATTCAATACCATTTGATGATATTTCATTAGATATTTATTTCTAAATTTGTTGATATTTCATGCAATTGTATTCTGCTAAAATTTCAAGTGCTTAATTATTTTTATCTCTTCGTCTTTTGTTTTATACATGTTAGGCATCCATGTAATCTCATTACCATTTTGACAATTTAGCTCACATGGACTCTAGATTTCATAATAACAAAATAATGATGATGATCTTCACATTTCAAAAGCACAACCTTCTGAAGCTGTAATTTATAACATGTATCGGGTTACACTAGTGATTTAAAAAATAACATTAAGTGAAAAACAGAGAACGCAAAATTACAATGAATTGAAGCTATGTGATTGTTCATTATGTAATTTTGACTTGTTAAGGCCTCGTGTATTATGAGTAATGAACATAAAATATCTTGATACAAGGCTAGAACCTGTTCGCATGACTGGAAAAAAATAATGCTTTGAAATAAGAAATTTCAAAGTTTCTTTGCCAAATTCAAAACCAAATTGAGATAAATTATTGCATACATCTAAAAATGCCAAGGCATAAGAAAATGGAAGAAATTCTAGCTATCTGCTACTTCATTTGTTCTATTAACTTGACAGTAAACATATTATCAAGAACTTGAGAATAAACCAACCGTTTTAATGCCTTCCCAATTAGCAAGCCGAGTATAGAGAGGCTCATGTCTGCAAAGATCATTTGGAATATTGTCATATCAAGTCAAACTAAAGAAATGTACAGATAACTACAATAACTTGAAGCCTAAATTTAATATTCAAATGCATCTAGATTGTCACGTTTTGCAGAGTTGATTTACCACATGTTATTTATGAGCATGCCCTGAGTTGGGGCTATTCTAATACCAGGTCAAAAAAGCAAAGTTCAATTCATCCCAAGATCAACCAGAAAGAAAAGGTGGAAAATATTCATGCGAGTTTTACAGAATAATTAAGTACTGTTGTTGGACTTTTGTTACGTACAAATGTGCATAACCTTGGAGGCCAATTGTAAGAGCTTTGTCATAGATTCTCTGCAACAGCCCGCGGCATATAAATCTGTCTCCAATCTGCAAATGATATTAAGGACAAAACCACTGATTGCATGATGAAACAAAACTATATTTTAATCCCAAAAGAACACCAAAGCTTAAGCTTGATGTATCCATCACATTTGAAATGACAACTGCTAGAACATTGGGTTTGGTCCATAAGAAATGAGAGGACAGGAAGAAAAGACACCAGAATCAAAGGGAAAAAGAAGACACACCATAATGAAATTATACTAATTGAAGTGTAGTTGAGAACAAGATTATAGATAAACTGTTTTCTGCAAATTCTACCGACCATCCATCTCACTGTTCATTGTGCCAACCAAGTATCCGAACCAATGTAAAATATGATTTTCTCTCTTTCTGATTTTACCTGTGCACTTCTCTAACATTTCAACTTTGTGAATGTCATTTACCAACCATGGAAAACTAGGGTAAAATTAACCTGGCAACCCTATTTCACACTTCAAACGATTCCATTATATTCTGATGTTTCCATTTTACTTTCATGGACATCAGATGATAAAGAAAAGTTCTCTCTACAAGTGAAATTCCAACTGTGCAAATTTACTACTAGAATTTCTAATATTCATGTGCAAACTCTGCCCATGATTGCTAAAGGAAACGGGATGGATGTTCTGTGTTATCAAACAGCACAATATTGTTGGAGAGGGAGTAACATGCTGCTTATGCAAAAAGTAAAATAAGGAAAAGCAAAGGTAAAATGCATCAGAAACCACATGACCACCGCTTCCAAGTAAGTTTGGCATTGCCATTTTGCTTTTGGAATGGGAAACTACATTACCAGCTGATGACAAGAAACTTCAGTCTTTATAGTATTAATTCCACTAGAAATTAAATCGGGAGTTGTATCTATATTCAGCAAAAACACTAACCAAAAGATCCCAAGGATTGCAAACTGCCACAGCCCCTGCAATAGGAGTTCCCTCTCCATCCTCCCCAAGATATTTCACCTGAAGACAAATAATTCATCACAAATCCATGAGGACTGAACATCAAGCTGTTAATTGGTTATAGCTGGACAAATAAATTAATGAAAAGTGGCAATTAACTCAGATATCCTTCACTATACAGAATACAACAGAGCAATACTGAAATAGTCTAGAATATCATTTGCAAGTGATGATGAGAAACCAAGGAATCTTGTAACTTGGTAAATCTGATATTTGCTTGCATGGGTAAGCAATCTAAAAAATAAACTAGTCTAGAGTAATGATAACAAATGATTTTCATTCCAACTTGTCCAGTAATATGAATGGCAAAAAATTCAAGCATAAGAAACGCTAATTAAATTTCAATCCTATGATGTACTTGGCAACACAAATGTAGTTGAACAATCTAAAGCAGAAGTGAGACTACAGCTATTTGACAGGCACGAGTTGTGAAATATTAAATTTCCACATTTTGAGGTATGTTTGGCCTTGGTTGTATATACAATGTCACCTAAGTGGTATCTTCTTATTTTGGATGATCTATAGGATAACAAAATGAACACAGAATAGCCATCTTAGCTACAGTGACCCAAGATTTGAAAACCAAAAAACAGTAACTAGATGAACCAGAGAACTTTAAATGGATAATAGAATCCAAGGTACCACATTTCTCTCTTTCCCTTGTGGAAAATATTCTAATTCCCTTAAAAGAATCTCTAATTTTTTTTTGACATTCTATCTTGAAGTATAAGCAAAAATATATCAGCAAGATAAACCAATAAAAGCCCAAACAACAACTGTCAGCAAGATAAAAATGATACAAATGGGAAGCATGTACAAGAGGACAACAAGCAATGCAGTCCTACAAAAATCTGGACAATTAAAGAAGGCTCAAAAATATAAAATGACCTGAAATCACATACCAAAATGTTGGCTCCAATGCTAGTTCCAATTGCAAATAATGGAGCCTTAGGGTACTTATCATGAAGATAATTAGCGACTGCCCGTAAATCTTCTGTCCATCCAGCATTGTAAAAGCAATCAGACTGCAAAGCTTATAATGAAAGGAAAAAGTAAGCACCTCCATTCGACAACAAATACAATAATTTCAAAGTTGTAAAGAACATTGTGACAGCAGAAGGCCCAGAAAAAAAAAGATACATTATATATTAATCAGCTTTCAAATAATCACATTTAGAAAACTCTCAAATATTACCAACTAAGCCTTGATATTATCTGGCATTAATCTCTAAACAATTAGTGATCAAATACCACACCAATTGCTAAATCTAATATAAGATTTTAGTGTAGCGAAATGGCACTAGTTATCATGCAAACGCTGCATTAAGCATCTTCATGTTTCTCAATAATATCACATGACCTGACCATAATTTCCCAGTAGCTTGCTTCTTTTATAGACAATTTCAATCATTAGCAGGTTTATTGACATCTTGTTGTTACTCCAATGAAAAGAATGTTTTGAAAATCTAATGGTATAGAAGCATGTAATTTAGATGTGGTCTTTAAGAAATCAAGGCTCACATTTTGTCTTGATAGCTTTATTTGATAGAAGAAAAGTTAAAGATAGAGCAACTTTGTTACGATGTTCACAAAGGTACAAGTTTAGTGACAATACTCATGTTCATAGTTAAAAGCAAATCAAAGTAGGCAAATAATCAGCCAAGACCTATTGGATAGGCAAGCCAGTAAAAAATATCACAGCAGGTAAATAGCTGCTGTAAACACTGCAATCTTTTCTAACAAAAAGAAGTATAAGATGAATGAATAGCAACTAGTTTCAACTGTCAAGTAAAACAACAGTGGCCCCACATTAGATTTCATATTTCTCAACCCAACATATTTATTCATCAAAAAGAAAGAAACTTACAGTAATTGAAACACCGCCAAGTCCTCGGTGGTTGCTAACAACAACATTCCATCTATGTTTGGCCATGTTGAAGGCAAGATTCTTTAGATACTACAAATCAAATAAGAGATCCAACATTAGCCTATTTCGCACACATGCATATTCATGCGTTCATGCGCATGCACACACACACAAAAGCATTAAAGCATCATGCATACAAAATTCTTTGTACTCGAATATAGTCCATCAGGCTGCTTTAACAACACAAAAACTAACAAGTCAAGTTGTGCTACATTTTTAAAGCATTTAGAAGGATGAATGTGCACTGCTCAATTTTCTAAGGCATTGAGACCTAACTCTATCATCACCATTTCTACTGGTCCTGCATGTAATAATGGGTGATAGACAACGAACATCAAAAAAGGAAAGCAAAAGTGAATCCTAGTTTTGGATGAAGTTCAGTCATTTGATACATTTGTGCTAGAGTGACCAGCAACAGAAGCAAGTTTCTGTGCACAATCCAAAGATAGCTTCTATAAGATCCCAGAGTATTTGAACTTCAGAACAAAAGAAAGAGTCCACGAAATCTTTTAGGCGTTATTTGATTCAGGCATTGAGCTAAAGTCTTGATTTCTTGACATATTTTTCAAATCATCAGCCAGGGTCCTCAAAAGACTAGAAGGGTTAAGCAGCTTTTTCCCATCTATGATCACACTTAAGCACACATTATATTTTTTTCCAAGATTCAATAGACATTTTCAAGCCAGCCCTCTTTTCCACATCAAACAAATATAAGGTGCACAGAGGAGTCTGCCAGACTCTGTGTAGGCTTGATAAACAAGGTCTTACATACATGAAATGGACACCACTTTCAATCCAAAAGTTATGAGATTTGGGTTATGGTCCTTATGTATCAATCCTTATATATAAGCTCCTCACTTATTCTCAACCAATGCGGGATATTTTACATAATCATATGTACATAACACACAAATTCTAATTAACAGAGCAACAGCATGAAATTGTTAAAATCTTGAGTAATGATTGTAGAGGGAAAAAAAATGAACTTACATGAGAAGTAGAGGAACTTGCTAAGCCAGGAACCACAATCACAATCGGAGTAGTTTCATCTTGAGAAATAGAATTATTCATGGGAAGAGATGCACCATTTATGTGAAAAGCACCTCCAGAAACTGTAGAAAACCCCACTTTTATATTATTTAGAAAGAAAAACGATCTGACAATGTGACGAGAAAATTGAAATAAACACAAACGGCTACATCTTGACAGCATACATGAGATTTGAATATGATTTGTTAGTGTTCATCAATACACAGACACAGACGAAGATTTATTGCCAATCCAAAGCTCTGTACATACCATCAGCGTTCATCAGCCAATCCAAAGCTATGGTTCCACCATCAGAAGTATGAAACAATTGCCTAAAAGTGCATGTACATAGGTTTTTGTTAGATCAAAATCTTGAGCCAAATTTTAAAATCAAAAGTTAAAAGCAAGTGCCAAAGCCAATTAACAAATGTTATGGAAAATCCCATGAGCAAAAATGCGTAAATCTTGTTACCAATCATTAAACGGAAGCAGTCCAGTTTTTTTTATAAAAAATATATATATTAACAAAAATTAATAAAAAATCTAGAACGACAGATAGCACAAGAATAACCCATTTTCTATATAAAAAAACGCAAACAGTCAAATGACAGAATCAAATTAAGCAAGTGCTGATCATTACCTTCTATAGCTAAAACCCGGAGACCTCCCCCAAAATTGCAAAAAGGCAGTCTGAAAATGAGGACTTGATATCCATGGTGTGGCTACAAACCTGCACAAACAAAATTGAACAACGTGATGGGAAAATGGGGTCAACGCATCAACATCTACATTCAGATATTTGTGCTTGCACCATGTATACGTTACCTAGAGTGGAGAATTTTACAATTGGAAAGAATAGCATTACAAAACGGAGAGGAGGGGTTGTAGGTGATAGGAGTGCCTTGAGATTTAAAGAGAACATCTTCAAAGAAATGAACCTCCAAGAAATTGTACAGAAAAGTAACGGAGATGATCAAGAAAGCTACCAAATAGTGCCAAGTTGGTATTTTTGAGAGTGCATTGAATAAGAGAATATAAGGGCTGAGAGAAGAAGAATCCATGAAAACAAAGCAGAGATTTTTCTGCGTCTACGAACTACTGGGGTTTGGTCATGCCTGGTCTGGTTATAATGTTTGGTTAGTTAATGTTGGAAGATATGGTTGGTGAGAAATGGAGCCAGCCGCGAAATACAAGTAAAGAGAGATGATTATACGTCTTTCATAGAATTATTATACAAATTCATTCATAAAATTTATATTTTTTAGAGAAAAAATTACAATTTTATTATATTAAACAGCATCCCAGGAAAGAAATTGAGATTCTCGTCTTTTTTCCTGAACTAACAGCGGAAAAAGTGCTTTTTTTTTTGTTTTTTTCTGGGAGTCATGTTCATCAACGTGATGGAAAACCTGGCCAGGAGTTGGCATTATTCCTGAAATAATGTTTTTGAGTTGGAATTTTTATTTTTTTTCGTAGAGGAGGTATCATACAATTACAACAAAGTATTTTTTTAGCTGGTGATTTGATGGATGAATTGGTTATGTTGCGTATAGTGTTTTTAAGAATGTTTTTTTTTGTTAGAGATATAATAAATTATTATTCTTTATTGATTTATTCTTTTATTGATCAATATATAAAAATATGAATTTAATGTGTTTTATGTCAAAAATAAAATAAAAGACACTTTGAATCATAGAAAGTACCATAATATCAAGCAAACAAATTTTAATTTGATTTTAGATTTGGATATCTTCTTTCAAACTTTGGTCCTTAAGAGATTTATAATTTTTTATATGACCCTTCTCTTTTACAAATATAATAAATTATATGCAATATTAGAGAAAGTTACATTCCAAAGCCATTAGCTAATAGTTAAAAAGGGTTGCTTTTTTTTAGGTTTAAATCTAATACCAAGTTCAAAGAGAATTTATTAAGTTTTTTTTTAATATATTAAATTGATGTATACTTTTAACATTGTTCATTTAGACTCGATTGATTTTATAAAGTGGTATGAGAATACCCATACTATTAGGAACAAAAATATTCATTCAGAAAAAAATACATGTCTAAAACAAAATCTTATGTAGAATTAAATTTAATTTCACATGTGATTTCAATTCAATAAATAATCTATTATAATTTTTTATCTTTGGAATACACTTGGTCTTATGATTCTTATTATATAATTAAATATAAAAAAGCAAAAAAAAAAAAAGCAAAGTTATTAATACTATTAAAGTTCACGATCCCAAGTCGTGGGTTTGACTTTTGCAAACCTTGTGTTCATTTAATATGTTATCTTCTCAATATTTTTTTAAATATCATCTTGAATTTATTTTCTAAGCCAAATTATTTTTTATTGGTTGTTAGTATTTTCTTTAAACCCACCAAGTCAGGTGGGTTACAATGAGTCGACTTTTATATGGTTTAATTTGAAATTTAAACTAGACAAAAAAGTTGACTTAAAGAGGTTACAAAATTGACCTATTAAGCTAAGTTTAATGACACTACCCAAGAGTTACAAGTGGCATCGTGATAAGAGAATTTCTTTCACATATTTTCCTAGTCTTAATTGTTTTTATTTTAGAGTGTTTTTTTTATATATATTGTTTTTAGCTTGTTTATGTAGGATTCTAAGTATCTTTGATATCTATTAAATTTAAGAGAATTCATTGTATTTTCAAGTATTAACTACTTAATTAGGTTAAAAGTGAGATACAAAAGGGTTGAACTTAGATATCAAATCCTAACTGGTTTGTTCTAGTCATAATTTGTTCTTTACCTGAGCTTGTATCAATATTTGTTCAACATCTCTCTTTAACCCTATTGCTTGTAAATGATTGATCATTATTTTAATGATTTGGGAATTAATTGGAGATTGGAAAGTGATAATTTTTTTGGTAATTTTTGAGATACCATAAGAAATTCATAGGATAAAGATATTAATGGTCTTATGTAATATAAAGTTTTAATTTTTCTTAATGAATTCTATCAGATTTAGAATCTTAACAAAGATGATGAAAATTTTCTTTTAAATATATTTTATTAATGCATAAGAGAGATTTATGAAATAGATTAAAGAAATTTGAATGTCAATGATAATAAAATCACAATTAATTCTATTAGAAATGTTGCATAGGTTAATTATAATGAATTATAAACCTTAGAATATTATTATCTTAATTTAGTATTTGTGTTTTGTTTTATAAGACAACAAATCACTCTTATTTGAATTATCAAATATTTTATAAATTAATCAATTATAATAGTTGTTAGTAATATTGAAATTCTCATAGTAAGATACTCATACTCATTCATTACATTACTTATTGCAATTTTATACACTTGTGATTTCATCCAACAAGTTTTTAGCATGGTTGTCAAGAATTCATATAAAATCATTGATAATATTAGGACTAATTAAATTCTATCTAATTAATTTTTCATTTTTTTTATTTTATTTTTAGATTGTTGCCTAGTAGATGAGAAGTAACAAAAGGCTAGAGCTAATACTTTATGATCCTGAAATTTAGAAAATTATAGGGAACATTTATGGAATTTTCTTTTTCAAGTAATTTGTTTATCCATATGTCACCATGTTATACGGGCATCATAAAAACTCGGTCACCTGGATAAATAGATGAATAATAAAAAAATAAAAAGATAAAACTCCAATTTGATTATTAACTAAGGTATTTCAAGAGTTGAATTCTTGATTCTTACTATAGAAACTCATGTTTCATCTTACAAAAATGTATTATTTTTACTTAATTACCTTTAAGAAATGCATTGTTTGATGCCGTATTTGAAGGTCTAATGATACTAAAACCACCTTTTATCATTGCATTTCAAAAATATTTTTGAAAAAAATTAAAAAAATATGTATTTTTTACTTTAAATTTATTTTTTGATTTTTAGATCATTTTCATGTGCTGATGTCAAAAATATTTTTTTAAAAAATAAAAATAATAACATGTTTAATGCATTTCTGAATAAAAAATACTTTTAAAAACAACCTCAACCACATTTCCAAACATGCATTAAGAGATTTTTTGGTATTGATTTTTAACAAAGAAAATTTTGTATATTCAATATGAGTGATCAGGTGTTTGAAAATTGAATGTTAAATCCGTCCATATATACAAAAACAATCTAGTTATTATTTACAATTTTAGGATACGTTTCAAATTTATAATTGCTCCTATTTTTTTTAAAAAAAAAATCGAAAAAAAAAGGTCAAAATTTAATCAAGTTTTTGCTGTATTAGCTTGCATACATGTAAGAAGTAAGAACCTTTTAACTGGAAAACAAACAACTTTGACAAAGACACATTCCCCCCAAAATGCTATTATTGGCTAAATCCAGGTGTATGATTACAACCATGACTGTATAATTTCACTTATACAACCTTGTTTACACTATATATATATATATATATATATATATATATATATATATATATATATATATATATATATATATGTGACTCTCGAATGGCCATTTTTTGCTATTACAACGCATGGCCTTCCTGGTCTCTGATTCATCTGGGAAAAAAAAAGAAGAAGAAGGAAATGACCACTTATAGACCAGTCACCAGTTCTTGGAAGTTTTTAAATCTGCATTTTGCTCGAGGGGATGTCTGGCGGCGGAGATGGAAGCATGGTGAGTGCCAAAATTCCACTTGCGGCAGCCGCAACCGCTCCTACGACAAAAGCTGGCAGATTACCTCCTCCAAAGAGGGCATCCCAGGGTCCAGCCGCCACAGACACCACCATCTGCCATTCATTTATCAAGAATCAATGAGTTGCTGCACATATTCTAGTATACTGCATAATTACATATGATGAATCTAATCTGATAATTTGTAAGCTAGATTTAAATGGGGCGGTGATCTATAAACCAAATCTAATATTCCCTTTGCTTCTTCTCTGTACCTTTGTTCTCTCCCTTCACTTCATTCATTTGAATGAGATTCTTTTCTTCTTCTTGTTGTTTTTTAATAGCATGATTGGAATCTCAGTCTCTCATTCATGCGGTTCGCAGAATATCATTGAGAGGAACAAAGATGTAGCTTTGTTCTCTCCCTTCACTTCATTGATTTGAATGAGATTCTTCTTGTTTTTTTTTTTTTTTTATTGGCATGATCTATCTTTTATTTTCTGGATTTAAGAAAACCCTATTCCTGGAAAGAGCATTTTGTGAGATCAGGTGAGCGAGCAAAACTCTGACGGTCCCAAATTCTTACAAGATATATGTCCTAACTCAAACTCAAGATTTACTATGCAAATCGACAGTCTATCGTTCATGCGGTTCACAGAATATCACGAGTCAAGAAAGTAACTCTGTTCTGTAACAGCAATATGTATTAGCATGAAGTGCATATACTGACCTGTGGTATAACTATTGAAAGATTCAGAACTCCAAGAGAAAGCCCTACAATCAAATTGAAACAAGGAAATCAATAATTTAGGAGGATATCTCAGCAAAAGTAGTGCTGGATCTAAAAAAGTTTACCTTGGCCAGCACCAGATGTGTTAGAAAAGATGGATGCCAGAGCAAAAGGGATGCTGTAAGTTATCTGCATAATAATTGCCATCATCAGTTACTCCTGAGAAATCTCCATGCAAGTCTTAAACTCTTAATTACTAATCAACACTTGGCCAATTTCTGTTCACTGCATTAAAGATTAATCTCTCTCGATGAAGTTCGATTAAAAATTGCATCTGCAGCTTTTCCAACAACAGTTACAGCAGTGGCTACCAGCCAGCCAGTTTTCATTAAATGCGGCTTGATCATGAACAGAAAGGGAGGGGAGAAGAAAACAAGGAGTCTCGACTTTTCATTAATTAAGTTTTGTAAGATAAGATAAGCATCATAAGCTGCCAAAGAAAAGAAACATCAAGGAAGAAAGCTCATGACTCCCATGGGGGCATTTATTATTTGGTGTTCATGCATTGGATGGCCATTGAAATTTGAAAGGAATCAAAACTCGAAATTAGCCATTTTTAAACTACATGGCTCCATGCAGAAGCAGGAGGCAGGTTACTGGAGGCTTGAAAACTACATTAGCCTTTTTTTTTTTTGGATTTGAGTAAATCCCAACTCAGAAAATATATTTTATAGACCCAGATAAGTGAGAAAAGTGATGATTATTCCAGATTCTTACAAAAGATGTATATCCTGACTAGAACTCTAGACCTGCTATGCAGATCTCAAACCCTTTATCATCACGGCACACCTCTTATAACCAAAAGGAGTTTTGCAATGCTATAAAATCACAATTACATATTTAAACTACAAAATTAACAACTTCATCACCACACACACACAATGAATATATTATATCTTTAGCAATGATTAACAGGATTTTACAGTCAAGTTTATGTTAAGAAACTAATTCATAAATGCCAAGTAATTTAAAGCAGGGAAAGGAAACGTTTGTGTTAGAAAAAACGTAAAATGAAAGTTTCAGATTCAAAATTAATTAATTGTATAACAAAAAAAGAGAGTAAAAGACAAATTATAGCGAAAATGATACAGGTGATCATGCATATATATATATATATATATATAAACGACTTGCTCCAGAAAGGTTGACTCCAGTTATGAACAAGTTTACTACGCACAAAAACAATAATATATACTTGAAAAAATAATTAAGCAAGCCAACAACAACTTACAGCCTGAGGTATGCCCATAACAGCAAAAAGGGTTAGAGCACCAGCCTTGACACCAGATGGCGGCGGCAAGAGGTGGGTTCCTCCATTCGCGGCGGTGTACCTTTCTGTTAGATTCAGCCATTTTGGTGATCAAAATGGTCATAGCCAAACAAATAGCCAGGATAAAATTCACAATCCCCCAAAGCCTTTTAACCCCACCGACCCCACGAGCCAGAACCTCCACACCACATGAAGTGATTCCCAGAACCACCGAGTTAAGCACCAAACCCAACGCCCCTGCACGGACACCATGATCATACATCTTCAGTTGATCAGCACTTCCACTAGAATCGCCGCCGTACACCTCTCTCCCCATCCAATCAGTATCGAACAACAAGAAAGGAAACCATGCAACCCAGTTTAGACACGTCACCAAAAGTAAGATCCTCATAGGCCTTTCCAAGCTCTTGAAAGCAGCGACTATTTCCCCAAGGAATGGCTCTGGCGTCGACTTTTCAGCTTCTCCATTCTCCTCCCCATTGCCTCCGTCACCGGCACTTCCGTCCGGCGACCAGGGTTTGTCACGTACGTAGGAGAGAGCTAGAACTGTCAACATTAAAAGCAAGGCAATGGAAATGAAGAAACAAGATTTGAGATTTGCGCAGTAGACATCACAGGCTTTGGTTCTTGAAAATGGAAAGACTTTGTACAAGTGAGTGTAAGACCCAGCTGCATAGCCAAGAACATTGCCGACAGCCATAAAAAAAGAGTAGAAAGCATTGGCTACTCGAGTCCTCTTGTGATCCGTCCCTGAAAGATCAGCTAGAAACGCCCTGCATGGACCTTGAAGCATGTTATTAGCAACATCAAGAATCCAAAACCCTACCACGAACACAGCAATGGCGCGTGGCTTAGCTTTTTTTGAGAGAGAATCACCAGAGAGATGGCCAATGTCAGCAGCATAGCCAATGAGAAACACAGCAATGGCAACAAAACCAGCCCCCGCCGCGATAAACGGGCGCCGACGGCCGAAACGGGAGGTGCTCCGGTCACTGTAGTATCCCACTGTTGGCTGGACCACCATACCAGAAATCGGGCCACATAACCAGATGAAAGCAGCCCATGTGTGAGGAATGCCTAAAAGCTGCACATATGGGGTTAGCAGAGAGAGCTGCAGGGCCCAGCCAAATTGAACACCAGCAGCTATCGACGCAACCACTATGATCTTTCTCAATGGAGCAGGGTTTGTCGCAGGAGGTTGTGGTTGAGGACTGGAAGAAGAGAAGGGGGGATTGTTTTCTTTTCTAACTCCACTCTCCATGTTGGCTATGATCAATCTTAGAACACTACTTTCAAATCTTTCCTGGTTTTTCAACAATGGAGTTTTGAAGGTGAAATGGAAAGTGGGTTTGCATAGGATTATATAGATTTTATTAGTGTGAGGGTTGCGAGAGTGTTGTGTGGCAGCTTTACAAGGACTGAGTGGGAATGGTCTTATCCGTTTTAAAATTTGTGCGTTTTTTTGTCTCAGTTTTGCATGTGCTTTACGGCTTGTTTGGAATATTGCTGTTTATTTATTAAAATAATATTTTTTAAAAAAAAATATTTTTTTATATATTAATATATTAAAATAGTTTTTTTTAAAAATTAATTTTAAATAAAAAAACTAAACTATGTTTCAAAATTATTTCTCAAATATATTCTCAAACAATATCCTAGTGTGTGATGGCAACGTGTGGCTTGACTTTGAAAAATATTTATAATTTAATATGTATCTTTTGTTTTTAATATTATATTATTAAAATAATTAAACAATACTTGAAATTCTTATTTTTTAATATAAAATAATTTAAAAAACACTTTAAAAATGTGAATCGTACTACTAATCACATCTTAAATCCTATTAACTTTATTTGGGTTAATAATTGGTTTTATGTTCGTCATTGGCTATCAAAACATTGTAGTTATCAGTTCTTTTCTAGTGTTTTTTTTTTTAATTGTAGTTTTTTGAGATCAAATTATTGACAAATTACGATCAAATTGTATACATGAAAAAAATAAAATAAAACTTTTTATATTTTACTAAGAAGAAAAGAAATAAAACGATGAAAAAGAATAAATCACTTTTCTTTTTCTTCCTTGTGTGTGTTTATTTTTATTATCATTTAACTAAACTAGTTTTATAGTCCGTGTTACGATATCAAATATCTTAATATATATTTATTTCTTAATTTTTCAATACGATTTTTAGTTAGCATTAACAACTTATTTTTGCATTTATTAGCATGTATGGTTTTCAATTTATTTATTTTAGTATTAAAAAATCATTTTCGAAATTATTTATTAAAATCTTAATTACAAATAAAAAATATATCAGTAACACCTGTATTTTCCTTTTTTTTTATATGGGAATAACCTAATTATTTTTCTAAATGAATTTCGAGCATTTATTAAGATGGGTGTCTTTTTTTTTGGTAAGGAGATTTGAAAGAGCATGCATGAGAAATGTAGATTTTGGTGGCAAATGTGTATATAGTAGCAATTAAAATGTTGCAGTATGTAAACAATTCTAATTTTCATCATAGACTTTTTATTTAGTCAAAATATTAATATGGTAATATGATATATGAGACAAAAATTGCATTTTTCCTTTTGGGTTGCATATTTCTATTTCATAACATTACTATTTCTTAATTTATTATATGCCTAGCAAATATATTTTTTAAATGACAAGAAAAGTTTGAATTATTAACTCAAAATTTGATACATATATTTAGTAAAATGGGATTGAAAATTAAATACTCCAATAAATAATAAAAAAGATCCTACACTAAATAAAAATGAAAGTATGAAGTTGAAAAATAAGTTCATATAAAATGGAATATTCTACTCTACATCATTTATTTAATATAAATCAAAAACATTCAAAAAACAATTATCAAAAAATCACTAAACCTAAAGGGTTTAATAATTAGAGAGTTTTTTTTTCAAAAAATAAGGTTTTTTCAATAATTAGAGAGCTAAATAAATAAATCATATTATATTAGTGTTATAATTATTTAATCATTGATGATTAATAAATAGAGAGGTTTTTCAAAAATAAGGATCCACTCCCTTAAGCAACCACTTAATTTCAACATAATTAAATATCACATCAAATTTCTATGGTATTATTGTAAAATTACACAAAAACAATACACTCAAAGAAAGAATTTAGCAAGACATCGACAAGGTTTTTGGTTGAGCAAAACTTCCAATGATAAAAAAAAGTCAATAACATTTTGATAAAGAAAAAGTCTAAGAAGATTCCAACAAAAAGTATATAATCAAATTTTAAGCCCAGTCAAGATTCCCAACGATTAAAAACCCGATAAGGTTTAAGCAAAAATAAATAAAATAGAGTAGCATGGATAATCCAAAGAAAAAATCAGAACATGGTTTAGTTTACAGAAGTAAGTCACATGAAAACAGACCATTTATTAAAAAACCTTGATGTTCTTAACCAAAATTTGAACCTTGCAATCATGAAGTCCAACCCTGCCCCAAGAAAAATAGATGTCAACTGTTAGAAAAATAATATAAATTATATTTTGAGATCTCACTTAAAAACTTAAGTTTTTAAGGTGAGATGGTTTCTTAACATCAACCCTATAGTTAGAAAACATCAAGAAGACTAGTAGGTTTAAAAGCTAAAACAATGAGGGAGATTTGAGAGGGTATCCGAACTATCGAAAGTGAAAAAACACTGATTTTTGTTCATTAAAAATGTTTTTGAAAAAAATTAAATATTTTTATTTTTAATTTAAATTAAGTCTTTTTAGTATGTAGATTATATTGATATGTTAATATTAAAAATAAATTTTAAAAAATAATAAAATATTATAAAACAACTTTAATCGCAATAGTAGATAATGTGAGTGCACAAGTACGCACCGCCCTGTTGCCTTTAATCAGGAATATAGTCAGGGCAGAAAGGAAAAAGGAAAGAAAAGACAATCAATTATACACCCCATTTGCAACTGATTTGAGAGGTTGTCCGAACTACTACTGTATGTGAAAATGAAAAAGGCATCTGATTTTTGTTTTTTTTGTGCATGTTTGTCATGTGTTTTAAAAATATTTTTGAAAAAATAAATATTTTAAAATTAATTATTTTTTAATATTTTTAGATTATATTGATGGGTTAATGTTAAAAATAATTTTAAAAAAATAATAAAATATCATTTTAATATATTTTTAAATAAAATTGATCACGGTTGCCTTGTAATTTGAAAGGAATATCGCAAGGGAGAAAGGAAGAAAGAAAGAAAAGACAGTCAATAATGCACGGGTGTTCTTGAGAGTGGAGGTGGCTGTGATTTGATGTTCATATTTTGGATTCCTGCCAGAGCCATTCGCTCTCTTTCCGTTGGCAGCCAGATCTCCATTGATGTTCGAAATTCTTAGCTTAAACATGAAGAAAAGGAAGGAGATGCGTAGTCCACTTGATTGTTTTAGATTTTGATCAAGTTTGACCATTCCCTACATTTTATCATCATTATTATTATTATATACTTAGTTTTTATAAGAAGTTCATTTGAGATGTTGTTTTTTTCAAAACATGAAAGACACAAATGCCTGGTAGTTTATAGTATATTGAAAGATTAATGATTTGCTATTGTTTTTTTAAAAAAAACATATGAATATATATGAAATTGGATAGGAAAACTAAGATTATTTTGTTGGTTTTTGTATTTATATATATATTCTGTTTTTTAAACTAAATTTGTATTTTTGTATTGTTTTGATGTCTTAATAAGAAAAAATAATTTTCAAAAATAATACTTTAATATATTTCTAAATGAAAAATATTTTTAGAAATAATTATTACTACAATACCAAATACCAAATGACCTATAAATCTATTTCAAAATACATTTTTTTGATACTATTATTATATCCAAGAACTACCCTAAAATCATGGAAAGGCTAGGTCCATTCACCATTTGATCAAGTATAGTCACCTCATCAACTAAGCCACTTCATTAACCCATTAAAAAATCATGGAAATGATAAATTTAATTCAAAATTCTCATAACTTTTATTGTCTGTTTTGTTTAATAGGAATTAAACAAAATCTAATTCATTCTTGTTTCACAACACATCTAAAATTTTAATTTTATGGTTGATGACTACAAAACTATAAGACATGGAGAGTAATTAACCTCTCAACCATAGTTACTTCAGCTCCTGCAAGTTCTTACTAACTTTCTCATCAATTGAAAGTGTTTGATGATGTTGTTCTACCTATACGATAACATTTTTTGCACTCTAACACTTCTTCACTAAAAATACAACATCTAGCTTCATTATGTATACTATTGAATGAATAAAGACAACAATAGTTTCCTAAAGGAATAAGGAAAAATGGTGTGCAACCAAATAGGCATGAGAACACTCATACTTTAATCCTCCAAAAGAATCAATACTACTATAAAGAAAATGGTCATCATCAAGTTCTAACTATAATAATGACTACCACTATTAATCTCCCTTCAAATCTTGTCTGCATGTTCTTTTTCAAAAAAATATTGAGATGCATGACAAAATCATTAATTGCGCAAACCTTTCGAGAACACACAACGCCTCTTTTTAGTGAAAGATTTTCCATTTTTTCATAAAGTAATACATATTCATCTCTTCAAAGATTGCATGTTCTCTAAGGCTAACCTAACAATAATGTTGAGTTATGTTATTCCAACAATATCGTATAAATCTTCTTAGGTATGATATAATAGTGTAGAGCTTAGCTCTATATTTAACTTTCAATATTTTAGTGTCAAACATATCTTTCACTTCAACGCAAGCATATTAGCTACAAAACACACAATTAACTATTTACAATCGAATAATGAGAAGATGAGAACACTAGAGCATATCATTAAGGATTTAATAAGGAAATGCTCACTGTGAAAAAAATAATTTGAACCCATTATTATTGAAGTCTTTATTAGTAGGGTCTATAATTGTTATATATGGAAATGACTATACACTCTCCTTAATTAGACTCTACTAAAAGTCAAATAAACAATGACAAATAATAATCGAGTAAAAGAAGTAAGTATTTCCAGGTAAGAACACATTTGTTTTCAACAATAAAGAGTAAAATCTCTTACTTTATATCAATCTCCTAACAAACCCTAGGACATCCAAAAAGAATGATAATGGACTTATAATCAACTATTATTTTCTAAGCTCATTACTATATTTTTAGCAACCACATGTGTTGAGGTTTTGGCTTTTATTAAAAAAAAAAAATAATTTATGTGATACATATTTCTTACAAAGTTTGGCAAGAACATAAGAAACACCATCATATTTTGTTTGTTTCATTAGGACATTAGTCATGATACTAAAAGAAGATAATGCCTTAAAAATAACAAAAAAACTAATTATCAAGGGTTACATAAAACAATTTATAAAGAAAGAAATGCAACTTAAACAAAAAAATATTGATGCAACCCATGATATATTACTTAAGATCATATAAAATGAAAGAGTTATATCTTCATTTATGTGAGAAAAAAGCTTTTGTTTTTTCAATTAAAAAACAATATTATCTCTTCCAGTTGTTCCAAATATTGTTTTTCCAAGATGTTATTTTTCCTTATATCTCTAAACAAAATCTTCATGTCACCAAAAAAACTCTTAATGTCTCTAACAAAATCTTCAAGTCACCAAATAATAAGCTCTCTAAACATTAATTTTCATATTTTCTCCATTGATTCTTTATTTTTTTCCACTTTATAAGTAAAAATATTATTTACCATAAGAGGAGTACACAAGATAACTCAACTCTCATCCCTCTTGCATGGCAGAATAATAAATTACACAAGATATTAACAAGAGATGTATAATTTTTCTTTTCCATCTACTTTTAATATTTAAGTCTTTCAAACAAGAAAGCTTAAAAAACTACAAGACAAATGATAATGCAAAAAACAAAACTAACAAATTCATCCGGGATATGTCCAAATCGATAGTTGTTTGAAAAGTAGATAAAAAGTTATGGACAACATGTCAAATGGGTTATCCACCACGTTTTTAAGCATAACGCACTAGAATTCAAAATCGATACACGCCATAATATAGAATCATAACTTCCAAGAAAGTCATTATGAAGCCTGACTTCTATGTTTATGAATGAATTGTCAGTACAATGCCTATATTTTATGCTAATGCCTATCTTCTATCAAACATGTCTCCTTAATAGGCACCAATTTTTCTTATGAATATAAACTTTTCCACCAATTACATAACAAGACTTTCTAGACTTCGACAATTTAATAGCTATAGTAAAATTCAAACATGAAGAATAAAAAATATCAAAACCAAGAAAGGTCAAATCAATCACAAAATATATGGGAAAAAATTAAATGAAGACAAATTACAAGGAATGGGAAAATAAAGGCAACAAAAAATAACATACCTAGCATGAACTAAACCAAGTCAATGAGGAAGGAAATTCTATTTTAGCTCAAAATAATAGATACAGACATCATTATAGAATTGGAAGGTAAAACCCTATAATCCTCTACTGTAAAGAAGTTAGACATCAAAATCTAAACCAACAATTCCCAACAAACACATCCTCATCTATATAAAAAAAAAAAAACATTATAGAAAGAAAAAAAAGGATTATGTTTGTTCACCCTCTATAAGAGAATAAAAAAAAAGATCATGAAATAGAGAAATGAAAGAGGATCATTAAGAGTGCCCAAGCTATAAAACTTATGAAACTCTTTTACTCATGACATAGGGAGACTTATGAAAAATCCCTTGAAATTATGTTCAACAGCTAGATAAATAAACCATATTACATTAGTGTTACAATTATTTAATCATTGATAATTAATAATTAGAGAGGTTTTTCAAAAATAAGGATCCATTCCCTTTAGCAACCACTCAATTTCAATATAATTAAATATCACATCAAATTTCTATGGTATTATTGTAAAATTACACAAACAATATTCATAAAGAAAGAATTTAGCAAGACATAGACAATGTTTTTGGATGAGCAATGCTTCCGGTGATAAAAAGTCAATAAGGTTTTTGATAAAGAAAAAGTCTAAAAGATTCTAACAAAAAGGACATAACAAAGTTCTAAGCCTGTCAAGATTCTCAACGATTAAAAACTCGATAAGGTTTAAGCAAAAAAAAAAGTATAGCAAAACTCAAGAAAATAAATACCAAGTAAGATTCTAAGACCAACAAAGCTCAAGTAGATAAAAAAAAAGTGTAGCATTGATAATCCAAAGAAAAATCATAACATAGTTTAGTTTATGTTTATAGAAGTCACATGACAACATGCCATTTATTAAAAAACCTGGATATTCTTCACCAAAATTTGAACCTTACAATCATGAAGTCCAACCTTTCCCCTAAGAAAAATAGGTGTCAACTCTGTAATTAGAAAACATCAAGACATTTAATTTTATCATCATCAAATTAGTTTTAACTCTTTCATGAGAAATTCTAAATTTTAACTCTATCATTATAATCTCAAACTCAATATTTTCATAAGGAAATCTCTATTTCTATCTCTTTTATAGTATTTTTGGCATGATTTCCTTCTAAGTGCATCTATAAACCTTTATCATCCAGATAGTGTATTGTTTAGCGATATATTTTTATGTATAATGATTGTTACACTATTTCTTTCTTAGTGTATCTTTGAGCCAACATTTTAAATAACATGTTTTAAAGTTTTATATCTTTATATAGTGCTTTTGGCATTATTTTTCTTTTAATGTGTTTTTGAGCCCTCCCCTTCTAAATAGAACACCTTTGAGCCTGGTCTCTTTTACATAGTGCTTTTGACACTATTTCTTCTAAATACGCCTTTGAGCCCTCACCCTCTGGATAACACATTGTTTGTCCCTATATTTTTTTATATCGTTCTTTGACACTATTTTCTTTTGAGAGCACCTTTAAACCCTCTCCAATCATATTTTAAATAATGTTTTTGCACTGTTTTTTTTAGAACACCTTTGATCCCTTACTTTTTAGATAATATGCTATTTAGCCCTAATCTTTTTTAGATAGTGCTTGACACTATTTTTTTTTCTTTTGAGTGCATTTGTGATCTGTCATTTCTAAAAGTTTTGTTTGACCTAACATTTGTAAAGATATCTTTGAAATTCCCATCATTTTGAGAATGATTAACCACTTCTTGATTTGGTAAATCTATATCTTTTTTATTTATTCTCTTTACAAGTTTATTATCTAAAGTCTCTTGTAAGACTTTATATTCTAACCATTGTAAAGAGAGAGTAATTATCATGATTCAATTTTAGGTTCCCAAAATGTATCTACAAAAATTTTAAAAATGAAACATTAATAAAAGGGACTTAATCGAAGGTTCAGTGATGAATTGAATCGAGTGGTGAAGGTTAGGAACCCAATTGCAATAATAGAGGGTCTAATTGAAAAAAAAAACAATCGGAACATATGATCAAATTAAATAAAAATATTGAAGATCAGGCTAGACTTATAAAATAATTAAGTTCATAAACTTAAATTGAGCTTTTAATAAGACTAATTAATTCAATTAGAAGAGAATTTTTGAAAGTTAATTTGGCTAAACTCATAAAAATTAATTAAGTAAAATGACTTAATTACACCTATGGTGAATTTAATTGATTTAATTGAGGACTTAATTTAAGAAAACACAAGTTTTTAGGCGTGATCAAATCAATTCACAATGATTGGAAGATTAGGGACACAATTGGAACTTGGAAATACCAAATTGGTGAAATTATTTAATTAAAATAAATTTAAAGGTTAAAGGTTGAAGGTTGAAGGTTGAAGATTGATTGAAGATCAACTCGAGGAATTTCAAAAACATTATTCACTTTGTAAAAAATAAATAAATTTAAAGGTGCAATTGAAGAAGGATAAAAGTGAAATTTCAAGGAATCTAAAATATTAGTACTAATTAGGGATTCTATTTCAAAGTTTTAAAGTTTTTAAGATCATATTAAAAATATTTTAATTTCAATAGTCACTGTCTTATTCCCATTAAAACCAATGAATATTTTTAAAATGCTATAATTTCAATATTTATTATCTTCTTAACATTTTCTTTATTCACAATAAAGACTTATTTTATGTCAAAAACATGATGAACGTATTTATTTAAAAAAACAAAAACAACGTTATTTAATAATATAAAAATTTATAACGATCAAGTTAACCTGTAAAACCTATAACTCAATTCTTGAATTTTACATCTAGCAAGAAAATGTGATCAAAATACTAATTAGCATTGCATGTGTAGAAAATGTTAGAAAATAATATATATTTATAGAAAAATCTCAAGACTAAAGAAGAAACCTAAGACCATTTGACTTGCCAATTAAATATGTTTGACATAAAAAAGTTACAATCCATTTTTTCATCCGGAGAAAGCAAATGGATAAGGATCAATTGACTAACTTTCGATCATGGGTGATTTCTAGCATCATTAAGACGTAGCCAAGTCAACATACGATGGTGGCATTGTTGACCTTTGACACCATAATTAGATCATGGGAAAATTTACTCGCACTAGCCAGTCTCCACCTTTATCTAAACCTAAACCTAACCCTACACAACTCTTATTTAGTTGTGCACGGGGTCCATATATCTCTTAAGAAATAAGATCAGCAAACATATTCATGGTGTTGGGCGTTTGGTCTTGACCACCTCCACCAACAAGCACTCCTCCACCTCTTAGGACCACCGCAAGGGCCCGCTCGTCGCCTGAAACCACCTTTACACCTCCACAAATCATCAAGTGCCGTTGCTTTTCAACGACTACTCGTAAGATCTTCCCTTCTAGTGCTGAGTACAGCACTTTTCACCAATCCTTGCAGAGAAGGCTGCCCACCTTGATCAAAAGATGGGATTAGCTTTAACCTAAATACGAATCCTCCTCTACTGTTCGAAAGCTCGCAATCATTAATACTAATCCACGAGAGTTTGGATTAGACCTACTAGTCAAACACTACTGCTTCCATGGAGACGATGAACACATAGAATCGTGAGGAATGCGACTCTTTCATCACCCTTACACGTGTGTTGTTTCTATGATGCAGAGCGTGATAACAAAGAATTTATGATATGTGCAATATGTCTCAAGTTCGAGTCAGGGTATATATTTCTTATAAGAACTCTGAACAATCAAAATTTTATTCACTTATCTAGATCATAAAATATATTTTCTAAGAGATAAAGTTTCGTTGCATCAAAAAAGCATATGGTGCGGCTGCTTTAAGAGTTATAAGTGCTGGTGTATATCTCTTTAAGAGCTTGTTTACTGTTGATAAAAAAAATATCCTAATATATGTTCGCAAAACTCTCTCTCTATATACATATATAACTATCTTCGCTACTCTCTTGAAGCTACTGGGAGCTTGGAAACAGCCATTGCTAAGAAATTAAATCGAAGTTAAGAATAGTTCTGTCTTTCAAGGTTTTTTAATCGAAGAGGAAGAAAAAAAGAGCTGGTTTTTTAATCGAAGAGGAAGAAAAAAAGAGCTGGCCCAGTTGAGTCCAGCTCCTTAATTATACCCCTGAAGATTTTCATTTGATTTTAAATAAGATCTAACTCTAGGTTTTCACCAAGCTCTTCAAATTCTTAATCCAACCTCAAGAAAAACATATCAATCTCTTGGTTGATGCTTGGTTTAGAAAAATTAAATAAAAAAATATCGAATTATAGCAATTAAAGCTGAGGGGAATGAATCTAAATAACAAATAATATTAAGCCTTATTTTCTTGCAAAAATGGAGACTGATTTGCATGGAGAAAAGATCTATTTATTATTATTATTATTATTATTATTATTATTATTATTATTATTATTATTATTTGATTCATAAAATGAAAAAAAATATATTCTTATTTTAAATTCCAAGAGATTTTTTAATATTTGTAGTGGTTGTTTTCTATTTTTATTAAATCAGTGATAGAAAGGAATAAAAGAAGGAGATATTATAGAAGCAAATTATTTTGTTTCATCAAAATTAAAAATATAAATATTTTTTTATATCAAATACATTACCATATAAATAAATAAATAAAAACTTCAATGGCTCCTTATCAATGTCTTGCCTAATTTATTTCTCGGATTCCTGAATCGTTATTTGATTAAAAAAAAATAGCATCATACTAATGTTGATATGTATTGGTGTATCAATCAATTTTATTAAATTTTGAAATCATAATTACTATTTTTTTCGTTGCTTTGAAATTACGGCTGTATTTTTTCTTGCATCAAAATTCTTTTTGGTCCAACCCAATAGAAAATGTAGGTAAGGTAACTAGTACTTTTAGAGCCGTCCCTTTAGATAAACGGCCACTAAACAGGGTTATCAATGTCGTTCCGTTCTAGCCCGAATAGTAGTAATGTTCCATGCTATTAAAAAAATCGAGATAAAACGATGTCATTTTTCGTTTTGGTTTTAATTCCGGCCTGTTCTAAAAATACCGGCCAAATTCTGGCCGGAACGTCTCGGTACCGTTCCAGGTGTGCCGTTCCGGCCTTAAAATCCTCCTTATTTTGATTAACTTGTGATTGTGTTTCTAATTTTGAGATTATGTTTGTTTGATTTTGTGTTTATATTGTATAATTTAAAGTTAATTTATCTTGAATTTTAATTATGCTTGTTAAATTAATATTTTAATTTTTTTCATATATATATAATTAATTATATATGAACAATATAACCCTAAAACAGCACGCCGAAAGGCTCCGAAACCGAAACGTTTCATACCAATAGAAAAACCGAAACGGTATTGACAACCTTATCACTAAGAGCAGCAAAAAAAGAAAAGAAAGAAAAGGAGAGTCAATATAAAAACTCTTGTATGCTTCGAAAACCAATAAATTTCATAGAATTTGCCAGGGGACGAAATTAATATTTTGGGTTAGTATAAAACAAATTTGAAGGAATCTTAAATAAAATGCTTTTGAAATAAGTGTGGAATCGAATAGAGGAGGTAGTGGCAACAAGGGAACATGTTATAAATAAAATGCTTGAGATAATCAAAATTAGTTGAACAAAATAGTGTGATGTGATTTGATTTGAAAGAAATGGGTATGGTTAAAGAATCAAATAATGAGATTTAGTGATTGTTCCATAGTTTGATTCTCATTGTTTTTAAAAATTCTTTTTGATTCAGTGATTGTTGGAGAATTTAGTTCTGATTGCTTTTGAAAGTTCTTTTGATTTAGTAATTGTTTGTGAGTATGGTTGCGGTTGCAGTTGCTTTTTACAAAGTTTTTTTTGTTCAGAAATATATCAAAATGATGTTTTTTTTTTATTTTTTAAAGATTATTTTTTATATTAGTACATGAAAATGATCCAAATACACCAAAAATTAAATTTAAAGTAATTTTTTTTTTCAAAACGTTTTTGAAATACACTTTCTTAATTATTTATGATTCCAAATTTTCATTGAAGTATGAACCGAAAGTCTCTTCTATACTTTTAATATTACGTTTGGTATTGAAAATTCAAAATTACTTTTTAAAAACTAAAACACCCCATTTGCAACTCTCTTATCGCTTTTCACAGAGAAGACATCTCCACGTCATCTCACATCTATTGTGGCAGTAGATACGAATCAGACACGAATCGAACTTGAAGGGATCTCTCAACTCTGTTCCTTGAAAACCGTATCTTTCTTGCTAGAACATTCGTCGTAGCCTTAAAAGCTAAAACAGTGAAGGCAGATTTGAGAGGTTGTCCGAACTACTGTACGTGAAAATCAAAAAGCCATCTCATTTTTGTTTTGGTTGTGCATTTGTTTGTCGTGTGTTTTAAAAATATTTTTTAAAAAATAAATATTTTTAATTAAATTAATTTTTTTTAGTATTTTTAGATTGTATTGATGTGTTAATTTAAAAATAATAAAATATTATTTTAAATAAAAAACATTTTGAAAAATAACTTTTTAAAGAACTATAGTCAGGGAAGAAAGGAAGAATGAAAAAGAAAAGACAATCAATAACACACGGATGTTCTTGAGAGTGAAGGTGCCTGTGATTTGATGCTAAGACTATATCACTCACATTTTGGATTCCTGCCAAAGCCATTCGCTCTCTTTCCATTGGCAGCCAAATCTTCATTCATGTCGAAATTCTTAGCTTAAACATGAAGAAAAGGAGATACGTAGTCCACTTGATTGTTTTAGATTTTGATCAAGTTTGACAATTCCCTACATTTGAGATTTTGTATTCTTTTGATGTCTTAATATATATATATATATATATATATATATATATATTCTCTTTTTTAAACTAAATTTGTATTTTTGTATTGTTTTGATGTCTTAATATAAAAAATTAAATTTTCAAAAAATAATACTTTAATATATTTATAAATGAAAAAATATTTTTAGAAATAATTATTACTACAATACCAAATGACCTATAAATCTATTTCAAAATACATTTTTTTGATAGTATTATTATATCCAAGAACTACCCTAAAATCATGGAAAGGCTTTGAAGGTGTTTGTTTTTGTGGTTGCACCGGAGGTTATAAAAAATCTAAATAATTGGGTGTTTGGTTAACTTTGAAAAAGCAAAATTTTGATATGGGACCCACACAATTATTAATCAAAAACTGCGTTATACAATAAGCAGGTAAAACCTGCTTTTCAATAAGGGCCCGTTTGGGACTGTGGTTGCGGTAGCTTTTCAAAGTGTTTATCGTGCCGAAATACATCAAAATGATGTTTTTTTTTAAAATCATTTTTGAAATCAGCACATCAAAATAATCTAAAATCATACAAAAACATATTCATTTAAAATGAAAAAAAAATTCAAATTTCAGCCAAAAAGCCGGTGGGATCGCAATGTCAAACGGGCCCTTAAGTTGGGAGGGGCGGGGCGAGCAAAGGGCGGGGCATGGGTTCTAGGAGAGAGGGTTGAGTGGAATATATTATATTATATTATTATATTTTATGATATTAAAATAATATAAAAACTTAATTAAAATATAAATAAATATATTAAAAGGATATCACATTATAATTTTTGTCTCTCAATCCTAATTTATTTTCAGATAATATTTTACTAGATATTGTTTCTCAATCAAATAATCAGGGATCTTAGAGGCCTTCACGTATGAATTTAGTTTGTGATGGAATTACAAGTAGTTTGATGGGACAATAAAAAAAATAGATGTTTTTTTCATGAATTATTAATTACATTTTATTTTTATGAATATTAATCTACAAAATTTTAAAGAACAATATATATATATATGTTCGTGATGAAATTACAAGTAGTTTGATGAGAGAATAAAAAAAAATTGTTTTCTCATGAATTATACATTTTTATTATTATAATTATTAAATTTACAAAAAAAAATTAAAATTATATATATATATACCCTTTAAAGTAATTTCACAAGCTAAAAGCAATATGAAAAGCTTGGTAACCAAACACATGAAATTGTTTTTCATTAATCTCAAACTCAAAAGCAGTTTTAATCAAACACTTCAAAACTTATTTTGAACCGTAGCTAAAGTGCTTTTTAGGAAAACTGTTTTTTAAAACTTCAACCACAAAAGCAAAAGCAATATCAAACACACCTTAACTCTATTCACAATTTGACCAAGTATAGTCACCTCATCAACTAACTCACTTCATTAGCCCGTTAATAAAATCATGGAAAGGCCAAATTTAATTCAAAGTTTTCATAATTTTATCGGCTGTTTTGTTTATAGGAATCAAACAAAACCTAATTCATTCTTGTTTCACAACACATCTAAAATTTTAATTTCATGATTGATGACTAGGAAACTATAAGACATGGAGAGTAATTAACCTCTCAACCACAGCTACTTCAGCTCCTGCAAGTCTTTACTAACTTTCTCATCAATTGAAAGTGTTTGATGATGTTGTTCTAGCTATATAATAGCATTTTTGCACTCTTCCACTTCTTCACTTAAAATATAACACCTAGCTTCATTATGTATACTATTGAATGAATAAAGACAACAATAGTTTCCTAAACGAATAAGGAAAAATGGCGTGCACCCAAATAGGCATGAGAACACTCATACTTTAATCCTCTAAAAGAATCAATACTACTATAAAGAAAATGCTCATCATCAAGTTCTAACTATAATAATGACTGCCACTATTAATCTCCCTTCAAATCTTGTCTGCATGTTCTTTTTCAAAAAAAAATATTGAGATGCATGACAAAATCATTAATTGCACAACCTTTTGAGAATAAACAACGCCCTTTTTTAGTGAAAGATTTTCCATTTTTTCATAAAGTAATACATATTCATCTCTTCAAAGATTGCATGTTCTCTAAGGCTAACCTAACAATAATGTTGAGTTATGTTATTCCAACAATATCTTATAAATCTTCTTAGGTATGATATAATAGTGTAGAACTTAGCTCTATATTTAACTTTCAATATTTTAGTGTCAAACATATCTCTCACTTCAACGCAAGCATATTAGCTACAAAACACACAATTAACTATTTACAATCTCATGATGAGAAGATGAGAACACTAGAGCATATAATTAAGGATTTAACAAGGGAATGCTCACTGTAGAAAAAATCATTTGAACCCATTATTATTGAAGTCCTTATTAGTAGGGTCTATAACTCTTCTACATGGAAATGACTATACATTCTCCTTATTTAGACTCTACTAAAAGTTATTAATGACAAAACATAATCAAGTAAAAGAAGTAAGTGTTTCCAGGTAAGAACACATTTGTTTCCAACAATAGAGAGTAAAATCTCTTACTCTATATTAATCTCATAACAAACCCATGACATCCAAAAAAGAATGATAATGAACTTATAATCAACTATTATTTTCTAATCTCATGACTATATTTTTAACATCCATGAGTGTTGAGGTATTGACTTTTATTAAGAGAAAATAATTTATGTGATACCCATTTCTTATAAAGTGTGGCATGAACATAAGAAACACCATCAAATTTTGTTTGTTTCATTATGACATTAGTCATGATACTAAAGAATATTATGACATTAGTCATGATACTAAAGAAGGTAATGCCTTAAAAATAATAGAAAAACTAATTATCAAGGGTTACATAAAACAATTTATAAAGAAAGAAATGTGACTTAAACAAAAAAATTATTGATGCAACCCATGATGTATTGCTTAAGATCATATAGAATAAGAGAGTTATATCTTCATTTATGTGAGAAAAGCTTTTGAGATTTTCAATAAAAAACAATATTATATCTTCAAGTAGTTTCCAAATGTTTTTCTCCATGATGTTATTTTTCATTAAATCTCTTAATAAAATCTTCATGTCACCAAAAAAAACTCTTAATATCTCTAACAAAATCTTCAAGTCACCAAATAATAAGCTCTCTAAACATTAATTTTCATATTTTCTCCATTGATTCTTTATTTTTTTCCACTTTATAAGTAAAAATATTATTTACCATAAGAGGAGTACACAAGATAACTCAACTCTCATCCCTATTGCAAGACAGAATAGTAAAATTCAAAAGATATTAACAAGAGATGTATAATTTTTCTTTACCGTCTACTTTTAATAGTTAAGTTTTTCAAACAAGAAAGCTTAAAAAACCTAAAAGACAAATGATAATGCAAAAAACAAAACTAAGCAATTCATCTAGGATATGTCCAAATTGATAGTTGTTTGAAAAATAGGTAAAACGTTATGGACAACATGTCAAATGAGTTATCTACCATGTTCTTAAGCATGACGCACTAGAATCCAAAATCGATACACGTCATAATATAGAATCATAAATTCCAAGAAAGTCATTATAAAGTCTGACCTTCTATGTTTATGAATGAATTGTCAGTACAATGTCTATCTTTTATGTCAATGGTTATCTTCTATCAAACTTGTCTCCTTAATATTGTTAAATTCTATTAAAATAGGTAACTAGAAATAAAATAATATCTCGAACTTCATCACCTTTCATATCCCAACCTAAAGAAATTTAGGATGATTAAATTGCTCTCCATGAGGTAAACTCATATAACTGAGGTGTATAAATACTTTGGATCACCATGTAAACAATTCATTCAAGAATTTTAACAAATCATGGAACACAAGTTTATACAATAATAAATATACAGTTTACTAAGTTATTCATTATCTTTAATAGTTTTATATAAATAGTTTCTCCTTTTACATTTATTAACTAAAGCATTAAGAGTGTCTATTGTTTTGATAAGGGGTCTCTTTTTTTTTAAAAAAACACATAATCACCAAGTTTAGTGACTACATGGTGAACTTCAATCATCATATTAACACATTGACCATGCCAAGTCAAGTCACTCTAACTATCATATAAGAGATATTGGTGCTCTTATGATGTAAGATTGATAATGTAAAATTAAATATAGGACTTATCATCTAATTTTATAGTAACTATACACCCTAAATTATCTATAGATTTTTAAGTAAGGGGTTACCTATGCTAAATAAAAGTTAAAAAATCATGTCTAGTTATGTTAAATAAAAGATAAAGAAAAATAACTTAAAGTATCCTGGCTAAGAGAAATTGTTTTGCACTTATTTTTAGATGATAAAAATACTAACTAAAATTTACAATTTGTAGGTTGATTTTGAGTTATGGAAAAAATAAATAATACATTGAATTAAGGTATAAAATCAATATCTTCATTCAGACCACACCAAATTAAGGGAAGATAAAACATAAATTCAATATTTACATACATAAACTCTTATTCTATAATTATTTATTCACCTTAGTTGTTTTGAAGAATAACTTAAACTCCTATATTTATTTATTTTTAACTTTCATTGTTGTGCACTCTCTAAATTTATTTTCTTTTTTTAATATATATTTTTTATTAAGGGTCAAAAACCAGGTACGATATCATTAGTCTATCAATCATACATGAAAAAGCCTAGATTCAATTTGAAGTTTTCATGACTTGATGATGATAATCGCATAAATTGAATATTACATAAACATAAATATTTCATTTTAAAGAAAAGTCCATTACAAATAAAGGTAAATTATGATTCAAATAATTGAAGAATATAACTCAAATATTTCTTTGCAACATACAGATTAAAACAAGAACATTTCCCATGATAACCAAATCAAGCAGCAATCCCCAAGAAACATAGTGTAATGATAAAGGGTTTGTGATCTGCATAACAGTTCTCGAGTTCGAGTCAAAATGTGTCTCTTGTAAGAGTCTGGAACAACCGGGATTTTACACGCTAATCTAGACCAATAAAAAATACATCATTATATTCTATGATTGATAGACAGATGAGTTATATTCCTGATTTTGATTTGAAAGAAGCTACGGTTGTGGATGATAATAATATGCAAAGAAAACCAGTACAGATGCATGTGTATATGTTTCATTCCCTACCTTTCTGTAAGATACTATTCATAATTATAATTAAATTAAATTAAATTATATGGGCATCAAGATATTGCGTTTACTTTATTCCGTGACACTTCAAATCAATTTGCCAAAAACATTAACAAATAGATCGAATGTTTCTATCCATGTAAGCTCATCATCCAACACCAAACTCAACATTAATAAAATGGATATATATATATATATATATATATATATATATATAATTTGTTTTTTTTATATATATCTATCTATGTGTATATATAATTGATGGATAGATATATCTTCCTAACATGGAGATGGGGGTGCCTGGGGGGAAATTTTGAATTTATATTTGTTTTAAATTATTATGATTTTAGTATTTTTTAAATCATTTTAATATACTGATAATAATAATATTTTTTAAAAAAAATAAAAAAATATTTAAATAGCATCTACAACTACATTTTCAAAAAGTGAGTCTATACTCGAGAGTTAATGTTAAAAGTGAAGAAAGAAACTGATCAGAAATCAATTCTCATTGGCTTACGAGTAGGAGTCAACGTAAGGGATGACAGAGGGAGACCCATTTGCTTCTTACATCCTGTTAGGTAATGCTTTTCAAAACCAATTTTAAAAAAAAATGAAAATTTATTTATTTTTATTTTAAATTAAAAAAAATTCATATTTTTAAATTATTTTCATGATATCAAAAATAATTTTAAAAAATTTAAAAATATCATATTAATATATATATCTAAATAAAAAATCACGAAAACATTGTGGTCATACAAACACCTTACAGTTCATTAAAATAATAAAATTATATTTTTACTCTTTGATAGAAGAAGATAAAGCTTGATTGGAGGTATAATTTTTTTTTCAAATAATATATTAATCATTATAAAATTAATCAGAAAATAATTGATTAATTTTTTTTTTATCATGGTACAATAAAATAACTATTTTGCATTTAGAAATAAAAAAATATTAAGCTTTTATTGAGGTTTCTTTTGTCTTTTTCAAAAAAACATTTCATGGTTAAGTTACAGTCATACCCTTAAAAAAACATGTATACCAAGGCTTTATTGTCTTTTCTATTTTGTTTTTTGCAATTCCATTCTTTACTATTTTCTTTCATTTATTTTTTAAAAAAAATTATCCCCATTTTTTTATTGTTATATTTTAATTATTTTCCTTATTTGTCTTTGTTTTTAATTTTTGTCCATCAACATTTATTTTCATTTGATGTTTTATCTGATTTTGGTTCTTTCAGTAGCAATTTTATTCCTTTTCAACTTAGCCCTTGATTATTTTCTTTCATTATGTTTTTATATCATTTCTGGTCTATATTATCTGAATTTTAAATTTTTGTTATCATAACTTTATTGGTGAAGTGTGTAATATTTAGGATTAACTCAGGGTTTTTTTTATATATTTTCTTTTTTAAAATTTGTTATTTTTTACTATGTTGTTCTTTTAAAATTCTTAATTTTTTGTATTATTCAAATTTCTTCTTTTATGTTATATTGTTTTTGAAAAGAAATTTCATCTTTAACATTAGATTATTAAACCTTGAACTTTACAAATTCTTCTCGCTTTTCTTTTTAAATGTCAAGGTTTCAATATTCCTTCCTCCATTTCAAGCAAGATGAATTTTTTAAGTGGGAGAATATATATTTTGATTATGCCTTTTCTTTATCTTTATTAAGAGAAAGTTTTTGTTTGCTTTTAATGGCAATTGATCATGACAAATACATTATTAGAGACCAATCAATACAAACAATTTCTTGAATTATATCATGTAATCCCAATATATAAACAATATTAATTATGCTCTAACTATTTAATATTTTATGTAATTAATTAATGAGATAATTAAACTTTAATTCGATGCTATATGATGTGGAATAAAAATCTAAAATTGTATGCCAAGGTACCTATCCCATATACTTGGTGGATAGGAACCTTGTTATATCAATCAACTATAAGCATTGCATTGATTTGCCACACACTTCCCCTTTTATGATTAAGAAGAATAGGGTTCATCAAAACATATTTTCACTACGTTACGGCTACGTTTGGCAGACATCAATTCAAGATTCTTGCCGACCAAAAGGCAGTGACATTCGTTCTACAGTAAAATTGAAATGATCCACAGAGGCACCACTTGTTGATTTTATTTTATTTTATTTTATTTTATACAAAGTCTAGTTGACATAAAATCTTATTGATTCAAGGAGGAGGAAAAAATAATATAATCTGATATTTTAATATTTCAGAAAAATCAATTTTTTTAACTGTGTTTATTAACTATCTGAAAGTAATGCAGGTGTATATGTTTTGTAATTGCGATATACATAAACAGTACGATCTCAAAACAGCATGTCGAAACGCTACAAAACCATAAATATTTTATTTCAATTGAAAAAACAAAACACCAACTGAAACGAAACTGATAGCCTTAATTCTTATAGCTGAAAGAAACTCGATTTTTTTTTCTCACATGCCGAAAGAGAGAGATGAAGGGAAAGGATTGGAAGAAAGGAAAATAAATTGACCTTTTTCATTTATAATTTAATTTAATGTCTTTAATCCCTAAATTTAAATATAGATTCATGTCATTTATTAAAAAAAAAACTAGGTGCAGGACTCCAACAACAAAATATGAATGAACCTTAGCCTTCAAAAACAATCGGTATATAGCCTCCAAGCCCCGTCCTAGTCGTGTATGAAATCAGCAATCATACACATTGGGTTTCAAGAATAAAACCTAAACTCATAGTCTGCTGCTAAACCATGACAATAACAGTAGCTTATCCAGTGTTGGATAATAATATAAATTATATTCTGGAGCCTCATCTAACAGCTTAAATTTTTAGGTAAGATAGTTCCCTAGCATGATATCAAAGTCTTGTTGACCCAACGGTTACGAGTTCAAATATCACCACCCTCATTCTTTTTTGATGAAAAACTAAGTACAAGGTAGTGTTAGTTTGTGTAAGTTTAAAGCTCAAAAGGCTTTCACTTGAAGGGTGGTGTTAGGAGATAATGTGAATCGTATTCTGAGACTTAACCTAACAGCTTAAGCTTTTAAATGAGATGATTTTTTAACATAATATTAGAGCTTTGTTAACCTAACGGTCACGAGTTCGAATCTCATCACCCTTATTTTATTTGATGAAAAAGCTAAGTACAAGGTAGTGTGGGCCTGTGCAAGTTTCAAGCCCAAAAAGCTTTCACTTGAGGGGTGTGTTAGAGAATAATATAAATCATATTCTAGGATCTTACCTAACAGCTTAAACTTTTAGGTGAGATAATTCCCTAACATGATATCAGAACCTTAATAACTCAGCAGTCACGAGTTCGAACCTCACCACTCATTCTAATTGATGAAAAACCAAACACAATGTAATGTGAGTCTATGCAAGTTTTAAGACCAATGAGCTTTCACTTGAGGAGATGTGTTAGAGAATAACATAAATTATATTCCGGAACCTTACCTAACAATTTCAGCTTTTTAGATGAGATGATTCCTTAACATCGAGCTCCCTGTTTTTGTTTTTGCCTTGATGCCTGTAATCCCCGTTCACAAATCAAAGACACAATGTGAACTCCATAAAAGAATGCCAAGTTGAGAATTTGACTCCCGAAGGATTTTAGCAACGTTCCACTTCATGCAAGGAGTCACAGGGCAATCACAGTCTATTCAAGTAGAGACCTGAAAACAATGCATCTTAAAGAAAGAAAGAAACGGAGAGGTGGTTTGCAGAATAACAAAGGTGACAGAAGCATAGACAAGAAAGACAGAAAGGAACATGAACTTCAATTATTATGAACTGATTCTGTACATATACAACTAGCAAAAACTATAGCCTAATATTATCCTCCAAAACAATTAAATACCCACCACCAACTCAATAAACTCGCCAACTTAAACTCTAAAGACAAAAAAAGAAAGGACTTTTATCATCCATCTGACTAGTGACATAAAATCTTCCCACCACAAACAAAAGACAAAAACCCCCGACATGGAAAATTTGCATCTGATTGGACCCTTTTCAATTTTCACAAGCATAGACCTTTGTCTCTGCATCTTGACCTTCATGTTGATACCACTACAAGCTTCTTATTGTGTCCACTCGATCAATAACATCCAAGGCCTTGATCCGGTCTATATCAAAGTTGATGACAGGAACAGAAGATGGCCTTCTGATGGGAAATGGATCTTTTCTAGTTTCACCCATTGGCGAGTGGCTACTACTTTTACTCAGCCGATGATGCTTGCTTAACCTGGTTTTTGCAGAATCAAATTCCTGACTCTTGCTTATCCCGGGTGTCTTTTTCCTCTTACTCACGTCCCGAAGCATCTCTTGGTCTTCAATTGTCAATGTGGGGGATGGGGAGCTTGGCTTTTGTGTAGACAAATGAATTGTTCTCTCATTTGGGGACCGAATCGGAGATTTAACAGGAGATCTGAGACCATTGCCAACTCTTACTTGGCTGACAAGATGATGAAGCCAAACCACCAATTCAAGAATATATGTTTCAGTCTTCTCCTTGTCTGCATGGTGTAGTGTCTCTATCCTAAGCAAATCGGTCTGTCCAGCAGATTTACGATTCACCTCAGACCTGAAGAATTTTTCGTAAGGAACTCAACATGGGAGAGATAACAAGAAAGAGCATGAGCAGATTTGGAACTCACCCTGTATTCGCCCATTCTCCAACCCAACCAAATCCATGATGAGCTCTGGTTTAAGCGCATGCAAAAATGTAAGCACAAGGATAAATAATTGGAAACAAACCAAGAGAAGGAATTGAAGTTCAACATATTAGTATGCTAATAAAACCACAAAATCTGTGAAGAAGTTTCATCTCCTGCTTTAAAATCTGCTGTTCACAAGGACCATACAGTTAGGGTACATTGATTAGCAGATGGGTATGAGACTGGATGGGACAAATGGGACAAGGTTGCAACATGGAAGCAGGTAGAACAAAATTTGGGTATGGGACAAGAGAAAACCTGCTTTTCATCCTGTCCCGTGTGCAAATCAAACACCAATACAAGTCAAGTTGTCCTGCCATGTCTTGTCCAGTCCCATGTACCAAATACTACCTAACTTCACCTAGAGTAATAATTTGTTAGATTGTGATTACTATTAGTACTAGTGGATAAAAGGATGTGCATGCCGTTGACCTTTAAATGAAATTGAGTAGACTGTAAGAGAGGTATCAGAAGGTACAGCCCAGCCCAGGTAGAGAAATTTACTGAGCTGGCATCTTACTTGGTTGTGTTAGTAGCAATAGGAACAAGCCACTGCAAAGTTTTCTCCATTTCAGCTTTGATTTGTGAGACTGTAAGCTGCAGGAACAACATTTGAAATCTTAATTATATCAATGCATTGACAAGAAAATGGCTAGAAGCATAAATATAAAAGAGGGTATTCGACTAGCAGCCCATTAAAGAAAACAGAGACAGATAACATCTCAATGAACAAGTCAGTCCCGAGGTAACATCGAATGATACCTCTTCCTTAACTTGAAAAGACAATAATTTAGAGCGCAAAGCAGATTTGATATTTGGTGGCAGCCCCTGGTACAAAGCATCCCTTGTATTTGGAGGCACAGAACTTGATCGGGACACCTGATCACATTAAGGTATTAGCTCAGACAAACCAAAGGGCCAAGAAGAAGAAGAAGAAGAAGAAGAAGAGGGAACAGCTAGATAAGAGCTTCAGGACCAAAAACCGATTAAGGCAACATTGAAAAACTCAGAAGTTGACATTTGAGATACAGAACCAAAATCCTTAATAAAAAGATGAAGGGGTATCAAGTCTGGTGAAATCATAAACTCACAAGAGTGTCAATTTGAGTGACAATATTTGCATAATGCAATGCAAGACCAGCAGGCCCCAACTTTTTATGGCTCGAAGAGCTTTTTACTGGTCTATCACCATCTGCAAATGAAAATATCAGTTAATGAAACCACAAATAACCAGATAAATTTCATATCATTTCACTGTTCCATGCAAGAAAACAAAAGAGAAGAAGTATATATATGTGTGCATTTATACAATTAAAAATTTCCATTAACAAGAAATCCTAAACTCTGTTAGGATTGCTTACCAGCACTGCCAAAGGCTTCATGAATCTCCAAATGCAACAAATAGACAATATCCACCAACTTCTCCATCACCTATGTAAACAGGATGTTAGATTCATGTTGCAATAACACTAAGAATAGTTCCAAAAAAAAAGATTTATTGTGTAGCTATCACTTGACAGATACAGAATATGCATGGTCCCCATCCAACATTAGGAGTGCACTGCTGCATCCAAGTGGTAGGATCATAAGCACAATGGTCAATGGAGGTGAATCATTGATGCATGAAACACTAAGAAAAGGCCATATTTGTCTCCAATATGCCCCTAGAACTGGCGCCACCAGCCACCTCAATGCATTACTGCTTCATACCTCTTCCAAAATCCTAGACCAAAGCGACTTCTTCTTCAAACTTTTCACATGTTTCTTCTGGCTCTTTAACTCCGCCCTCAAAATAGCAAGACTGTCCCCTACAAGTGAATTAAACACAATGAGACATCACTTTAGGATGTAAATGTTGATCAAATGAGAAAAATGTGAAATAGAAACAAACATCCCTGATGGAAAAGATAAAAATAAATAAATAAATAAGAAGTAAAGGGGGGAGTTCAAAAAATTAAGGGGTGCATTTTTCTTTGGACCTATGTGAAAAAGATAATATATATATATATATATATAACTAAAGAGGGAAGTTCAAAATATTAAGGGCATCTCCATAACATAATTGCACCACAAAGGGGAAACAAGCAAGCTCAAGCATAGAAGGGTTGCACTCAAAATATTTTATCCATTACAGGGCCAATCAAATGAGTCATAAGCAAATGAAACTTAAACTGCAATTCACCTCTTTGAGCGGCATTTGTTTTATCATCTTCCTGAAGCTTACGGCGGTAATCTTGTTCAAATCTGTCCAAGGCATGCATTTCATGATACAGTTCCTGCAACCAAAGGAAAAATCTCTTCATAAGGAAATTTACAAGATGAGCTTAAGAGAAGTACTAAGCATGAAATTGTATGGGTGGATATGATAATGAGCTGAAATTAAACTGCAGGAATAAATTTAACAATGCTGAATAGAGATGGATGTAACCACATCTCATGCAAAATTAAAAATTGGCAGCATATGAATGAGAAACAAATCATTATCATAAAACACAAATAAGCACTATCCAACACATAAAGCAGACTCTAGATGCCCAAAGATGACTTCAGTACAACATATTTGGATTGTTGTTATAAAGTTACTCAGTTATGTTCAAGTCTGGGTATTTGAAAAGTAATTGTATTTTGTTCTGAAATGTTTGTCATTAGATGATAAAGGAGAAGAGTTTAAAATTAAGTTTATAACATCTTTCATTTTTCAAGAGCATTTTGCTCAATGACCATGTTATGAGTGAAGATTTGCTCCTCCCTACGAATCATCGTAGAGTATAGAACATCTAAGGATGCTGCAAAGAGTTTTGCTTTTTAGTGTTTTTCTTTTCCTCATCACATTAAAATCACAGCCAAAAGGAAAGGAGGGAAATACAATAGAATTAAAAAAACTGAAAGTCACACTCCCTATCAAATTAGAATGGGTTTGGTACATCCAAATCCTTCTTTTGCAGACAAACACTTCCACCAACACAAATAAAGAAAGAACATTGTTAAGTGTTCTTCAAATAATCACACCTAGATATGCAATGTCTAATGAAACTTGGGGACAATTATATACTATAGTATTGTTATATACTCACTGCCGTATACTGAACCAAATTCATCAATTGTTGCATAAATGTCTCTGCTTTATCCTTCAATTGCATTTCTGGTGTCAATTCTGAACCCAACCTAAAAAATCATACAGAATGACTGAAATATAAGAACCTTATTTCAAATATTCTGAAAAATAATCTATAGAAAACAGATGCAATTAGCATTACTTTTCAAGATAACGGTCCAAGTTATGCCACTGAGGATCTTTGCAACGGTTTCCAAAACGCACCACTTCTCCAGAAAAAACTTTCAGTTCTTCTCTGTCATAATTGTGTAGCAAAATGATTAAATTTCCTCTACAAGTTTTCTAAGCATCACTATAAGATCACTGTAATAAAATGTATGAAAATCTGTTTCAAATTAAAATAGATATTTTGGTAATATCAACCTCTTATCAGCTGCTGCCAGCCTCAAGAGTTCATCCATGTCTCTAGATATTAGATTTTGCACCCCTTCTGAGGGAAGCACAGCCTCTTTTAAATGTCTAATGTTCTCTTCTGAAAGGGATTGCATTAGATTAGCGCCCTTAACGATTGTGTTCGCAACTTCAAAAGCCAAAATTGAAATCTTATCCCCTTTCATCGTCAGCCCTGAAGTAAAACCACTGCTAGGATTTAAATTGGTCATGCTACTA
This sequence comes from Salix koriyanagi, assembly GCA_029228605.1. Classification (NCBI taxonomy): domain Eukaryota; kingdom Viridiplantae; phylum Streptophyta; class Magnoliopsida; order Malpighiales; family Salicaceae; genus Salix; species Salix koriyanagi. The sequence continues at coordinate 11,597,776 of CM055339.1, forward strand.
CCAAGTGTGTCCAATACATCATATGCCTTCCCAAGCCCAGCAGTACCAGCTCTGCCTAACAGTGAGCTCACTTCTGAGACCTGAAACACCACAATAACCAGCTTTTTTAATTGAGCAAAATTCTGATAAACAATTCCACGGAGCAACTTACAACATCTATCTATCTATTATCAATTTGTGTATGCACGTGAGTGCGTGAAAGAGGATACCATACGAAAGTATTTCATTGTGGACAAGTAAATGATCATACCATGCATGAGTTTGATAATTATATTATAATTATCTCCAGGGCCTAGAAAATGTATCCAATTACTTACAAATAACACATTGACTCTTGCAAAAAAGAAAGAACGAAAAAGAAAAGGAAAGGAAAAAAGAAAAGAAAAAAAGAAAAGGAATTTAGTTTTTTTATTAGATGCACGTTAAAAGATTTTGTTTTTCAAGAATTGTTTGCTTAAAGATTTTAGCTGTCACACTCCATTTGGTTGATGAGCCATGCACATATAGGACCATGATTTCTGTTTTTTTTTGTTCTTTTTTTATGGCTTTGTTCTCCAAAATGGCTTCAATGCTTCTTGAAACTTTCACCTTCTTTCAGAAATAAGGAACCACGCACATGCTTCATTTATTTATCAACATTCAATTATTTTTCTTTTCAACTCCTATATGCTTATATAAGAGTGAAATGTTTAAACCGTAACAATATAGAAACTTTCAATATATTGTTATTTTATTTACTAATGTAGCAATACACAGAAGGATGTTATGTTATTCATGTAATCAAATAAGTAGAACTTCAATAATCATTACTTCCCATGATTATATATAGATGTTATTTATCAAGGAATTGACTTTTTTCGAATACATTTAGAAGTATTCACATTTGTGTTTTAGAAAATATATGCATCATAATATGGTAGAACTGATGTCTACACAGTTCAGTAGCAAATAACTGAAATGACCCATGTCAATGTTAAGAAACATTCAGAGAAGTAGCAATTGTCTCGATTGTTCAATCAAAACTATGAATTCTATGTAAAGCATTATTTTAATAATTTTCACCAGAATCTGTAAATTTATTGTGTGAACACATGGGTAACTAGTGCATAATAAACTGCAAACAACTACATGAAATGCGCCATTTCCTAACCAAAAATAATCTAGTTTAGAGCACTAACAAGTCTTTCAGACAACACCAACAAAACAAGTTTTCTTTCTTCTCTTGTATTCTTTATCCTCCTCTCCCTAGTCGAGTTATTTAGACATGTCAAACTTGCAAGATTAGGAATAATGTTTCTATGTAATCATGATTAAGTTCAGAACCAGAGTCTTCTGGCTCTTCTATTAACCTAGTTGTTTCATCAATAGGTATTATTCTTAATAAAGTATGTAATTTGCTTCTAAAGAAGTAATAAGTTCCATATAAAGCTTTGTTTTTAGTCTATATTCTATTTCCTCAAATGTCCTAGGATTTCTTCTTAAATTACCATGTTTTTCTTGTCTTATGAGAGATAAGGATGGATAGGGCATACACATCCCGCAAGGTTTTGTCACAATCTAAGCAAGAACCAACATCCAACATACCCAAAGCATGTGTGCATAGTTAAAAGATCTTAACACATTAAATTTATCCTTGTTATGCTAACTTTTTACCTAAGACCTGATGGTCTAGCTATTAATGTCTAAAAACATAAGTAAACAAGTAAAGGAAGTAGAATGAGAGAGCAACACACCTGAAGTTGTATTTTCATATGCTAGTGGTACAATTTTTCAAAAAGACAAACATAATACATCTTTAGATTATAAAGTTATTGCTGTATTGAATGCTTTAACAAAGTTTTGTATACATTTGCTTAAACCTTTTATATTACATCCTGATTGTGAAGCTATTGTTGCATATTATAATAAGCATAATGAAAAACACATTACTTCTCATAGATGGGTATGGTTTCTTAATTGTGTTGCAGGAAACAGATACCGAGTTAGTATTGAACATATCAAAGGAAAAGACAGCTCTGCTGCAGACCATTTGAGTGGAATTTTATTTCACTTTAAAGATGGAGATGATACTTATCCAACGTTAATAAAATGAACAATAAAATGAATATCAGGATACTTAACCTCTCGATGAATTCTAGGAATTCCAATCGAGGTCATACTTGTAGAAATCACGAACATTCTACAAAAGACATTACTTATTTTGATAGAACTTTCTAACCCACTTCTAGGTAATATATATTTGTAATTTCTGTTTCGCAGGAAAATAACAATGGTATATTCAGGATACTCTTTTTTCCACCAAGTCATCTACTTCAAAAAACCCTACCCCTTCTAAGCCAGACCTAACCGACCAGTTATAAGACATCATCCACATGCTGAATACTATTCACTTACCACTTTCCCAATAACCTATTAAATTTTGCTGGCCTGTACCTACATCAACAGCAACAGACCCTCATAGATTATCTCTTCACAAATGAAGATATTAACAACTTCCATTATAAACAAATTCTCAAATGTATAGATGCATACAAGCATTTTCTCAAATGAGAAAATGGAAACCTAATCACCCAACTTAATGGACTGCGACCTTCAACTCCAAATACGTTGCCTTATTTTGGACCTCATCAAACCCAGGCCCAAAACTTTACTCACTTTGCTTTTTTTGCAGGAAAGGAGCCCGGTATTTACACAAATTGGGCTGAAACTTCAGCCCAGCTCACTGGTCTTAAAAGGAAAAGCCCTTTGGAAGTGACTTTGTCAATGAGTCCGAGACCAAATTGACATATCATTCTTACATGATTTCAGGATCCTCCAAACTAGACTCTACAGACTCAATCCACTCAACCCTCACCAAGATAACCACCCTTGAAAACACACTAAAACAAGTGCGGTGAATGAAAGAAAAAGAAACATCTCATTTCGCAAAGCCCAATTAGACCTTGTCACATATCAACTTGCCCTTCGGATAGATCCAGATCTACTAGAGTCAAACCACCTAGTTCCTTACTTACCTTACCAAAAGACTTTGAGCATGAAGTCAAGAAATTTCAGTCTGAACAAGCTTTTCATAGACAACTTGTTATTCTTGACTTTTTAGCATAACAAACACAATTCCATGACTTTAGATAAACATTACACAATGCTGTCACTTCAAAAACTCCAAGATTTCCTACAGTATGTCTGAGGTTTATGTAACTTACTTATTTGCTTTACATGTCATGTTTTTAGACATTAATAGCTAGACCTTTAGTTCTCAGGTAAAAAGCTAGCATAACAATGATAGTTTTAATGGGTTAAGATTTTTAACTATGCACACAGGCTTTGGGTATGTTGGATGTTGGTTTCTTGCTTAGAGTGATAAAACCTAGTGAGATGTGTATGCCCTATCCAAACAAAAGTAATCTTGTTAAGTTCCATGGAAAGTACACAGGAGGCAGAAAACAGAGGGAATATCTATGATTTGAGTTTGAATCTGGCATAATCGTCCTTTATATGACTATCTAAGACACAGAATTGCTTGTTTAGCAATAGTTATGGCGAGAAGCATGATTTGTGCATATTAAGGATAAGATATGGTGTGTGAATGGTTGTTTGTTATGCAAACTAATTTTATCTAAGAATCTTTATTGAACATGGATCATAATATTAATTTAATGCTTCATCTATCAAATTTTGTTTTTTAGATAAAAGTAGACATATTAGAACTTTAATTAGACTTTTTAAAACCCAACTTAATATTGAACATATTTCTAGGAACGATGTTGTACGTATTGTTCCATGCCTCGATAACTCTACTGAGTGCAAAATGAAAGTAACATTTTTAATTAGTATAATTCAATTGAGAAGAGAAGAAGGTATCTTTCTCATTGATTACAAGTGTATATATATATCGTTACAGATAAGAGATTAGATCAGCTAGAGCTTATCAGCTCATACAATGGTGGAGTCCTAATCAAATAGAAAATATATACAATTAAGAGTCCAATTGATTTTATACTTATCATGCCCCCTCAAGATGGGCCACGGTCAGAGAGCCCTATCTTGTCACGTAAGAGTTGAAACTGCGAAGTGGATAATGGCTTGGTTAGAAGGTCTGCTAGCTGGTCTGCAGAGGAGATGTGAGCCACCCGTAGCTTGCCAGTTTGAACTTGGTCTCTTATGAAATGATAGTCCACAGCAACATGCTTCATGCGTGAATGAAAGATTGGGTTGGCACTTAGTTGAGTGGCACCTACATTGTCGCAGTAGATAACAGGAGAGGAGGGAAGAGAAATGCCAAGCTCTTGTAGCAGTGAAGAAACCCAGCTTAATTCAGTGGCAGTGGCTGCAACTGAGCGGTACTCAGCTTCTGTTGAAGATCTGGCGATGGTCTTTTGTTTCTTTGAACTCCAGGAAATGAGATTGCTTCCCAGATAGACAAGGTAGGCACTAGTGGAGGAATAATCATCTTTGTTTCCAGCCCAATCGGCATCCGAAAAAGCATGAAGATTATCAGCAAAGGCATGCAGACAATTGGGAGAGTCACTACGCAGAAGAAGGCCTTTGTCAATTGTGCCAAGAAGATAGCGTAGGATACGCTTGACAAGGACCCAGTGTGTATCATTTGGACTATGCATGAACTGTGACAATTTGTTTACTGCAAAGGACACATCTGGGCGTGTAAGGGATAAGTATTGGAGACTTCCCACAACTTCACGATAGGTGGAAGGATCAGAGATAGGCGAGCCAGATTTCAAAGATATAGCCGAAGCAGAGGTCGGCAAAGGTGTGAGAACTGGATTGGCCTCTTGCATGTTAACCCGATTGAGTAAATCCTTGATGTACCTGCGCTGAGAGAGAAGAAGACCATGTTTGTGAGGGAGAACTTCAACTCCCAAAAAATAGGATAAATTACCCAAGTCTTTGAGTGAGAATCGGTTGGCAAGACTGGACATAAATTGCAAGAGTGCAGCATCATTGTTTCCAGTAACAATTATATCGTCGACATAAACCAAGAGATATATGATGTGATGAGCACTGTGGAATGTGAACAGAGATGCATCAGCATGTGAATTGCGAAATCCAGATTCCAACAGAAATTGACGCAATTCATTGTACCAAGCGCGGGGTGCCTGCTTAAGCCCATAGATGGCTTTGTGAAGTTTGCAGACATAGTTGGGTTTATCATTGTCAATGAACCCTGGTGGTTGTGTCATGAACACAGATTCGGTAAGGCAGCCTTGAAGGAAGGCATTATTGATGTCCAGTTGTTTGATAGACCATTTTCGGCTGACAGCAAGACTTAGAACCAAACGAACCGTAGTTGGCTTAATTACTGGACTGAATGTCTCATGATAATCGATTCCAGGACGTTGGTTAAATCCTTTAGCAACAAGCCGCGCCTTAAATCGATTTATTGAACCATCGGAATTTCTCTTAATCCGATAGACCCACCTGCATCCAACAAGATTAGTAACACAATCAGGGGAAACCAGTTCCCATGTTCCATTGCGAACAAGAGCATCATACTCTTCGGACATAGCCTTTCGCCAATTAGGGGTCTTTTAGGGCTTGGGAGGGGGATGATGGCTCGGTGATGGATTTGCAGGATTTAACTGTGTGCAGGGTGAGTTTTTGAGTGGGTTTCTTGATGTTATGTTTAGAACGAGTGATCATGGGATGAGAAGAAAGGGATTGAGGTGGGAGTGTTGTGCTTGGGTATTGTATCTATGGTAGTAGGAGGTGAAGAAGAGGACGATGGTACCTGGGATTGAGTACTGGACTCTGTTGCGGCATGGGATGATGGTGGTGGTGGATGAGGAGAAGAGCCCATAGGAGGAGATGCATCCAATTGGTGTTGTAGAGATGGTGCAGATGAAGCCAGCTGCGGAGAGGGTGAAGGGACGGTGATGGTGGTGGGAATCCAGTTGGACACCGAAGGAGAGGGACTAGAAGGAACAGTAAAACAAGATTTGTAAGGGAACACAATTTCCACGAATTGAACATGACGGGAGACGTGGATTTTTCCTGTTGACTTGTCAAAACATAGGAATGCACTTTGAGAGAGGGAATATCCTAGAAATACACAAGGCCTTGATTTTGAATCAAGTTTATGAGATGTGTATGGACCTAGCCAAGGATAACACAGACACCCGAATACTTTGAGTTTGGAAAAATTGGGACTGCGTTGAAAAATGGACTCAAATGGAGAAGACATTTTTAACGTGGGAGTGGGCATTCGGTTTATTAGATAGACTGCGGTGGTGAAGGCATAAGACCAAAAAGTTTTTGGAAGCGATGCATGAGAAAGAAGAGCAAGACCTGTTTCCACAATATGTAAATGTCTCCGTTCAGAAAACCCATTATGTTCAGGAGTGTGTGGTGGAGTAGTGAGATGACTTATTCCATTTTCGGAAAGAAAATTTTTGAGAACAATGTATTCACCACCATTATCTGAATAGAAGGAGACAATTTTGAGTTTAAAATAATTTTCCACAATGGCTTTAAATCGTTTAAACACAGTTTGAACATCCGATTTTTGTTTCAGTGGGTAAAGCCATATGTATTTCGTAAAGTGATCAACGAAGATGACATAATATTTGTAACCATCATGTGAGACAATGGGAGAGGTCCAAACATCTGAAAATATAATTTGAAGGGGACGAGTGGAAATTAAAGTAGATGTGGAAAAAGGAATTTTATGACTTTTATTGCTTAGGCATGCGTCGCAGCAAAAGTTTTTATTTGAAGAGAAACTTAAATGATAACATGACAGAATATGATTAAGAATAGAAGAGGCTGGATGACCAAGGCGTTGGTGCCAAATAGAAGCTGTGGTTTTGACTGTGGAAAATGCAAAAATAGGCTTAGAGGACGAGTTTGCAGCTGGCCATTCATAAACACCGTCTTTAGTTCCGCCTTTCAGAAGAACATCCCCCGTCCATAGGTCCTTCACATGAAAACAAGAGGGAAAGAGTTCAACAGACACATTATTTGTAAGACAAAACAGTGCAATGGAAATCAGATTTTTATGCATGTTGGGAACACATAAAACGTCTTGTAATTGAAAGGAAGAGTTCGAAGTGGGCAGTAATACTGAACCAGTGTGAGTGATTGGAAGAGTAGTACCATCACCAAGCATAACATCATCTTGGCCAGTATAGGGTGTATGAAGAGAAAGGTTGCTCAAGTCTGCCGTTACATGATTAGAAGCTGCACTATCGAGTAGCCATGGTGATGAAGTAGATGGTGAGGACGATGTGAAATTGGCTTGAGGATGACCAGATGATTGTGTTCCATAGGATTGATTGCCACTGTAAGAGTTGGAATTTGGCACCAAGTGAAAGGAGGGACACCGTTTGGCAGTGTGTCCTTGGATGCTACAAATCTGGCAATGGCCCAGATATGGGCGTGAAGGCTGTCGATTGTTTCGACCAAAATTTGCAGAAGGAGCTGTCATGTTCTGTCGAAAGGTGGAAGTGGGACGAAAATTTTGTCCCATAGGAGAGAATGGTGGACGCCAGTTGTTTCTACCAGATCGCAGATTGTTGTTGCTTGGGTATCGAGATGTAGAATTGGCAGTGATAGGTCCCATAATGGAGGACCGTGACTGTGTTTGAAGGGAAGCTTCAAAGGAGAGAAGCTTTTCGTGAAGTTCATCAAAGGTGATGGAAGTGTCCCTAGCTTGAACAGCCCTAACAAGCTCTTTGTAATCATCATCAAGTCCATCCAAGATCTTCTCAGTAAGATCTTCAATATCCATAGGAGCACCAAGAACAGCAAGTTCGTCTGATTTTGCTTTGACAAAGTGCACAAAATCTGTGATTGTCATGGTTCCTTTGGTAAGATTTTTCAATTGGTTCTTCACATGTTTGATACGTCCGCGAGAAGGTTTCGCATATGTAGTAGCAAGCGTGTTCCATGCTTCACGAGAGGAGGTAGTTCTTGCTACAAAAGAAATTAATGGGGGAGAAAGACTGCCAATGAGAGCATTTAGGATGAGCTGATCTTGCCTAACCCAGAAACTGTGGGCAGGATTAGGAGTGGCTATACCATTAACTGTAAGTGTTTGTGATGGACATGGCTTAGATCCATTGATGTATCCAAGAAGATCATAGCCAACAAAAAGTGTTTCAAACTGAATTTTCCATGAGGCATAGTTGGACGAAGTCAATTTGAGTGGGGCTTGGGCGGCTGTGTTAATGGTTATGAGCTGGTTGTCTGTGTTTAAAGGAATTGAAGTTGACATGTTGGAGAAGTTTTTCGAAGGATCAGAGAGTGCTCTGATACCATAACAGAGGTGAAATTGAGAAGAGAAGAAGGTATCTTTCTCATTGATTACAAGTGTATATATATATCGTTACAGATAAGAGATTAGATCAGCTAGAGCTTATCAGCTCATACAATGGTGGAGTCCTAATCAAATAGAAAATATATACAATTAAGAGTCCAATTGATTTTATACTTATCACACAGGAGGCAGAAAACAGAGGGAATATCTATGATTTGAGTTTGAATCTGGCATAATCGTCCTTTATATGACTATCTAAGACACAGAATTGCTTGTTTAGCAATAGTTATGGCGAGAAGCATGATTTGTGCATATTAAGGATAAGATATGGTGTGTGAATGGTTGTTTGTTATGCAAACTAATTTATCTAAGAATCTTTATTGAACATGGATCATAATATTAATTTAATGCTTCATCTATCAAATTTTGTTTTTTAGATAAAAGTAGACATATTAGAACTTTAATTAGACTTTTTAAAACCCAACTTAATATTGAACATATTTCTAGGAACGATGTTGTACGTATTGTTCCATGCCTCGATAACTCTACTGAGTGCAAAATGAAAGTAACATTTTTAATTAGTATAATTCAATTACTTAGACATGCTTAGAACTTTAGCTACCTTTTATCCAAATGAAATAAGAAACCCAGTAATTATGGAACAACATAATCCCATACCTTTTTCAGACTAACTTTCTTATGACAACGTTGATTTGGAAATGTAATGGATAGAGACGTTGGAAATATAATGGATAAATGGACAAAGAAAAAGAGTGCCATGCTTGTTCAACTTGCTGTCTGGCCAATGCTTTCAAAGTTTTTGACCAGAAGTTAGTAGTTATGAGAATTGACAGACATTTTTTTTGCATTTCATAAAATAATTACTAGTTTTACATAGATCATGATGTGGTTGTAGCTTTAACAATCTTCATTCTAATGAGTCCTAATCTTCAGTGACATGGTGATGGTCTCGTTTCATTGGTATAATCTATGCTTCCAATTTCATAGTTAACAAGCATAACTATCAGGAATGCATGTCAAGTAAACACTTTATATTACGAGTTATATCACAGATTCAACTGAAAAAAAATCACATAGGAAACTCCATACTGAAGAGAAGGAATTGATAATAATTTGACAAAAAGTAAAAAATACACAAATTAAGCTAACCTTTGCAACAGCTGCCTGCTTAGACTTGGTTGATCTGGATTTATTGGAAAGAGCCCTTGACAAGCGAGGAATCCCATCATCAATGTCATCTAGATTCACCCCATATTGAACCACAGCCACTTCCGGCAACGAAAAGGGTTCTCGGAGCTGCTTATTATCCACGTTCTCCACAACTGGAGATGGATTTGTATTGTTATCTTTTTTCAATTCACGAGTCTGATAAACCAAACCAGACCCATGAGTAAAATGACCATTCAACTGCGGAAAGCCTCCACTGGGAGCATTATCTACAGTCGAGCTCCTCGAGCAAAGCCCCCCCATTGTGATGATCGCCAAATTATTCAATTATCGTTCCAAAGCTCCATACAAAAGGTAAAAGCTTGTTATTTACAAGAATCAGAAAAACTCCTTCATCAAATTACACTCAGGAGCTCAAAAATGAAGTGATTGTTCGCAAATCAAGAGCCCCCTTCAATAAGTTCACCACAGAATCGTTCTAGATCACTTCGAAGCCGAAAATGTAGTTCCTTGTTACATCAAAATCACCACAATACCAGTTTTGATCCCTGCGGCAGTTCCAATCCATTAACACCACCCCCACCAAAGCTGTAAACCAAGAAAACAACTCGCCTATAAATTCCTACTTACAAATCAGGAAAAAGAAACATGATCGACATGAAATCAAAAGGGCTGATACTATCAAAATTAAAAAGAACAAAACTTAAACAGGATTAGTACAAATTCAAGAGCACTAAAAAATGACAACAGAATCAAATTAACATATGTGCTGATGAAAACAAAAACAACCCAGAACTACAGTCAGGAGAAAGCATCAATCTTTACTGGAGAAACACACAGGCCTACAAATACATTAAATTTGCATCTAGTTTTGCATCTAATTCAAAACAAAACAGAAAGACAAACATACCAGTTTGATAGATGGAGATCTGTGAAGGACAATTTAAAAAGATTGCGACTTGGGCTTTATTTCTTCCAAGTAAATACAGAATAAATCAAGAAACAGCCCAGGAAAAAGAAATGATGATGAAATAAAAAGATCAGTAAGTTAAGTACATAAACAAAGTGGGTTTTGGAGAAAGAGTCTAAGCGGCTATGGGACTGTTAAGAACCACATCATAGCAAAATTAGCAACTAGCAGATAGGGAGAAAGAGACAGAGAGAATGGTCAAAATCCAAACTAGACTCCACTTTCTGCTACTGCTAGCAAGCTCACACTCATAGCTACTTAACTATGGCTTTATTACCATTTCTCATTTTTCAAACATTCAATGCCCACTCTCATTTAAAGCATGTTCCAGAAACACACTTCATTTTTATTTTTTTTTATTTTATTTTATTTGTTTTCAATGATCTTACCATAAAAGTTTTGTGAGTTTTTTCTTTACGACATATATGTTGGAATTTTATTTTATTCAAATACATTTGAGAATCTTATTTGATTATTAGATATTTTTATATTTATTTCATATATCTTAGATTCAAACTTGAATATATGAAAATAAAGTTTCAAAATTGATTTTACTATGATAAAATTATATCGATTCTCATTTACAAGTCTAATCTTGTATGCATTTGTATAGCATAGAATGATGGTTTCTTTGTTGGTAGTATATGGTTTTAATTTTCATTTATTAGATTTAAATAGATTTTAATCACAAGTGTTTAAAAAAGATTTCCTAAAAATCATTTTATAAAATTATCTGAATTTCATGCATAATTTTGGCTTTAAACCAATAAAATTAGCCTTGTTTTCTTGAGTTTTATAGATTAACATATTTCAAAAGTTTATTTTTTTTATTTTTTTTAAATTTAAATGCTATCATATCTGATTATATCTATATATTTTTTATAGTGGATTAAATTAAGGAAACAAATATTTGGAATGTTAAAATTTTTATTTTTTCTCACAGTGTATTATTATGTTTTATTTTGTTTTATTTTATTTAGAGTGAAGAAAAAACAATTCTATAACAAAATAAAAGAAGAGAGTGTATCCACGCGTCATGGTGGGACATTAGCTAATCATTTTCCCTTGAACAAAGTATCATTTCTCCCTTGAACAAGTAACCAGGGAAACTACTTCAACGTTCACACTTTGTATACTAAAATAAACAGGAATTGTTATTTTTTATATTTTATATTTAAAAATATCTTAAAATGATATATATTTTAATATATAAATATTAAAATACTTAAAAATAATTTAAAATTAAAAAGTAACTATTTTAAAACACAAAAATAAATAAATTTTAATCTCATAGTTTATGAGTAGACTACTAATAACAATTTAATTCGAACATGATGGGTATTAATCCAAATAAATAAGTATTTTTTGAACTTATTAGATAATAAATATAGTATGAATATTATTAAACCCTACACGAAACTTATAAACTAACCTGAAATATATATATATTTATATTATATACGTATATTTCTAGAATATTTTATGCTTTTGAATATAATATGATATATATATATATATATATATATATATATATATATATACACTATTGATTAATAAATATAAATAAACAATAAATATTCATTAGATACCCAAAAAATTGATGAATAATTTATTTATATTTTTTATCTGATAAATAATAAAAAGGGTATGAATAGTAACAAATATGACTCACAATTACCTGTTATCATATTTCAATTTAACTAATTAAAAACTAATCAAACAATAGCATGTGTTTATTTAATTTTTTCACAAAAAAATCTTTTATGGAATAAAAGAATAAAATATATCTATTTACTAATAAAAATAAAACCTATTTTCTTAAAAAACACATGTTTTCTAATTCTTTAATTTTCTAGGTTTGTCTTGCAAATTCTCCACGATTAAAAACACAGACATTGTTCATGATTAAAAAATAATGATAAGGCCTTGTGTGGTTTTTATAATGCTCATATTTTTTCTACTTTAAATATTTTCCAAATTGATTTTTTTTATTTCATGAATTTCTTTTTTGAGCTCAAATTTAAGATTTCATGGATTGCAAGTTTTTTTAAGCTATTTTTTATAATAATAAAAAAAAAAACTTCATTGGGAATTTATTAATTAGGGATTGAGCCTTGTTTGTTTTTCTTGCAAGAAGATTTTTCACTATTTTTTTTTTTTTGTTAAATTTAATCTTTTTAAAAAGAGTTTTGTTTTTAAAATAAATAAGATTAATTGATTAAATGATTGAGTCGACTACGGGCTTTGTTTTTCTTCTTCTTTTAAATATGATATTGATAACATATTTTTTATAGTTTTTATTATTATTATTATTATTTTCTACTTAATTTACTATCAATATAATTGTTTGAAAAATATATTATTAAAACAAATGAGATTATTAAATCAATGACATAAATCTTATTTAAAAAAAATGACATCGTTTAGACATTTTCCACGTTAGAAAATTATTTAACACCATCCATAGCATGGTGCAGCCTGCCACCTAGTCTAACTCTGAAGTCAACGGTAGATTGTTTGTGCTCCAACTATTTATTCAAAGTCCTCACACTACTACGACTCATGGAAGAAGAAAAAAAAGGTTTCAAACTATTGAATTTTCTACATTCAGACATTTTAATTCTGTTTATTTAATTTATTTCTTCATTAAACAATCATATAAACAATGAAAATAGAAGATCAATAATTTAACATAAATTTGATTACTTTTATTTATATTTTAAGAAAAGCTTAATTTATTTTTTATTTTTACAAAGTCATAACATATGCAAGTGTGTATTTGTATATGTGCCTGTTTGGCAGTATGGTTACAGTTTTTTTTTAAAATATTTTTTCATTTAAAAATATATTAAAATATTATTTTTATATTTTTTAAAAATTATTTTTGACATTAACACATGAAAATGATTTTAATGTAGGTTTTTAAAAAAAAGCTACATATCAAAATTGATTACTTTTATTTATATTTTAAGAAAAGCTTAATTTATTTTTTTATTTTTACAAAGTCATAATATATGCAAGTGTGTGTTTGTCTATATGTCTGTTCAGAAATGTGATTAAGGTTTTTTATATATATTTTTTCATTCAAAAATACATTAAAATAATTTTGAATTCAAACTTTTAAAATAAACATCTAAAACAATTTTTTTTATTATTTCTTTAATGGATCATGCCGATGTGAAGAATACGTTATAAAGATTTTCAAGGAACAAGATGTGACGTATAAGTTGATGCAAAATATATCCTTATCATTCTAGTTAAAATATATTTTGTATTTATAGGGTCAAACTACATGAACACTAAAGCCCAACGAATATGAACACAAGAAATTAATTATAAGAATGTGATTGATAGAGAGATGTAACACATTTTCCGATAATATAAATGCGGTTATTTTTTAAAATAAATTTTATTTAAAAATATATATTTTTAATTTTTAAAAAATTAATTTTAATATCAACGTATCATAATCATTTAAAAAAAAATGATTTTAAAGTGCTTCCAAAACACCCAGAACAGAATTAGTGCCCGTTTGGCATTGCAATTTCACCGGTTTTTTGCCAAAATTTGAATTTTTTTTATTTTAAATGAATATATTTTTGTGTATTTTAGATTATTTTGATGTGCTGATTTCAAAAATAATTTAAAAAAAAAAACATTATTTTGATGTATTTCGGCACGATAAGCACTTTGAAAAGCTACCGCAACCACAATCCCAAACAGGCCATTAATGTTTATTTAAAAGATAAGTGGAGATTGCTTTTGTAAGTATTTTGATATTAGCACATGAAAATAATCTAAAAATATATATAACAAAATTAATTTAATATACAAAATAAATAAATAAATAAATAAAATTGTTTTAAAAGTGATTATTGAAACGCAACTGAGGTCGGCAATTAATTGAAGGGTTTTCACATTGTGAACTCAGAATTCTCCTCATCTCAACATCATACAACGATGTTCGATCGTGTTATGACTTTAGTCTTCTTGGAAAAAGAGGAGAAAAATTGTACTTCTTAGCGTGTGATCAAGGGAGACGCATGAGTGTAGCCTTTTGATTTTTCTTATTTTATATTTAATATATCCGAGCTTAAAATTCTATAGAGAAAGGATATTAGATTATTATTATTTTATCCTTGACTAAGAAAAAATAAAAATAACACTAATGTTAGTCTCTTAATTGTTTAATCAATGACTATATATATACATATAAGCATGAACTAGATAAAAAAATAAAAAAAAATGATTATATTGATTTTATTCTAATAATTGACATTATTTTGTTGAGAACTTAATGTTTTTCTATTAAGTATTCTAATAAAAGTCCTTAATTAAAAAATAAAATAGTTTAGTGAAAATCAACAACTCAATGAATGAGTCACTATAACATACATACATACATACATACATACATACATATATATTGTAATCTAATCAAAGCATTTCACCATTTATGATTAATATATGTATACTTATATGTTTAAGTTTATTGTTGGTATTTTATTTCTCAATTTCAAGTTAATTCATTATATAAATGTATGATGTTAATATTCTTTTATGAGTTTGCAATTTATTTATGGTTTGTGTTATTATTGTAATTTTTGTTTTCCAACCTTGAGATGTAATCTTTTTCTAGTTAATTATTTGTTTCTTGTCATTTCAATATTTGTATTTGGTGGAGTATTTTTTCTAGTTGTGGTAAAGTTGTGATATTTTTTGTTCATATCGATGGTAATATTTAGATAATAGAGTTCATGGTAGTTGTTGATGTGTTTTTTTTTAAAAAATTCCATAATTTACTTTATATGCATGTTAAGAATTGATGAATGTTTTTGAAAATTCTAGAAATGTTAATGGTTGCGATTATATTGTTTTTGAATGTTTATATGAAGTTAATGTTAGATAAATTAAGCATAAGATGAATTAAGAGTGAAATATTAGTTGTTTAGATTCATGATCAAATTTAATTATTTGGGCTTGTGTTATGAACCAAATTCTTGAATAGGCCTAAGGTTAAAATAAAATCTAATGGGGTTAATTTCAAGCCACATTACATTTTTAAATCTTATAAAGACATGCGTTTGGGTCAGTATAAAACCTCAACTCATATGATATGTGTGTGTGTGTGTGTGTGTGTGTGTGTGAATTTAAATTGTAAATGTATATTTTTTACTTGAGGTAATACATTTAAGCAAATATCAATATTATTAAGGCATTTTAATGACACATGAATGTTTAAAAAAGGTTTAGAATTTGCTTTTGATATGATTATGGTTTTTCATATTATTATGTTATTTCTAAATGTTAATTATATTCTTAGTTATTGCAGTTGTTGTTAATGTTTTATGAACAATGATTCTCAAATTTCCTTTATGAATGGGAAAACTTTTCTAGTTGGAAAGACAAAATCATTTCCATATTAAGTGTATGGACTTGGACCTTACAATGCATTTAAATAAGCTTAATATGCAAATAAAATCAAGTTTTGTTATAGAAAAAATTAAAAATGAAAGGCACGTGCAATACAACCATATAAGTATGATGCTCATAAAAGACCCATATTAATAAGAGCAATAAAGACTCAATTTATGAATATGATTAAGTCGAAAACTAATAAAGTCAATTAAATAATACTCTGTTAGTTTAAATAAAGCATTAGCTAACACCTTTATAAATAAGATATATCTGATGAGATATCATAAAATAAATAGTGTGAATGAACATATTATGGAAATAAGAGGCATTATTGCATAGCCAAAGTCTCTTGAAGTTGACATGTTTGAATCTTTCTTGTCCATTTAACACTCAATACTCTTTCTATGGACCATCTAAGATTTCTTAACACACATACAAATAAATGGTTTATAAATGAACTTTGAACCATATATGTATACAAGAAAGAAAGGTTGAAACATGAAAATCAAATGTGTAAATTATATCACTCAAAAAAGTGAAGAAAGGACAAAACAAATGAAAAACAAAATCAACAAAATATAACATAAGAATACAAGAAATGACTTTCAAATGACCTAAACATGATAGATTAAGCAATGTAGTTGCTTGTTTTTTCTATAAGAAAAAAAAGACACTTGAAGAAAGATTGCCTGAAATACAAGCAATGACTTGAAAAATAAAGGTAATTTACACTTCTCTTGTGTGTTATGAATCTAACTTCATATACCCTAAACAAATATGTATTGATTTATCTAGATACTACAATTCATATTGTTAATATAGTGCATGGATCTCTAAGCCTAAAGAATCTAATGTGGAGTAAAAAGAGCATTTATTCAGGAAATGAGATGTGTCATATGTCAAGGCCGTGGGGATTTATAAACTTGTTTTAGAAAATAGTTACATTTTTTTATTTGGAAAATATTTTTTATGTTCCATTTTATTTTAAAAATTTGATTTTAATTTCTAAAATAGTATATTTTGGATATATTTTTAATTTTATTAGCACCAAACTTATTATTTCTTATATTGAAGTTAATATTGATTTTAGTTATTTGCTTAATAGATTCTTTAAACTTAAATTAGACTCAACATATGAATAAAATCTCATAATCTTATATAAATGAATTAGTATGGATTATGTCTTTGTTGATGAGTCCCTCTCTATCTTATGACATAAGAGATTAAGATATATCTCCATTAATAAATTTAGAAAAATTGGTCAAATAAAGAGTTTTCAAGACTTTTAACTCTTTCTAACTTTGGTACTTGCATGGATTGTATAAAAGAGTAAAGAAAACCAATAAAAGTGTCAAAAGAAGTAATAAAGTTTTTGACATCATAAACATTGATATTTATGATCTATTAGTACTTTTTGTCTAAATAATAAAAGATATTGTATCTTATTCATGATGATCATACTAGATACACAAGTCTTTACCTCTTATTTAGCAAAAGTGAGACATTAAATGTATTTAAAACTTATAAAAATCAAATAGAGAAACAACTTGAAAAGAAAATGATAAAGATCATAAGATTTTGATAGGGGTGATGAAAATTATGGAAGATACATATAATTTGAGTAAAAAAGGTTCATTTGAAAACTATTTAGAAGATAAAAGTATCATTTCATAATATACTATGTCGGGTTAACCTCACCAAAATGGTGTTGTTGAAAGGCAAAATCGTACCCTTTATATATATTGTTAGGAGTATGTTGGGAAACAATGAACTATCTTTATTTTTATGGAGTGAAACCCTAAAAATGGTAGTGTATATCTTTATATAGTTCTATTAAAAGTGGATCCAAAAACACTATTTGATTTATAAAAATGATGGAAACCTAGTTTAAAACACTTACATATTTAAGAATATCCAATTGAGGTTAAAATATATAAAGCATGATTAAAAAGATTGGATTTTATAACTATGAACAAATATTTTATCAGTTATGGAGAAAATTTGTAAAGACTACAAGTTTCAATTATCCCTCACACACTCCTAGAATTACTAAGATAAGAAATGCAAAGTTTATCGAAAATGATGAATCCAATGGGAGTTTTATTCATCGAATGACACAATGAGAGAAGACATATTATCAAGATAATACTTTTATGAATGAAAATACCTTGGTCATTCCCAAAATATATCAAACCACTAATATCTTGGAAGAATAACCAATTAAAAAACCACTACCTTAAGAGGAACAAGTCATCATTAAATCAAAAGCTCAACACCCCCAAGTTATGGTTGGAAGTAAATGAGTTAAAAAATCTTTAAGTAAAAAGAAATCCAATTATTTTAGATAACTATCTTGTATACGTAATTGAACCTGACTTTGATGTTTGACTCGGAAAGGATCCCATTACTTTTTCATAATCTATGAGTGGGAAAACTTTATGGTTTGGTACAATGTCATGATAAAAAAAGATGGTCTTCATGGCTAAAAACCAAGTCTAAAAAACTATTTGAGTTACTAAAATTGTTAAAGTTATACGCTATAAATGGGTTTATAAGACCAAATTGAACTCAAATGGTAGCGATTCATGACTATATAAACAATCATTAATTGAAAGTTAACAAGTTAACAATCTATAATTGAAAACTCTTTTTTACTCCTTATTTCTTAGCTTGCATCAAAAGCCTATATTCATTAACTTCTCAAACTCATAAAATTTCATATGCTAACTTACTTTTTAAGATTCTTCCATTTCATTAGAAAAATTTTTTTTCTTCTATGTGTTTTGTTCCAAAGAACTCTACCATCTTTCAACCACAAACTTTATTTTGAAGAATTATCTCATTATGATAAGGGTTAAAAATGAACCATCTTAAGTTGGGTTGAAAATATAAACTTAGAAGGTGTTTGATAAAACTTTTGGTTATGCTTGTAGGTGCTTTTAAAAGTATTGGTGTTGTTGTATTATTATTTGATCTTTTGTGTTTTTCTAATAAAATCATTTGTTTTAAAACAATTATATCTTCTTAATTGTATGTAATTTAATCCTTCTATTAATTTCACACTAATTTTTTTTTCTCAAATATACTATTTATTTTAAAATTGATAATTCAACTCGCCCGCTACAAATAAAAATGAAAATGTATTTAAGAGTAATTTGAAAATTCAAATAAAAAAAATATTAACTAAAATTTTCAAAACGTTTGGAAGTAACTCACAAATCAGAAGGATTAAACTATATTACTATCCTTTGACTATACATATGTATAAAGATTTAATACAATGAGGCGACTCCCTCTGTTCGTGGTTCAGCTTTAGGTATAAGAAAAGCATTTATCATGAATAAATGTCACGATCCACCATAACTAAGCTTGCCAAAACTTCACTCCATGAAAGATGTCTGAGCTTCAGTCATTCTCATGTCCTACTATGTTTGATGTGAACTTAATTCCGCTTAATGCAGATAAGAATAAAGCAATCTTCGTCAAATTCAAGTTGTCAATTCCGTTTTGGTTAATATTTTATTTTTTCAATTGAAACAGAATATTTTGGTTTTGAAATGTTTTAGAGTGTTATTTTAGGATTTGTATTGTTTATGTATATATTTATAATTAAATATATTAATTAAAAAATATTAGTTCAAATCCAAAAATAAAATTATTTAGAATTATGCATTTAATCTAAAAAAAAGACACAATAAAATGATTTTTTCTAAAGAAAATTATAAACATGTATAATATTACGAGAATATCATCATCAATCTCGCAAGGTCATTATATTTTCTGATTGTTCTGAAATTTTAACATAATATATATAAATATGTCAAAAGACTCGTAAAATTCTATCTTAATCTAACGGTCGGATTAAGAGATATGATTGATATTGTAAAATTATTTATTATTTAAAAAAAATACTATTGCGAAATGTTTCCAGCGTGTTTCAGCTGAAATTTAACCAAAAAATCCAGAATAGACCGGAATTTAACCCGAGATAAAATCAACATTATTTTCTTTTATTTTTTTAATTGAAATAAAATATTTGGACTGTTTCTACCTAAACAAAACAAGATTAACATCCCTGTCATGGCTATGATTATGATGCCATGAAAACATTTAATGTCAGCTGATGTGTTTGATAGCCCAATAATTGAGAATATACATTGTTTCTGACAGAATTAATACATACACGCATCTGTTTGGCTGGCTGGCTGTTTTTTTCCTTCAAAAAATCCCCTACAAGATGAAAATTCATTGTTCTTGTTTCTTGTTTTCTGTTTTCTGTTTTCAATAACATGAAATAAACAACAGATGATTGCAAGATTTTGGAAAACTAAACAAAGTGATTGCTGCTCTCTTTTCTTCAAGCAATAAATAAACAATATGAATGTCTGTTCTTGTTTCCAGAAAAAAAAATGAAAACGATGAACCAAAGAAGGAAACTGCAAAAGATAGAGCTTCTTGGTCACTACCCGGGCAGACAACCATATTTTTAAGACCCCCAGGAGCATCATTTGAAGATTTTTCCAGTATCAAGAAATTCATTTGTCCAGAAATATCTCTTTTAGCATTTTGAATGTTACAACTAATGGGATAATCTGGCCATACATTGTGAACTTACTAGAATTTATTTAGCATCCATCTCAAAACATAAAAATAAATAGGAACTTAACTTCAAATGGCTACAATTGTCTCCTCCATGCAGACAACCGCTTGAATCTTACTTGCTAACATGAAAATTGGCTGTTCAGCAGTATCCAGAGCAATCTTTGTTTCACAAGAATGCCAGAGTCACACAATCTGTTATTACGATTACAAACATATCGGGCAGCATGTCTCATTACTTTCTGAGGATTGATCAAGCAGTTGCAGTACTCTTGGTTCAATTGATGTTTTCATTTTTTATTAGGAGAAAATGTAGCTGCATAAAAAGAAATAAAAGGCACATAGGCTGTATCAAACAACTGGGTTACATATAATTTTAAAAAACAAAATGATAATAATGTGATTAGATAGATATAGGATGTAAAATGAAGCCACAATATTATTTTTACCCAACAACTGAAACACAGACAATGTTGAATGAAGAGTAATCCCATAAAAAGCATTAAATGGAAAAAAATTGGCATACCATTTTGAGGTATGCTAACCGTTCATCTCTGAGATGAGATCTTCTAATTCATCAATGATCGCTTCATAGCAGAAAATGTATTGATCCTAGTGAACAGAGTTGAAAAGAGTCAGCAAAGATAGTTTGGATGAATACATTTTAACTGCAAAAATTGCTTCAAAATACATCCCATAGCAAAAATTTCAGTGTCTTTCTGCTCTATACAATAACCACCAAGAATGGACTAAAAACTCATCCCTGACAGGCAGGGGGGGAACAAAGAACCATGGAAATAAACATAACAATTATGGCAGTACAGCCATAAGATATAAATAATTATTCTTGGTCAGTAAATAAAGTTTGCCATAAGTTTAAAAATAAAAATTCTTTCTCAAGCTGCAAAATGAAACAAATTAACGAAGGAAAAAATCTCAAACAGTTAAGCTCAATATCAATTTAAAAAAAAAACATTAAAACTGAACTAAGATGTGTCCTTGAGAATGAGGACATCCACTCGTGGATTGTGAGAAAAAGGACTTTCTTTTTGGCTTCTTTTGGCAGAGCTACTCCATACATATGTCAATGAATGCTCATTTTGTTAATGTTTAATTATTAGCAACTCAAAGACAGCAACAGGGATAAGAAAAAAAATATTGAAGCTTTAAACAAGCAGAAGAATATACCATGGTTTGAACCATCCCAATTCGCTGAGACCTAAATGTGGCTACGGTTTTAGCAATGTCTAAAGCAGACATGTCGCCAAAAAGAATTCTCTGCACTGTGTTGTGAATTGTGCAATATGTTCCTGTTCTACCAATTCCTGCACTGAGAAACAGAGCAGTCGTCTCAGATGTTATGGAGATCTAGCAAATCACCAGTCATCAAAAGAAGAAGAAAAAAATATGCATGAGCTGAACCTGCAGTGGACCACTATCGGGCCAAGACTAGGTGGTACATGATATACTCGTTTAAAAATTTCACGGACAGCAATTGTGTCTTTTGGAACTCCATGGTCAGGCCATTCAGGATACTGAATATGCAAAACATTCATGGGGTGCTCCTCTGCCTGGAAGAGCAAAAATATAAGAAAAGGTAATAACATGTCAATCACTTTCTATCATTAAAGAGGGCTATTGTTGCAAAAAAGAAAAAAAAACAATAAAATCTGAAAGAACCAAATATTATACATGTTTCAAGAGCATCAATTCAGTCAGCAAGTTGTTAGAAAGCAGAATTAAATAGTAGTGGATGTACGTACAGAGCTACAGCATACCTCTGGAGGAAAAACTCAAGCGTTATATGGATGTCTAATCTGGTTTAAGTTTTTGTTTTAAAATATTATAGGAAGAAAATGAATAGTTAAATTAATAAAGTTGTAAAAGGGAAAGTCTTCAAACACACATAAAAGCTTTGTGATTAGTGCGAGAGAGATGACTAAATACAAAGATTCACTATGCGTGCACTCGTGTGCCTCCTGATACATGCAAATAGAATATGGCTGCGGTATCATTGTTCCTTGGTTAAAGAAAGTTCAAACTTGTAGCAGCTTGACAAGGTATGCCACCAATCAATAAGTAATAAACCATGAAAGATACGGAAATAACTCATTGTTTTTCTCTTTAAACTATCAGCACTTATTTTGCATTGTTAAAAGAGAGTAATTAATTTGAAGGACCAACTGAACCTTAAACTTCCTAGACTATTGGTAAATATTTGTAGCTGTGCTGGAGATCAAACAAAATTTAAAAAATCAGGGGTACAGTCCAACAGCTGATCCCTGAGCCTCAAGAAAGTTCAAAACAAAACTTCAGAACATTTCCCACAACCATAGAACCAAATTATGGTTTGTTACTACACATGGCATTATGGCCTAGTTGTTTACTTAACAGTGCTTTTGTTTCCATCCTAAACACTCTTCTATGGAAAAACTGCAGAACCATTACCATTTATGCCTTGATATCATATAAAACTAATCGAAAACAGGATAAACTATTTCAATAAATGGCAGAACTCATGAATATATTAAAAACATGAGTTACAAATAGGATAAACTATATCAATAAATGGCCTGACAACAGCACAAGGTTCGACTCCAAACAGGGATACCCATCAGCTATGAGAACATGATCAAAATCATATCTACCTTCACTAAAATCATTTTGACACATGATATGATCCCTATATTGCAATCTGCATCACCTCAGAAATGATTTTCATCCATTCAGAAAGACACTGAACATGGTGATGATGTGCTCAGGTGAAAGTTGTCTGCTATCATAGGATGTCCATTGAGGTTATGAACCCATGAGTCTCAGAGCAGCGGGATGTAAATAAGACCCCAGCTGCATGTTTTCAGAAGCATGCTGTTCCAGTACACCCTGATCCCTTGTTTTCCTCAGAAGGAGCACACAACTTACAAGAGACAATTCCTGTGTCTTTCAAAATTCCAGAACCCTGATCATCTATGTTCCTAGAACCTAAAACTGCATTTGAATATCAGCATGTGAGACTGGTCTACATATTCACAACAATCCCGCATGCTAATTCCTTATCCTAAAGCTAAAAACAGCCAAATTGATGAGAAAGGTAGAGTTGTGCTTCTAGCAGTTCTTTTTATCATCACATGAAAAAAATAGAAAATCATTCCCTCTGAGAAATAATAGTTCATTTCACCAATGAACACAATTTTTATTTTTATTTTAATTTTTAGCTTGCTTAAACAATCCATATATCATCATTGACATTTCTTCTGATCATTTGAAATATACATGTAAATAATTAAAACATACCTCTTTATAGCCCACCTTCAAGTTGCGCAACAGTAATGAGGTGTCACTAGTTTTGATCCACTTTGTCACCATAGAAATATTTCCAAAATCTCTAGGACCATCTTCTGCTTGAAAGTAATCTCCACATTTTACTGTCTGCACATACAATTCAAATTCAGAAGTGATTTCGGAACATTTTAATGTCAAGAAAACTAAATTGTGTATATCATAAAAGCATGTACAATGAGGTGTATGTTCTTAATTATGGTTCATTACAGCACTTGTTCTTTCTCAATAGGAACGCTATGCATGTTAACCCACTCACTCACATATGCGCGCCCCCACACGCAAAGAGAAATGTTGAACAGTAAGATACAAGGATGCCCTGCGGCATCTTCAGAATCAAGGCATCATATACTCTTTCAATCACTTCCGTGGCAGTCACATATGATTAGGAATCAAAATAAATACCTTGAACTTAAGACAGTGAAGTACCTTATAATTGTCAACTAATCGAGTAAGCATCACAATCACAGGGCAATGGTGCTGTATTATCATCTCCCAGAAATCCTCATATGTATGTGGTAGTGGGCCCTGTGTAGCTATGAACTGCGAAATGTTATCTGATGAAGAAGTCTGCAAAAACAAGTGATTCCTATTGGGTCAGAAGGAAAAGCAGATATATAGTTTCAAGTACCTCATATATTTATATTGAGAGAGAATAAACTAAAGTCTCAATGTACTCTACCGTGATGAAGCTCGCATTGATATATCCTCTC
This sequence comes from Salix koriyanagi, assembly GCA_029228605.1. Classification (NCBI taxonomy): domain Eukaryota; kingdom Viridiplantae; phylum Streptophyta; class Magnoliopsida; order Malpighiales; family Salicaceae; genus Salix; species Salix koriyanagi. Next base: position 11,622,275 of record CM055339.1, read on the forward strand.
GCAGATGGTCTATAATCCTTGCATGGATTAAGAACAACCCTGTTTTGGTCAACTGGAATCAATAACACGAAGAAAAAAATTTGATGGTCAAAAAGAGTTCTTGAATCATCATACAAGTAATCTAAACCTCTAAGAATTTATATTAATATATATATATATATATATTAGCTTACATGGTACAACATCCAGGTAACGGTTTTTGTTCATATTCACACCGTCAAGAGCCACGTTGCAGCATCTTTCCATCTGAGACGATGTTATCCTATTAGCCTGCAACATGCTTTAACATCACATATGCATTTTTTTAAAACCGAGATTAAGTCCAGAACACATCAAATAGAGTCCCATTTATTGATGTTAAATTGAAACTAATCTTTTTGTCCACTTTTTTTATCATACTTTTGCTAGCAAAAAATAACAAAGAAAACAGAAACAAAAATTTGAGAGCATGTTTGCATAAAATGAAAGCAGTTCCTTTAATAATCAATTCCAAAGCCCTAAAAGGCAATGTCTTTGCGTCCCTTTGGTGTGCAAAACTTGTCTTTAGATAGAACCAAACTTTCAGTTTGACTTTTCTGGGTATCTCTTTTTGTCCAAAACGCAGCACCACTGTTGAATGATTGTGCTCAACAAGCTTTCGACAAACGACAGACAAATTAAATTGGGAAAGGGCATTAATCCTCTCTCTGTTTATGTAATCAAAGCAATGAAACTTGGCATCACTTAGATTTCACATGTCTCTATGCAGACCTACATGGAATCATCTTTTACAAAAGTGCAATATCAAACAGGCTTTTTGGAGACTGGCAGAGTATTCAGCTGAGCCAGAATGAGGCATTGCCAGGAGGTGCCTCTATTTTATGTGGACGGAAAAAGTGCTAGATGTCATGAAGGAAAATGCTCCCCCCATAGCAGCGTCCATGATTCTTTTCTTTTTGTTGTAAAATGCAAGCTTCCAGGAACTCAGATCCGTGATCTTGCCATTACTCAGTCACTAATGTAGTAATTATGGCTTACTCTAAATCTAGTTTGAATTGATTTCTGTTATTGCAAGAAGAGTTTGGCTTCTGCTTTGAGTCTCTTTGAAGAATGAATTTCCTTTCAATCATGAAAAAGAAAAGGAAAAAAACGTTTTCTTTCACTTTCCATTTTTTCTCAGCAACCAAACAGAATGACCCCCAAAACAACCTTAATACAGCAAACCACATGAACTCATTTCATGCTTCCCGTCTATAAACTTGATGTCAAAAATATTGACATATCAAAGACAATCTTATTTTGCTTCGAAAACAAATCCCAACAAAACCAACAAAAAAATAGTAAGGAAAAAAAGACAGCAACTATAGATAAATGAAAAAAATATGTCATTTTGAACCTGTAAATACGCGAACTCCTGTGCGATTCTCTCTGGGGTCCTGAGTTTCTCTCTAAAGAAGTGTAAAGCCTCGGAGCAATGCTTGTACTGGTCTGTCGAAAGAGAAATCTTGGGCGGTGAGTCGGGGAGAGAATTCGAAACGTTTCGGTAGGGAAGCTACGGTGGAGATCGGTGGTGGGTTGCCAGCGGAGGAGGCGGCCATGGCCGGTTTCTGGTGGCGAGAAGAGCGTGATGAAAAGAGGTTTCCCAGCTGTCTTGTCTGGGTGGAGTCACTGAAAAAGGACTGAACTTGACAGTGGTTGGTGAGAAAGGAAAAGGACTTTTATTTTAACAAGCAATTGCAATTTTATTATTTATTGCTGCCCGCTACACTTTACGCTGTTGGTATGAATTATTTTTGTAGTAAAATATATTGGTATCTGATCAATGAAATAAATTAATTTTATTTAAATTGTATTAGAAAAAGAATTAATAATAGCAAAACAGGAAAAACATAGATATTAAAAAAAAACAATCAATGAAGATTAAAAAAATAATACATTATGCATTATCAACATGGATTGAAGAGGAAAAAAATTAAAAAAAATTATAAGAATATAAGAAAAAACTTAAGAAAATAAAAATATGAATGGCTCAATCAAGGAGAGTTTACACGGGCCAAATTTTTAATTATTTAAGAGAGTGAATGACGCGTCGTCCACTCTAGTTTCTTTAAAAATAATTGACGTATCGTTTAAAAATTCTCATAATTCAATCTAAAAGCTAAATTAAACTTAAAACTAGAAATCTTCTCAAGTTTAGATCTTATTTTTTAGGTGTTTTAAAGGTAAAATAAAACTATTTAATAGTAAATCTCTCTCATCATATGAAACTATTTGACATAAAACTGGTCATTTTGAAGAAGCCTAAATCTTTCCTAACCTACTTTCTCTCTTTTAGTTAGAATCTAGTAACTCCCTTTCTTTTCTTCAAAATAAAAAAAAACTCAAAAGTTTGGTGCCAAAATTATTATTTTTAATTATACGGACCAATTAACTAATATCTTAAAAATATAAGGGTGTAAATAAACTTTTTTAATCAATTACAAACTTGCTATTTATTTAACCTAATGTTTTTCACTTTAGTTCTTTCTCTTTCAATTCAACTCTCACAAAAAAGAAAAGAAAAAAGAGAGCATGTAGTTAGGCTCAAAAGGGATCAATTATGTATAGAGAAAAATTTGAGGACCAAAAAAAAATGATGTAATCCACTTTACTATGTGAGATAGTGAATAGTAAATGGTAAACAAAAATGATAAGGCCACACATTTTAGCTTTTAGCATAATATATATACCAATTGTATAAATTAAAACTATCAATTATCATAATAATAATAATAATAAAAAAAAACTAAGATGAATAATGATTTCGTTAGATTTGTAGGTTGTGTTATGTTAGCTTGTTGGGGGGGAAATCTTTTAATACAAAAAAATATTATGGACAAATATTATGATTCAAGTCAGTGATTTAATTACTAATTTAAATATAATGATTAAAAAATACAATAATAAATAACACATACTAATAAAATAGCAAGAAAAAGCTAAAAGAATATGATATTAGTTAACCATGATTATAAAACAACTCAATGATGAAAGGGAATATAGAAAAAAAAGACAAAAAAAAACTTCAATTGAATTAGGTTAACTTTAAAACTTTGCGATGATCATGGATATTGAATTGAGATCATCTCAAAGAAAAAAACACATGAAAAAAGTTTGAACATCATTTTCTAATAAAATCAAATGAGAATATGATAACTCAATAATAAAAGAAAAGGAAAAGAATGATGCTCAATCTCTAGCAAATAAAATGTTGAAGGATTTCAATTAAGTAAAAATATAATTTAAATAAGTTAAAAAAAAACCTTGATTCAAGACCACATTGGTCAAGATGCAAAATCTTTGATCCGGACAAGATATCAAGGTGAACATTTTAAAAAAAGCCCAAATGAATAACATCATGATGTTTAATCATTGAACAACTTAATATTGAAGGGAAGAAAAAATAAAAAAAAACAAATTTAATTTAAAAAGAAACAAAAAAAAGTCAACTCGGATTCACCTACAAACCTCGTGACCATGAAAATTATAAAATCTTTTAACCAAGTTCAATCAATAAGCTTAATTATCAACCAAATTAATTTTGAATGATGAAATCATGAGAAAAAAAAACAATTTGGAAAACTTGCCAAAGAAAAAAAGATAGTGATAAAAAAATAGATATTAAATTTTGATAAGAAAAAAAACCCATGTAAGATAACATTATAAAAAAGATTGATTAGGATAATGCAATAAAAAGGAAAATGAAAAGAAAAAAAAAAACATGTGAAGACCAATTTCCAATAAATCAAATTATAAAGGTTGAAATTGAAATAGTTCAATTTTGTAAACGGTCCCAAAAAAATCAATCTGCATTAACCTTTAAACCAATTATTTTGGGCCTAAACCCAAATTAACCTCATATCAATGAAATAAATATTAGTTAGCTCAAGTTTATCCTCAAACCTCATGGTCATAGGCGTAAGATCAGGATAAGTCAATATAAAAATAAAATAGGAAATAAATTTTAATTAAATTAAAAATTAAAGGATGAAATTAAAATAAATTAGAAAAAAACTTAAAACAAAGGTTAACTCATCTTAACATTCAAAATCAGAGACTCTAGTTATGAACTAAGACTAATATCATAGAAGAAAAACTAAAAAATGAAAATCTCTTAAAAAGGTAAAAAAAAAAAAAAAAACATTATCTTTTAAAAAGAGGAAATAACAAGCATACTCAGGTAGACCTTCTAAACCCAGTTTGATCCCTAAAACTTACAAGTCACGAAATTTTTGAATTGAGATCAGTGAAAAAAATTTAATTTCCAACCAATTTAGATCTCAAGGATAAAATCATAAAAAACAATCAATTTAAAAATCTTTCTAAGGAAATAAAGATAGCAATAAAAAACAATAATGATCAAATTTGAAAGGATAAAAAAACATGGAGGATGAAATTGTAAGAAGAAAAAACCTAAATAACAATCCCAGAAAAAATAAAAAACAAACAAAAGAATAGGAATCAAATCTAAAAGATTAAATTTTAGAAAACAAGGAATGATTTTATATATATATATATATATTGCAACCTTAAACAAGCATGAGTTATACAATAAAAATGATTACATCTCATTCTGATATCATAACCTTTTTGGTATCTGATAAATAACAAAACCTTAGTGAAAAGAGAGAGCATTATAGATTATAGTATATATGAATACTAGTCAATGATGTGAGTCTTGCTTTAGTGATGATAGGGCAATAAACTCATATAACTTGCAAATTATTTTTGACTTCTCTTTTAAGTTATGGATTCTGGTTTATATAAAACTAATTTTATTTCAGCTACTTCTACCTCTAATTCTTCTGAAAACAAAAGAATTGTACATAACAAAGAAATTATAATTGAATAATTTACAAAGAATATTGATGATCGGAAGATTCAAAATTACAAAAAAATCAAATTTATCAAAACTCTTCCTTTAATCTTTTCAAAACAGATTTTACGATTTGATCTAATGAAAAAGATATTAAGCTTATAAATCCTTTTGAAACCATCCAACTTCTTTCCAAAAAAATTCCTATAAAAACACCAAGACCAAAACCAAAACCAAAACATCAAGACTAAAACTATAAATATATACATATTGGTCTCATCCAAGTTGGAATCAACCCTCTTACCAAAGAACGACTAAACATTTTCATCCTAGTTGTTCTCAGAGATGCTAGATTTCAAATTTTCAAGACTCTTTGTTAAGCTCCATTGAATCTAGTTTGTGGTCTTCCTTTTATTGTTATCCAAACCTGAATATATCTCTTAATGACAACATATCCTACAAAACATGATCTTATAAGTAAAAACTCACAATTACAAAATGATTGAAAGATCAATTCTAATAGCCTTAATTTATAAGATCCACTAAATATTCATGTTTTCTGCCTTTGCCAACAAACAACACGTTGTTTTTTTCTTTTAAAAGACATTTGGTAAATGAGAGCTTGTATGTTTTTCAATTTTAATTTAGAAATATGAAATTTTATTTTGTAAAATAGAATCTTGTAATTGTTGTTCAATTATTTGTAAAGAAACATCTTGTTTAAGATATATGAGATGAGTATATTTTCCTTGAATTAATTTAAGGGTTGATTAGTTTGTATAGAACAAGCTTAATCATGTTTAAATTTCTAGTTTTAGGTTTTTTTTTTTAAAAGTAATCAAAAGCATAATAATCAAAGCTGAAGGAAAAATAAATTGTACGGGCCGATCTAACTTTTTTAAATGATTGGAATAAATTTGAGGGTAGACAGAGAATAAAATGTTCGCCAAAGTTAAACTCAATATGCATTATGGGCATACGCTACTCCCTATTGCCTTAGAAATTGTCAAGACCATTTAAATATTGTTTTATAAGGCAGTGTTTAGTGACTAAACAACCTCTCATGCGCTACCCAAACAATATGAGGGTTGTCCATAAATTAACACATGCCCTAACACACGCCAATAATGTTTTTTTATATATTTAATAAATATAATTTACAAATAATGCCCTTAAGAGTTTTTAGAACTTACAACAAAAAAACCCATGTAAAATGACAAACAAGTTCTTGGGTGTGAGTCTTGTTGGTTTTGTCTTTAAAAACATCAAATTCATTAGATTATAACCTATATATTATTGATCAGGTCGACTATTTCAACTCAAGACACATGTTAATAGTTTTATTTGAAACCTAAGTTATGTAAGTGATCAAGTTAGAAGATTTTAAAATTGACCCACTCACTATCAAAAAAGTTTCATATAACCTAAATATTATTTTTTTCTGCTTAACAATAATGGTGTGGCCTGGGACATAACAACATATATTGTATTGCATCCCCAAGGAACGTGGTGTGATGACAGATAACTTGTGATATGTGCAATAGATCTCGAGTTTGATAAAATATTATTAAGAGTTTGGACAACTAAAGTTTTACTCGCTTACTTAGACCCATAAAATGCAATTTTCGAGGATTAAATTTCCTCGCATCATATATATAGTATTGTATTGTATTGTATTGTCACTACTTATTTATTTTATCAATTATTTGAATATTATTAAATTGTTATTTTTACTTATTAAATCCAACTCACAATTGCATTATTAACTAACAAAAATAAATAAAAAGTTAATAAGAAAAACCTTTAAGAAATTTTAAAAAAACTTTTAAGAATATTTTATTTGCTTGTTTATCTATTAAATAAAATACTTTGTTTTTTAATGTAAGTAAAGATTTTGAAAAACAAATAAAAAAACCAACTTCTATTTATATAAACATTGACTAAACCAGAACATGTATGAACGAAATAATGCTATTTGATAGACTGAAGCTACCTTTTCAATTTTTCTCAATTCTTTTATAAATCACATCCAATTAATTTAATTCTTAAGTTTTTGATGAAAAAATAAATATATCATTATATATAACACAACACAAACACTTATACAAAATTTCAAAATCGAAATCGGTTGAGATTCCATCAACAATCTAGAGATTTTCAAATTAAAAAAAAACATAAAACAAATCAATATCTTTCAAAACAAGCTGCAACATCCAATCCCAGATATATAAAGGTGATTTTCCAAACTTAGAGAGGTTTTTGATTAAAATTATTTTTTTTATATATTTTCGTTTTAACATGAGATATTATTTTTTATTTTAAAAAATGTCTATTTAATACTACATTTTAAATTCATTTTTTTAAAAAAAATTTATTTTTGCTTTAAATTATATTTTTGGTGTTTTATGATCATTTTGATGTGTTAATATCAAAAATATTATTTTTTTGATAATTATTTTAAATAAAAAATAATTTTAAAAAATAATATCAATCATATTTCCAAACAAGTCTTGAATTAACAACTCGAACAAATCATGGTTTATTGGGTTCCAGTTGCTTAGATTTTGGGGAGATAAGAAGGAGAAAGATGGTGGCTATGATTATTTCTTTATTTAATGATAAAATATTTAAAATAAAAACTTTTTAGTTATTAATATAATATAATGATGGTAGTGTAAATAATTTGAATATTATTGTTAATTTATTCTATGCACATAAAATGTTATATAAACTATAAGTATGTGATATAAACTATATTGTTTTAAAAAATAAAATATGGTATTTTTTCAATTATAAATCTGCATGCATACCCCTATTAAAAATTATTAATTTAAAAAATTAGTGTGTCATAAAATTCTAGAATGGATTGATTTAACTTAAAAATTTAATGATGTAGACCATAGCTCAAGTTTGAAAATTATGACTTTAAAAAATTTAATTGTTTTAATCAAGATCTAATTGAAACATAACTGGATTAAAAATTTGATTAATTGATTTAGTTTTTTACTTGTAAAAAAAAACTAGTATAATGGATGATTTACTTAAAATGAATGAAATAAAAACAAAATCAATCACAAAACCAAATGAGAACATGAAAATGAATAAATCAACTATAATAAGTCATTAAAGTACTGTATGAAAATGAATAAACCATAATAAAAAGAGTCATAAATGTATAAAAATGTAATATTTTACATTGTAGTAGCTATTATTTTTCTTAAAGAAATATATTAAAATAATATATATTTTTTTTAAAAATATTTTTATATGAAAAACATATTAATTCAAAAAGAAATTTAAAATATTAAAAACAAGGGGAACACAAAAACTATCATAAGGGCAAAACCAAAACCCTACTTGAACCCCTGGTCTTTCCTCCCCCACTATACTCTCATTTCCAAAAGAAACAGAGGAAGCTGCAGCCTCGACAATGCAATTCCTCTTCCGCTCCCTTCCTAAACCTCTCCACCGAGGTCACCGCCGCGGCCTTGTCGACTTTGCGGCCATCAAGCACGTCAGAGACAGGGGCTTAGACCATGCAGTTGAGCGAGAAAAGCACTTAAAGCCAGTGCTTGCTGTCAAGAACTTAATAAAATCAGAGCCGTCAAAATCACTTCCTATCTCCATAATCACTCAACAAAAAGACTTCCTCAAAATACCAATACGGCCAATAGAGTTAATTAGAAGATACCCCTCAGTCTTTCAAGAATTTCTACCTGGTGGCATTGGAATCCATCCTCATGTCAAGTTAACACAACAGGTACTTGACCTTGATATTGAAGAACAGTTAGTTTATCAAAGTGAGAATTATAAGAATGATGTAGCCAATAGGCTTTTAAAGCTGTTAATGATTTCTAGAATTGATAAAATTCCATTAAAGCTTCTTGATTTATTATTATGGGATTTGGGTTTGCCTCAAGATTGTGTCAAGAGTTTGGTTCCTGAATTCCCTGATTATTTTAGAGTTCTCAGGGATAAGAATTTGTCGCCTGGTTCGGGCTCGGATTTGGGGTTGGAGTTGGTTTGCTGGAGTAATGAACTGGCTGTTTCAGTTATGGAAAAGAAGGTGAAAAGTAGAGAAACTAGTTATGTTAAAGGGATGCCTATTGAATTTCCGATGCAGTTTTCGACGGGTTTTGAAGTGGATAAGAGGTTGAAGCAGTGGATTAGTGATTGGCAAAAGCTGCCCTATGTTTCTCCCTATGAGAATGCTATACATCTTGGGCCTAATACTGATGAATCAGATAGGTGGGCGGTGGGTGTGTTGCATGAGGTACTTAATCTTTCTGTTTCAAAGAAAGTGGAGAAGGACACTTTGTTGTGTTTAGGAGAGTGGCTGGGGATCCGGTCAAGGTTTAAGAGAGCATTGCTACACCATCCAGGGATATTTTATTTGTCAAATAAGATAGGGACTTATACTGTTGTTTTGAAGGAGGGATATAAGAGGGGATTGTTAGTTGAGAAGAATCCAGTGGTGGACATTAGGAATCAGTATATCCATCTTATGCACACAGTTGTTGAAGAAAATAAATCAATTACTGTACATGGAGGAAGCCAGCAACAAGAAAAGAAGATTGATGGAAAATCTGAAGGACAAGGGGAAAAACAAGATGTTAAGGACTGCGTGGAAGTGACTGACACGGGGTCTGATTTTGAGGGTGATAGCGAAGATGGTTACGATTATGATGAGGAGGAGGATGAAGGTGAGAGTAGGAAAAATGCTAATAGAAATACCCCAATTAACAGGGGGAGAGCAGACAGGAATAAGAATTTGGATGTGAGGGGGAATTCAAGGCATGCTGGAAGAGAAAGGGGGGTTGAGAAATACCATGGTAAGACAAGGGATAAAGTGTTACCAAAAGATGACTATAAGTCCAATGATGATGAGGAGGAAGATGAAGGTGAGAGTAGGAAAAATGCTCATAGAAATACCCCAATTAACAAGGGGAGAGCAGACAGGAATAAGAATTTGGATGTGAGGGGGAATTCAAGGCATGCTAGAAGAGAAAGGGGGGTTGAGAAACACCATGGTAGGACAAGGGATAAAGTCTTTACCAAAAGAAGACTATAAGTCCAATGATGATGAGGAGGAAGGCGAGAGTAGGACACATGCTCGCACAAAAACCCCAAGGGGAAGAGTTGATGACAATAAGAGTTTCGATGGGAGGGGGCGTTCAAGAAATGTTAGAAGAGAAAGGGTGGTCGAGAGACATCACGGTAAGACAAGGGATAAAGCTGTATCAAAAGATGATTATATGTACAATGATGATGATGGGGAGGAAGGTGAGGGTAAGAGACGTGCTCATATACATTCCTCATGCAGCAGAGGAAGAGGAGATAAGAATAATAAGTTAAATTCAAGGGGGCATGCAAGGATTGCTGGAAGAGATAGAGGAATTGAAAAGCGCCATTTCAAGACCAAGGATAAATTTCTACCGAAAAATTCTATCAGAAAAGAAATGAGTAGAGGGTACAATTTCAAAGAAAGCTCACAATAGTGATCAGCTTCACGTAAGAAAAAGAAGGATCATCGACAGCCAAGAGGACTGCTGCTTAAAAGATTTAATTATCTGTCTAAACTAATAATCTGCAGGTTAGCTTCTTGTTCTATTTCCCTCTCTTTTTTTGTGTTTTTATTTGGGCAAGAGAAAGCAAATTTACATGATTAGAATGTGCTCTTTAGTAACTCAGTTAACTCTCCATATTGTTGCCTAACAAAAGCGAAAGGAAACCTGGGACCTGATTTTGCTCTCTAATTTTGTATTTTCTGATATAGGATTCTAATCCTACTGATTTTGTAACTACCATTATTACTGGAAAAACTGTGGAATCCCGTGCCTCTAAGCTTGCAGTGCCAATATTTTCTTAGCACCTCCATGAAAGCTGATAAGATGAAGTCAAATAAGCATCATTACATCCAAACTGAAAGAACATGTTGAATTGTGCATGAGACGCTTAACTCTTAGATGGTCAAAAGAATTGCAGTAATGGGACCATTGAAGCATTGACTATCTTATGTTGTTTTGAAGTGGTCAATAGTACTTTCTTTTAGTTTAATTTCTATGGTGTTTATGATTTTATTTGTTTGTTTGAACCCAAGAATTTGGTAGTTTCTAAGATCCACGCTTCAAAGTCTTCGTAGACCCTCCATCGGCCTGGGCACAAGAGGGCCCATATCGTTTGCTCGATATATGTATAGCTAACACGCGAGTTTGCTCGATATATGCATGATAGACACCATCTCCATCGAGCCATCTTTGTATATATGCACCTCAAAATTCTCCCTAACCATAGGTGGATTCCCTCACTCGCATGTTTAGCTCAACATACTACTTCATGTTATTCTATATTTAGAATTTAGATGGAGAAAACAGAGCTGGTGAATGGGGAATCTTTCGCTTACATATTCCATAAATCATCGTTGGAAACAAAATACTGTAAAGTTTAAAGGCAAGCTTGGAGTGATAAGGTCTTAAAAGGCTATTGAAATAATTCCATCATATAAAATTAGCTGGTATGTGTTGAATTGCTTGAGTGTTCTTGATGAATGGTCAGCAACGCCACTGGTTTCCCACATGCACTCGCCCATTGCTGGTGCCTGCTCAAAGATAAGCATAACTTCTTGTGAATTGTGCAGCATGACTGTTTCATCAATTAGAGCAATACTGATACTTTTTTTTCTTGAATATTTATCCTTATGAAATTGTTCTCATGGCTTTGACATTTCTTCAGGTCTGTTTAGCACTTTTGAAAAAAAATAAAAATTTTATATATTTATTTTTACTCTAAATTAACTTATTTTGGTATTTTTAGATCATTTTGATATGTTGATGTAAAAATATTATTTTTTAAAAAAAATAATTTCAACCACAAATCCAGAATCAAGAATGGATGTAGCCAAAGTTAACAAAAGTTTTGCCTTGCAGAGCCAAACCCATATGACCTCTCCAAGATCTTGACTAGGATAGTCAAACAGCAAAAACTCACCTCAATGAGAGAGGAACGGATTCCAATCAATTTAACTGGTAAAATCGAAGTGTAAATTGAAATAACCCTAATACATTCCAATCAATTTAGCTATTGCCTTTATTTAATCCATTTTTTCAATCAATTTTCATAAGAAAAACTAATAAACATCATAAAAGCCTATCTAAACCACATACTAACCGTAGAATACTCTGAAATACTTTAAAATCACCCAAAAATAACTATAATCATCTGAGCCTTAAAAAAAAATAGATACTCGATCTCTTTTTCAAGCATTTTACAAGGAAAACCCACCACCATCAAGCTCTTTTTGTCGAATGCATCTCCTTGACACCAGCCTTGATTTTTTTTTATTTTTTTTTTGTTATTGAATTATAATAATCAACCATTTTCTTCCTTTCACTTTTTTTTGGCAACTTTCCCTCTGATTTCCTTAACCAGAGATTTAGGGTGAGCCATGTATTTTCTTCGTGTTTTACATCTCAATCCTCTATCTTTTAACATTATATTTCTACTATAATGTAGGACCTAATTTTATATAATTCGACTGTAAGAGAATAAAATTAAAAGAAAAAAATGGGTGGGAGGCTTCATGTTCATATGAACCATGGTCATCTTCCATTTTTTAGTTTTTGTAAATTTAACTACATCGTAACTAAGGATATTTTAGATGTGAAAAAAAAATCCTAGATATTTTCTTAATCGCTTTGTCATTTTGTTTAAAATTTTTAGATGGTTCTTGTAATTTCATAATACTTGATTGTGGTTTTAGTGAATGGGTATTTTTACGTTACAACATGCTTTTCAAATTACTTTTCGCATCAAATTGATATTTCTATATGATTTTAGATGATTTTGATGTGCTAATATAAATAATTATAAAAACAATATTATTTTTATGTATTTTTCAATTCAAAAGAACCATGCACAATAATACCAAACACATTAATACAAGGATTGAAATACACAATCTATGAGTAAGGGTGATACTCTTGTCATTATCTTGAATAATAACTTAAGAATTTCTAGTTTTCGTAGGTCACTCACGACATTAGATTTTTTGTACTTTTAAAAATATGATAACTTTCATCAATTCAAAAATCAAAATGAAAGTATTCATCATGTATAGAGTTATCATTGTGAAACATAAATAAACCTATTATTATAATCCTAAGTAATACTAAAAGGTGTGGAGAGTATATTGTAAAAAATACATTATCGATACCCTCACAAGATATTGTGCACAATGATATTTTATTTTTGATTTAGCCTTTATCGGGCCAAATTGTCTTGTTGTTGCCTTATCTAAGAGGCAGCATGTTATTTTTTTTTAATTCCTGTCATTGACATTTTTTTTATTTGATTTGTTTTCAATTCATTCATTTAATCTATTTTTTAAAAGATTTCATCTCAATCATTTTATTTTTCTTATATTTGTTTTCTTTTAATTAAAATTAAAATTTATAATTTTTTTAAAAACTTGATCATCATTCTTTTGGTGGTTTCTTATTTGAATTCTTTTGTGGAATTGGTTTTTCTTTAATCTAACCCTGAACACAAGCTTACATTGAATTTTTTTTTTTAAATAAGATTCATAATTGTTTTTATAGGATTGCCTTGATCTCAAGACTTGATCCAATGTTTGACAAGTTAACTCGATTGAGATCATGCCTTTTGTTTTTTCTTTTAATTACTATTTTTTTTCTTTTTAAAATTGTTTTATACAATTGATTTTTTTTTAAATTTTATCCTTTTAATATTTAATTTTTGATAATTGACTTTAATGGTTTCTTCGTATTTTAGTATTTTTGATCAAATGGATTTGGACAAAGGTTGACATCAATTTATTTTTTAGGACTTATTTTTTTTCCATCTCATGATTTGATATTTATTTTTTAAGAAATTAGATGTCATGAATTTTTTTTTCTTGCAGGTTATATCAATCTCATAACCTGATCCAAGGATTTAACGAGTTGACCCGGAGAGTTCAGACTTGTTTCTAGTTTTTTTTTAATTGTTTTGTATGTTTGATTTTTTTAAAAACAAACTTTTTATCTTTAATATTTGATCAATTGAGATTAAAATTCAAGGTTTTACCAAATTTATTGTTTTAGTCAAAGAGTCACAATCATAATGGGTAGACACAAGTTTACATAATTTATTTTAGTTTATTTTTATTTGTTGTTTTTATAGTTCAACATTATTCTCTCTCATTCCATAATGGTCCCATTCTATGCCCCTGTTTGGATGAGCGGTGCAACCGGCGTTTTGCCGAATTTCATTTTTTTTTATTTTTTTGCATTTTAAATGAATTTTTTTAGTACGTTTTAGATCATTTTAATATGCTGATGTCAAAAATAATTTTTAAAAAATAAAAAAAATATCATTTTGATGTATTTCGGCACGAAAAGCACTTTGAAAAGCTACCGCAACCGTACTCCCAAACAGGCTTATAAAATGTGATCATATCACTTGAACATTGTTTATTATGCTTAATTTTTTTTATATGACCCGTTGGGGGCATGAATCATATAGTTTGTAAAAAATACTAAAACATATGGAAAAGCATTATGGTGTTTCATAGTGTTTTTACTATTTCACCCTTCTAAAAAAAACTAAATATTGAGGTTATTTTAATATTTTCATAGGGTTTACTAGGGGTTACCACATTAATAGGTATGCTTTTTTTTTTTAACATTTGTTATTAATAAATAAAAGATATATTATACTAATATTATCAAAGGCAAGAAATAAATAAAAACAAAAGTTGCCTCGATATCCATACCTGCAGCATGGCAGGGCAGAGAGGCACATCGCATATGGATTTGTGAAAAGGAAATATGGTGTCAACGAGAAGACAGATTCAGGTTTATATTCGTACTGTTTTTTTAAGAAAAAAATATTTTTTTAACTTGTTTTGATAGATAATGTTAAAAATAAATTTTAAAAAATAAAAAATATTATTATAATATATTTTGAAATAAAAAATATTCTAAAAATAACCATTACAACAATACCAAATAAGTTGAAGTTTCTTAATCAAGTTAATGAGGCGATATATTTAGCTAAACTCTTATTGAAAATGAGATTAAGTAATGTCAATTCGGGTTTTTCTTAAGCAAGATTCATAAAAATAATAATTAAAAAGTAAGTATTTGTTTGTAAATATAGTTAAGATTATTTTTAAAAATATTTTTTTTTTTATTTAGAAACGGATTAGAATGATATTTTTTTATTTTTTAAAAAATTATTGTTGATATTTGTACATGAAAATAATTTAAAAATACCAAAAAAATATTATTTTAAATTAAAATTAAAAATATATTTTTTTTTCAAAAACACTTTTGAAACGCAATGTCAAACATGACTTAAATATTTATAGCTTCAAGTAAAAAGCATGAATTGTGTTTACCGATGGGTGTTTGACACTGCTTTTTAAAAATATTTTTGAAAAAAATGATTTTTAAAAAAAATTACTTGAAATTAATTTCTTTTTTGGTGTTTTTAAACTATTTTCATGTTGATATAAAAAAATAATTTTTTTATAAAAAAAATTAATACATTTCTGAATGAAAAAATATTTTAAAAAATAATCTTAATTATATTCTCAAACAAATACGGTATATGGTGAATTTTAGTTTTCTTAATCAAGATTCATAAAAAAAAAAAATCATAAAAAAAATTAATTTATAGCTTCTAGTAAAAGCGTGAATTGTGTTTAAATAAATTACGTCAAAAAAAATCTAAACTCACCTCATCAAATTTCACTTCCAAACAAACCCTTTAAACGTCCGTTGAATATTCGGTCAAAACTTAAAAGTAAAGTAGAATATAACATCAAAAATCTATAAAAAAGATTTTTAATTGACACATGGTGTAAAAACCCATAAATGGCACGAATGTTAGCTGGTAAGTCAATTATTGTATGACAAGGTAGCTATCTGAGGCAAGAAATGTGCATGCGATGAGGTGATTGCCTCTTCCCTTATCAACAATACCTTTTTTGTGAGAGCATGATCACGCAGGCTGTAATAATTTGAGATTAAAAAATATGTTAGTTTTTAGTTTATATCACTAGAAGTTTATATAATCATTAATTTTAAGATTTGTGAGATCAGTTAAGATGAACGCAAGCTGATCTGAACATCTCATGTTAATAAAAAAAAATATTTAGACAAATTTATTCATAGTTTTTATGTTTTATTTTCAATGTTCATGTTTCCAGCGCAGAATTGTCAAGGAGTCATCTTATCTAAAAACTTAATCTATTAGGTAAAATCTTAGAATATAATTTATATTATTCTCTAACTCACATCCTCAAGTAAAAACTCTTTTGGACTTAAAAATTACACAAATCCATACTAACTTGTGCTTGATTTTTATCAAATAGAATGAGGGTGATGAGATTTAAACTCGTGACCACTAGGTCAATAAGACTCTAATACCATATCAAAAAATTATCTCATCTAAAAAGTTAAACTTTTTAGGTGAATTCTCAAAATATAATTTATATTATTCCATACAAAGATTATCCTCTCGTTCTAGGCTTATTTTCTTACCATATTTGACTATAATTATCAGCAGAGCTACTAGTTAACTCGTCAAGTTACTCTAGCAACAAGTAGAAGATAACGTAAAATTGGAAAACCTAACTCCTTTGGCATGGTAAGAAAGAAGATAAGCCGTGATGCTATTCTACTATATGTATATACTAGCTATATTGCCCGTGCGGTGCCGCGGGAATTCTTGTGTATGTAATTTAACATAAATACATCCACATCGATAAATTTATATGATATAACAACATCAAAGTTATAGATTAGGAGATAAAATAAATAAAATTTTAATTATAGTTTGTTGCGCAAGCATAGAATACATCTTTTAGAATATAGGTATTGTGCCATAAAAGATAAAAAAATAACGCGAACCAATATTAAAAAAAAAGAGCATATTATTTTTATAAGAAAAATTAAAACAGTAATCACTAAAATCATCGTCATTATTGTGTAGATAGTAAAATTATAAAAATTATTTAATACAAAGAGCAAATAAAAATAATTATAATGAAAAAAATAATAGGGAAAAGGAAGCAATATTAATTTAAAATGTTATAACAATAGCAACATTGGAGTCTTAATATCTAATATTATTATTGTTGTTACTATCAAAACAATAAAAATTATCAAATTATACTGAGAGAAAAAAATAAAAAGTATGAAGAAAATAGCAAGCAAGAAAAACAACAACAACAACAACAACAACAACAACAACAACAATAATAATAATAATAATAATAATAATAATAATAATAATAATAATAATAATAATAATAATAATAATAATAATAATAATAATAATTATTATTATTATTATTATGAAATAATAAATGAATGAATGAAAGATGAAAAAAATTGTAAAAACTACAAAAAAGATCAAACAAAAAAACTACAATGAAAACTATAAATTATCATTGTTATCATTGTGAACACAATAAAAATTATCAAATTGTTTTGAGGGAAAAAAAACCCTCAAAAACATTAACAAAAGAGTAAGCAAGAAAAACAATTAAATTATTATTATTATTATTATTATTATTATTATTATTATTATTATTATTATTATTATTATTATTATTATTATCATCATTTTTTTTGTTAATAATGAAATGGAAAAAATGAAAGAGAAAAAAATTCCTAAAAACTTGAACAAAAGATCAAATAAAAGAATAAAACAAAAACAAAAACTATCGTTGTTATCACTGCCAAAACAATAAAAATTATAAAATTATCCCGAGAAAGAAGAAACTAAAAAACATTAACAAAAGAGTAAGCAAGAAAAACAATTAATTATTATTATTATTATTATTATTATTATGGTTATTATTAATATTATTGTGTTAATAATGAAAAAAATAAAATAAATGAAAGACTAAAAAAACCATGAAAACTAAAAATTATCATTGTTATCATTGTCAACACAATAAAAATTATCAAATTATTCTGAGGAAAAAAAATCCTCAAAAACATTAACAAAAGAGTACGCAAGAAAAACACTTAAATTATTATTATTATCATTATTATTATTAAAGAACAAATAAATAAATGAAGGACCACAAAAATCCTAAAAACTTTAATAGAAGAAAAAAAACAACAAATAAAAATTGAAATTATCATTGTTATTACTGTCAAGGCAATTCCAGAAGAAAAAAAATCAAAAAAACATTAACAAAAAAGTAAGCAAAAAAAACAATTTTATTATTATTATTATTATTATTATTATTATTGAAAAAATCACAACTTCCGTACCGAATATATTAAGGTTTTTTAACTCAATCTGGAAATTAAAAGAAGGAGGACCGAAGTGAAACATTAACATTTCATTAATTTCAATCGAATGACTCAATTAAAAATGCAGGGACCGAAGTGAAAGTCCAAATTGGGGGTCTCTTCTGTACCAAACAGAATATTAAACGTCCAGGGACCGAAGTGAAAAGTCAACAAACCTGGGGACCTCAACTGTACATTTGTATGCAGGAGAGAGAGAGAAATAGAACGAACGGTTTTAACCGGTCACCGACACATACACGGTCGTCGGAGGACAGAACACGCGGAGACGCATTGACTGAGACACCGATAGCCCATTTCCGATGACTCTATCAGCCTGCACGCGCCACTTTAACAGGGCGTGAGGCGGAATACTGTCGGTCGCGTGGACCACACGCGCCGACAGTATTCCAAGAAAAATAATAAAAAAATGGGTCAATTACCATCCCACCCTTGCGTCTAAGTTAATGATTTTGTCTTATTGGGGGCTATTTCTGTATTTAGCCGTTTAAAAAAAAAATAGTTAATCGGGCGAACCGGACCGGTCCGTACGCGTGCAATTACACCCTTAACCCTGAGCGCATAACCCTATTTTGTCCGGCTCGAGGGACAAAAACGTGAATATACTGTTCATATCTGATTAAAATAAAAAAAAGGAAAAACCGAAAATGACCCCATTTTACCCGCATATTTTGCCAAGAAGACGAAGGCTAAAAACGGGCACACACTACCACAATCCACGATGATTTTAGACACAATCCACATTGTTTTGAACAGGAAAATGGCCACGGCAATTAGATGTTAGGTTATATATATATATATATATATATATATATATAGAAATTCCGCTTCCACTGAGGATATGTATGGACAGGTCGATCGCATCCCGAGTTCCCGACAAGAACATGCATGAACGAGAGATAGTGAAGAATATAATCATATTTCCATGGGAAAATGTGCTATCGGATCGAAGGGCGTGCGAAGAATTCACGAAAGAAGAGCAAAGTCCAAATTGCTCGAAGTGTCAACATTTCAGGCTCCTGCAAAAAGATGAACTCAAACACGCACAGTGATCATCCCTATCCACTACTTTTCGCCACTGCTGGAGCCCCCCGCCGGACCCGCCACCGTATATCGACAAATTACGAGCACCTGGTTCTGTTTTGTTTGCTGCGCTGCACTATTATTCTCTCGCTCATCTCTGCTTTCTTTCCCTTTTTTTGATCATTTTTATTTTTCTGTGAGCATTGGATCTTGATTTCTAGCCTCTTACCTGATGATGAATCATGCAGTTGTATCTGAACCAGGATCTTGAACATACATGATCGCCATCATACCTCCATGATTTCTGTTTCCCGTAATGCTCTCTCCATTGATTTTTCATATCTCCATGAATCTCACAAACAAAAAATATGGAAATAGAGACAAAAGCATATTCATCTAGCAAAATATTTACTTGTTATATACATTGGTATATATCAAATTAATACGTGTAATATTCCCGGAGAAATAAATTTGTCGCTAATATATCTCGGTAAGTTTATCGGCAATATTTAAATTATGACCTGTTAGAGAATAATATAAATCATATTCTGGGGCCTCACTTACAAGCTTAAGCTTTTAGGTGAGATGGTTCCTTAACATGGTATCAGAGCCTTGTTGACCCAGCGGTCACGAGTTCGAATCTCACCACCCCCATTCTATTTGATAAAAATCAAGCACAAGGTGATGTGGGCCTGTGCAAGTTTCCAGCCCAAGGGGCTTTCACTTGAGGGGGTGTGTTAGAGAATAATATAAATCATATTCTGGGGCCTCACTTACAAGCTTAAGCTTTTAGGTGAGATGATTCCTTAACATGACCTGACGAGCAATCCCCCTCCTATATTTTTTTTGTTTTCTCTATTTTTTCTCTACAAATAATAGCAGAATCCTCTTATTTATCACAAATCAAACTGATATAACAAAAATCTAGCACCCAAACATTTAGTCTATAAACATCCTTGTTCTAGATCATTTTTCTAGTAAAGGTGGTATTAAATGTCAATGTAAGAAGTGTAAAAGGTTTCAATTGTATATGAAGAACTAAATGCAAATACAACCAAGTTATTTTTTTTATCTTTTAAAATACTTTAATAATCTATCATAGGAGAGATGCACAAATCATGGTAAATTATTTGTCATTGCACAAGTGTTCACTATTAAATTAGAACATAGGTTGAGTGAGGCAAATGATGATAGAATTATTGAATAAATGATAAATATTTTATCTGAAAGGAATATGTTGAAAGAGAACTTTTATGCTGATAAATCTATGATGAAATATCTTAGCCTATGATACAAAAAAATGATATATTCTAAACTCTTACATGTTATACTATCTTGAAAATATAAATTTAACCGAGATGTAGAACATGTGAGCATGCTCATTAATAACCTCGAATAATCAATAGGGAAAAGATTTTATCACATAAAAAAACCTAGATACTTTTAAAATCCTCAATATAAACAACAAAAGGATTTTTCATCATCATAAATATTTATTTACCTAATTAATATATCAATTAAGTTAGCCTCCATAAATTATCTTTTATTGAAAACAAAGGTCATTCCATTTCTACATGGTGATGGATATGTAAAATTAAGTTCCATGTCCATCACCAACCATCATCGGTTAGGATGATATGTCACAAACCAACCCTAGCAGAAGCTAACTGGCTGCACCCTGACCAGCTAATTCTAAGATGGGTTAATAGTTCTCAGTCCGGTGGCCTAATGCCCTGAGCCATTGAAGTCTTAACATTTAAAATTATCACTACTATTAATGCTAAAACAATAAAAATTATTAAATTATATTGAAAAAAAACTCAAAAACATTAACAAAAAGAGTAAGCAACAAAAAAATTAAAATTAAAATTATTATTATTATTATTGTGTTAATAATGAAAAAAAAGAAAATTAAATCAAAGACTAAAAAAACCCTAAAAACTTTAATAAAAGAGCAAACAAAAAAATAAAATAAATGATAAAAAAAAATCATAACTTGAAAACAATTCATGTGACTTGAAAAAAAAACTAATAAAAAAACTAAAAGAAAGAATAAATAGAAAAAAAACATAAATATTATTTTTCAAATGATCATAAACACAAACTAAAATTTTAGAACTAAATTTTTCAAAACAAAGACCACTTAAATAAATAAGAAAATAATAAAAATTAAAAATCAAAGGTGAGAGCACATATATATAAACATGAACAAAAATAGGGACTATTTCATGAATATAAAAAAAATTTAAAAGTATAAGGGCCAAAATAAAAACCAAATATATTATCAATTTCAATCAAAGGACAAAATTGAAAAAAAAATCAAAACTTATGTATCCAAAATATAAAGGGATTTAAAACTAATCTGGAAATTAAAAGAATAAGGACTGAATTGAAACCTAAATATATAATCAATGCCAATCAAAGGACCCTAATTGAAGTGAATTAAAACTTATATAACAGAAATCAGGACCATACAAAACAATTAAAAGCTCAGGGACTTAAACTGAAAACACCATAAACATAGAGGTATTCCTTGTAATTTAGCATGCAGGAGAGAAAAAAGGGTCAAACAAAATTCAACCGACTACTATCACAAATTCAGCCACTCGTGTGCCGCGACGTGTTACACCATGAGGAAGAGTACATGACGGCTCATCAGGTGAGACACTAGATGAACATTTTCCTCCATCAGACGACACTAAACGCACAACCAGAAGTCATGCGTGAGGCCGAATACTGTCGGCGTTTGTGTCACACACGCTCACAATATTTGGAGGAGAATATTTTTTTTAAAATGGTAAATTACCGTAACATCCCCTACAACCAATTCCTCAATTTTATCTTATTAGATTTAGACATTTTTTAAAAAATGTGAAATATCCAAAACACCTCCGCAGGTAAGCCATGATTTTTGTCTTATTGGAGGGTAAAATGGTTATTTTACTTTGCAATGGAATGTAAAATTATTGCGGCACCCCCCGACTACTGCTGTTTTTTTTGTCTTATTTGAGGGCAGAAATGATTATTTTACCGAACCAACTCAAAAACCGAACCAACCGAGCAACACTATTGTAATCCACAATGAAAACACTCACAAACTATAGTAACCGACACTGACCTCTTTTAATATATTGTATAATAAGCTACTTTTTTCTTATAATTAACTATTCTTTCTCAACATCTCAACTTAAAATTAAAATTAAAAATATAACATATACAGATTATACATGTACATATATTGGAAATAGCTTTTAAAATATAGGGAACAAATAAATTATTTATCCTATATAGAGTAAAGGACATTTTAGAAATTAAATATATCATGTTCAGGTCACATAACCTTTTCTTTATTAATTTGGATAAAACAAAAATAGATGGAGTAATAATTGGAAAAATATTCTTCACTTAAAAATTAAATTAACACAAGCAAAAATATAGGAATATATTAAAAACTACTTTATTATATAAGTAGTGTCTAGTCATTTCATGTTCATGTCACGTAACTTTTTTTTTATTAATTTGGATAAAAAAATAGATGGAATAAATAACTAGAAAAAAATTATTCATTTAAAAATTAAATTAACAAATATAAGAATATAAAAATTATTCATTTAGAAATTTAAATTAACTATTGTTACTTGGAACTATACAGTATATAGAAATGTTTTTTCTTGGATTAGTGGACTTACGCAATGTCTACTCAATGGATTTGTAATTTAATTGTCATTCTCGTCCTTCTGCTCAAAAACCTGAATGACTCAAGATCTGGATCAACTCAGGCTGAAGAAAAAACTACGCTGACTCGGTTATAACTCCAGATTGACTCAGTGACCTGATCAAGACTCGATCATCAACCTATTAGCACCTTTTACATATATATATATAATGGATCAGGTGAAAGAAATGCATGCGAAAGCACTAACTATATGAAGCTGAAAGTAAAGGGAACAACATTATGCTGAGTTTGATAGAATCATAAAGCATATATGTAATGAAAGAGAAAAAGGGATCACAATTTTCGTGTTCCAGTGAAATGTGACATTCAATTGCAGCTTTTGTACCCAGGATTTTCAATAATATATACGCCATGAATACAGCAACGATCTCTGCCCAGCTCTAGTTGAGATACGGGAGGTGTGGAACCCCTTCGTGTAGGCCAATAAGGAGGAACTTTGTCTTGAGCCCGTGCATATGCATACTAATTGAGAAATCCTCTCATTTAAAAATTTAAAGTTTGAGGATAGTGAGGTTTAAATTAATGACCGCTAGATTAACAAGGTTCTGATTACATGTTAAAAAATCATCTCACCTAAAAAGTTTAAACTTGAGGGATGGTGAGATTCGAACTCGTGATCGCTGGGTCAACAAGATTCTGATATCATATTAGGTAATTATAAAATTTAAAGTTTTCAAGTGAGATGATTATTTAACACATCTATCCTTTTGAGCTCCTCCTTTATATTCCTAACCGCTAAGTCAACAAGATTTCGATACTATATTAAAAAACCATTTCATCTAAAAGTTTAAGCTTGAAGGTGGTAAGATTCGAACTCATTACTACTGGATCAAAAAGACTCTGATACCATCAATTAACCATAAAATTTAAACTTTCAAGTGAGATATTTTCCTTAGATCTATCATTTTGTGCTCCTTCTCTGTAATTCATGCTGGTGTTGTTTATTGGCCCCTTTTTCTGGCTACAAATCCTGCAAGTGATCTCGAACCTGGACGGACGTGGGAATTTGCTACTTCCATTAATCTTCTCTGCTTTTGAGCTCCAAAGCAACATCCTGATCATATATTCTTGTCCCATTTTTGGTTCGAGTCATTGGATTTTAATCGTCGAATGTTTTAGCAGATTAGTGGATTCTTCCTTTGCCAATTGTGGGGTCCAAGAGCAGATCCATGCAATTAGAGAAAGACAGCAAAGACAAAGCGAGAGGCAAGAAGCAAGATGTAGGGCATCCTCTTTTAAAAGTAACGGTGCTTTTACAGACGGAGTGATGACATTCTTTCTGGCCACACCGTGACAACCTTCACGATTAGGTTCTTCTCCACGACAGCACCCCATCAAGAAAACAGCAAAAAAAAAGGGAGCACAGAATTCCAACAATGGAGTCATATCCTCCCCAAAAAGCAATTAAACATTGAAAAGAAATCTCGAAATCACACTCTCCTTCAAACATCATCCACCATGTTACCACTAGCTTTCATTAGCAGCCCTTTACCCTCCTCTTCCTCGTGCTCCTCGTGTTGCTTGTGGCCAACGCCATTGCATGAGCTCATTTCCATGCCGGTCAACTCCCTGGCCTTCAAAGCCTCATGCTCCCAGTCTGTACGGATCAGCACGACATAGAGGATAGACAGTGCGCAGGCAACTTGGGCTGACAGGAGCCCTAACCACAGTCCAGAAAAACCAATGTTTAGCCCAAAGGCCAGGCCGACTGCTACTGGTGTGCCCACGAAGTAAAACGAGCCCAGATTTATACCAGCCCCGACAGCCGGCCGTGCGGTGGCGCGGAGGATGCCGCAGCCAGTTGTTTGAGGGCAGTTTCCAAGCTCACAGAGGCCTATTATAGGCAAAACAGCTGCGACAAGACCCTTGACAAGCACATCTTTGATGAACAAACCAGCCCATCGCTCTCTGAGGAACACTGTCCATGTCACGTTGAGAATACCGATCAAAATGGCACAGCCCAATGCAACCATGGCTGCCAGCTTGGCTTTGTACGGCTTCCCAGCTCCAAGCTCATTTCCCACCTGCAGCAGACATGTGTGGATATTTGTGAGCTTTAACCCAGGAAAAAAGAAAGGGGGTAAAATGATATTCCAGGAAAAGTGTTCGCTTTGGTGGTTACACCATCGTCACACACCAATGGGATTTGAGATTTGAGAGAAAGTAAGCTAAAAGCAAACTTGTCATGTAGTAATTTTGTGCAACCACACTACGTGTATGATCTAAGAGGGGTCCCTCAAGAATGATGCAATAACCTAACAAATGTATAGCATATGATACTGTTTCATCAATCTGTTTGATACTAATCTTTTCACTCGCTGTTCTTCATGCAAAAAAGAAAAAATCCTTACCATCCAATACAGATTATACGACGACAAATCATATCAAAATATCTCAAGATCACACACTATTTACGTAACATTCTTTAGACCAGAGTAACGTATGTTGTGTAATGATGTAGCCGATAACCTCTGCTGGAAAAATGGGTTATGTACATAAAGTGGAGGGTAGTTTTTGGAATTACCCGAGCAGAGACACAGCCAGCGAGCGCCATGGGGACGGTGTACATCATGCTAGTGGTCTGGATTAGTATCCCGGTGGCGGCCACCGCCAGTGTGGGATTAGGCAAGTACCCGGCCAGTATAGTCACGATCTCGTACCACCACCATTCCAAGCAAATACCTAAGCAACTAGGGACTGCTAACTTCAAAAGTGGTCCCACCCCACCACACACACCTCCAATCTCAACCCTCCATTTCATCTTCCACTGTCCACTGACCCACCACACATACCCCACCATCAACGCCACCATGTTCATGTTAGTCACGACTGATGCCAGAGCGACCCCAGGGACTCCCCACCCCATCACCACAACAAGAACATAGTTCAGCGGAACGTGGAAAATAACAGCCAGCAAGGAGCAATACATCATGGGTTTTGTCACCCCCTGTGACCTTAAGAAAACCCTCAAGGGCTGTAATAAAGTGTTGGTCAAAAGGTCCGGGAGAGAGTAAATACAGTAAGTTGCAGCCATTGCAGTAATATTCGGATCTTGGCCCATAAAATTCATGATTGATTCAAGATTAAGCCACAAAAAACTTATGGGTATGATTGCAATGCCTAGTATCAAGATCATGCGCTGAAGAGAGAGCGAAAGGAGGTCCCAATTCTTGCTACCATAAGCTTGGCTACAGACTGGCTCTAGCCCAGAAGCTAAGCCCACAAGAACAGAGTAGCCAGTGATGTTTGTAAACCCAATGGAAAGCGCACCGCCTGCTAGTTCTAGACTGCCTAGCCTGCCCAAGAACATAACTGAGACCACTGCTCTAAAAAAGCCATTAAGTGAGCAGCTGTTATTGGCAAAGCCATGCCCCATAACTCTTTTAGCTCTTCGACAACCTGTTAAACCCAAGAAAACATTTATGTCAATATCAATATCAGACAAGAACATGCTCTAAAGTGAAAAGAGAGCGAGTTCGCCGAAAAGAAAAAGGAAATTGTTTTCCGGGGTCACCTGAGAAGCAGAGGGAAGCTTGTGAGAATAGAACTCTGGTTCTTTCTCTGCCATAGTTGCTGCTGTTTCTAAACTAGCATGTAAACTCTGGTTGCTTATTTTGATCAAGACTATATCAAGAAAGTAAGCTCCGATGATAAGAAATGATCACAAAGCTCTCTTCAATGGCTGAAAGGGAATGATGATCCAAGTCTCTACTTTCTGTAACTGATCAGAGCAAGAAACGAAGGAGAAATCAAAGATTGCAGTCAAACCCCACTTAACCCTGTCTGTCAATGGAAGAACAGAATATAATGAGCGGGGAAGCATGGAGTAGAAGAGGTATTAAATAGGAGAGTAGCTGCATAAAGATGGCTGACAGGCATAAGTATCTGTCCGCTCGAGAGTCAAACACGAAAGAAAGTACAAAAGTAAGCTCGGTTTGCTTTATAATATAGCAACCATAATATTTTCATGGTGTCTTTCGTTTCTAACTTCTAAGAACACAGGGGTAGAATTTATTGTATAGAAGGACAAGAAAAGAGAAGTAGTTACTAATGGCGGCTGGAATCAGCAGAGAGAAAAGGAGAAGAAAAGGAAAGGTAAGGTCAGAATCATAGAGAGACAGAGATAGGGAGAGAGAGAGTTAGGCAGCGAGGTTATGTTTTTAAAGATTTTTTATTGCTGCGGAAAAGGAAAGTCTGTGAGACTTTAAATAGAGAGGGAAAGTGGACGAGGTCGGTTTTGGGCAACTTTCGAGGCTTAATTATACTTTTTTATTCTTGTTATTTCTCAATTCCGTTTATGTTGTTGATTAGTTTTTTCAATTATAACGAAATATTTTGATTTTGGAATATTTTACGAGTTGTTGTTTTGAGAATATATATATATATATATATATATATATATATATATATATATATATATATATATATAATTAAATATTTTAATTCAAAAAATAAATTTAGTTCAAATTTAAAAATAAAATTATTTAAAATTATATAATTTAATCTTAAAAAAAAACACGATAAAATGATTTTTCTGAACAAAATTATAAACATGTATAATATTACAAAAATATCATCATTAATATCATAAGGTCATTGTATTCTCTGATTGCTCTAAAATTTTAACTTAATATATACAAATATATCAAGAGACTCCTCGTGAAATTGCATCTTAATCTAACGGTCAGATTAAAAGATATGATTGATATTGTAAAATTATTCATTATGTAAAAAAAATACTATTCGGCCGAAAACGGAATGGATGGAACAAAATCGAAACGTTCCATCCGAAATTTAGACGGAAATTCTGGAATGGGCCAAAATTTGAGGAGAATTTAACGAAATAAAAAAAAAGTAAAAAACTATATTATTTTATCCTGTTTTTTGAACGTACAAAACATTTCAGCATTAAAAAAAAATTTAACAACACTGCTATCACAGCAGAGAGACAGAGATAGGGAGAGAGAGGCAGTGAGGGTGTGTTCTTGAAGATTTTATTGTTGCGGAAAAGGAAAGTCTACGAGACTTATATAGAGAGAGAGAAAGTGGACGAGGTTGGTTTTGGGAAAATTTCGAGGCTTAATTGTACTTTTTATTCTTATTATTTCTTAATTTCTTATGCTAGAATATGTTTGAAGTAAGAAGAAGATTTGCAGAGAAGGAATAATCGAAGAGAGGGAATTGAGAAGAGAAATACTGGGTAAGTTAAAGATTTCTTATTCTTGACTTTATTTTCTTGCAATCGATGCTATTTATACATGAGCCGAGCTAGTTATTATCTATACACGATTCTAGTTAGTTACAACTAACTGTAACTGAATATAATCTTCCAACTGATATCTCACAGCTTAATATCCTCCCTTGAATTAATTCGTTGCACTGTAAGTAGTTCAATTTGTGTATCTTACCCATGCCTAATTTGTCCCTTTAGCTTTGAGAAAGCCTCTAGCTTTAGTGGTTTCGTCATGATGTCTGCAACTTGTTCTTGTGTTTTGCAAAACACTAGTTCCACAACCCCTTCTCTTATAAGATCCCTTAGGAAGTGAAATATGACATTTATGTGTTTGCTTCGACCATGTAATACTGAGTTTCTTGAAAGTTTTATAGCAGAATTATTATCACACTAGATCACTGTGCTAGTCAATTGTTCAAGACCAATATTTCTCAGAATTCTTCTTAACCAAACCCCTTGACAAGCACAAGATGATGATGCTATAAACTTTGCTTCTGTTGTAGATAATGTCACTACTAGTTGTTTCTTACTAGACCAAGAAACAACTATTCCAATCATAAACACAAACCCAGATGTACTCTTCCTGTCATCAACATCCCCTGCATAATTACTATCTGCAAATGCTCTTGGTTGTCTTTCCTCCCTTTTTCTATATATGATCCCAAACTCTGTAGTTCCCCTTAGATACCTTAGTATCCTTTTGACAACTTGAAGATGCATTTCAATAGGTCTTTCCATGTATCTACTGACTAACCCAACTGCATACAAAAGATCCGGTCTAGTGGTTGTCAAATATAGTAACCTGCCAACTAATTGCTTATATTCTGTAGTATTTACACCCCTTGCATTTTCTTCATTCTTTGTAAGTTTGCATCCTAGGACAATGGGATTCTGCATTGCATTACTATGTTCCATTCCAAATATTCCCAACACCTCTCTAGCATACTTCCTTTGGTAGATGAATATCAATTTTGAATTCTGTATGACTTCCACACCTAAAAAGTTCTTCATTCTTCCAAGATCAGACATGTCAAACTCTCTCATCATTGAATCTTTGAAGCCTTTAAACATGCCTTCATTATTTTCATGTAAAGATAAGATCATCCACATATAGACTTACAATTAGTATACTCCCTTTGTCATTGGTTTTTGTGAATAATGTATGTTCATAGAAACATTTTTTCAAACCTTTATTTGACAAAGTAAGTTTCAATTTCTGTTGTACCAAGCTCTAGGAGCTTGCCTGAGTCCATATAATGCCTTTTTCAGTCTGTACAACTTATGCTCCTCTCTTTGTTTCTTATATTCTTGTGGTTTTTCAACAAATATAGCTTTAGCTAGCTCTTTATGCAGAAACACACTCTTAACATCCAGTTGATTAACATACCGGCCCTTGTGAGCTGTTAGTGCTAGGATAGTTTTGATTATATCTCACCTAGCTACTGATGCAAATACTTCATTATAGTCAATTCCTTCCCTTTAAGAGTAACCCTTTGCCACAAGCCTGGCCTTGTGCTTGTCCACCTTTCCTTCTTCATCTAATTTTATCTTGAATACCCACTTTACTTCTATAGGTTTTGCTTCAACTGGTAGGACAATTAATTCTCATGTTTTGTTCTTTTATCTCTGTATCCATTGCTTCTCTCTATTTTTTACTTTTGAATGCTTTTTCAAATGTGACAGGGTCTTTTACAGAGATGAACATTGCAATATTATGTCCTCCCTCTTCTTCTCCTTTAAATAGTGCCTCATCAGTTACATAACCTGTTAACCAGGTTGGTTTCCTTCTGCACCTTTCTTGATTGTTATTCTGTGGTATTTTTTCAGATAGACTATCTAGAAGGCTACTTTATGAGTTATCATTGTGCATATTATTGTCATGTTCAGGATGATTGTTTCCAACTTATAGACCTCCACTGATATCATTGTCCTCTTCATTAATGTCTGCCCATTCTAACTCATTATGCTTCATCTCTTCTGCACTTCTGTCCCACTCCCACTTTTCATTTTCCACACATACTACATCTCTGCTAGTGATAATTTCTTTCCCTACTGGATCATAAAGTTTGTACCCTTTAGACTTTTCACTTACCCCTAACCACACAAATTTGAAACTTTTATCATCTAACTTCTTACATTGATTTTCGGGTATATGAACATTTGCAATACATCCAAATACACGAAAAAAAATCAACACTAGACTTCCTGTTACTCCATGCTTCTTCAGGAGTAATATTGGGAACAACTGTGGTGGGGCTCCTGTTGATCACATAGATGGACTAATTGACAACCTCTGCCCCTAGAATTGCTTTGGTAATTCTTTCCCTGACAACATGTTGCGCACCATATTCATTATGGTGCGACTCTTTCTTTCAGCAACCCCATTTTGCTGTGGGGTGTATGCTGTGATAAGTTGTCTCTTGATTCCATGCGTTCTACAAAAATCATTAAATTCACTCGAAGTGAACTCTCCCCCTCTATCAGTTTCTTAAACAACTGATTTTTTCACCACTTGCTCTTTCCATACTCACTTTATATTTCTTGAATACAGACAATGCTTTAGATTTTTGTAATAGGAAATATGCCCAGGTCTTTCTACTATAGTCATCTATAAAGGTGATTATGTACCTCTTCCCGACTGTTTGATTCTAGTGAAATAGGTCCACAAATATATGCATGGACAAGTTATAGTTTCTTGGATGCTCTCCACAGGCTTTTGTTTGGTAATGTCTCTCTATGATGTTTCCCTTTCATGCAATCCTGACAGACCTTTGACAAGTCATTCAATGTAAGCAAACCCTTGACCATCTCCATTTGAACCAAGGTTTTCAGCCCCATGAGGCTTAGATGCCCATATCGACAGTGTCATAGATGAATGAGATCTTTAGATGTTGCTTGTAGACAATTTGTCATAGGAGTAATTACAATAGCAAGTATGGGAAATATTCTGTTAGATGACATTTGGAGTTGCATAATCAAACCTTTCTTAGGGTGATAAACCCTATATTTATCATCTTTGATAAGAATTGTTAAATGTTTTTCTTGCAGCTGACCTATGCTTAAAAGACTGTTCTTCAATTTAGGTATGAAATATACCTCTATGAATACCTGTGTAATTCCTTTGATGTTTAGCTTGATATGAACCTTTCCCATAACCATCATTTTTTGAATTGTCTCGAAGCTTTACAATTCTTCTAAACTTTTCATCAAATTCAAAAAACCATTCCTTGATGCTGCACATGTGATTGCTGCAACCTGAGTCAAGAATCCATACAATCTCTTCTTTTTGTTGTATGTCTTCATGAGCCATTAGTAACCTCTCTTTTTTCTTTTGCTTCTTCATGGTACTCGTCATCTTTGTAGGCCATCAATAACATCTCTTCTTCCTCTTCTACTTCTGCATAATATGCATTCATATCATTTATATTTCTAGCAGGACATTCGTATTGAAAATATCCTAGTGTTTTGGCAATTGTAGCACTGGATCAAGGCTTTGTTGCAAGGTTGTCTGCCCCTTCCTCGACCCCTTCCCCTGAAACCACCACGAAATCTTTCCTTCCCTTTAGTTTTGTATTCAATTCTTCCTCCCATTCTTTCTGAATTAGTAATGTTTAAAGCATGCTCTTCTTCTTTCTGACCTTGCATTCTTTGTTCATGAGCTAGAAGACTACTTTGAGGTTCATCTATTGACGTGGTAGAAGAATAATTGGATTCTTCAATAGAACAGACAACATAATTAAATTTCGAGGTCATTGACCTCAGAATTTTCTCAATAATTACATTATGCTTCATACTTTCTCCATGTACTTGCATTTTGTTTGCAATAGTTAATGTTCTTGTAAAGTAATCATCAACTTTTTCCCCTTCTTTCATACCAAGAACTTCAAATTCTCTTCTAAGTGCTTGTAACTAGGCACGTCTCACCTTGGTGGATCCTTAATATTTCAGTTTCATGGAATCCCAGATGACCTTTGAAGTCTCTTTGTTGAGTATAGTCTCAATGATGGTTCTGTCAATAGCTTGAAATAGGTAGTTTTTGACCTTTAAATCCTTCAATTTGTCTTCTTCAAGTGCTTTTTGCTGTGCTGTTGATTGCACTCCTTCTCCTCTTGTTGCACCAACCCTTTTTTCTCAGTATTCTTTGGATCTAAGAAAGTTCTCATAAGCATAGACCAATGATCATAACGACTATCAAATCTTGGTATTGTTGCATGGACAGAATTGCTTAATTTTGTTGCCATTGATTGATCTTTTCTGCTTTGCTTTTGCCTTCTTTTTCAAGAAAGCTCGGTTTCTTAATGTTCTTTATTTAATTTTTAGTGATATGGCTCTGGTACCATATGCTAGGAAGAGTTAGAGAATATGTCTGAAGTAAGAAGGAGATTTGCAGAGAAGGAATAATCGAAAAGAGGAACTGAGAAGAGAAATACTGGGTAAGTGAAAGATTTCTTATTCTTGACGTTATTTACTTGTAATCGATGCTATTTATATAAGAGCTGAGCTAGGTATTATCTATACATGATTCTAGTTAGTTACAACTAACTGTAACTGAATATAATCGTCCAACTGATATCTCACAGCTCAACAGTTTAATACCAAGAAGCATCTGTAAATAGAAAAATAAAAATGTCATGAAGGTTTATTTATTCTTTGACTTTATAGATTATAACATTATTAATAGCATTTAATAAAATTAAATTCTTTTGAATGCATATATCTTTTAAAAAATATTTTTAATTGATTTTATAAAGATATTCATTATTGTCAAATGAAAAGGAGAGAATATTTTATATTTTTTTAATTAACATGGGTGTCCGGGGTCAATTTGCGTGCACCTTGAATACTCTCACGGGTCCTGATATTAACAATCATGCAAGTCTTCAATGATTATCATATTAGCAACCACATGGTTCAAACATGATAACACAATGAGAGCAAACACTTAGTTTAAAATTCTTACCACTAGAGACTACTTGCTAGATAGTTTATTATATATTTGATTAATTTAATAGGTAGGTGATATATGAGAGAATTTTAACTAAATTAGTCATTTTACTTTTTTTTTGCTATAGAATCACTCGCTATTTGATTCACTTCTCTTGCAAAATCAAGATTTTGTCTACGTGATGAAAAGCTAGACATAATAAAAATAATTCTTATTTAAAAATATATTAAAATAATTTTTAATTAAAATATGTATCTTTTATATCATCACATTAAAACCATAAAAATATTAAAATGTGAATTAATATATTTTCTCAAGTCAAAAATATTTTTAAGATGTAATTTCAAACATAAAAGTACAAGTAATGCAACAAATATATTTTTTTATTAGTTTGTTGATTTTTCATGGATGGCTTGTTTTTCACCTAGTCATATGCATCTGAATTTTCTTTCATTTATATGAGGAAGAACATTTTGTTTTCTTAATAGCAAATAAATACTTAAAAAAACTGATAATCATGACAATAATGTTTTTTTTTTTTTAATTCAAAGGGAAGGCAAATCTGATGGAGAGTACTCTTGTCTAAGGAATACAAATATTAAGTGGTTTTTGTTGACTTGAGAGGTTGTCCACGCTATGTTATTAATCTAGTCAAATTTTTAAAAGATGTTCAACTATTATAGCATTTTCTGAAATAGTAAAATAAAATTTAAAATCACGTCACTAATTGAAATGTGTAAAAGTAAAATTGATTAAATTTAATAATATGATTATAAAAAATAGAATGAATTAAGAGTATTATATTTTCATAAGTTTATTTTTTAATTACAACTTTCATGTCAAGCGTAGAGTCTAAGTGCCTGTTTGAGGGTATTGTTGAAGTTGCTTTTGAAAAATATTTTTCGTTTATAAATATATCAAAATGATATGCTTTTTTTTTTTTATTTTTTAAAAACTTTATTTTTGATACCATCATATTAAAATGATCTAAAAACACTGATTTTATTAAATAAAAATAATTTATTTTTTTTTAATTTAAAATAAAAAATTAATTTCTTTGAAAAAACAATTTTGAAATGTTGAAATGTAATAGTTTCACGATTAACTTTCTAAAAAGATGATATATTCATGTTCGTTTAGTCACAACGAGTTGATTGGCCCGCTTCGCTGGGCATTTTTATCTATGTAGAAAATTAATTAATTTTATAAATATTATATTTTTTTATTTTAATATATAAGAAGTACATTGTAATTGATTAAATCTGTTAAAAATAGTTTTTTTCAACCAAAATGTGATTGAATATTGCTATTGCTAAAAAACTTTTGATAAAATTTGTTAGAAAATTTGTTAAGAAGGTGAAATGATTTATTAGCAATTTGTTGTCATGGATACTGTGGTTAAAAAAAACAAAACAACAAAAGAAACCCGGTTAAAAAAGAATAAGCTGAGTTGGACAGTCAAAAATCAAAAAATACATGTGAAAAAAAAGGTCACTGTTTCTTAAAAAGGAAAAAAACAAAAAATGGTCTACAATATAAATTTAAATTCCAAGACAAAATTTTTTTTTATAAGATTTATTTATCATATTATTATATTAAATATCTTGAAGAATGCCGATATTAATTTTTTTTTCAAGAAATCGTAGGTCATTTTTTCTCTCTTTATATATTTTTAGGCGATAATATTAAATAAATATTAAACACATATATTTAGTCTCACATATTATATAGTGTGATCGAAATGGGAAGTGATTTTTATATTTTTTAATTGTAGATAACCTAGGTAAATTTGTTAATAAAAATATTATGAGGTGCCTTTTCTCCCCAGTAATATTAGATCTAAATAAAAACATTGCAATATTTTTCAAAAAAGGAATATATATTTAATTGTCGAAAAGCTAAGTAAATTTGTAAAAAAACAAAAACATTAGCTGCATTTTTTTCCTAATAATATTAGATCTTACACATTATAAATAAAAATACTGTTTTTTTTTTCACAAAATAAATATAATTTTTTGCGTGCTATAATTACTTATTTACATTTAAAAAAGAACAGTGTAGCTGAAACGGAAAGTGCCTCGTGTATTTTTTAATTGTAGATAATTTAGGCAAATTTGTTGACCTTTTGTTTTCTTGATCTGTATTTTTTCCCGGGTAATATTAGATCTTAAATATTCACAATCTAATTTTTTGTTTTTTTTAAGAAATAAAGTTGAACAAAAGAGCACAAAATTAAAAAATCAAAGCGAAGTTTTTATTTTTATTTTATAAGATTTATTTATCATATTATTATATTAAATTTATTTAAGAATGTTGATATTAAATTTTTTCATAAAAAAATCCGAGGTCATTTTTTTTATTTTTTTATATATTTTTAGCCGATAATATGCAATAACTATTAAAACATATAATAATGACTTGTTTGTCGTTTAAAAGGAACAGTGTAATCGAGATAAAAGTGACTTGTATCGTTTTTTAATTGTAGATAACCTAGGTAAATTTGTTTATTTTTTTGTTCTTGCGTTGTCTTTTATCCCCAGTAATATTAGATATAAAATGATTATTGTTATTATTGCAAAAACAATTAAAATTATCACATTATTCTGAAAGAAAAAACACTTATAAACATTAACAACAGAGTAAGCAAAAAAAAGAATATATTATTATTATTATTATTATTATTATTATTATTATTATGTTAATTTTAGAAAACAGAAATATTGTTTTTTTTGTGTGCTATAATAACTTATTTGCTGTACAAAAAGAACATTGTAGCTGAAACGAAAAGTGCCTTATATATTTTTTTAATTGTAGATAATCTAGGCAAATTTGTTAACGTTTTGTTTTATTGAGTTGTATTTTTTCTCGGGTAATATTAGATCTTAAATATTAAAAATCCAAAATTTTTTTTAAGAAATAAACTTTCACAAAAGAGCACAAAATTAAAATTCAAACAATTTTTTTTATAAGATTTATTAATCATATTATTATATGAAATTTATTTAAGAATGCTGATATTAATTTTGTTAATCCAAAAAAATCCGAGGTCAGTTTTTTTTTATCTTTTTATATACTTTTAGGCGATAATATGCAATAAATATTAAAAATATATAATAATGACTTATTTGCCGTTTAAAAGGAATAATGTAATCGAGATAAAAATGACTTGTATCGTTTTTTAATTGTAGATAACCTAGGTAAATTTTTTTATTTGTTGTTCTGGAGTTATCTTTTATCTCTAGTAATATTAGATATAAAATGACTATTGATATTATTGCAAAAACAATTAAAATTATAAAATTATCCTGAAAAAAAAAACACTCATAAACATTAACAAAAAATTAAGCAAGAAAAAGAATATATTATTATTATTATTATTATTATTATTATTATTATTATGATTATTATTATAATAATAATAATAATTATTATTATTATGAATATTATTATTATTATTATTAATAATAATAATAATGATAATATTATTATTATTATTATTATTATTATGAATATTATTATTATTATTATTATTATTATTATTATTATTGTTATTGTTGTTGTTGTTGTTGTTATTATTATTATTATTATTATTATTATTATTATTATTATTATTATTATGAATATTATTATTATTATTATTATTATTATTATTATTATTATTATTATTATTATTATTATTATCATTATTATTATTATTATTATTATTATTATTATTATGTTAATAATGGAAAATAAAAACACAAATATCAATTTATCAAGGCATGAAAATCAAAAAATTAAAACTATAAGGGCCAAAATGAAAATTCAATATATTATCAATTTCAATAACAGGATCTAATTGAAGAAATCGAAACCTATGTACTGAATTTATTGAATAATTTAAACCGAATCCGAAAATTAAAAGAAGGAGGACCGAACTCGTAACATTTACGTCCAATAAATTCCAATTGGAGGACCCAATCGAACTAAATCAAAACTTATGCAACCAAAATCAGGGACATAAAATAAAATTAAAAGTCAAGGGACTCGAAGTAAAAATCATCACAAATGGGGACTCCCCGCACTTTGACGTGCGTGGGAGAGAAAACGTGGCCGGGCGTCTTTAACCGGTTTCCGGCGCGACCACGGACATATATCTAGTAAACGCGCCGCCGCGGAGGAAGAGGGACGACCAGGCGAACTGCTTCGACGTCTGAATCACGTATACGGCCACCGTATGACGCCGCACGCGCCACCTAAACAGGCGTGGGGCGTGAAATAGGGAGACGCGTGTGCCACACGCACCGACAATAAACGCGAAAATAATAAACAAATATGGTCAATTACCGAAAGGCCCCCTTGACCGAAAACCATGTTTTTGTCTTATTTGTACCTAATTCCGTAATTAGCCATTTTAAATATATAATAAAAAACCAAAACATACGGCGGACCGGATCGGACCGAACCGGTCCGTACGTGTGCAATTACTGGAATGGCCCTTATCCTCAGCCCTTTTTACCGTCTGACCGAGCACTATTTTGTCTTATTATCGGGGGTTTTATCGTCTTGACACTGTTCATAACCGGTAAAATCAAAAAAAAAAAAGGCAAACGTACGCGTGCGATGCATAATTTGTAAATGTCCAATCCACAGTGATTTTACACTCAATGTACAGTAAAAACCCGAGCTCTTTTAGCTCTTTTGTAATTACGAAGATATCCTATATTCCTTGATGTGAGCAAAGCAGCCCTATCACTAGGCTTTACTTTTTTTGTTTTTATTTTTTGTTTTGTCTTTTGAAAAAGAATAAAGTAAGCGAGATAAAAAGGCTTGATTAGTTTTGATTGATAATTTCTGTACTATTGCATGGGAAAATATAAAGGAAAATAAAAGAAATAAAATAATCATAGTTTAAAATACCAATTTAATTATTCTTTTTTCAATCAAATCTGGATAATTGTATTGGTAGAAAATTCAATTGGTTTTTTTTTATATATATAATTCTACCAATACAACTTTGCTAATTTATATTTAACTGAATAATTGAATTCAATAAATATTTGAATTGACAATCACACATTAGTAGCTGAGTTCTTATCAAAATAGGGATTAGGTCATCTCTGTGACCCAAATCCAAACCACTTATTTTCAATTTAAAATGTTATCTCTAAGCATAAAAAACACAATAAATAATATTGCAACTTATCTTAAATATAAGATGAATATAATAATTATATCTTTTTTATTACATAATCAACTTTTTTTGAAAACCTTTGAAAGATCAATTAGGTATTCTAATTACCATAAAACTATATGGTAACTTTTCATTTTTATTTTATACTATGATGTCCCCTATGACACATATGTAAAAGAAAAAAACCATAGATAATATTTGTGTGTGTATATGTATGTTTTTTTTATATAAAAAAGTATATCAAGAAAGATTAAAAATATTAAATGAAACTAAAACCATATAGCTCATAGATGTTTATATTATCACAAGCAACATCAACTTCCATAATAATATAGGTAAAGTGAGAGAAATACTATGACCCAACATATCTTAGAATCCATCATTTGGTAGAACACCTCTAATGGTAAGTAGTTCAATATTAATATCTGTCTTGCAGGTTTTGGGTTCAACTTAGAGCATACTCACTTTGTAAACATTTGGAACATCCGAGG
Organism: Salix koriyanagi; assembly: GCA_029228605.1. Classification (NCBI taxonomy): domain Eukaryota; kingdom Viridiplantae; phylum Streptophyta; class Magnoliopsida; order Malpighiales; family Salicaceae; genus Salix; species Salix koriyanagi. The sequence goes on from CM055339.1 coordinate 11,661,041, forward strand.
TTTTACTCGCTTATCTTGAGCCCGTAAAGAGTGTTTAAAGGAAGATGAGATTTTCTCGAATCCAAAAAAAATAAAATTAGTAGTTAATTATTGAGTGGAAAGAAGAACTTCATATCGAGATTGAGGGAATATATTATAAGTCCATCAAGAGAGATTCAAGGAGAGTTTGTGGGGAAAACATTAGCAAAAAAATATTTTAATTTCTATAATGTTATGATTTTATTTAAAAAGCCTTCATTATACAATATTTTAATTTCTATAATGTTATGATCCCTTTTGTTCATCAAGAAATACTTTGGCTATAGAATTATATATGTCAAACAATAATTCAAATTTAACTCTTTTGACTCATTTATTAAAACCAAAAATGAGTTTCTAATTTCGTGATGTTATCATTATCTGCTGAGAAGGGCATGCACACTTGCATTACTTAAATAAAATTTAATTTTTATTCTTGCTTATTTTAAAAAAAAATAATTTTGACATAATAAATATTTTAAAAATAATATTAAAAAAATATATTATTTTCATATATTTATAAATAAATAAATAGCACTTCAAAAATCAACAAGAATCTCCAAACCACTCTTTTTATTCTAGTGATGCAGAAATTGTCCCATTTCCCTGGCATAAAATAGCTGCTACGGCTTTAAAAAGGCAACATAGAGGTCAAAAGCCTAGCAACCTTCTTTCCCCCCTCACCGAATGTTGCTTATATTATAAGATTATAATTGAGGTAGTCAAATCATATGAGATTGGAATTAAATAATTTGTTAGCCCTGTAATTATTAATATAATAATTATTAGAAAATTATATGGTAATTAAAGATTAGTTGAGATGTACGCAAGCTGACCGAACATCCAAGTTAGAAAAAAAAAGAGTTTAGCACAGGATTCTCTATATAGAACTGAAAAGGAAAAATCACAGGATTCCCCCAAAAGAACTCTAGAAATTATAGTAAGATTATGTTTAAATTCTAGATAAATTCAAACCAATATATATAAGTGAACGAATACACATGCAATGGCTAGGGCTTTCGGGGCATAATTAATATTTAACGACAGAATACATTAACTTGAGTAAAATTAAGAAGAAATTAAATGAAACCAACAGTGAATTTCTTAATTTGAATCGTCCCTCTCTTTCTCTTGACGTATTGATTATGATGATTCATGCGTTTTCCCTTTATTCCATGAGGAAGGAACCTCCCTATCGAAAAGGAAAGATCATATATATATATATATATATGAATGTTGTGGCAATCCTATATGCTTGTGCTTACACAATATTATTGATAGTTTTGAATAGAGAATATCCTTGCCCCAGTGCGCTCGCACGTATCTATATTGGATTTGAGAAAACCTTATCTCTATTTAGATATTTTTTGCGAATTCGAGTTAAAGAATTAAAATCTTGACTGTTTTAAATTCTTATAAAGATGAATATGTTTTAACTCGAACTCGAAAATCTAGAAAACACATCTCGAAACTGTTTTACATCACACTACACTATGGCTGCTTGGTGGCAAGCAATTAAGCAATAACTTTTATGAAAATGTTTGATGTATGAGCAAAAACTAGATTCCTTAAAGAAATGCCACACGATGATTTAAGGCTTTTCAATATTTACTTTTATTCAGGAATCTAGCTACTAGGAAATATTGGGTGGGGAGAGAGAGAGAGAGAGAGAGAGTGAGACAAATTGAAGAATAATTAATCTAAGGTTTAAAGGCACAGGATTTGGAGCTTTATTGATTTGTAAATAAATTAAATTATATTTAATTAAAAAAAGCTTATATTATTATCGTACGTGGTGACTTTATTTTGTGCCAAAGTTTTTCTGTAGTCTGGATTCTTGAACTTTTTATTTTGTCAAATAAAAAAAAAAATGCAAGATTTTTTTCGATGTTCTCTTGAGCTCGTCATTTATTGGCTTGTTATGTTGAAATACATTTATAAATACATGATCCCACGGTTAGAGCTTGACAAAAAAGAAAAAAGAAAATATAGTTTTTTTATTCGACAATAAATCAATTATATTTTCGAATCACTTTGCATACGCAACCGAGATGAAGTTTTTCGTATTTAAATTTCAGAATACACCTTTCATACCAATCCAGTATATTCAAATGTTCTCTAGAATTTAAATATAAGAAAATAAAATATATCTTTTCAACCAACAAATCATTCCTTTCAAGTTAAAATAAAGATTTTATAGCATTTAGCAACCGCATGATGTTTATGAAAGCTAATCATATGAGACAAGGATAAGCATCTTGTGTTGCTATTCCCACGTAATCACCATCTTCATTTTAGGAGCACGGATGGCGAATATATATATATAAAATTCTAGAGTGGGGGGAGTACTTTACATTTTGGAGTGATTTTCTTTTTTTTAAAAAAAAGAAGAAAATAAAAAATACATAAAAAATATACCATCAATCTCTTGTATGATTTCTTTTATTTCAATATAGAATCATTTGTAATCATATTATACCCAAGCTAGCTACTTCCTACCTACCTCCCTCTCTCTCTCTCTCTCTCTCTCTCTCTATATATATATATATATATATATGAGAGGTAAAGCAGATTACAAAAGATTAGTGTATGAAAAGAATCAATGAGACAAACTTCATCCTCATTGTATTTGTTGAGATTAAGTTTATCAATACCGTTTTGATTGTTGTTTTGATTGTTAATTCGGTTTTTTTATTAGTATGAAATGTTTTGGTTTTGGTTTCGAAGTTTTTAGGTATGTCATTTCGGGGTTGTACTGTTCATATATAATTAATTATATATATATATATATGAAAAAAATTAAAATATTAATTTAACAAGCATAATTAAAATTCAAGATAAATGAACTTTAAATGATACAATATAAATACAAAGTCAAACAAACATAATCTCAAAATTAAAAACACAATCACAAATTAATCAAAATAAGGAGGATTTTAAGGCCGGAACGGTACCGAGACATTCCGACTAGATTTTGGTCGATATTTTTGGAACGGACCGGAATTAAAACCGAGACAAAAATGACATCGTTTTATCTAGGTTTTTTTAATGGCACTGAGCATTTCGCCGTTCCGGCTGAAACAGAATGGTATTGACAACCTGATTAAGATCCCCCATTAACCAAAAAAAAATCATAAAAGTGCTGTGTAATTCTATACATAATAATTCCATAAAGACTTGAATAATTAGTAATTCCATCAATATTGAAGTAATTATATGCGTATAGAGAGAGGGGGGGCCAAGTTATATGTTTCCATGTGTTTGGCATTATAATGTAGTCGTGCCTATAAATTCACATTATTGTTGTCCAGATAATATTTTAAGGTCTTCTTGGAAAAGTTATGGCAATGATTTATTTTAAAAAAAAACTATAAGCTATAATTTTTAGAAATAATACAAGAAAACATTATTGAATTTCCTTTTAAAATACAAAAAAATTACAACCACAACGAGGAATGGTACATCCTCGTTGGTAAAGATGCCTTGTGTTCTTGTTTTTCTACACATAGTTTGTGGTGAGTCTAGTAAGGGTTCCATTTTGTCACACCCGATTTAAAAGCAAAATATTACTAGGCCATATTGGCTCTTACTTAGTGTTTTACACTGTATTTTAAAAAAAAATGAAAAAAATTTGATTTTTTATTTATTTTATTTTAAATTAAATGTTTTTAGATTATTTTCATGTGCTAATATCAAAAATGATTTAAAAAATATATATTTTAACACATTTCTAAACGAAAAACACTTTTAAAAACAATCTAAACCACACCACTAAACATGTCATTAGTCAATCATGTGTGTATTGGTATAGACATGGCTTGATGGCAATTTGATATTGTTGTAGTATAGACGCATGCATGACATTTAGTTATGAAGCTTGAGTTGGCTAAGTATTTTATGTTGTCATAGTCTAAGGGTGATGCTAGGCCATAGTGCTTCTTAAAGGATCATATGTGATATCCTCTTGTTATAGAAGCGTGCATTACATATTTAATAATTGTTCAATTTGATCCTTTATTTTGCCAAAAACAAAGTAGATCGAGGTTGAGAAATAATCGTTTTCCATGTTTGATTTGTATTTTTATATGTTTTAGGGTTTTTGGTTGATCAATTGATTTTGGGATGTTTAAAAGGTGTTTTAGGTGTTTTTAGGAGAAAATAACTTGAGAATAACTTTTTTACTTTGTTCTTGAACAATCATTCTTTTTGTAAAGCCTATCATAATTAATTTTTTAATTTGGTTTCTTTATTATGATAAATGCTTTTTTATTATTATTATAATACAATTATATAAAACAAGTTTTAAGAAAAAAATAAGCTTATTAAACCCATCGGGTCTATAACTTGGGTCATATATTTGGTTGGTTGATATGGAACAAAATGATATGTCATTTCCTTAATATTAAAAAAAATATTACTATCTTTAATTGTTTTTAAAAGTCAAGTCATGTTTTTACCAATTTTAAGGTTGCATATAAACTCATCATGTCAACTAGGTTATATTATGTCAACTCTCACATAATTTAATTTTCAATTCAATCTAGGCAACTATTCATGTATGAAGATTTCATGGATGACCAACTAAGCCTCATTTAATACACTTCCAAAGAGTTTATTGTGATAATTCATGAACTTTGTATTATCATTATTTTTTATGCACTCACTTCAAAATTACTAATGTGTTATTTTCTTAAAAATGGATTTTTTTTGGAATAAATACAATGTTGTCTAAAAAGAATTATTATAGTGAAAATTTCTCAAACTAAATAAAATAAGCATGTTAACGAGACAAAGAGGTTTTAGTTAGAAAGATATCTTTTTTATTCTTATTTTGAATTTGTCCTAATTTCTTTGGATATGTCTTTTAGATGCTTTTTGTTTTTTTAAATAAATGATATAAATAATTTTTATTTTTTAAATTAAATATATTAGTAGGAAATTATTTTTTTTATTGAAATTAGTGTCATATAATGAAAGTTAAAAAAATAAAGGCATTCCTATAACACATGATTAGATATCATTTTTTTTGCGTGTTTCTCGAGTACACAACTTAATATATAGTGAATGCTCATGTTACAAGCCATTTTTTACCCCAAATGTCTTTGTGCTTTCCAAAACTCATATTTTTGGTCTAATTTAGTTTTTTATAATAATGATAATAAAAAAAAGGAGAAAAAAGAGTTTTGAGAGTAAAAAAATAATGAAAGGCATTAAGGTGATTAATGAAAAAAAATTTATGATGAAAGACTATGTAAAAGATGAAAAAATAAATAAACATGAGGACCAAAACATAATTGAAATATTATTGAAAAGAGATCCTACATATTAAGAAGATGAAATTTAATTAACTAAAAAATTCATGATCAACAAGGAAACAATATCATTACCCTATCATTTTTTTCCCAGTTTAGTTTTTTATATTTTGCATGTATCCTAGACAATATAAATAGTCATACAAATAAGCATGGGATGAAAAAATTGTCGTTGGGTGTAGGGGGGATCATTTTTTGTTTGGTGTAGTTTTTATTTATAAAAAACAACCTAATCAAAATTATGAAGTAAAAACAACCAAAATCAAACTAAAAAATTGGTTTAAACCGACCGGTTTTCGATATTTGTTTTTATGTAAAAAATCAAAAAATAGTATTTGGTTTTTTTAAGTTTTTTTTTAACTTTAACCAAGTCTTTTCCTTATCTCATTTCACCAAAATAGAATCAGATAAAAAAATTTGAACCAAACCGAAGAATAGAAAGTTTTTTATGATATTTTATTTAATTTGAACCAGTTCGATTCAGTTTTAGCCTTCAAAAACTAAAATCGGATCGGACTGGAGTCTGAAAGAATACTCTAATCAGTTTAATTGTTTTTTTCAGTATTTTTTTTCACCCCCTAATTAGGTGCATTTTTACAGTTTTTCTAGCATTTGTTTTCCATGTTTTAAACCTCTTCAGTCGAGTTCCATTTGACTCCAATGACTTGTAAAACTCAATTTTAACCCGTATATATGATTTATTTTTTATTTCAATAATTTTTGGGATTGGATTTGTTGAATTGCTAATCACAAAATATTGTCTTGTATGTGGTTTTAATAAATTTATATTGTGATTCATCATTTTTTTTCTTCTTGTATTTGATTATGATTGTTTATATCAATTGACTTGAGTGAAATGTTTTTGTATATTTATAATAGATATGCTTAGGGTAATCATTAATTTATGATGTGTTAATGTAAATTGGGTAATTAAAGAAAACAATCCAAAACTCAAGTCTAGTCTGTTAATTATTATTTTGAATCTTGCCTTCATAATTAAAAAAAAAGTGAGGATTAAGCTTATTTCTCAAGCAAATATCCCCAAATCACTATCCAACAATTTTTCTTATTGTTAATTAACATATGTATTTATTTAATTTAGGCAAAAATACTAACATGTATGCATAATACATGTTACCATAATAATAATAATAATAATAATAATAAAATAATAATAATAATAATAATAATAATGCAACAAATTTTAGATGCTAATGCTGTAATGGCTTTTCGAGGCTCAGAGGTCAACTATTTATAATATATATAAATATTATATATTGACTTGCACTAGAAAATGCTAATGCTGTGGGCTCGAAAGTGGAAAGCTAGTAATTAAAGTAATTACTAAAGGAGTGTTTAGTATTGTATTTTAAAAGTATTTTTGAAAAAAACTTGATTTTTTTTTATTTTTTATTTTAAATTAAACTATTTTAGTGTTTATAAATTATTTTTATTTGCTGATATTAAAAATAATTTTTAAAAAATAAAAAAAAATCATTTTTGACAATCTAAATCCTCAAGAAATAATGATACAAAAAAAGGGATTATGATCCTGAGGAGGTGAAGTTGGAAATAAAATTGTAGTGGTGTTACGAGGCTCAGAGGTCAACTACTTGTATATAAATATTATATATTGGCTTGCACTAAAATTGCTAATGCTGTGGGCTCGAAAGTTGAAAGCTAGTAATTAAAGTAACTACTAATTAATGGGGTGTTTATTCGTCCATTTTAAAATTGATTTTGAAAAAAAACTTGATTTTTTATTTTAATTTTTTTTAGTGTTCTTTAGATCATTTTCATTTGCTAATATCAAAAATAATTTTCTTTTTTATAAAAAAAACATCATTTTGATTATTTCTAAATGAAAAGTACTTTTAAAAACAACATCAACTATACTCCCAAACAGACAGTAAGTACCCAGCTAAGGGTTCGCTCTATGTAGCCCCTAGTTTCGAGTTATATAGCTGCTAATATAAGACATGATCATTAATTTTAGAGCTCTGTTCGAGATCTATAGTTGCTAATATGATACATAATCATTAACTTTAGAAAAGTCTATAAAATCAGTCGAGATACACAAAATAATACAAACACCCATATTAATAAAACAACTAGTAATTACAGTACCTAGCAAGATCGACCAAATAATTTTTCACCACATGCAAGCGACAAGGCATCATCATTATCATGGAAATGAGCAAAACGAACAGCTTTTTTTCAGCTAATGATCGAAGCGTTTAGTCAAGTGGCAGAGTCACTCACACCTTTTCGAAGCACTCGGCCTCTTCTTTTATTTTCTTCAATGAGAGCTTCAGCCAATGGCGTAGATCCAAATTAAGTACAGAGGTACCCTATTATTTAATGTCTTTCATTTTCAGATGATGGTGATGGGATTCAAGAACTTAATTATTACATACATGCTAATTTGTACAAAATATAGATTTTGAACTCAGAAATGTACGAGCAATGAATGGAAAAAGCCCATTACCCCTTCACAGCTGATGATCTCAAGCTCATGCATGAGTCATGACAGCCATGGAACCAAGTACATAGATCCACATCAAGCTCGAAGAATCAGTGTGGTAGGCAATAATGCTTTCCCATCGCATTGAAATGATTTCGATGGGCAACATGGCACATTATTAACATGTGATAGGTTACGGAAAAGACTGGATACAGCAGGATTTAATGGAACATTGATTAGGGATCACTGTCTGGAGTGGATAGATTTAAGATAAAACCAGCTAAATCTGTTCCCATTTTTCTTCAGGAAAAAAAACTGCAGAAATCTGCTGTTTCTGTCAAGTTAATCTTACAGGAGTTAAAATGCCATCTTCTGTTTCATATGCTAACTACGATGACAATCATAGTTACAGTAAAATTCAATAGTCTGAAACCTGAAAGGCTGTCTCTGAAGGCACAGGTTTCTTGGTATCTTATGCTATATAGTGTACTTGTACTAGGATTTGATAATAAATAGGATACTTGTACTAGTACTTTGTCATAACTTATGATCCAACTACTTTCCAGTATGGGAAGTTAGATGAACATGTCTTGAAAGTATTATTTATGATATGCATCTTCGAGTGTGAGTCTATCAGAAATTACCCAGCCCATTTATGCCAGAGGTTGAAGCCTGTAGTTTTCAGAGATGGCGTCTCAAGCTCGAGTATCTCTTGTAAATATCTCGGACAATTGGGAATTTTACTCGTTCATCTAGATTTCATAAAATACAATTTTTTAGAGATAGGATATCCTCGAGTCCAAAAAATAAATAAAAATAACTGCAAGCTCACTTCATTTGACCTTAAAATAGGCACAGACAACTATGGTTGGGTAGGGGTTGAGTTCTTCAACAAATAGCAGTTGCAGTGTTCCTTTCACACAGTTGGAGGTTGCTTGCAATTTTCCTTTCGCACATCTGGAGATTGCTTGAGTTAACTTTCTCAGCTACATTTTGGTTTCTTTGAAATGGTCGTTTCTGATTTTAGACAAAGAACACGGGCATGTGTCATATATAATATTCAAGCAAAATGAACAGGCCTGGATGAAACTATAAAGCTGGAAGGTTTTTGACTTTATGTTCATGGATGAATTTCATCAGAAAAAGAAGAAGCCATGGAGGAAATATTGAGATTATGTGGCGCTTAGTGAACTGTTGGAAAAGTATAGTTTACCAAACAACACAGGCCCTATTCTGTTGATTTGCTGCAATTTGGCACGAGTCAACCTCACAAATAGAGATGCATTAAATTAGAGTATGAGATTATGATAGATAAAATGTTTTATAATTTGAAATAAATCAAAATAATATATTTCTAACATCAATATAAAAAAAAATAGATTTTTTAAAGCTCGTGGTTGGAACATTTCCTCACTGGGATACATGAATATGTTTTTTACCGACAACATGTATTGGGATATAAATCATTTGCGCCTGATATCAATTTTCAATCATCGACTGGGATGTCCTCATCTAGCACAAGGCAATGTTTTAATTGTGACAGGAAACTTGGATAGTGAGTTAATTACCAAAACTTTGAAAAACTGGCTGGACAAAGAAATTCATTCCCATGAAGTGGGACCTGATCACATAACTTCAGCAAACAATAATTGTGAGAATTTATTACATCCTTCTTGAATGAACAGGCTTTTATAACATATAATCTATTAAGGCAAAAGGCCATTTCTGATACATCTATATACGTAGTACAGTTGAGATAATTTTTACAAGATTTCATTGTCATCGATACAATGTATGGTTTATCGTTACAGATTGTTACCTCCTTAGGAGTTCCTAGGTAGTGGAGGGGATTGGTGTGTTTAATGATGAACTTCAGTTGGGGTCTGAATACAGCAGTGATGAAGATGCCCTCTCTATGTTTTTACCTGAAGCCAAAGGCGAAACTCCCACAGTAGAGGAAGATGAGGGAGCTGGAGCTGATGCTGCAAAAGTTGAGAGAGCACTGACATCGCTGCTCATTATGCTTGTTCCACTAACAGAACTTTCTGTAATTGCCTTTGGTGCTGGTGGTCTATCAATCTCAGAAATTCCCTCCAGCATCTGCACCACCTTTCCCATCATTGGCCTCTGAGATGGGTGCTCCTGGATGCACCAAAAGCTTACTTGAATTGCCCTAGTCACTTGCTCTATATCCACACCTTGGTCTAGAAGCCGTTGGTCCAGAATTGAATTAACATTGCCCTTCTCAAACTCTTCATAAGCCCACACGGAAAACTTTTTACGGTTTGTTACTGCTGAGACTTCGAAATTCCTTCTGCCACTCACTATCTCCAGCAAAACCATCCCATAACTGTAGATATCAGATTTGGAAGTTATGGGAAGATTTGCAATCCATTCTGGAGCCAAGTATCCTCTTGTTCCTCTCACACTGGTCAGTGTCCTATATCTGTGATCCTTGGGATTTATGAGCTTTGCAAGACCAAAATCAGACACCTTGGCCTTGCAGTTCTCATCCAAAAGAATGTTTTCCGGCTTTATGTCACAGTGGACAATGCAGTCTCGACATTCCTCGTGAAGATACGTGATTCCTTTTGCAGTTCCAAGGGCAATGTTAAACCTCTGCTCCCAATTCAACAATCTTCCTGACTGCTCTTCGGTAGTGAAGAGGAAATTATCAAGAGACCCATTTTTCATGAACTCATACACCAGCAGCCTGTGCCGACCCTCAGAGCAAAAACCAATCAATCTAACCAAATTCAAATGGTGAGTGCTACTTATAGTTGCAACCTCCATCCTGAACTGTTTCTCACCCTGCTCGATTCCCTCAAGTCGCTTCACTGCAACAACTTCTCTGTTAGCAAGAACCCCTTTATAAACAGCTCCAAACCCTCCTGCTCCAAGCTTCTCTTTAAACTCTTTTGTTGAGCGCTGCAGCTCTTTATACGAGAACTGCACTGGAGCACCAGATGCATACTCCAGGAGCGCATACTGAGCTGACAAACTGTCAAACTTGGGACTGTTTCTACAACACCACCACCACAGACCACTCTCCACAGCAATCAAACCCAAAAGGGTAATCACAACAGCAACGCAAACAACCCAGACTCGCAATCCCCTACTTCTGCTGTTCTCCACAGTCAGAACACCAGGTGGAGGGCTTGGTTGCGCCGGCCCACAAACTTTCACATATGAAGTACTGGGAAGCGCTGGATTCCGATAACCACTGATAAAGCCCGGAGGTTTTGAGTAGCACTGCCCAGTTCCATCAGACAAAGATGTAGAAGCAATACAAGCTGAACCTTGAGAGAGACAATTCGACCGGCAAGCTGATATTCCCATGTAGAAAATCTGAGAAGTCAACTCGGGCTCATAGGTCAAGAACTTTGCATTATCTATCTCCAACATAGTAGCATTCCCCGGACAACTATCTATCTCAGCTTTTCTTTTACACCCTTGTCTACTATCATTCACATCAACAGGCTCAAAATTCTCAGATGGACAATCACAAATGGGACTCGAACTCGACTCATTATAACTACAAATTCCCATATTCCCACAATAACCAAAAACCTCACATTGATCAGTCAAAGCTGACCATACCATAATTGGAGTTTTACTACCTGAATCAACACTATACATCCTAAAGTTCCCATCTTTATCTAACTTCAAGAACCTCAACCTTGCACCCACATCACCGTAATCATTACTATAAGCCACATCTCGAGGCCTACTTGTAGAAGCAGCATCAAAAATTGACAAAATCCCAGTTGGTTGAATCCCCAAAGTAGGCGATGAAAAATTAGCATTAAGAGAAGCATTACCTCGATTCCAATACACTATATTATCATTCCATTTCAAAGTTAGATTTCCTGAACTAAGAAACGTAAAAGAATAAGACCCAGATGTTAAAACTTGATCAACTCGAAGAGTTTGATTAGGTACTATGGTATCAGAGGGGTAATTAAAAGTCATCCAAACAGATGAAGTTCCATTCTTTAACACTAAATTACCAGATTCATCAAGTGAAGCAGTGGTGACACCGAGTCCAGCAGTGTTAGAGTCCCAGACAATAGCGCCAGAGCCGTTGAGGAGGACGAGGTTGCCGGAGGACTGGAATCGAAAGGACCCCCCGGAGTCCACCGTGGTAGTAGAGTTGCCTGCTGTCCAAATTGGGACACCACCGTTGTAGTTGATGGATAAGGTATAAGAAGAAGATGAACCCACCTGGGAAAATCCTATGTAGAAAGCGTTATTTGGTGAAGGCCAGGTTAGGTTTGGGTTCGAAGCAGAGAGAGAGCTGCCTGGTGGGATTGTTGTCTGTGCTTTTGTGATAGTGAAGAAGAGACAAAGAAAAACAAAAAGTTTTGGGAAATTCATTTTCTGAACAGTCTTTGTTTGCCGTTCTGAAGATTTTATTGTAGGATTTCTGTATGTATAGAGAGGAGGGAGAGGGCCATAAGTTTAATGGAGAAAACTTGACTTTTGTGACAGCAAGAGAAAAATGGAGATGGACTTCATTTTCTAAATTCTGACTGTTCCAAGTGCTTGCAGCTGGTCATTCACGGGTGGTTTTTGGTTTCTTCTCTCTACGGGTTTGTGCGTTTGACTCGGTCAGCCTCCGTACATGTTTTGAGCTGCGGTTCAATCTATTTTTTCAAGAGCAATTTTTTTATTTTAAATTTGATTTTTAGTATTTCTAAATTATTTTAATACGATGATATTCAAAAATATATATATATATATATATATATATATATATATATATATATACACTTTAAGCAAAAATTATTTTAAAAAGCAGTTTCTCCTGTACTTCCTACATGCACTAAAATTCACGAATTCTTGATTATTAATTGATATGGGGTGGGCTTTTCAAAAGCGTTTTTTAAAAAAAATTGATTTTTTTTTAATTTTAATTTTTAAATTTAAATTAATAAAATTTAGTATTTTTAGATCATTTTGATGTGCTAATATCAAAAATGATATTTAAAAAAACAAAAAAAAAACATAATTTTAATGTATTTTTGAATGAAAAGCACTTTCAAAAGCAACTGCAACTACACTCCCAAACAGACACTAAAATTATATATATATAACTGTATTTTGACATCTTGGCTGGAAGCAATGTTTATGGATGTATAAATTAGATAGAATATTTAGCTACCATTAATAAATATGGATCGAGAGATGATATTGTTAATTGTTCATTGTAGTTGTGGTAAGAATAATAAAATCAAAAGATTCAGGACTAATTAACAATAGATTATATGTTAGGGGTTAATCTAAAGTTATTTATTATTATTTATGTATTATTATTATTACATAATACATATGCTTGGAAAATGAATGTTCAAACTTCAAATGTGAGGAGGTTTGAATGTTCAAACTTCAACGGTTACCATAGCTTTATGCTTAGATTCTATTGATTGTGACAGTTAATTTCCGGTCTTGCCCCTCTATTCCAAAAAACTTTGGCTTGATTGATGGGGTAGAAAGATTTTTTTTTATTTTTTTTAATATTATAAAGAAAAAATGTCATTGGAGATTAAAAAATAAAATTAGGCTTGTGTGCAGGGTAGTTTTGAATTTTCACTTTTGATTTCATAGTTGAGTCACTATTAAAGTAAAAACAAATCTTGCCGTAACTAGGTTTTTTTTTAACTTTTTAAACTGATTTGTTTTGTTATTATTTTTTTTTATAACCGAGGGTGTCCGTGTCAGCTTACGCGTACCATAACTAATCTCCGGACTCACTGAACATCCTGCAAATCCAGTGAGCATGTAAGGCACCGTGGGGGTGACAGGCGTGCATGGTGGGACTTGAACCCTGGTGCAGAGGAAGAAAACAAGTTTCTTCAACCGCTAGGTCAAAGAACCCCACTTGCTTGTTTTGTTATTTTTAAATTTATCAGGAGCTATTTGTTTTTTTAATTAAAATTAATTACTATTAAAATAATAAAGTTTAGTTGTGCGCATGTGTTTTCATGCATGACAGCTGACGTATTTGACATCTTTCATTTGCTAAACTTATCTTTTCAACATGTCAACGCTGTCATATAGTGTGACACGTTTCAATGGTAAAACGATTTATCTTTTATTGAATATTATAATTTATTTATTTTTCTTTTCTCTTTCGTCCCCTAAAATCATAAGTTAATTATTTTCCTGGTTGATATTTCAACTTTAGTTTTTATTTATTATTGGTCCTCTTTATTGATTATTTTCCTGATTTCATCAATTATCATTTGATTTACTAGGAACTGGGCTTTATAATTTTTTTCATGTATGGTACTTTCTCTTTAATTATCCAAATCACAATTTTAAAAGTTAATGCGGGTCAACATTATTTTTTTTTCTTCTGATTCCATAGTTTTGATTTATTTTTTTTTGAAAAAAAGTTCATGCAGGTCGAAAGGTTTTAAGGTTGACCTGTCAAGTTAGATCACTTTATTTCCTTTTTTTTAATTTCATCTTCTGTTTTTTTTTTCTTTTTATTGATTTTTTATAGTTTTATCCTCAAATATTTAACTGATTTTGAACTGGTTTTTATAATTAGTTTTTCGAAAGATTATTGTAGCTTCAAACAAACATCTTACTATTTGATTGGTGCTCACAAGTGTCTTTTTTTATTATATCATTAAAGAAAAAATAATTTTAAAAAATAAAAATATTAAACCCAATGGATTCCATTATCCAGGTTATACGTTTAATAGGTTAAATCATAGAGCTTAAGTGGATCTAATATGTTCTTGTCTTAAGATTAGGAAAAAAAGAACATGTTATCTTAATTTTCTATATTCAAACCATGTTTTTTTCATTGATTATCTAGTTTTTTTTTAAACTCATAAAGTTGATTGATTCATGTCTGTTAGAGTATAATATAATCATATTCTGGGGCCTCACCTATAAGCTTAAGTTTCTAGGTGAGATGGTTCCTTAACATTGTATCAGAGCCTTGTTGACCCAGCGGTCACGAGTTCGAATCTCACCACCCCATTCTATTTGATAAAAAAAATCAAGCACAAGGTAATGTGGGTCTGTGCAAGTTTCAAGTCCAAAGGGCTTTCACTTGAGGGTGTGTGTTAGAGTATAATATAATCATATTCTGGAGCCTCACCTATAAACTTAAGCTTTTAGGTGAGATAGTTCCTTAACAATGTCAAGACAACTTTATTGCAAGTTAATTTTAAGGAAAGGAGTTGGGTCAAAATGTCTCAAAATTAACCTTTTAGATCAAGTTTAATAATAAAGTCAAATAGTTTTTCTATGTCCTTTATATTGTTTTTATGTTTAATTTGTTTTTAACTCGGCATGTAATGTAGTGTATGCCTATAAAGCAGTATTTACTGAAAGCTGTAACACTATCCTAGTTTCATTGTGTGTATGGATAATGAAGATCCTGGATTTCTTTTTTTATATTTTTTTTCTTTTAATTGAATTGTTATGTGGCCTAATTAGAGAAATTATGCTTAAAATTAGGATAAACATGCCAAATCAAAAGACTCAAATGTAAAACGATCAAAAGACTCAAATAATGTGCAATTAATTGTATCATTAATCTCAATTTTTTCTTAATTTAAGAAAAGTGAACGTTGATTCAAATTAAATAAAGAAAAAATAAATAAAAAAAATAGCCCTCCCTTTATCTTACTATATACTAAACAAATAAATGTAATGATAAGAATTTTAGCTGACCATTAGACTGGAAAATAAGCCAAGAAAATCAGCTCTCCAAGAAATTATGTTACATAAAAAAACATCAGATTTTGTTAGTAGTTGGGTGTTGGGTAATTAATAATTTGCAAGCATTTATTTTCAGAGAAGTTTGTGGACCACATTTGTACGGGGAGCGCATGTGAATTTATTTTTTTATTAAATTCATCCAACCCGATATGATAGTATCTATTTTATTTTGAAAATTATTCCCTAAAATAGACCGTTTGTATTTGTTTATTACATGTAGAGCACGTATCTATTTTATTTTGAAAATTATTCCCTAAAATAGACCGTTTATATTTGTTTATTACATGTAGAGCACGTATCTATTTTATTTTTTAAATTATTCCCTAAAATAGACCGTTTGTATTTGTTTATTACATGTAGAGCACGCTATGAGATTGGAATAAAACAAAGTTATTACGTGTTGATTATTTATATGTTTGAGAGAGTGGTTAAAGTTGTGTTTCAAATTATTTTCATTCAAAAATATATAAAAAACGATGTTATTTATTTTATAAAAATTATTTTTTGATATCAGCATATCAAAATTATCTAAAAATATATATATATAATTTAAAAATAAAAAAATAAAATAAAAATTCATTTTTTTGTAAAAATGCTCTTGAAATCATAGTTGTCCGTTTCATTCCGTTTTGTCCAAAATATTTCATATCAGTAAAAAAAACAAAACAAAATAGCATCATTTTTACCCCCGTTTTTATTTCGGCCTATACCAAAAATTCCAGCTGAAATGCGCCGGAATTGAACCGGGTGTGCCATTCCGGTCTCCCCTCTCTCTCTCTCTCAATCTATAACACTATATCTATCTCTAATATATAATTATATATACATATATTCCCGCCGCCCCTATACCTATAACATATATATTATAAAAAAATTATTGCATCAACTTTAATTTTAATTTTATAAAAATTAAAAATTATATTTAATTTTTTTGATTTTTAAATTTTTTTATATATAATTAATTAATTATATATGAACAGTACAATCCTAAAACGACACACCGAAAATACTCCGAAACTAAAATATTTCGTACCAATAGAAAAAACAAAGCACTAACAGAAACGAAATTGACAACTATATTTGAAATATAGCGTCAAACATGCGCAAGATATTGTTTAAAGTTTAGTAGTTTGTTTGTTTTAAAAGTATTTTTTAAAAATAAAATCAATTTTGAAAAGAAGCTAGCAATCTCATGTTTTTAATTTTTTTAGTGATTATTATTTAAAAAGACTTTACCACACATTTATATTTTATTGAAAATTAAGGCATAATATGATAATATGATGTGACTTTGCAAAGCCAAACATACCCCTCATCTATTTTTGTATGATAATGAAACTTTAACAAATAAAACAAGAAAAAAAATAGAAATAGTAAAGAGTAAAGATTAAAAAATTTTGAATTAAAAATTATTTTTTTCAATTTAAAGAAAAAAAACAAAATGCCCTGCCTAAGAATTATATAAAACAACTTATGTGAAAAGACAAATATGGCGCTAGATATATGCCATGTTGTTTGTTTGTCATTTTCAAGGCTTTGAATTTTTAATGTATTCTAAGAGCCTGTTTGGCACGCCAGTACAACCGGTGTTTTGCGAAAATTCATTTGTTTTTATTTTTCATTTTAAATGAATTTTTTTGGTTTTTTTCGATCATTTAGATGTGCTGATATCAAAAATAATTTTTAAAAAATAAAAAAAATATCATTTTGATGTATTTCTAAACGAAAAAGAATTACATAAAACAACTTATGTGAAAAAGACAAATATGGCGCTAGATATATGCCATGTTGTTTGTTTGTCATTTTCAAGGGTTTGAATTTTTAATGTATTCTAAGAGCCTGTTTGGCACGCCAGTACAACCGGTGTTTTGCGAAAATTCATTTGTTTTTATTTTTCATTTCAAATGAATTTTTTTGGTTCTTTTCGATCATTTAGATGTGTTAATATCAAAAATAATTTTTAAAATAAAAAAAATATTATTTTGATGTATTTCTAAACGAAAAGCATTTTGAAAAGTAACCAAATCACACTCCCAAACAGGCCCTAAGAAGTGAAAAAAAAACCCATTGGTAAACAACAATTTTTTTTTTTAATCTTAGCTGTAAATAAGTAATTTTAAAATTTTTTGAAAAGGAGAAATAACCCTTGATTAAAAATTTTATATATTGTTCATCTAAGAGGTAAATAGGTTATTTTATTATGCAAAAATTTTGAAAAAAAAACCTAAAATACCTCTAAAAAGACATTTTAATGACCAACTAGTTACTAGAAAAAACTAAATTACCCCACCATCAATA
Source organism: Salix koriyanagi (assembly GCA_029228605.1). Classification (NCBI taxonomy): domain Eukaryota; kingdom Viridiplantae; phylum Streptophyta; class Magnoliopsida; order Malpighiales; family Salicaceae; genus Salix; species Salix koriyanagi. Next base: position 11,678,876 of record CM055339.1, read on the forward strand.
CTCTTTTTTTACCATCCAAAGTTAAAACAATAGTTTTACTATAGCAATCTACAACAAATTATTATATTTAAGTGTTATATATAATGAAAAACTCATTACCTATATATATATATATATCCATCCAATGCATTCGTCGTAGGAGAATTTCTACTACAGACCTACGGTTCTTTAGACTGCACGTATTCCTTGTTCAAAGTCCTGTATTCTGTCTGGCCTTACGGCATACGCAATGGATTTTCTCAAGGTTCTAAACCAATTTTTTCCCTGGTTTTTACTTTTCCTACACTGTTTTCATCTCCCGTAGAGCTGCTGGAGTTTCCATCTGGACAACTGACAATGTTGTTGCTGGCACTGCCTCTGCAGCTGTCATTGACTACGGTGGAGAATTCCAGCTCCTCCGCAACTGCGCAACCTTGGTGTTCTTCTGCTTCGCTTGATGACACAGGAAACCTGGTACTGACAACCGCCGGCAGTATCCATGCCCGGTCCAGTTTTGAAAACCCAGCCGGCTCGACACTCTTGTCCCATCACAGAATTTAACTGTAAACCAAACTTTGCGATCCGGGGTTTACCCTTTCAGGCTTCTAAGCAATGGAAATATGAGTTTGACATGGAACGACGGTGTTTGTGTATTGGAATCAAGGATTGAGTTCTGCTTCTGAGTTGAAGTTGACTTCTCCAAACTTGCAGTTGCAGTCAAATTAATGGGATTTTAACTCTTTTAGATGCTAGTTTGCGGATGTCGTGTTATACATTCTTTATATAATCTCGAATACTAAATTTATACAGCAGCAGAACTTTAAATTATAAATATCGTTAGTCATTTTTTATCAAGCATAAAATAAATTTTCAATGCAGTAGCAGTAACACAACTTTTTCCGATGCAGCAGCAGCAACACAACTTTATAATAATAGAATTTTTTTATGAGAGAAACTTTTTGGTCTATGTCTACCGGTAGCTGTTGATGAAATATACAAGCTATTATTTATAGGTAGATCAAGGACCCTTCTTATTAATTGATTACCTAATTTTCTCCTCTCATCAAAGAAAAAATTAGACAATTAATCCTCATGATCTATCTTCATGATCATGAGTTTGAATAAACAAGAACATAATGATAATTTCTAACATGCTGCTCTTGGAAATGATTATGGAGAAGGGGGGGTGACATAATGAGATTTTTGAGGTTAGGTATAGCGATGGGAATTTGAGAATGTACAAGTGGTGGAACTATAAAGCAGACTAAATTGTTTAGTTTCCAGGCTCAGCAAATTGTTTCCATTGGGATAGCCGCTTGCAGAGTGAATTGTGTTTATCAAGGAGTTCTTGCATTGCTTCCACTTATTTTTGGTTACATGAAAAACACACTGATTTTGTTAGTGGATATCAGGGTCCAGTGCTTCTTAGTGCTTCTTATATTAGGGTTTGTGCACCAGTGCAACCAAATCCTTGCCTTATGATCAAATTGTAATTGTTTTTTATTAGAAATATATTAAAATTATTTTTATTTTATTTTTTAAAAATTATTTTTGATATTAACACATGAAAATTATCTAAATAATAAAAAAATATTTTTTAAGAACATTTTTAAAAACACAATGTCAGCACGTGTTGTGGTTACTGGCACTATTTTGGGTTTGGCTGCTTTAGCGGGTTTCTTCTCGTGGTTTGGTTGCAAAAATAGTCCCAAATTTGGAGGTTGTGACTATATGTCTATTTGAGAGTGTGTTTGCGATTACTTTTGAAATTGATTTTCGTTCAAAAAAGACATTACAATCATGTTTTTTTTTTAAATTATTTTTGACATCAACCCATCAAAACGATCTAAAAACATCAAATTTTGTTAATTTAAACTTGAAAATAAAAATAAATAAAATAATTATTTTTTTTCAAAAACATATTTAAAAAGCAATATCAAACCCACTATATAAGAAGTACTCACCATTTGAATCTGGCTAGATTGATCGGCTTTTGCTCCGAAGGGCGTCACAGGCTTTTAGTATTTCAGTTGGTAAATGTACATGAACAAAATAATGTACAATAAGGGAAAATATAATAAAATTATAAGGATTTATTTATCTCTATGTTGTGTTTCTAACCATGAACCTGTATGTCTTATTAAATGATTGCTGACGGTTGTTAGAATTATTGAATGGTTATTGGTGGTTGATGATGGTTTTCATAATCAATTAGGTGTTTAATGGCGGTTCCTGTAATTAACTTGTCACAGTATGGTCTTGTCGGCATCAACAGATGAATTCAACTCTTTATTAGGTTAGCTTAAATTGTTTGATAACCTGAATATCCGGTTATATTCTTTTTTTCTTTGTTTTTTCTTTCAATTTTTATTTTTATTTTTTTTATCCTCAAAAAACATGGTATGATAATAAAAAGTTTGTGATATGCATAATAGGTTTCGAGTTCAGCGTGCATCCCTTATAAGAACAAAAAATAATCAAGATTTTACTCGTTAACATTTTTCTAGAGAGTGAGATTTCCTCGCATAAAAATAAAAGACCTGGATTGTTTTTGAACCTAATATTATATTACATAGAAAGAGAAATTGTTTAAGAGCACGAAACAAATCTAGTAATCTACAAATGAAGAGGGAAATAGAGCTAAAACATGGAGAGTTGTTTGACATTGATAGGGTAAACTTCACTTGCAAGATTGGAATTATAAGCCTTGGTTGCTATTTGAATATTCACAGCTTCTGTTGGATGCAACCCATCGAAGAAGACATGGCTGTTCCTGTCTTCACAGGCCTTCCCTTCTTTCTTGCACAGGACTCCATTTCCTCCTCTATTCAAGGCCATCACTTCACAGCAAGAACTGGTCGTGTCTTTGAACCCTGTTTCACACAAACCCTTTAAAGAATATGTAGAAAATAGTATAAATTATAAATTATATTATGCGGTCTTATTTAATAATTTAAGTTTTTAGGTGAGATGGTTCTTAATATAGTATCAAATACTTGTTGACCCAGCAGTTACGATTTCGAATCTCACCATCCCCATATTATTTGATAAATAAATCAAGCACAAGGTAATATAGGGTCTCTGCAAGTTTCAAGCCCAAAGAGGTTTCACTTGAAAGGGTATGCTAGAGAATAATATAAACTATATATTATGGATTCTCACCTAATAGTTTAGTTTCTTAGGTGAGATGGTTCTTAACATAGTATCAGAGACTTGTTGACCTAGCAGTCACGAGTTCGAATCTCGTCGTCTTCATATTATTTTATCAATAAATCAAGCACAAGGTAGTACGAGTTTGTGCAAGTTTCAAATCCAGAAGAGTTTTATTTAAGGAGATGTGCTAGAGAATAACATAAATTATATTCTGAAGCTCCGTGAATTTAGATTAAATTTCTAGATGATATGGTTTATTAACAGAATAATCTAGCAGGTTAACGTGTTTGTTTGGTAATGAGAAAACAATGTATGTACCTCTGGGGACGGGGTTTCTGATAATCTTTCTGATAATCCTGTAAGAATTGACGAAGACGAAGTTAGAGCCGGGCAGGTGGTGCTTGCTGACATCTACCAAGGACTTCAGGTGAGCATTGAAGAGGTGAGCTGCCTTGTTCAACACTTGAATGCAGCCATGGCGTCCCGGCCGGCTGGCCATCACCATCGGGCTGCACCCAATTGGATTAACAGCCATCAAGACGAAACTTGCGACCCCCTAAACGGTACAGTTTCTGCAGAAAAAAATTGTAAAGCATGATCCTGCCATCAACAATTTAGACAAGATGATATTGGTTGAAAGAAAAGTCATGAACCTCGTTTAATTTGTTATGTCTCATAGTTGCTGGTGTATCTCATACCGTTTAAAAATTAAAACAAGCTGTAATAAATTTTATTTTGTTCTGAATATAAGTTTATTCTGGGTTTCTTAATTAAATTCTGGTCTAGATGTTCCAATTTCATTTATTGTGTTTTGTTATGTGAATAGTGCTTTATTTTTTTAATATATATATATAGTTGTCTAATTTTATCAATCTAAACTTGATTTATTCAAGATTAAATTTTATACTTTGTTATGATTTTATTTTTCTCAGTCTTATATTATTCATGTCACGAGTTTAACAGGTAGAGATTTTCTCTACAGCACTTATCTCCTATTTTTTAGCTTGAGTAACAACATTAGAGTTAGCACTCTTCCAGAATAAAAGGGAAGATACACGCAAGCAAGGGACTCTTCACTCTTTCTCCATCAATTTTTCAGATTCAGCAGCAAACAAAAAGGCATGAGCAGTTGATTCACTTTCTTGGTTCAAAGGGGATTGCATCCATCTTCATTATTAGCTGTGAGAAGTAATATTTCCATTTTAATCCTTACACTTTCAAGTATTTATTTATCTTTGTCCAGAATTTAAGCTATTGATTTCAAATTCATGCTTAAAAAAAAAGAAAAAAAATAATAAAAAAAGAAAAAGAGAAAAAAATATAGAAAATTTTTCTTCATTGATTCAAGTTTTTTTATCTATTTTTTTTAATTGATTTTATCTAAATTTCATCATTATTATTTAATTATGAAGTATACTTTAATATTTGTTTGAGTTTGTTTTCTATATAATTCAAAACATATATGATATGAATTAAAAAATAGAATGTCGAACTAAACAGAAATGTAATAGCGATGGTACGTGGAGACCAGGGCGTCGTGGTCCATATAATGTTCTTCAAGGTACAGAGAAAATAGACTATAAAACAGTTTTTTTTTCTTACTAGAGTTTTTTTATTGCTATATTTCTAGGGTTAGGGATGTAAACTACGAGAATGATAACCCTAATTATTATATAACCCTAATTATTATCATAGATGTGCTATGCTTTAGTGTCTGTTTATGAGTTTGATTATTGTTGTTTTTTAAAATATTTTTCGTTTAAAAATATATTTTTTATATTGTTGTTGTTTTTTAAAATATTTTTTGTTTAAAAATATATTAAAATTATATTTTTTTATTTTTAAATATTATTTTTTATATCAACACGTGAAAATAATTTAAAAATATTATAAAAATTAATTTAAAATAAAAAATATAATCCATGAGAGAGAAAAAGAAAAAGCAAAGTCCTGTACATATACGTGCTGTATTGAATTCACCTGAAGTCTCCCTGACAGTATCTTTGTCAGGTTGGCAGTGAAGACTTCAAGACTGGCATTCGCGGTGGATTGCCTCAGGAAGTAGTTGAACGAGTAGTCGTTCCCTCCGGTTCCGACGACGAACAGAAACTCCGGTAGCAACTCTCTTCTTCTGAATCCCATCTGAGCTTCTAAGTCCGGCAGCGTAACCTCCTCAAAATTCCTAAGCTGTTGATTCAAGCTGATAGCATTGCCCTGCACGCAAGCCATATATCAAGCGTTTAAGCCGCCATGTTCATGAAGTGAGCTTACCGTTTTATGATTGATGAGTTCTGTTTACTGTTTAGGAAGAAGGAAATGATAGCATGAGAAGAGAAAACGATGCCGTCTTACTGCTCGTGATCCGGTGTCGTCCAGTATACCGGAAGCACCGGAAGCATAGTTGACACCATGGATAATCTTCCTCCCCTGAGTCGAGGGGTCACTGAAAGCAGGAACCAATGGAAGCTTGAGCTGGTCGCAGAGGAGGTCGATTACATTTTTCCCGTTTGTAAATCTACCAGAAGGCCCAGATGGGAAATCTATCCCATAGGGCAAAAAGTCAGCTTTAGCTATGGAGTTTTTGAGGAAGTTGTTGTTGCCATTGTCGACCAGAGAGCTTCCAAACACAAACATCCCTCTGATGCGAGCTCCATTGTTATCTGTTGCCCTAGCATGGCAGCTACATGGAAAGACACAGGCAAGGACAGGGAGGGCTAGCAGGAGAAATCTCGAGCTTATTATCTGACTAGCCATGTTGATCAAAGTGCTTGCAAGCTTGGACCAATGATGATCTGGGCGTGGAAAATGAGAGTCGAGGAATGGTCAACTTATAAGGATTATTAGAGACTTGGATGAGTTTTCAATGGCCAACTACTTCTCCTGTGACATTAATTACTTGATAGTCTTTTGAAATTTTAATTCAGTACAAGTAGGACATATCCATAAATCTTTTTTTAAATATGAGAAAACCCATCTCTTTATATGTCAGACTCTCATAAAATAAGAATGTCCTCCCTCGAACTCAAAAACTATAAATGAAATCTCAAGTTATTTATCCCCATATCATGTCTCTTGAATGAAAAATCCTTCTTGTTTATAAGTAGCGTGGTGTACCTGAAGCAGGAAAAAAAAAGCAAATCAAAGTTGTACTGACCAAAGAATTATGGCTTAATTATGAAGAGGTGTTTGTTTAATAAAGTCTAAATCTGAGCAGTTTTTAATTGTTCTGACCTATTTCTAGACCTATTTCCTTGTTCTTATAAGGAATGAAATCATTGTTCAATAGTTCTACATATAGCTAATTTAGAATTCTATTAGCATTACTATTTTTAAACTAAATAATAAATGAAAAATAAAGAAAAATCATTGTTTTTAGATTTGAGAAAACCCTTCCCCCTGAAAAACATACTTTGTAGGCCCATGTGAGCAAGTAAATTCCTGACTGTCACAAACTCCTACAAGAGATGCATGTTCTAACTCAAACTCGAGATATGTTATACACATTACAATTTTTTTTATCACCATACTACGCCTCTAAAGAACAAAATAAAGAAAAATCTTGATTCAAAAACTTACAAACTAATTTGCAAAATGAAAACAACATCAATGGTTATAGTCAACTATCAAATCACGAAAGCATTATGTACGCAAGGACAGGGAGGGCTAGCAGGAGAAATCTCGAGCTCATCTGACTAGCCATGTTGATCAAAGTGCTTGCAAGTTTGGACCAATGATCAAGGTGTGGAAAATGAGAGGTGAGGAATGGTCAACTTATAATGATTATTAGAGATTTGGATGAGTTTTCAATGGCCAACTACTTCTTCTGTGACATTGATTACTTACTAATCTTCCATTAATAACATAGCTGACTTTCACACTTGAAATTTTAATTCAGTACAAGTAGGGCATATCCAGAAATCTTTTTTTATATCTGAGAATATTTTATTTGCATTCTGAATCTGGGTTAAGCGAGTAAAATTTTGACCATCTCAGATTCTTATAAAATAAACACGTCTTGTCTTAAACTTAAGAGTTACAAGAAAGATCTTAAATTTTTTGTCACCACATCATACCACTTAGGATTATAAATCCTTCTTGTTTATGAGTGGTGTACGTATAGCAGAAAAAACAAATCAAAGTTAATGATCCTAAAATTTTAGCTAAATTATGAAGATGTGTTTTGTTGATAAAGTCTAAATGTGAGTAATTTTTAACTGTTCTGAAAAAAAAAAGGTAGAAAGCTCTATTACAGTAGTTCTAGACCTATTTCCTTTTTCTTATAAGAAATGAAATCATTATATATATATATATATATATATATAGCTAATTTAGAATTCTATTAGCATTAAAATCTGGGTTATATATTAGCTAATTTAGAACTCTTAAGTCTATTACAGTAATTTTATTTGCATTCTGAATCTGGGTTAAGCGAGTAAAATTTTGACCATCTCAGATTCTTATAAAATAAACACGTCTTGTCTTAAACTTAAGAGTTACAAGAAAGATCTTAAATTTTTTGTCACCACATCATACCACTTAGGATTATAAATCCTTCTTGTTTATGAGTGGTGTACGTATAGCAGAAAAAACAAATCAAAGTTAATGATCCTAAAATTTTAGCTAAATTATGAAGATGTGTTTTGTTGATAAAGTCTAAATGTGAGTAATTTTTAACTGTTCTGAAAAAAAAAAGGTAGAAAGCTCTATTACAGTAGTTCTAGACATATTTCCTTTTTCTTATAAGAAATGAAATCATTATATATATATATATATATATATATATATATATATATATATATATATATATATATAGCTAATTTAGAATTCTATTAGCATTACTATTTTTAAACTAAATAATAAATGAAAAAATTGTTGTTTTTATATGCGAGGTAACCCTACCCCTAGAAAGCACACTTGTAGGCCCATGTGAGCGAGTAAACCTCCTGTCATCACAGATTTTTACAAGAGATGTATCCTCTAATTTGAACTCGAGATCTGTTAAGCAGATTGTAAGCTTTTTATCATCACACTATGCCTCTAAGAACAAAATAAAGAAAAATCCAAAAACAAAAACTTCCAAACTAATTTGAAAATGAAACAATCTCAATGGTTATAGTCAACTAGCAAATCATGCAGGCATTATGGGTTTTTTTGACACTGTATTTCAAAAGTTTTTTTTTTTTAAAATAAAAAATTTTATTTTTAATTTTTACTTTAAAATAAAAAAAATATTATTTTAATGTATTTTTGAATGAAAAGTACTATAAAAAATAATCGCAACCATACTCTCAAACAAGCACCATGTCCAATCAAATTAAAACGATGTTTAGCGCTATGGTTGAACTGGAATTTTATAATTTTTTGAGTTTTTTTTTATTATTCAAGTGAATTTTTCTTTGTTTTTTAATTGCTTATGTCAAAAAAAATCAAATAAAAAAAAACTGACTTATAACCGTAACACCTGACTTAAAACCGTTTTAGCAAGCTCCATTAACTCCCCTGTACTTTTTTGAGTTTTATTGAGTTCTTTTATTTATTATTCAAGTTAATTTTCTCTGTTTTTTAATTGCTTATGTCGAAAAAATCAAATAAAAAAACCTGACTTATAACCGTTTTAGCAAGCTCAATTAACTCCGCTGTGCTTCTTATTAGATTCGACTCCTCCAATTTAAGTTTTGTTTAGTATTTTGTTTCAAGAATACTTTTGAAAAATATATATATATATTCAAATTAAAAATTTTGGGTGTTTTTAAATTATTTTCATGAGTTGATATCAAAAATCATTTTTAAAAAATAAAAAACATCATTGTAATATATTTTTAAACAAAATACACTTTCAAAATTAACTTTAACTTGTTAGAGAATAATATAAATCACATTATGGGGTCTCACTTATAAGCTTAAGTTTTTAGATGAGATGGTTCCTTAACATGGTATCAGAGTCTTGTTGACCCAGCGGTCACGAGTTCGAATCTCACAACCCCCATTCTATTTGATAAAAACCAAGCACAAAGTGATGTAGGCCTGAACAAGTTTCAAGCCCAAAAGTCTTTCACTTGAGGGTGTGTTAGAGAATAATATAACCACACTCCTAACCTCACTAAGAGCCTGTTTGGGAGAGTTGTTGCGGTAGCTTTTCAAAATGATTTTCATGTCGAAATACATTAAAATGATGTTTTTTTATTTTTTAAAAATCATTTTTGACATCAGCACATCAAAATGATCTAAAAAACACCAAAATATATTTATTTAAAATGAAAAAAAAAAAAAGTTGCGGCACGGCGGGTGAAACGCCGTGCCAAACAGCATCTTAAACCGCCAGTTCAACTGTTCATTCGATTTGTGGCTTTGGCAGGAATTCATTCACAGGGAAAGGGGTCAGCAGTGTGAGGCTGGCAGAAATCACAGCTGAGTTCGTCATTTACACTTCGATCTTCTTTCACAGACAGCTTGAAAGCAAGCAAGTCACAGTAACAGGGATGGAGTTGCACCAGTCTCATAGCTCTGAGCAGAACCCGAAGCTACCATTTCCAATAAAAAAAATCTTGGCAGCAGTACTGATTTCCTTTGTAGGGAATTGAGCAATCCATAAATATGATCCAGGTGGGTAGTTATGTTTATTGAATAAGGTATTGACAAATGCGAGGGATGGATAGGAGACAATGAAGCTGCTGAAAAAACATTGCCCGCACACTTGGAGCAAACTGCAGCATCTCTGCTTCCATTCATCAGACCTGACCTTCTCTTCAGGAAATCAGCTGTGGGCACATGGAACTGCGTTTATTTGAACATTTACAGCAGAATATCCGTATATATCATGTTAAGAAATCATCTGAATTAAAATGTTATAATAGGATTGTTAGTTTCGTTGCCGAAACGTTTCGTTCTAATTAAAAAAAGACAAAACAATGTAGTTTTTACCTTGGTTTAAATTCCTGTTCATTCCAGATTTTTCTGCCAAATACTGGCCGAAACGTTCCGGTTTCGTTCCGCTCGTTCCGTTTCGGCCAAATAATGTTTTTTTAAATAATGAATAATTTTACAATATCAATCATATCTCTTAATCCGACATTTAGATTGAGATGAAATTTTAAGAGAAGCCTCTTGATATATTTATATATATTATGTTAAAATTTCAGAGCAATCAGAAAATATAATGACCTTGCGAGATTGATGATGACATTCTCGTAATAGTATACATGTTCATAATTTTGTTCAGAAAAATCATTTTATTGTCTTTTTTATATTAAATTGCACAATTTTAAATAATTTTATTTTTGGATTTGAATGATTTTTGTTTGAATTGATATATTTAATTTTATATGTATATAATATAAACAGTACAATCCTAAAACGGCCCGCTGAAATGCTCTGAAATCGAAACATTCCAATCCAATTGAAAAAACAAAGTATCAACCGAAACGGAATTGACAATCTTGTGTTAAACTGTTAGGGTGAGGCTTCAAGATATGATTTATATTATTTTCTAATACACTCCCTCAAATGAAAACTCTTTGGGCTTGAAACTTGCACAAAGGGTTCAAACTACCTTGTGCTTAATTTTTATCAAATAGAATGAGGGTGGTGAAATTTAAATTCATGATTATTAGGGTCAACATGGCTCTAATATCATGTCAAGGAACCATTTCATCTAAAAACTTAAGTTGTTAGATGAAACCCCAAGATATGATTATGAACAAGCTTGCATTTTTCTTTCATGGAATCCTTTAACCCGGGAAAGAAAAACTATGAGCAATATGAAATGCAAGATTAGTCCCACTCTCAAACATGATGGAACCATGAGGATAGGACATGATGAGCGCATCTTCGAAGGTTTTAGTGTTTAAGAATCAAGACCAGTGAGCTCAAACAGGTGACTGGTCTGAATGTTGAGTTTGTTTCTTTTCATATCCTGCAGATGGAGGTTGAAACATTTGTAAGAGAATTGCTTTAAAGTTCGAAATACAAGGCATAGGTAAAAATCGGCGTGAAAAAATATAAAAAATTGGTAAATTACATAGACACCTGTCCAAGCCAGATTTTTTTTGTAATTTTCGAGGGACGAAAGTGTTATTTCATTGTGTAAAGAAATATTTAAAAATAAATAAACCGGTCTGTTGAACCGGACCGGACCAGACCGATTAATATGCATTTATTGTGAAACCCCTCAACCCAGGCACATGTTTTTGTCTTTTTCGTTAATACACCGTGGAAAAAGACAAAAAAAAACAAATTAATGGAACCGAACTGAACCAAACTGACTTGAAAATTGAGCATAACAATAACTGTGAATATAGTGTTTTGTGTGAAGATGAATAGTGGATTGGGCCATGAGCTGTTTTAGCTTTTAGCTGTAGTATAATGTAGAATAAATCCGATTACTTCCATCATTTTGCAGCAGAGAGACGCAGGCTATTATCTGCAATCAATTCGACAAATTACAGTAAAGAACCAGTTTATTTAAATGAAGCACTCACTGAAAATAAATTATGGTTTTTATATAATTCCATATTTAATTTCCATAAGCCAAGGGATCAATCAAGAGTCCAATGTTGATGAGGGGACACTACAGTACTAATCTGTTCTAGGTTCATTCTGTATTTCCAACTTTTGTTCAACAGAAGCAATATTCGCTGGTGGGCTCTGCACCAGGATTCGAGCCCTATTATGCACGTTTATCATTCTCGTGATATCTTATTTGTTTATTGAACTTGCAGGATATTCAGTGGATTCGGGAATTAGTTGTGGTGCGTGTAAGCTGATCCGGACACCCTGGTTATAAAATAAAAAACAAAAACAATATTCGTGTAACAAAAATAGATAAACCCTCTATAATCATGTTGATCAAGATCAAATGGAAACAAGATTAATCTAAATAGGTCGTTTTCGAAAATCAAAGGCACGTATTTGAGTTCATGGAAAGTTTTCATGTGTTTATAAACGCCAACAATAAACCAATGAAAACATCCATTAACAAATGCATCACAAGAACTCCAGCCCCATCCCAGTTGTTAGTGAAACTTGTTAATCAAAGTTATTTAAACTTAAAACTTGTAATACTTATTTTTATTCATTTAAAGCTGTTAGTGAAATTTTAATAATAATTTTATATTATTTTCTAATAATATATACCGTAGCTTCCCAAAATAAAGGAAAAGTTTAGTAACCTTAAATTGGCTGGTCGTGGAACAAAACCCATTTCCATTGTTTCTCTCGAATGCTATTACGAAGAAGGATTTTAGAGAAGTTTTTCTTCATATTAAACAAATCATGTTTTTCTTTGAGGTGAAACTCTTTAGTATCTATTTAGAAATTCAATGAAATTGTTTTATAAAGTTTTTTTTTTATTCAAATTTATATTAAAATATTTTATTTTTATTTTTTGAAAAATTATTTCTAATATTAACACAACAAAAATTGATCAAAAATATGAGTTTCGATCACTGGCATGGTATTCGACAATGGGAATTGACAAGGACTTTCGTTGCCTCGGTTAAATTCAACGCCATGAACGTTTTCGTTGTTTTCTTGTGCAAGCTTAGCAAAACGTGAATCTGAAATCAGAGTTGTAAGTGGGAGTTTGAACAAGATTCTTTCGAGGATTTCATCAGATCGAGTTCTGTTGTGTGACATTAATGCCATGGATTTCAAAAACTTTTCTGTTCTTGTTCCGTTTCTTGGCTGAAGCCGCAGAAGAGATCAAGAAACAGAAAGAAATTGCTTAAATTGTATATTCTTAGATTTTTCACGAACAATTACACATGCAGAAGACCAATACTTAAATGAACAGTTGATTACTAGACAAAAATTGATCGACAATATATTTTCGGACAGCAACAGATCAAGAACAGAGTAGTTCTCCAAAAAAAAAGATTAAAAACTAATCAATTGATTTCAATATAGAGTTGATCGTCTACTATTCCACTTGAGTTCTACAAACTGGGCAGGATTTGGAGTTTCGCAGCCAACGAAAGATGCATTTCTTGTGAAAGACATGAGAGCAGGGTAGCTTTTGTTAGCTTTTGCTGAACTTGAAAAATCCTCCAAGCAAACAACACAGGCACCACCAGAAGAAGAATCGCCATTGCTCTGCTCCTGGTTCATGCAAAACGTCTCCTTCTTCAACCTTTTTAAGACTTTCTTCGATGCACCAGTTGATACAGCTACATTTTGATCTGGGTCAAATAATGGCTCCACGACATGAACAGTTTCCTCCACCATCTTCACATGGGCCAGCACGAAGAATCCAAAACAACCGGTTCTCACAAGATTGTCAGAGAAATCAGCAATATTTGAGGCCAACTCGTTGGATAAAGAAGCGCAGAGATTGAAGCTGGAAATCATGTGGGCGATAAAAAGACAGCATGAATCAGGATGTTCAATGACCTGACGAGGAATTTGGAAGATACAGCTAGTTGGGTCGGCCGGAGTTTGCCGGTTATCATCCATTCTCATGGCCACTGATCGTCCTCGGACTCTTACCCATGTTTCTTTCTTGTTTTCCAACAAAAACTGAACAAGAAACATGGGTTCGGTGTCGTTGTTTGGATCAACCAAAGAGGTGGTAACTGCAGTTAGGGTCTCGTCAACTCTTGAAACCGCCATTGAAGCAGCAGCGATTGAAAAGGGAGGAACAAGAAGATCAACGTGATGACAGAGAGTGAAGAAATTAAGGGAAGAACAGATTGAGAGAATTCAGTACTTCACATGTACTGTTATGGCTTGAATTTATAGATACAGACAGAAAGAACAATGTACTTCGATCCGGAATCGAAGAGGAAATCTTACCTTTGCAAGAAACCTAAATCCTGTTGGAGACAGGAAACCAAAGTACAACAGAAGCCAATCCTTTTAACACGAGGAAAGGAGTCATGGATGACAGAGAAGTCTTTCATAGCCGTTACGGTCAAAACAAGGCAACCCATAATTACCCTAAATTGATCATACATAGGATTATATTTTGATAAAACAAAATGTAAAAAAACAATTACTATATAAATTTTATACTTCTCATTGAGACCAATTTTTTACTAACATTAGATTTTCTTACAGTTTTTTTTATATAAGTTTTCTATTTTTTTTAATGTGGAAAAGACATGAACGATGTCTTTTTTTCTTTTATATACAAGTGTTTTTTTTTTTTTTTTTACCAATGTAAGACTTTAAAGTATTTTATAATTAGTTAATGTTCTAATTGGGGGGGGTTCTTATGATGATTTTAGTTTGAATAAAAATAAAATTAATATTCTAAAATTAGATTATCACAATATAAAAAATTAATATGATTATTATAAATAATGGTTTAATTAATGTTCTAAATTGAAAAGTACACCCATCTAGCATGATTTACACTAGTCATGCCTAGTTCCTTCTCAAATTGTTTCCTCAACTGCTTCTTGCATTCGTTTTATTTCCTATGTGATAATCTGATTTTTCTTACTCTTTTATTTTTGTATATATTTTGAATAATCCTAGTTAATTTTAAATATTTTTTTATCTTTATTTATTTTATGTGTGTGTAAAAAAAACATATGTAAGTTGAAATTAGACTGATAATTGAGTATCACAAGCAAAAATAAAGTTTGAGAATATCCGGGTCATAATTGAGGTTTGAATTGAGGACAACTTCAATAAAAAAAAAAGGCTTTGTTTGATTTAATTTGGCTAAGATTGAAAGAAATTAGAAGTTCAAAGATGATTTTGAAATGATCAATAGCCAATTTAGAAAATCAATTAGGGGCTTAATTGGAAAGCATTATTGAGATCAGAAGTCAATTTGGCTTAAGGATAAAGCATTGAAGAAACAAATACTAATATGAGAGCAATATAAAAATCAAAGCGCATGCTGTAACTCAATCATGGATGAAAGGAAAATAAATTAAAAATAAAATATGAATGACCAAAATAAAAACAAACAGAAGTTCAAGGACCAAAGATAAAAAATCCCGAACTAGAAGGACTGGCTGAAAATCTGCACAATTAAATGAGGAAAAAACTAATTTCAATTGAGAAATATAAACAGCATACTTTCACATAAACCGAAACGGTGCGTTTTGATGCCTTCAATCCATCCTAACTTGATGAACACGCAGCACCGTTGGATTCATCAACATGATCATCATCATCATCATCAAATTCATCAACGATTTCCTCAACAACTCGCACTTGAGCCAGCAAATAGAATCCAAAACAACCTCTCCCTTGAAAGATTGCCAGCAAAGGAAGCAATCCTTGAGGCCACATAGTTGGATAAGGAATCACATGGAAAAACGAAGCTTGAGATCATATATGCAAGATAAACAAGGCATGACTCGGGCTGAGTAACGAGTTGGCAAGGGATTTCGACCACAGCCGAGTGCTGAGCAATTTGCCATTCATCGACTGGCAAGTCTTGCGGTCCTCCTGCGATGCTCACCATTGTTTCGCACTTTCTCTGTAGCAAAACCCTAACAACGAACATGGGTTCATCGTCATTGTTTGGATTAGCCAAAGTGGTGGATTCTGCAGTTATGGTGGAATCGATTCTTGTAGACGACATTGAAACTGTTCGATGAAGATCACAGAAGGAAGAAAACGTGCGTGCGTGCTGAGAAAGTGAGCTCAAGGAGGGAACTCGTTGATGGAGTTTTGCTGTGTATTTTATACAGACAAAAAGTTCCTTCTTTAATCGGAAAAGGAGTAGGAAATAATAAGTATACGTTGACCATATTCCTGGTGAAAACAGGAAAAAGTTCCAGATTTTATATGTTTATTTATTTAATTGATGAGTAGATATGTTTATTTATATCTTCCAATTTTATATGCTTATTTATTATTTTCCTGTATTTGTTTTAAGAAAAAAAAATAAAAGAGGTGGGAATTTTTCATGTACCCTCCTCACAAAGAGTTATTTACTATAATAGTTTATATTTTCTTTTATAAATCAAAGTTTTTTTTAGTTATGCCTTTCTTTACAAATTATTATTTGCTAGAATAGTGTTTTTTTATTTTTTTTTCAATAATTTTTTTTTCAATTGCATCCTTCAATATTGAATTTGTTTTATGGAGTTGTCTTAGTTTTATAATTATGGTCTCGAGTTTAGCAGGCTTATTTAGTTGACTTTATTTATTTCTAAGAAAAATGACTTTTTTCTACAAAAAAATTTCTTTAATAGTGGAATTAATTGAAAATTAGACATCATAGTTTTGTTTCAGTTTGCTTTTCATTAGATTATTTCAAATTCATGACCTATAACTATTGCATAATGAGTTAACCCGAGTTGATTAAGGTTGTTGATTTGTCATTTCTTTAATATAATTTTTTTTTCAAATTTTTTTATTTAACATTAGATTAATTAAAAATTAAACTTCATAATATATTTTTATTTTATTTTTATTAAACTATCTCGGTCTCACAATTAGGATCATATGTTTAACAAGTTTACCTCACTTAGATCATGTTATTTTTTCTTAACTTTTTTCTATGAGGTTATATTGGTCTTATAGCTTGATTCCTAATTTTGACACATTGACTTAAGGTATTTTTTATATTCTTTTTTAATTGATATTTTAGATTGTGTTTTGAATTACTGTAACAATTATTTTTCAAAATATTTTTTACTTAGAAATATCAAAATAATATGTTTTTTTTTATACCAGCACATCAAAACAATCCAAGATCATAAGAAATAATTTGAAGAATTTTTTTTCTCTATAGTGTTTTTTAACACAAAAACAACACACTCTTAATTGCAAATTAGGATTCATAATTTATTTTAATTTTTTTCTTATGGGATATCACATTATTATGACTCAAATCATGAGTGTGACAAGTTAACTTGATTGTTTTGACATATATTTTTTTAATTTTGTCCTTCAAACATTGAACTGACTAGGAATTGAGATTCATAATTTATTTTTATTTGTTTTCCATGAGATTATTGTGATCTCATAATCTCGATCATAAATTTGTAATATCAACTCAAGTTGACTCAAATCAATCCAATATGTTATCATCTTAATATTAAAAAATGATGTCATCTTGAAAAAATTTCTAGAATCAAGTTGCTTTTTTATCAATCATTAAAGATTAGGTTTCATGATTTATATTTTATATTATCCTTTAATAGTTGACCCATTAAAGATTAGGTTTCATGATTTGTTATATTTTATTTTCTATATAGTTATTCGAATCTTATGATATATGTTGCAAATTTAGGGGGTTAACCTAGTTAATTAAAGTTTTTTTTTTAATTTTAAGAGTTTATTTTTAAATTTCATCCTTCAACATTATACTGGTTAATAATTAGGCTTCATGATTTGTTTGGTTTGCTTTTTTATAAACTAATTTTGATCTCATAACCCAAGTTACAAGTTTTAGGAGTTAACATAATTGCTTCCAGTCATTTTATTATGTCTCTTTTTATATTAATTTTTTTTCATTTTCATCTTTAAATAATTGTTGATTGAGAATTGATATTCATAATTTTTTTTAATATATTTTAAAATAAAAAATACTTTTAAATAACATTATTCAATATTCACATTTTATTCGTCGAATAAAATGGTAGGGGGATATGCTCTACAAAATAAAATAATTTATAGAAAACTGCACAGGAAATAATAGCTTACAAGACAAGAGCGCACGCTAATAAATAATTTAATCGTTCAAAAACTCTTGTTTTCCTTAAAAGATATAAAGACAACTGAGCTCTAATCTTTCGGGTCTTTCAATGTTATATTCAAGCTCTCCCACCCCTGGAATCTCCACAACACTGCAAAATACCGTTACAAGAGTGACTCCCGTTTCATTTTTTAAGGTTTGTTTCTCTAGGATCTCAAATCATTTGAACATAATTGTCTTTTTGTCTAGATCTCTTCTGTTTTTATCCATGTCTGTTTGCATGTGTTTCTATTTGGTGGGTTTATTAATCTGTTTTTTTTTGTTTCATTTGCCAATTATGGGAATAAATTTATGATTTTGGAGACGGGTTTTCTTTGTTTTGATTGAACAAGTTAGTTTTAGTGATTAACCGGTTAATGGACAGTGTTGAATTGGGATTTTGGTTAATGGGTTTATAATATTAGCATATTTCTGATGAGTTTCTTTTACTCTTTTGCTTCCCTCTTTACATGTTATGTGTGAATTATAGATAAGCTCGATTGGTTCCGTGTGTTTTGGGCTGTTCTACTCCAAGCATGATTGGAAATTGCTTAGGAAATTAGCTTTTCTTTGCCATATCATAACTAACTGTTATGACACATGCTCTTTGGTGAAAATGTTGCAGCCGATTTGTCCCAATGTGTGAATTTGTCTAGCCTCTAATTTCAAAACATGAGATTATGGAGAAAAATTGAAGCGTATCAAGGGGGGACATTAGAAGTAGCCTTATGGCTTCTATGGCTGCAAATAGAAATTACCTTTCTTGCTATGAGAATCTATTTGACTTATTTAGTAGAGAAAAGGTGGGACTTGGGAGGTGCTGATTATTTGTTGCTGGTTTTGGAAGTTCATATAGCAAATGCAAGGAAAGATGGTTAGCTTTTGGATCTGAAGTACTCGATTAGCAAGGCGTGGCAATAGATTGGCTATCATGAATTATAGGTTTCGTCATTGTAATTTTTTATCCATACCAGTCAGCCTATCAGAAATTTCATTTACTTTTTCAGATAGAGAAACATTGCTGAGAGTACAATAAAAAGTGTATTCACAGAGGGGATGACATTTAATGCCTTTCAGGATTGCAGTGCAAATGGGGTTATCTCCCTAAAAAGCAAAGGATGTACTATTTTACCCAACATACACTCAATTCATGTTCAATTTGCAATTTTCAGGAATTCCATTGCAATGTCACATTATTATCAAGTCCAGGGCTAACACTTTGCAGATTCATAGGTCTGATATGACCATTTTTTAAGGCGCATTCATTCCTTTGGCATTATTATCCTAGAAGATGAATCCCAATTTGTTTTTTCATGACATATTGTGATCTCGAAGTAGGTGCATCAAGTGATATATTTTAGTAGTCTAGTCATCTTTATTGGGCTGGAATTTTCTGACTGTATTACAGTTTTATGCCTTGGGGAAGGCAAGATCCACTTGAGGATTGGAGTTGCAGTGTACTTGAGATAGGATTAAATATGACAGTTGAAGCGTGTGGTCTTTAGCTTCTGTGGTGAAGAGTGTAGTGAGAAAGCAATAAAATGATAGAATGATCTGATTGTAGCATCCGCTTAAGAAACATTACTGTGTTAATGGAAGCCTATTGTAGCTCTAGCTAGCTTAATGTCCATAAAATTGTAGCTTTATTTATCTTTATTACAATTAACTCTCTTTTTTTCAATATACAAAAATTCAAAAAGGAAAATCTTATGCCAAAAGGATATTTGATGTGTGGATTAACAATTTGGGGCTGGTAGACAAAATTCTTAATGTTCATTTTACAAGTAGCACCGCATTGGTTAATTAAGTATCATGTCATGATAATTTACTACCTTGTGAAGTTAACTGTAGTCATTTGTAGATAAATCATAGATGCTGGTATCTGTATCTAACTTGGAAAGCCTGAATAGTTTCTGAGACACGATTTTATGCATTTTACAGGTTAGCTGGAGTAAGTTGTTCTCTTGTTACAAGCAAGGATTGACTTTTCGCATTCCCAACCAATCTCTGTTGTTGCTAGTGTTCTTCCCAACCTTGTATTGTCCCCCACTATATACCCATTTATTGTCCATAATCTTGGCGCATGCTTGTCCTGTTGATCAGTGTTCGAAGTCATTATTTTTGCTGGTCTTACTTTATTGAAAGTTAATGTCATCTGAATGCATTGTCATCATCCACTTAATAAGGAATAGGTAAAATATGTATAAGGAGAGCTAGAGGATTTGCATTGTCATCTTTCACTTCATAATATAAAGTTAGAAGATGGGAATTGCATCTACCCACCAGGAAAGAACAAGTGAATCCACATTTTGGTTGAAGCAAATTCATGGATTTTATTTTTCGATATGCCAAGTTCTATTTATCAGAATACTGATTTTTTTTTTCTGTGCTTGCATATAACTTGCAGCAAGACATATACTTGATCTGAAAATAGTGGACAAAATATGAGTCTAGCATGTCTTGTATGCCACAGCGTAGAAAGTCCTTCACACTCCTTTAGAAGCTACTCAGTCTCAAGTTCAGACAACGAAGGAGGATGTTCTGCCATTGCCAACTGCATAACCAGGAAGTTATCTATTCCTCCTCCGAGAGCAAACTCATCCTTGGCATCATCATCCAAAGTGGCCCCACAACCATCTAGTCCAGGTATTGATGACATGGCAGGACCCCCACGACTCGTACGTAGTCGTGCTTTGAGAAGAGACCTTGTAAGAGATTGGAATTTTGATGGGGCTGTGATGGAGCGTTGACTATTTTGAGAAGGAAACTGCCGTACTCTCTGCTCATGTGATAGCATTAGAGATTTATCTTGCTGCCTTTCCTTCTTCTTCTTCTTTTTTTTGTTATGGATGCAGTTGAGCTCGCTTTTCCACTTGAAGAGTTTGCGTTTGTGACCATCTTAGGAAAATTAAATGTGAAATCTTGTTCATATTTCTTTTCTTATGATCCGCCATTGCTGGTCTTAATTTTTGTATCTCAGTTGGGTTTTTTTCGCTGATGTAGCTCGAGTTTGGGTAGATAATGGTCCAGTGCACCTACAATTCTTCTAGCCTTTCTCCTCCACCTCCTCCCTTTGTTTTAGTCAGTGGGCTGCGTGATGAGCATCCACGGTTCAAAACACGAGATATAAAAAAGACATGTATGCGGATACAATATTTATTATTTTTCTATTTCTAAAATATTTTTATAAAAACTCTAAATTTTTAAAGTTTTCTAATTAAAACATGTAAAAATAAAAATGATTATTATTATAGTTTTAAAATCAAATTTGAGAGGCGATTAGGGAAAAGTTTGGTCGAGATCCAAGTCATGAGTGAGGTTAACCCAGGTCAATGTAAAAACAAAAATAGTTATTATCACATTTTCAAAACTTGATTTAGAGTCAATTAGGGGGCAAGGTTTGAGTCATGAGTGGGGTTAATCATATATTTGAATTAGTATAAAGTTAAAAATTATTATTATCATAGTTTTAAAATTCAACTTGAGAGTTAACGTGTTAAGATGATCAATTTAAGTCAACTTGGTTCAACATAAAATAAAAATGGTTATTGTCATAGCTTTAAACTTGATTTAGGAGTCAAGTCGGGCTGACCCAAGTCAATGTATGAATCAAAATTGTTATTTTTATATTTAACCCAACTCGAGGGAGCAAGGTCCAAATCATAGGTCGAGAGGGTCAACATAGTTTGACCTGAGTCAATGCATAGATAAAAATGGTTATTATCATAATTTTAAAACTTGATTTGGAAGTTAACCCAAGACAAGGTTCAAGGCATAGATCAAGGGGTCAACTCAATTGGCCTATTTTTTTTTTTTCAAAAAAATTTAATGGATTTTTTACCTGTAATTTATCCCCAGTTAATATGGGTTTTTGATCGGGTCAGGTGAAGTCAATCTTTTCTCTATTTTTTTAAACTCGAACCAATTGAAGCCCCTGATTAACCTATCAAATCAGTTCTGGTTTTATAACTAGAGTTATTATAATATTATTAATTTTAACATTTGTTATATATTAAAGTAAAACAAATAAAATATTGAGTTTTTAAAAAAATATGTTAGTTTGATAACAATATATATTAAGGGTAAAATAGCTTTTTTTTATATTTTGTTATGTTTTGTTCATCATAATCAAACAAGATACAAATGTAGTCATTTTGTCTTGTTCATCACTATCAAATACAATTTCATCTCATTTTTTTTCTTTCTATATTGTCTTATTTATCTCCAATATTTTTGTCTCTTTTTATCTCAAAATAGTAACTAAACACAACTTAAGGTGTCTACCTTACCGAAGAAATACTAGTTTCCTCTTAAATCTCATTGCCTTGAAACTAGAGTCATGACGTGGGGAAATGTTTTTTTATATTTATGAGGAAATTTTTTTCTATATTTTTTGCATAATAATATTTATTGTATTATTTATTGAAACTAGAGTCATGACGTGGGGAAATGATCTTCTGTCTTGGTGTCATTTCATGAGGCTGTTCAGAAAAGTTAATTGGGTTTAACTTCCACCCTCATATCAATCAAATTACATAAATGCATTTGAGTTTTGCATGGTGACGTGTGTGATGTTCTTGCAAACTTTATGGTTGACAGGGAGGCATAGTTCGAGAAAATTTGTGTGACTTGCTGGTTAATGAGCCTGGAGTTGTCATGGAAGAAGGCTTCCCCACTGCCACTGGGAGAGAGCAATCCATTAGAGGGACGAGAACAGCAGAATTCTGCTTGCATCCAGCTGGGGACACCCAAAGCCTGTGTATACCTGTTATCGTAAGCGAAAACATTGAGCTGCCATTTGAAGGCATGGTGGATTACACAGAATTCTCTGTTTTTGTCGCAGTTGATGATGCCTTGAAGCCCAGATGGCTGATGGATCATCTCAGGAGCATTTCTGAGAAGCAGAAGGAGGAATTTCATCAAAATATGGCTAAGATTCAGACAATATTTCAGTTTGAAAATGGTCATCCAGGTGGTGTTGGTCCTATTTCTCCTAATGGTGCAGTGAATCACATATGGAAAAAGATACATCAAAAATTGTCTGTGATCAAGGAAGCAATCGTTAGAGAGAAGGGAAAACCGCCTGGTGTGTCAGTTCCTTTGCGTTGCCATTGTACCTGAACCAAATCAATTAATTTTTGTTCATTCATGTATTTTTTGCAGTCAAATAGCTTTTGGCACGATGCATTATACAAAGGCAAGTTCATTTCATGTTTCGGAAAAGAAAAGAAAATTCTTTCTTCTGATTTCACATTTGTAAATTCCGGGATGCTAAGAGTTTATTAAATAGTACACTCCATAGAAATTTGCCATTTTGTTCATTTTTTTCCTTGTTAAACTTTACAGTGTTTGAACATTATATGTGAATCAGTATACTTTGACAATCTCATTAGAAATTTGAACTGTGGGAAATGAAATAGTAAATCAGCTTCCATTAACGATCTTGCAGAACCAACAACTGTTTTTTGCTTTGAATATTGCAGTTTCCAGGTTTGCGGAAAGAGGAGAGTTGTCTTCTAGCATCTAGAATAGAACGCTTCCCTCTGCAGCAAGAAAGGGTAACCGATCCCTCTTCTTTTGGAAGGAAACAAAACAAACAAAATACTAATCACAAAACCAATCACAAGAGGAACAATGTTGATCACTTTCCTAGGCATTGCTGGATAGTAACACCCCACAACATCACCATGCGACCCAGCAAAAGCAAGAAACGCGATCAAAGAAAGTGATGCGTGAAAGAGATCGGCCCACCTCAGCCTATAATCCGACGGCACGCATGGTTTCTTCCTGCCTCCATTGAAGGTCCATATCCCTCTAAATGTTGCCAGACCATAATACAGCCTCCCAGTTGATGTGCGAAAGCTATCGGTGAACGTGAAAAAGACACAGGAGGCAGCCAAAAGGGCCCACAAGGCACCCATCAGCCAGCGATTCAAGGTAGTGCACATGCCATCGTTGGTTAGAAGAGGAGCGAAAATGGTGAAGGCAAGGATTGTAGCTGTGGGCAAGAGAACGTTGAGCCTAGCAGTTCCGCTGAGGACTGCATTGGTTAGGTGTAGGTAACGAGATTCATCAGGTTCATCATCTTTCAGATAGAAGTAATCATCGCTAAGTTCAGAGTCTTCGGCAAGGTCTTCCCGGATTGAGTTTTCCATCTCTGATGAGCAAATTTGTAATGCAAGAAGACAATACAAGGACATGATGGATAAAGGAAGTTAACGTAGGAAGTAAAAGGTGATTCTATTCTATGTTGAATTGATAAGCCAGAGGGAGGGAAGGCAAGCGATTCTCTCCCTTTTTACCTTTCTACTAGGATCTTTACTTCTGTGGAAGGTTTCTTCATAATTATAAGATTTGACATTCGCTTTTTTGTTTCGAGAAATTGCTGCGCTTTCCCACTTGATATTCTTGAAAAATGGGTTCAAGGGTAGGAGCAATGGCTCTGGTCAGCTGCTGAGTTGAAGAGGAAGGTCACAAAGTTACTCCATTAGCAAACCCTACGGGGAAGGTCACAAAGTTGCCGACTGTCTTGCCAAGCAATCTTATCGAGCAGATGGTAAAGGTGAACAAATCTAGCTCCATTCATTCTTAACAACTGAAAGCAATCCTGTTCCCTAGTCCTGGAGGGATTTTTATCGTTTGTCACTACTTATTTCCATAATGGCTTCAATATGTGCTGGAAAAGAAAATTGTTTCCACTCCTACTCTTAGGAGGGAAACAACAGAAATAAATCACCAGCAGAAAAACATTGATCAAAAACAGAAATGCATAAAAAAGAAGTGATTCAAGGGATCTACTGCTCATCTTAGGAACTTTGACATGTTCCTGCTCCATATTTGTTTTGTGATAGTATAGACATCCAGAACAAAGTAAGATTAGCATTCAGAGCATCGAAGGTTTAAGAAAGCAACTAACATTAACATACATGCTAGGATTTTTAAATTTATATGTATAATCACACGATGGACTAGACATGCAATGAGCATCAGCAGATGTAAGAAAGCTATTGAAATAGTTGCAATTTATTTTTTTATTTTTTTCATTTCTTGATTGATTTGAGATAACCAGTTCATGGCTCTACAATTTTCTCAAAAGACTTCACAAAATTGCGAGCATTTTACTGTAACACAACAATGGCAGACCTACAGAAACTAAACTATCCCCATAAATTTGCTAAAAAGGGCTAATATCATAGGGTTGACTATAGCTGTGACATCTATCTATATACTGTAATAAGGACTGGCTTACAAACAAATAGAGCACTAAAAAGAAAAAGAATAATGAATCAGAAGATGAAACTAATGAATATGGCCATTTTGCCCTTGTTTTTAGGACTTGGATTGTGATGAACCATAATCTCTGGTGCCCCAAAGTTCAAAAGGGTTAGAGCAACTCTGTGAGCACCAGTTATCTGGAACACTCAAGAAGTGCGCAGTCATGAACTTTCTGAACCTCTTCTTGTACTCAATAGGAGATATTACAGTTGGCAACACATTTTTAGGAACAACAAGGGAAGACTTCACCCATGTTTCCAGCTGCTTGTCCCAGGTATACTGTCTGAGATAATCAATAATCCCACACACAAGTTCTTGTCGCTGGGTGTCTACTCCCACAAGTAAAGAATAATCCATTACATTAATCGACTGAAAAGACAAACAAAACTGTGTTAGACAACATGCCCTGTAGAGCATTGAAAATAACATGAAGGTTTGTAATTATCAGCACGGGTGGTAATTATGAATTATGGAAAAAAGAAAAAAAAGTATATCGATCAAAAACGTAAGGGAGAGCAAGGGTGCAATGCATGGCAGGCAAAACAAAGAGGACAGCAGGAGAGACCAGCACTGCTGCTTCTGGCTTGTACATCAACATTATATTATTTAGCAAATTTAAATCATATATTCAGAAATTATGTCAGAATGAAGATATCTGGTTATGGCTATCTGCATAATTAGTAGAAAGAAACAATGTTAAGACTCACGTTAAGAAAAGTGGTGTCATTCCAAATAGCACGTTCCAAGAGATACTTTGATGTATTACTGACATATAGTGGAGAGGAATTCATGTCGTCAACAAAGTTTTTATCCAAAAGAACATCTCCTGTACCATCAGCAGCTGAATTGTATCTTGCATGTAAAGCTCCCTTGAGATCATACTGGCGAGTCATGTTTCGACCAAAGGTAAGATTCTCAATGACCATCAGATCATGCCTTACCTCTTTTCCACTTTTGGTCTGTCTAATGATCACCTGCAAGATTGTATGGAAACAATCAAGTTTTTGAAGAACAAAACAAAACGGATAAAAGTAATGAAATCTAGAAACCGAACCTGATAAATCCCCAGAACTTTTGCAAGACAAGTCTGGTTTCCTAACTCAAATGACTCTATCATGTATTGGAAATAATGTGGAGCAAACTTCACAAATGACTCAAATTCTGTCTTCTTAATTTCCTTTATAATAAATCTGTCATCCAATGTCTTTGCAAAAAATGATTTGCTCTTTCCACCTTTTGCATCCCAATTCTTACAACGACTGAGAGAAGCTATATAATCAAGTTCAGATGGACAACATCGATTCCGAAGATCATGGAACTGCTTAGCGTATAGACAAATTACTGAGTATTTACCCTTTCCAAGTGATTTTGATGCCGCAAGAGAGACTTCAAGGCTGAGATTTGCTGGAGGAACCACAGGTTCCAATAAATTCAACCCGTCAAAGCTGGACAAGCATGACTCCTCCAAAGAAATATTTAGTTTAGAATGCACAGAATCTGAATCAGAACCATCAGAAGACCAATGTGGGGAGATCATTGTAGGAGTTCGAGTCATCATGTCTAAACTATCAGTTGATTTAAAAGACATGCCACCCTCTTTCCTACCATCCTCGTTGTAAAGCTCTGTTGAAACAGGTTGATCTTTCAAAAATGCCAGTGCACAAGCAATTATGCTAGAGAGTTCACCATCGTAGTCTCTCACCATATAATTATCAGTTCCAAGAGGGATGTGCAACCTCCTTCCTTCCTCCATGATTAGCTGATAGGCTGTAGATATGTGTTCCTGAATATAGCTACTGATCGGCTGAAATTTTGGCATGAAGCCTCTCCGAAGATCCTTCATGTAGATCTGTCGGATTTCTGAAAATGGCATCCAGAACCATCCATTTGTGTTCTCTAAGCTGAATGCTAGAGAACGTGCAGACATACCCCTTTTAGATGAATCAGAATCAACAAAAGAATCACTTGTCACAATTGGAATGATTCTTTCAACTTGTATATCAGAAAAATAGTTTGCTTGGCAATTTCCATCACAATCAGAATGTTGGTGGGCAGAGTAACTAGGTTTCACAAATAATTCTTGGTTGAAAAACCTTTTCTGGTTCAGACCACTACGCTCTTGACTTGTCAATACCCTCAGCCACAGTAGGTGAGCTGTAAAGATCATCATGTTCCCCAGATTCATGACCATCAACTGGAATTTCTTTGATTGAAAACTCACTTGCTCTAATAGTTGTACTGGGTGTATCCCTCAAATTGCCACTGTTATCAGAATCACTGCTTCCCAAAGTAGTATCATTCCCATGGTCTTTTCCATCAGCAGTGCAAGTCATTTGTGACTCAAACCGGTCCTGCAATTCTTTCTCATTGGCACCAGTCACTAGCACTGAAGGATCAGGCAAGAGCAATGACTGCAGACGTCTTTCCCAGATGCATGATTCAAGAAGAAGCTCCCACAATAATTGATTCAAACTAAGAAGCTTATAAACAGCACCATCACCATTTTTAACAACAGCTTTCTGAATGTTTCACGGAGTTGTTTCCAGCAATGCAACCAAAGAAAAAAGGAAAACTTAGCAACTATGAACAGAAACAAAGAACTTTTGAACGTGTTTGAAGGAAAAACACTTAAAATTGCCATATATCTGTCAGTGCAATAAAGACTCATAAAATTGCCATTATATACACACAGTCACACATGCAAGCACTTAAAAGAGGTAAATGACACAAAAACAAAATATATAAGAAACTAACCTCGAACTCAGAACTCTCTTGCTTCAACATATCTTCAATATCAGAGAATTCTTTCAATGAACCTTGAAGATTCAGAACTGACCCTGTAAATCGAGATCTTAAATTCTTCAAAGTATCACCAACCCCATTGAAGAGTAACATCCCTCTTAAATAAACCTTGGAAAACAAAAGGAAAATCAATTACAGTTTACAGAGATTCAAGATTAACATGAAACGGGTGAGAAACACACATTTATTTCAACATTCATACAGAAACACTGAAGCATCATCAAAGATCG
>CM055339.1:11707455-11734675 GCA_029228605.1 Salix koriyanagi
TCTTGTACAAACTTTTGGATTCAACAACGGAAATATGCAGAACACAACGGAAATCACAACTGAGGAGGCTGATCTCTTAACAAGATCAAGCAAGAAGGTTAAAATTGGAGATGCAACTGGTGAAGATGGATTGAAAGGGGGTAACAGTTATGTTGATTCTCTCATGGGAAACTCATTTGTCACCCCAGAAGTTGACGAGGACATGCTTAACACAGAATACATCTCAGACGATGATGAAGACGACTGTGATGAGGAGGATTGCCCAGTAATCAAATTGTCATCAGAAGAGAAGAAGAGAATTAGGAAACCATGGCAACAGACCCTCATTATAAAACTGATG
The DNA here is from genome assembly GCA_029228605.1 of Salix koriyanagi. NCBI lineage: Eukaryota > Viridiplantae > Streptophyta > Magnoliopsida > Malpighiales > Salicaceae > Salix > Salix koriyanagi. The sequence goes on from CM055339.1 coordinate 11,707,796, forward strand.
GGGAGAAAGGTTGGTTATATGTTCCTAGTTCAACGGCTGAAAAATATGTGGAAGTTGCGAGGGGACTTTACATTAACAGACCTGGGAAATGATTTTTACATGGCTAAATTTGCAAACAAGGAAGATCGAGCGCATGTACTGTTTGAAGGACCATGGATGGTGGCAGAACATTACTTGACTGTCCGATCATGGCACCCTAACTTTAGCCCTTTTGAAGCTTCCATTGACAAGGTGGCTGTATGGGTCAGGCTACCGGATTTGGCAATGGAATACTTTGATACTGCAGTGCTATGGAAAATCGGAGATAGAATTGGGAAAACTCTAAAAGTTGACAGAGCTACTTCGGTTGGAATAAGGGGAACTATGCACGATTATGTGTGGAGGTGGATCTCACAAAACCCTTATTAGCTAAATTCAAATTACGCAGAAGAGTTCGAAGAATTATGTATGAAGGATTGCACTTGGTATGCTTTCAATGTGGCCAATATGGCCATAAACTGGAACACTGCCCACAGACAGTCCACATTAACCAGGAGGAACCAAAGGAATCGGACTTACCTGGAGTCCCTAATATCCCAACAGTTAGACCAGAAATAATGGAGTCATATGGTAACTGGATGATCGCTGAACGGAAGACACGTCGTCCGGCCAGAGGAAAGATGACTGAGCAGCCTAAGGAGGATGAAAGGAGCGGTGATCACGCCAAATATCAGGGAGTTCAATCAAAAACAATTAAGGAGAGCCAAGTCAGCGTGTCTGCCCGTTATGATGCTTTAATGGCAATTGAAGGAGAAAACGGAAAGGAAATCAATAACGACAGTGATGGAGGAAGACGAATTGGGAAAGAAACTGAAAATAAAAAAGCAGCTGAAAGGGATTTTAATGGGGAGAGAAGAGGGCTGTTGGGCCACGAGAAGAGCCGAGCTCTTAATGAGCCGAAGGAGAAAGTAATTGCTAGAGGCCCAAAGAAGGGTGGGCCGCGAGATGGAGAAGGAAGGAAAGCCGGGCAACGTGATGGAGAATTAGAAAAGGCTGGGCCACGGGAGAAGGCTGGACAGCGTGAGGGAGAGTTTGAGAAGGCTAGGCAACGGGATAAGGCTGGACAACGTGAGGGAGAGTCTGAGAAGGCTGGGCCACGGGAGAAGGCTGGGCAGCGTGATGGAGAGTTAGAGAAGGCTGGGACACGGGATGGAGAGGGGAGGAAGGCTGGGCAACACGAAGGAGAAATAAAGAGGGTTGGGGTACGAGATAGAGAAATAGAGATGGCTGGGACTCAAAAGAAGGAGATGGGGAAACGGGTTGGGAATAGGCAGCCCACTATCAATTCTTCTTCACGGGCAGAGGTGAAAAGAGACAGAGGGAAGGAAAAGGTGGAAGGTTACGGGTTGAGCTCCACAATTTCTTACAAATCTGTCCAGTCATCGCGAGCCATGATGGAGATACCAGGTCATAATCATAATATAGAAAATATGCAAGTGCTGTCAGTAACTAAAAATGTGAGCAATGGAGATATTGTAATGATTCACAGGCCGGAGGAGAGGAATATGATTACAGACCCACCAGACGATACAGTTTGGATGGTAGAGGAAGAAAATGAAGAAAATGATATTCAGGATACACAGGCAGGAGATAGCTTGATGGAAGAGGGAGAGGTCCGGGGGACTCACCCATGCTGAAGAGAATGCTCTTCGGAGTGGTATGTCTAATTTTTTAATCTCTTAATGAATTTCTTATTTTGGAATTGTAGAGGTGCTGGAAATAATGGGTTTTGTGCGGTGGTGCATGATTTGAGAAGGTTACATAATTGTAATGTGTTAGCAGTAGTGGAGCCTAGGATAAGTGGGATGAGGGCTGATAAAATTGTTGAGAAGTTGAAGTTTGAGTGTAGTTTTAGGGTGGAAGCTCAAAGGATGTCAGGAGGTTTATGGTTGTTATGGAACCAGTCGAGAATTAATATTAAAATTATTGATTCTTTTAGACATTTCATACATGGAATTGTTAATGATGGGGATAGCGATGCATGGTTATTCACAGTGGTGTATGCAAATCCTAATGCCACATTAAAAAAGCAATGTTTTGATGAAGTTGCGCAGTTGGCTAGAAACATTGGAAAGCCGTGGATGGTAGTAGGAGATTTCAACGAAATTTTGATGGCCTCAGAAAAAATAGGGGGAGCGGTTGTTGATAATCATAAAATAGCCCGATTTGCTAGATGGGTGCAAGAGTGTCAGCTTATAGACTTGGGCAGCAAGGGACCAAGGTTTACATGGAGAGGGGGGATTAGAAGTGGCTGCGGCAGGGATTATGAAAGATTGGATAGGTGCTTTGGTAATACTCAGTGGCGTCAAATGTATCAAGATGCAACTGTTTTAGTTCTACCAAGAACTAGATCTGATCATCACCCAATTCTAGTCGAACTAGAAGAGAAAAGAAGAAGGGCAATGGGCGTAGAGAGACCTTTTCGATTTGAGGCAGCATGGTTGCAACACAATGAGTTTGAAGAATTTGTAAAGGAAAAATGGGAGGTAGGTAGAGATGTCCCAATGGCTCTAGAGGACTTATCTTCTCAGTTAAGGATATGGAATAAGGAGGTGTATGGGAATATATTTCAGAGGAAAAAAAGGGTGTTGGCTAGGCTAGGAGGAGTGCAGAAAGCTATTAATTGTAGACGAAATCCTTATTTATACCAGTTAGAGGAGGCTCTCTCAACTGAATATCGACAGATCCTTCATCAGGAGGAGATCCATTGGTACCAGAAGTCTCGTTGTCAGTGGCTTTCGTTTGGGGATAGGAACACTTCCTATTTCCACACGAAAACTATTATAAGGAGACAAAGAAACAAAATTAGGGCACTGAAGAATGAGAATAATGTGTGGGTTTGGGAGGAAGAAGGTTTAAAGGAAATGGCTAAAGAGTATTATCAGAAACTTTTTCGGCCGGATAATGAAGAAACCCAGGTTACTAGCAGACTAGAAGGTTATTTTCCTATGATCGAGCCTATTTACATGGATCAATTAGCAGGCCCGGTTTCTAGATGATGAGGTCAGAGCAGCTATATTTGATATGAAGCCTTACAAGGCCCCGGGGCCGGATGGATACCAGCCGATTTTCTATCAGTCTCAGTGGCAGGTGGTTGGACAGTCAGTTTGCAGATATGTTAGAGAGGTTTTTACAGGTAGAGTGGATGTGGCTAGAATCAACCATTCATATTTGGTTCTGATCCCCAAAATTCAAATACCTGAGTATCTAAATCAATTTCGCCCTATTGGTCTATGCAATGTGATATTCAAGACAGTGACTAAGGTGATAGTTGGGAGGCTGAAAAGTTTGATGCCGAAGTTGGTTAGTGAAGTTCAGAGTAGTTTTGTTCCAGGAAGGCACATTACAGATAATATTATTGTTGCGCAGGAAATTATTCATTCCATGCGTAAAATGAAGGGAAGAAAGGGATATATGGCTATCAAAGTCGATCTTGAAAAAGCCTATGACCGATTAAGCTGGAGTTTTATTAGAGATACTCTATATGCTGCTAGGATTCCTGGGGACTTAATACGAGTCATTATACAGTGTATCGAAACTCCGACTCTTAGCGTCCTGTGGAATGGAAGCACAACTCAGCAGTTTGCTCCTAGAAGAGGTATAAGACAAGGAGATCCTTTATCCCCATATATTTTCGTGCTTTGCCTGGAAAGGTTAACGCAGTTAATAAATCGGAGTGTAGAGTGTAATAGTTGGAAGCCGTTCAGTGTAAGAAGAAATGGGTTGAAGATTTCTCACTTATGCTTTGCGGACGACATGCTCTTGTTTGCGGAGGCAAACATGGAGCAACTGGAGAATGTTGTAAAATGCCTTGACTTGTTTTGTTCAGCTTCAGGGCAAAGAGTAAGTGTGGAAAAGACAAGAATATTTTTTTCCAAGAATGTGTCAAATTCCTTGGCCAATGATATTCGCAGGAGGAGTGGATTCCAAATCACAACAGATTTGGGAAGATATTTGGGGGTCCCATTACTTCATCAGCGTATTACTAAACAGACTTATGGGTACTTACTGGAGAATATGCAAAAAAGGTTAAGCTGGATGGAAAGCTACCAATCTGTCCTTTGGCGAGGAAGGATCACGCTTTGCAAAGCGGTGTTAGCAACTATGCCATTATATCCCATGCAAGCTGCGGTTATCCCGAAAGCGGGACGTGCAATGAGATAGAAAAAATTATGCGAGGGAGATTCATTTGGGAGTCGGGAAAGGAAGGAAAAGATAAGATGCACCTGGTGAACTGGAAGACTATGTGTCAACCAAAGGAGGAGGGTGGAATGGGGATAAGAAAAATGGAGGTGATGAATAGAGCGTTTATAATGAAATTGGCTTGGGGAATGCTACATGAAAATAGTCTATGGGTTCAATTTCTAAAAGATAAGTATATGAACTCAGTCGGAGGAGAAGGTCTGCCGTTGGCGAGCTCGAGAGATTCAGTGTTGTGGAAATCTATTTGTAGGGAATGGGAAGTAGTGAATCAGAATGTCAGCTGGAATCTGGGAGATGGCAAGACAGTATTATTCTGGAAAGATAATTGGTTAGAGAATAATGGTCCTCTAATAAACCATATAAATCCGGGAACTCAGGTTGATACTATAAACCATACAGTGGCGAATATGGTGGACAGTTCAGGCAATTGGAAATGGGAGGAGTTTGCTCACCTACTCCCGGTACAAACATTGATGGGTATTGTTGGGTACATTCCTCCTAGGCAGGATGCAGATGCAGACTCAATGATATGGAAGCAAACCTCTGATGGGCAATTTACAGTTAAAACAGCTTATTTGGCAGAAGTGGAAGGGGAGACGGTGCATGGAGATCCTATGTGGAAGATTATTTGGAAGTGGAAAGGCTTGGAGCGGATTAAAATTTTCCTATGGACCGTAGCTCATAACGCTGTTATGACTAACGAGTTGAGGTGGAGAAGAAGGATTACCGATAATAGATACTGTTGTTATTGTGGTAATGAAGTGGAAAATTTAATTCATGTTTTAAGAGATTGCCCGAAAGCAAAGAGAATTTGGGAGGGATTTGTTGGGATAGAGGAAAGGGAGCTGTTTTTTAGCCAAAACCAGTATACATGGATTATTTCAAACCTAACTTCCAGGAAGAAATGTATGCGTTATGGAAAGTGGCAGGCGGCATTCGGCATAACGATATGGTATATTTGGAAGGAGAGATGTAATAGAACGTTTGGCGGAGACCCGGGGGTAGTTGGTTTAAGACTACTCTCGCGATAAAAAGAATGATTGAAGATAGTTCGATGCTGCGGAGGGGAGAGGATGGCCAAAATGAAGGGAAGGAGGTTGATCACATAGGTTGGAAGTATCCAGCTGATGGATGGATCAAACTCAACGTTGATGGATGTAGTAAGGGTAACCCCGGCATGGCGGGTGCGGGAGGAGCTATTAGAGATAATATGGGATCTTGGATTGGGGGATTTGCCAGAAATATTGGTATTTGCTCTTCTGTTACAGGCGGAACTATGGGCGATCTATATTGGTCTTCAGCTGGTATGGACTAAAGGTTTTAGAAAAGTGTTGTTGGAATCAGATTCCAGGGTGGCACTTGGGCTTATTACGGGAGATTGTGTGAAGATGGATAGAAATTATAATCTGATCATGCATATTAGAGCTATGTTAGGCAGGGATTGGGAAATTGTAACGGGTCATGTTTACAGGGAGGCCAACTGTGTGGCCGATTGGCTAGCTAATTTTGGGTTAAAGAGAGATTTGATAGATAGGGGAGCAGATATTATAACTGACCCCCCGACAGGACTTTATCTTTTGCTGTATTATGACCTAATTGGGTCTACGATTCCTCGATTAATTTAGCTAGGCGTAATGCCCCGATTATTACCAAAAAAAAAAAAAAAGATCGAGGAGCTAGGATCAGAGATTGTTGAATGTTGAAGATTCTAAAATAATTCAAGCAGCTTTAAAGCACATTTGCAAGGAGTAAAAACAGAAAGTCAAATATTTTTTTCTATAAACTAGGATCTAGAAATAATATCTATTTATGTATAGTTAATAACTATTCTAATATAGATTTATAGATGCATATATTCTAGAAATCAATCTAAAAAAAGTAAGAACTTAGAATTCAAGAATTCTCCACATGGTATCAGAACCCTAAACCAAGATCTGAAATCAAATTTTTTTTTCTTCTGAGCCTCTCTCATCTTCCTATCTATCTTGATCTAGCAAATTTGTCCAAACCTGAAAAAAACATGTCTGAAAACACTACAAAAGAAGCCCAAACAGCTGGAGAATTCCAGAATTTACAGTCCTCCAATAAATTGAATGGAAGAAACTATTTGAAATGGTCACATATAGTAAAAACTTTTCTCAAAGGAAAAGAAAAGATCTGTCATTTGATGAACAATCCTCCAAGTCCAAAAGACTCCAAGTTTACACTGTGGGGTGAAGAAGACTCCGTGATTATGTCATGGCTATAGAACTCTATAATACCAGAAGTATGTGGGCCTTACATGTTCTGAATACAGCAAAGGATATATGGGATGCAGTGAGACAGACCTACTCTAAAGAATAGGATGTTGCGTTAATCTATGAGATTAAAACAAAGCTTTCAATTACCAAACAAGATAATATGATAGTTATTGAACATTACAATACTATGAAAAGCTTCTGGTTGAAACCAGATTACTATAAGGATTTTAAGATGCAGTGTAGTGATGATGCTGTAATTTTAAAGAATTGCGGAGACGGAAAGGATCTTTGAATTCCTTGCAGAACACAACATAAAATTTGATCAAGAGTGAGTTCTAATAGTTGGAAAGGAATTTATGCCCTCACTCAATGAGGTTCTCTCTGATAAGGGTAGAAAAAGGAAGAACAGTGATGCTTGAGGCAACAAGTACAGAAGGGTCTGCTATGATGATAGCTAATAGAAAAAACTCAAGCGATGCTAGAAGAAACCCAAGTGATGCCATGAATGGTGCAGAAATAGTGAAGACTAGAGGGAGAATTCTCTAAAGATATGGCTTTCTATGTATAGCTTTCTTTTAAATCTCTATATATTAAAGACAGAACTCATGGTCTGGACACAGGATTTCAGATAATACTTTGTCATATTTTGTCAGTAAGTGGGTTTATGCCCTCAAATATAAAACTGATGGTAGCTTAGAAAGGTATAAAGTCAGGCTAGTTGCAAAAAGATTTACACAAACATTTGGGATAAACTATCAAGAGACATTTGCTCTAATTGCTAAGATAACACCATACGAATTCTGTTTTTTTTATCTGTTAATCTTGGATGACATATACAACAATATGATGTTAAAAATATTTTTTTACATAGAGAATTGGAAGGAGGTTTATATGGATCTACCATCAGGATTCAGTCACTCCTTACTACTTAATCAAGTCTGCATACTAAAGAAGGCACTCTACGGTTTGAAACAATTTCCTAGAGCATGGTTTGAAAGACTCATTAAACTCATGATTCTTATGGGATATCGACAAAGCCAAGGAGATCTAACTTTGTTCATCAAACAATTCAATTCAGGGGAAGTGACTATCATGATTGTTTATGTTGGTGACTATAATAATAGGAGATGACTTTATGGAAAGAGACAAGTTGAAAAAGAGACTTTCATGCAAAATTTGAAATCAAAGAATTGAGCAAGTTGAAATATTTTCTTGGCATAAAAGTGGCCCATTCAGAAAAAGGGATTTTTATCTCTCAACAAAAGTATATTCTTGACCTTCTACAAGAAACAGAACTGGTGGACTGCAAACTATGTGAGACACCTATTGATCTAAAGCATAGAGCCACGACTGACAAGGAATGAGCCACGACTGACAAGAGCCAATACCAAAGGTTAGATGGTCAGTTGATCTACTTAGCTCACACTCGACTAGACATTGTTTATGTCATGTGTGTGGTAAGTCAATTTATGCACAACCCAAAAGATTCATATCTTCAGGCAGTATATATAAACTCCTCAGATACTTGAAGACTACCCCTGGAAAAGGAATTTTGTATAAAAAATATAGGAAACTGAAACTAGAATGTTATACAGATGCAAATTATGTTGGTGCTTTAACAGATAGAAGATCAACATCAGGATATTGTGCTCTGCTAGGAGGAAATCTTGTGACATGGAGAGGCAAAAAATAAAATGGTGTTTCAAGATCAAGTACAGAAGCAGAATTTTGATCAATGACACTTGGAATTTGTGAGTTATTATGGATGAAGATTATCCTAGTAGATTTAAGAATCAAGTGGGAAGAACCAATGAAGTTTGTATTGTGATAACAAGTCTTCCATTTCAATAGCACACAATCCAATACAACATGATAGAACAAAATATGTGAAGGTAGACAAACATTTCATCAAAAAAAAAAAAAAAGAAAATGGATTGATATGCACTCTTTATGTGCATACAGGGGAACAACTTACTATAGGAGTTTAGAATCTTGCATTCAAGAACGCATTGGACAAGCTAGGAATGAAGGATCTCTTCCATCCAGCTTAAGGGGAAGTGTGAATATTGAAGATTCTAAGATAATTAAGGCAAATTTGAAGCACATTTGTAGGGAGTAAAAACAAAAGGTCAAATATTCGTTTCTATACACAAGGATCTAGGAATAATATTTATTTATGTGTAGTTAATAATTATCCTAATATAGATTTGTAGATGTTATATTAGAATTCAAGAATTCTGCACAGAGACACGTACATCATGTAATTCTTTCTTGAGGCCATCAGGCTTAATTGTAAGATGGAATTCCAGCTTATGAGGTGGGAGAGACATGGTATAGGTAGTCAATGGAGAGTATTTAAACATTGCTGCCAAAGGACCCAATCTGCAAAATGCATAAATGACAAAGCACAAAAGGTAAAGATCAAGATTTCAGAGTTTACACAATGCACGTATGTAGAGAATAGAAATGCAGACACCAGTTAATTAACTTATCTACATCACGGTTCCCAAATATGGTGCCATGCAGCAACAGTTTGACCAAATATTCTGGAAAGAACCTAGAGCATCCATCCTCATTGGGGAAAAAGAAATTCAAATTGGTACCTAGTATAAAAAAAATGTGTGTACCTATGACATCCCATGGCAGGAAATTCCTCTCTGGACACTTTTTTATCACTAGTTCATGAGCATAAAGGCATTATTTGCACAACCTTACTCAATATAACAAATTCATCAATATATAAAGGCCCCTGATTTAATATTTCATACCCAAAGAAGTAGAGGAAGTCTCTCTCAGAGAATGACCACAGCTAAATAAGCTTCCAGATGAAAATTGGTGAGAAAAGCTCAGCTCCAAGAATTTCCCAAAAGAAAGGCTACTTGCAGCAGTTGAAATCATGACTCGTTTAGTAGATTTTGGGAATTTGCTTTCATGTTTACATTTACCACAACGAATCCACATCCAAAGTTTTCCTTCTGCTTCTCCAGGCAAAATCTTCACAAGCTTTTTAGCTCGTATGGTAAGCTGCTTGTTATGATGAGCATAATAGTAAAAATGAGCTTCCGGCAATTCACCACAGATGTTGCACTGGCTTCTCTGCAATGCAACGGTTTCTATCAATGCAAACTTTAACTCATTACAATCTAAATCTGGAAAACGGTTAAGGAGCCAAATGTATTCTCCCATGTTGTGGACATGGTGGATACTTAGTGAAGCAAAAGCATAAACATATTTCTAAAAAGATCATCAATTCCTTTAATAAGAAATATTTAATTCCCAACGCTATAGCCAATCTAGAACTACATCCAGGCGATAACTACAAAAAATATCATATTCCCTTATAAATGAGATTTGAAATAACCTGATTGAGTAAATTATCCCGAAGAAACTTTCCGAGGGGAACATCAAAATTCTTGTAGAACATTATATGAGAAAAAATGGCTTTGCTCACATATAGTCCCTTTTAAGGCATTCCGTCTAGACATCAAAACCAAAATACTCACGAGAAGCCAACGCTGCATTGATATTTTTTCCTCTGTCCAGAGAGGCTTCAGAGTAATGAGACAAAGATTGGGGATGTCCATCAACAGGCTTCTCTTTGTTAGAATCTTTGTTACCTTCCATATCAAAGAGGTCAGAAGCTTCCATAGTTTTTAAAAGTGGAACATCTTCCATGATTTGACCAATAATTTCTTTTCCATTGAAGCCAAAGCAACCTGGTAAAGACTGATAAGGAGAAGAGGAGACAAGAGGTAAGTTGTCCCCTACAACTTTCTTCAGAGAGGCTGAAAGGGAGGAAAAATCAGAAAGAATGGAAGGATTATATCCCTCTAACCCTATATTTATATTGTGGGGACCGTCTTCATGAAATCCATTAGAAATGGGAATATCAATGGTAGATGAGCCAGTTTCAGTTGTAGACTCCTCTACACTAGGAATACTATTTCCTAAAATAGAAGACTGCATATTTCTTGATGAGTTGTTGGCTGCTCCAGCAAATATTGCGGAAGAAAACATTGCCTTCCAATCAACAAGAAACGAAGTCTCCAGAATCAAGTGGTATGCAATGACTACCGCAAAATGGACCACATATTTAACCCTCTTCAACTCATCACTGTGACTTCCTTTCAACAAAATCTGCACACAATCAATTGTATGTATAATTAAAGAAGAGTGTTGCATTTAAAGAAGGAACAGAAAATGTTCCCATAAGAAATTGAGAGACAAATTGAGTGGTATGGTCAAATTTTCAGCACCCTCTTATAAGGCAGAAGAGAAGTATGACACATTCATCATCCAGGATAGAAGGCAATATAGCATTTGATTAGTTAGCTAAATAAAACAATACACATGTAGAGACAACCATCTCTTTCTACGGCAAAGAAAGCGCTCAACTAGAAAAATGTGATTCTTTTAAGGTATTATGCAGCTATTGCTCTTATACAGCTATTGCTCTTCCAAATTTTAATAATGCATCGCCAATTTACACATAAAATGTCATGCAAGAAACTAAACTCAAATAACTTGTTCTTGTGTCAGATAGAGGGGGAAAGAGTGAGCAACCAAGTGTTCACTTGTGCATAGAACTCTTGTACTAAAAAAGTGATGGATGAGTGCACACTCCACAGCAGAGAACTAGGAAAAAAAATATTCAAGGGTTTATAGACTCACTGTACAACCCAAATGTGTCGGACAGCCCTCAATGAACATCAATGTCTTACTTGGCTTCTTTCCTCCTTCGCCTGCCCCTGCATGTTCCTCCACAAATCTCTCAATATGAAAAGAGTCACATTGCTTTAACTTCTGACTCATCAAAGCATCAGATGATAAAATTGGTGAACCAGTACAGTGTGCAACCCTTTTTAGACGATGGAGCTTCATGTCATAGATCAATGTCATTCCTTTAGCTAGGATGGACTCTTGGACATCACGAGAAACAGATTTTTCTACTAAAACTACATTTGGATGGCACATTTCTATGCTCTCCATGAGAGACTTCAGATTATCCTTTTCCTGTTTTTGAGAAAATGATCAAAACAAATAAGAGCACAGATATGTGATAACAAGACTTGAGAAATCCGGATCAAATACCTGCTCCATTGATTTAAATGATGACAATACACTTGATGAATGACCAAGTACACCTCGGATCAGTAACAACCGTGGGTTCTTGTACTTAGTGGGCATATGCTTGTGAGCAGCATGCTTTTTAAAGACCAAGCCTGCCACAACCTGACTGCAAGAAAATACAGCCAAAATCCTGTTATTTTCTTTTCCTTGTTTTTTTTTGGGGGGTTAAGGCTGAGGGATTGAAAATACAAGTATAATGCAATCACCTTTCAATACGAGAACCAGTTGCAATGCATTTTACTTTCACATAGACATCTAGATCCATTGATTTCCCATCCACTGCTTCAGGCTTCAAAAATGAAGCAGCTTCCCATGATAAAGATGTAACAATATCCAGCCAACTTTCACCACCTCTCACCACAGAGCCAACACCTGCTGTTTTAAGAAGCTGACTCACGATGCCCTTGAATTTCCCATTGACCACTTCTTCCATTGCCTTTTGCTTTTCTTCTTTGAACTTGAAGCTTCCACTGCCTCCACCCCTCAAAGAACTTGGTTTACCCCATTCTGTGCCATCACCACACTCCTCATCATCATCATCATCAATAAAAGCCACACCACCGTCCAAATCATCCTCTGGATCTTCTGCTTCAGGAGGCTCCCAAACCCGTGCATCTACTTCGTTGTCACTAATTTGAGAAATATCACTTCCTTCATTTGAAGATCCAACACTGTTCTCAGAAGAGTTTCCTTTTGATTCTTGATCATGAATAAGTTCCACAATTTCTATATCTCTCACTGTGTCTCTATCACTGCCATTATGGCTATCCTTTTCCATCACTTTATGTAATCCATCAACTCTATTTACAGGAGCTTCCAATCTGGTTTTGAGTTGTCGGTCATTCATCCCATAACCTAGATCCTTCTGGGCACTGTGTACTGTTCCTTCCTCTTGATGAGTCCTAGCAAATGCCGGAGCACAAATCATCGTTAATAAACAATCAAAGAGTAATATCTAACTGCACTACATTTCAGAGGTGTGATAATACCAGCCATGCAAGTTTACATCCACAGATATATCACCTAAGCAAACAAATAACCAAAAATAAAACATAAGATATATACAACAAGATGTCAGTATATCACAAAAATAAATAAGATGAGTAACAAGGAGAGGCAGAAATTTACTGCAGCTTGAGATAGATCTATCACTGATAGACAACGAAGTTGATGGATTGATCATTAGTGACATAGAATGACTCAAACTTGGCAAGACCAAATGGGCTCTTCACCATTTAGTTTTAAAGAATCTCCATTCTATAGTTTCTGCTTTTCATCCTTCAACTTTGCCTGATCAGCACCACAATAATGACACATGCTACACATCAAAATCCAAAAACAGTAAAGCGGCTTAGTCTATTTCAAATGATGTACAACCTCGATCACCTGTTTGGTTCAATCAAAAATATCAACTCATTCATAATAATTAATTTCCTGATATATAAGACACTTTTGGCATATTAAAGCAATAGATCAACCAAAAACATAAATTAATTTTAAAAAATGGAAAGAAAAAAATAAACGATGCTCCCTCTTCTTTAACCAAAAACCAACAATATAACATGAACCAAAACATTCATAAAACCTCAAAAATAATGAGTTACTTCATCAGATTTCAAAGTTGTGAAAAAACTTCTGATATAACATGAACCAAAAGGTTTCATACAACAGGGTGCAAAGACTCGAAGTCGTCAGCAGGGTCCTGGGAGAGGGAAGTTAAGTTCTTACTGCGAGATGTTTTCTCTACAATTGCTAAAGATTGTGGACGAACATTCGAAAATATATTATTTAAAAAAAAAAACCAAAATTCTGCACCAGCAGTATGATAAAATCAAGATTCAAATGAAGTTCCCCAGAAACGAAAGTACACGTCATTAACAAAATAAGGATGATTACTGTAACTTCAAAAACAGAAACTTAATCAGAAATGAGTACAAAATTGAAATGAGGAGATAAAAATCCAAACATCATACATAAACGCTCAGAAATGAGTACAAAATTGAAATGAGGAGATAAGGATTCAAACATCATACATGCAGACACTGAAGAACAGTTCTCTCAAGAAAAAAGATCTCCACCCGAAATCTTGAAATCCGCCAACACTACCAAGAAAACTGATCAACAAAGGCTAAGGAAAATACAGCAAGTTTGAATGCCAGATTAAAAAACAAAAAGAGCCCCACAGGAGTTAAAAAGTCAAAATTTGATCCACAAATCGGATAAAATCTCCAAATCAGCACTCAAAACCCAAAATGGCAGCTAAATAATATCTTCAAGAGACAATTTCCATTAAAATATAAAGATTTCAGAACAAGTTACCATTTTTTTAAGCTCTTAAACCAGTCAAAACTGAACCAAAAAAGAAAAGAAAAGAAAAGAAGAAGAATTAAATAAAGAAAGTAAAGAACGTGACTTACTGTTAAAGAAACCAAAAGGGAACAATGATATGGTTCTTGCTGTTGTTTTACTCATCAAGTTTGAATCTTTATTAGCAAAATTCTAAACTCCAGCAATGTTCAAAGGCAAAAGGAGTGTGTTTATCCGTGTAGAGAAGAAAGGGAAGAATTTTGTGAAGTACACGAAAGGGTCACGAGAGGGAAGAATGAAGAAGGAGAAAGGAGGAAGCTGAAGAGAAAATAGAAAGAAAGGTATTTTAGAGCGGGTCCACTCGGTGGTGAGTTGTCTATTGTCAAATTTTTTATTACATTATTTTTTTGTTAGATTTTGTCTGCAAAATTACGGCTACGGCTAACCCCGTTAACGTGATTGTTTGATTGAGGATATATATTAAATTATTTTTATTTTTATTTTTAAAAAATTATTTTTAATATCATGAAAATAATTTATAAATAATAAAAAATTCAATTTAAAAAAAAATATTTCTTTCTTGTTTTTATATTTTACTTTTCATTTTTAAATAGGTGTTTTTGCATCTTTCAAATAAAAAGAACCAGCGCCTACACACCTTTCCGTTTTGAAATTTAAAGAAATTGAATTAAGAAAATAACTTTAAATGTAAATACAACGGTGAATTATTTCAATAAATCTGAAATAACATTATTTTAAATAGATTTAAAATATTATACATAGAAAATATACAAAACTCAATTCTCAACAAACATAATATCAAATGATGAATTATTTCAATTATTATTCTTATTGGCATTACTATCGTTGTCATAATAATTATTGTTATTATCATCGTCATCATTATCATAATAATTATTATTGATAAATCACTATATCATCATTATTTTTATTTTTATTATCATTATTATTAGTGCAATTTTTTAATTATTAGTAGTATTATCATTGTCATCACGATTATAACCATTATTATGATTCATTATTGTTATTAATATCATTAGTATTATTATCATTATTAATATTATTACTATAATTGTTTTTATTATTGATATTTTTAATATTATTTTATGAGTTATTGTTATTATTATCATCACAACTACAATTACTAATATCATAAGCACTATAACTATTGTAATAAATTATTATTGTTGATATCATTAGTAACTTCACTATTATTATCATAATTATATAAGCTAAAGTTATTATTATTATTACAATTGCTTAAATAGTAAAAAAATATTAAATTATCCTGAAGAATAAAATCAAAAAATGTTAACAAAAAAGCAAGAAAGAAAACAGATTAAAAAAATACAATGAAATTATTACTATTATTATTGCCTAAACAATGAAAATTATAAAATTATTTCGAACAATAAAATAAAAACCCCAAAATCTTTAACAAAAGAGTAAACAAAAAAATAACAAAACCAAAATAAATATTGTCAACACACAAAATATCATTTGAGTTGAAGAACAAAAGAAAACAAAGAACAATGCGGAAAAGAAGAAATATCAATTTCAAAATTACCATCAATATATATATATATATATATAGATAGATAGATATTAAAATAAAACCTAAAAAAAAATAAAAATCAAAACTAAGAGTATAGAGACATAAATATAAACAAAAAAAATAGGGATTGCTTCAGAAGGATTAAAAGAATTAAAAGCAAAAGCAAAAATTAAAAGAATAAAGGCTGAAATGAAATATATATATATATGATCATTTTCAATTACATGACAAAATTGAAACAAACCAAAATTTTTATAGAGAAAATCTAACAAAAAAAAATCAGAAGATCAAGGACTAAAATGCATAAATCATAAACAAAGAGAACATGTATGCATTTTTGGTTTTAGGATAGAGAAAAGGAAAAAAAAAAACTCAATTGACCACCATGAGCCCACACATGCTCCACAATGGTGAAAAGGCCATGATGGTGCTCCCGGTGAGATGATGGTTAAATATTTTTAGTTATCACATGATGTTTCATGAGCCACCTGTATAACATGAACAGAAAAAACTATCGGAACGTTAGGCAAACACACTAGCAAAATTCTCAAAAAAAAAAAAAAATTATGAAATGACCAAAACATCCCTAGACTCGTCCTAATAACAAAAAAATGCATATGCAAATACCAAAATACCTCGAGGTCTACTCTTTACATTTGTCTTTTGCTAGGGCAAATTAGTGATTTCACCATTCATAAAAAAATGAAAAACCCAACAATATTCTTGCCAACAACTCTTATTTTCTGCCTCATTCAAGGATAAAAGAGTTATTTAATTATTCATTAAAAAACTAAAAATATCGAAAATGCCCTTGACCAGTAACGGTTTTTTGTTTGAACTTAGGGGAAAAACGTAGTTTTAGTGCTCAAAATATAATAAAAAAGACGTAAACACCTCCCAACCAAAGAATTAATATTTATGGAATGAAGGACATAACAGTAATTATACTGTTACAATCCACAATGAACTGTGATTAGAACTAACATGAATAATCAACACGATTTAGATTTTCTGTTAATAGTCACTTGACAATTATGTCATTTAAACCCATGAAAAGATTAGAATGAGAATACAATAAAAGAAAAATAGACTAATGACCTAATTGTGATATTCCTGTGAAAATCTAATAAACTACAAAATTAATCAAAATTTAAAAAAAAAATAGATAAAACACCGAATTGTGATTTCCTTGTAAGTCCCAGCCTTCTTCAAAATCTTTTCTCCCTTTCAAAGACATTCTTTTAGGCCGTATTTGTTTCCCGGAATTCACTTTCTGGAAAACTACTTTCCAAACTTTCCTGTGTTTGTTTGCCTTCCGGAAAGTTGGTCAACGGAAAACACTTTCCAGTCAAAGAAAAATTTTGCTTGGTTTTCAGGAAAGTGTTTTCCGGAAAATTTGGGCGGAAAACACTTTCCGGAAGTTGTGAAAAATTTAGAAATGTCATTATTTGTTGATTATATCAAATTTGATCCTCAAACTTTTGATTGCTATATATAATTTGTTTTGAATATTTATTTTTCAATTCCATCTCTTAAAATTTAATTTTTATATTAATTTTGGTCCTTATTTTTATAATTGCTATTTGCTTTTTTCTTATCATTTTTTTTATTGAAAACTTTTATCTATCAAATTTGGTCCTCATTTTTTTTATTGTTACTTATTTTATTTGAAATAATTTATGAAATGTTAATTATTATTATTTTAATTTATTCACCTTTTATTTTTTAAAAAAAATTTAGATTTGATCTCTATTATTTTGATTATTATTTATTTTATTTGAGATAATTTATGAAATTATATATTTTTTTCAATTTCATTCTCATTCAACTTTTTAATTTGTAAGATTTGTTCCTCATTATTTTAATAAATTTGAAAAAAAAATTAATTTATTAATAAATTATTTTCCAGTTCATTTTCCATAACACAAACAAACATCGGAATTCACTTTCCAGGAATTCACTTTCCCCAGAATTCACTTTCCAAAAGGAAACCACTTTCCAGCAAACAAACAGGGCCTTAGTATGTATAATTTATTTTCTTAAATACTTATTCTTCGCAATTCCAAACAATCTCAATGTTTATCCATAAAATTATGTCTTTTAAAATATTTTACGAAGTTGTTTTTAGATGTTATAACATATGTGAGGATTAGAAGAAGAAAAATATTTCAATATATAACCAAATAAATAATATTTTAAAAAATAATCATTATCACAATATCAAACAGATTTAAAGTGACATGACACTCATGTTTGCAAATTGTAATTGAAATATAGATGCTACTTAAAATAATTAGGCTGATTTGTTGACCATTTTCTTGACAACAAATCAAAATAATATTATTTTAATTTTCAAAATAAAAATAACCCTTTTCAATTACACCGGATTAAATTTAACAATTAAGATTAAAAATTATATATATATATATATATATATATATATATATATATATATATATGTCATGCCTTCATTTGTTTCTTTTATAAATTAGAGTAACTTACTTTATGAACTCAGCTTGACAATTATTTTATGTTTTTGTTTATCATTTAGCCATCATAATAACTCTTGGCAATTATTTTATTTTCATGAAAACGACAACAAATATGTGACAAATTTAATAAAAAAAACTTAAAATTGTCGGTGGAGTAAATGGATGGATGCTAACGCTTAGTAGTAATAATTTACTTATTATTTCAAAGTTAAGGACATGAGGTCATGGATTCAATCTATTTTAAAAAAAAATAGTATATCAGCTTTATCAACCACAGGGTTACTTCATCATTACTCATAGTAATATATTTTATAGTTATAACATTGAGGACCAAAATTGACATGAATAAAATACGAAGAATGAATAATTCAAGTAAATATATAAATAAAATTGTTAAAATATGACCGTTAATTTATGGTTGTTACCGTTATAATATAGCTGTTAATTTTCAGATATGAAAATTGTGTAAAGTAGAAATAAAATAACTTCTATTTTTAGCTAAATTAGTCTTATAATTATTCTATAAATTCATTCTTAATTATAATGGAAAAACAAACGGGCATAAATGCAAGAGTCCAATAAATTAATACACACACATATATCCAAATGTCTTGGGTCCAAAAACATAAAGA
This sequence comes from Salix koriyanagi, assembly GCA_029228605.1. Lineage (NCBI taxonomy): Eukaryota > Viridiplantae > Streptophyta > Magnoliopsida > Malpighiales > Salicaceae > Salix > Salix koriyanagi. The sequence goes on from CM055339.1 coordinate 11,726,415, forward strand.
CGGCTTTGTCGTTTATAACATGGACATAAATTAGAAGCATTTTAAGAGTTTTTTATTACCAACATTTAAAAAAAAAAAAACAATTAAAAAATTCCTTTGACTCCTTTCCTTTCCATGAATTTAACATAAAAAAATATTGGTCAACGAAGTCAATAAATATATGTTTTTTATATTTCACTTTAAATTTATTTTTAGATACAGATTTATTTTATATTTGTATTTGTAAACACAGATTTATTTTATTATTTTTGTTGTCATTGTAGAAAACCACTAGCATTATGACACGTACGAGATCTTTTCTCGGAAATTTCTAATGCCACATGTAAGTATCTTGGGTCATAACGTGGACACAACCTATAGGGTCAGCAATTTGGCTCGGACTCCAATGATTAAAGTTGTTGCTCTGCGTGGTCGCCGCGTGGCAGAATGAGGGCATAAGAGTAATTGGAGATGTCAGCCAATCACTAAACTACTCCTTATTCCGTGGAGTGTTGGGAACCTTCTGCGAGGGATGATTTGGCATGCTGTGATTGGAGGAGAGAGTACACCATTGAGGGCGGGTCCGTGTAATAAACGTACAGCAATAATTTTACCTCACCAATCAATTTTTTTTTTTTTATATATATTTTTTATTAGATAACCTATCACACATAAAATAATTATAAAATATAAAAAAATAAGGATGAGTTATTTGTTGCCCGTCGAATGGGACTCAAATTCAACTATTTAATTGAATAATTTTATATTGAATTAACTATATAGTCTAATTCATAAATACTTGATTATTGGTAAAACAGGTTTGAACTTGGCACCCAAGTATCAAAATTGGCTCCTCTCAATGAAAGATGGTCCAAGTGATGATGTTCAAATTGGCAATGTATATTTTTAAATTAATCAATTTTAAAAAATAAAAATATATTAGTTAAATATATTTTTAAATAAGAAATATCTATTAAATTGTAATTCAAAATTTTGGATTTCTAGCCTTACATAACATTGTACGATGAAGACAAGAACGATGTCGAGAAATAGTAATACTTAACCTCATGAAGAGAAATAGAAGGCAAAGATCTCTATAAGATATAATATATTTATGCATCAATGCATGTCGTTTTCTAGCTATATGATCTGTCGTTTCTTTTTTGTGATTTGGAAATCTTTTTATATGTGATGCACAACTAGATAATAATTTGATTGCCGACTTGGAAATTCGTCCTCAATAATTGAATTTTGGATATCAAATTGTTAGTTTCCAAATGTCGATAAGGATAAGCTCATTTTCTTTGCAATCCCTCACTAATTGCTAGTCTTTAATATCAACTTGAGAATCAATTATTTAATTGACAACTTGGGAATTTGTCCTCAATCAAAGTTTTTTCGATCAAAATGCAAAACAATAAATTATATAAATTGAAACAAGATAAATTTTTTTTATTATGATAGAGCGCAGGCAAATGACTAGTGACTCAATGAGAAAAAAAATCATCAATTAGCAATAATTATAAGATTATTGATAATGTTTTTTTTCAATCTTAGAGCATGTTTGGGAGAGCGGTTACGGTTGATTTTGAAAGTATTTTTCATTTAGAAATACATCAAAATAATTTTAAAAAAACCAAAAAAAATTCATTTAAAAAAAAAAAAAGAATTTGAGCAAACAGCGGTTGTACCGCAGAAACAAACAGGCCTTTAATTAAAAATAGACGTTCATGCAACAATCAATGTTGAACATATTGCAATTTTTGTAATTATAATTTAAGATAAATGGTTTACTTTTTATTTTTTTATTTTTTGTCATATAGCAAAGGGCTAATTAAGATATGGGCCAGGCATTGCTCAGGAGAGTTCTCTCGAACAAAAACTTGTCATAAATCTATTTCTTGGTTGATGGGAGGCGCTACTCTAAGGTTGTGGGTGCTAGTATGCACTAACCAATTTATTTATTTATAGAAATATTTTGTATTTAATAAAAAATTTAATTTTCTACTATTTATTATAAATAATAAAATAGAAAAAAAATACAAAACGAAAAATGTGCAAAATTACACAATTAATTTTGTTAATTAATAATAGGCATGGTTTGCTGTCGGGGAATTACACAAGGCATGACGTTTCAACCAAGACCCGCGAATTTATCGCACTTGTCACGTTCACATCATTATAATTTATGGTGTTTTTTAATTTTATTTAAAAATATATTAAAATATTCTATATTTAATATCAACACATTAAATGATAAAAATATAGGCCTTCCTGTCCAAGTGGCTGGCCCAGTATAGGCCTTCCTTTCTTTTTGTTTATCTATGGAATCGATTCTTCATTTTTCCTCTTTTATGTTCAACAATCTCTCTCACACACACATACGAATCTAGATGAAACTAACTATATGATATAATTCATTGTTTAATTTAGAACTTGATCCGATATAATTTAGTCAATTTGGTTTATCTAAAAATAATTTGACTAATAAAAAAATTATAAGGATGAAATTAAAAAAAAAAGAAGATAAATTTAACAGGAAAAACATCTCAATCCAATTTCATGTCTAATCTAGATTTAAATTAAACTATTTGAAAATTATTCAATCAGAACCATTTAACTTGTTTAGTTAAAAAAAAATCTAATTGATCAGTAAATAAAACTTGATGATAAAAGTAATTGACAATAAACTCTTAACTTAATTCTTTGTCTAATTCGAATTTAAAATATAGTGCTTCAAAGATAACCCAATCAATTGCTTAAAAAAATGAAGGATGAAATTGAATTAATAGAAGTATGAAATAGAAAAAAAGGGAGAAAAATTGAAAAACAAATGCTTCATTAACTTTGCCAGTAGGGTAATATAACTCTAATTATCAACCCTCTCTCTCTCTCTCTCTCCCCCTCCCCCTCCTAGAAGCATGTGCTTGTAAATATTAAGAGATTTATTTATATTTGTCAATATATGAGCTGAAAATAAATGCTAGAGATTTATTATTAAGAGGTGTTTGACACTGTATTTCAAAAGTATTTTTTAGATTTTTTTTAAATATTTTTATTTTTTTACTTTAAATTAAAAAAATTGGTGTTTTTGGATCATTTTGATGTGCTGATATAAAAAATAATTTTTAAAAAATAAAATAAAAATATAATTTTGATGTATTTCTTAACAAAAAAATATTGTAAAAAACAACTTCAATCACACTGTCAAATATACATTAAACTGTGATATAAAAGAAGAAATTTTATTGATAGAGTATATGATTATAATTAACCCATTAAAAAATAGGAATACAATAAAATAATTATAATTTTTAATTATTCAAAATTCTTAATTTCATATGTTTGATGTGATGTAATACTTCATTTTCTCTTCGATTAGATTAAATTTAAAATATAGCTTGATTTGTTTTCTGACCATATACTTATAAAATTATATAAAATAAATAAAAATAAGTTTTTTTTTCATAACCAAGAACATCATCCAACAATATCACAAATACCATATCAGACTATAGACGCTCTACTCTCTTCATCATGGCCTCTGCTTCTTCCACCTTCATCCTTTTCTCATTGCTAGTAATCTCATTTTCTATTGTTTCAGACATTGTCATGAGAGTATTCCAGAATAATATAAATCGTATTTTAAGATTTTATTTGAAAATATAAGCTCTTAGATGAGATGACTCGATGATATAGTATTAGAGCCTTATTGATCCAGGGGTCACGAGTTGAATCTTACCACCTCTATTCTATTTGATAAAAATCAAATACAATGTAATATAAATTTGTGCAAATTTCAAACTAAAAGAGTTTTCATCCGAGAGGGTGTGCTAAAAAATAATATAAATCATATTTTGGTTCTCACGTAAAAGCTCTCAGCTTAAATTTTTAGTTGAGATAGTTTCTTGACAGGAGACACTCGACATTGTTTCAGACTTCTTAGTCCCACCAAATGCAACCACATTTGATGGATCATGTTGTTCCTTTGCTCTTTGCCTAATCATATTGCTCGTCTCAATTTCTTGTTTCATAGTAACAGTTATTCTCCGTAATCCATTTTTTGAATCTTCACTGAAAACGCTAAGTCCGTATCTTATTAGAGGATCCATGCTCTGTGAAGTTCCTCCTTCTAAATTAAGAAAAGCAAGATTCATTACATTTCTATCTCATTAGATTGCACGAGAGCAGTTTGTTGAACTATCAGTGAATCAAGAGGGTTGGAAGCTTATGCCTTTATGTGAGAGAAGTACTTGTAAAATGTTAGAACCAGATCAAACCAAAATTATCTGGCCAGGACTGAACTGTTCTTAACAAGTAAAAAAGTGTAGAAATGAAGGTTGTTCTGTTAGAATTAATGAATAATTATTGTCTGATGAACATAATTTTTCAGAGCAGGGTGTTGCCTTCAATGCCATTCTGGAGTGCCTCAAATGGAAGAGGCTGAAAACCCATAAAAATATAAATGTAGATGATGCTCGACGCGGTTTTATATTCTTGTTTATTCAAACTCCTCATAATCATACGGATCAATTGTCTAATTTTATCCTCCTATTAAGGATCTCTAATCTAATTATAAATAATAGTATGTGTACTTTATTTACGACTATTGGTAGTCATAAATCAAAAAGTATGTTGAAGTTATTTTGAAGGTATGTTGTTGCCGCATTGGAAATTTTTCGGCTGTAATGATAACAATTATAAATTCAAGTTGCATAATATACATACACAGGAAAACATAATATAGGTAGAGAGGAGTAGCCAAAAACACAAATTCCAGTCTATTGTTGAGGAGAAAACACGTAAAAAAATCAAATCTGAAACATTCTACCATTCAAGCTAGCAAAAGCTCACGATTCCACTATTTACACATCTTTCTCCTCCTAGTTTTTTTCCAACTCCCTTTTGAAATGCTCATAAATAGCTTCATGGCATGATCAATCAGGGCCAATACTACTTAATTTACGCCGAAACATATTAAAAAACAACATCCAAGCTGATCATAAACCAGACCTACGTCCTAGAGATGACTACTGCAGCAGCAATGTCCTTCATCAGGCCGAGGGAACATGGTAGTATTTCCCATTACACATGCACCTGTAAACGATAGGACAGGATTCTGCAACGGAGCACTTGAAGCTCACCATCACCCTCTTGCATGGAGTGCAGGGTCCGCAGGCATGGGAGCAGTCTGGCAAGCTCGATCCTGTCGGATATACCTCCATTCCTGGCTCTTCTCTCGCAGCTTCCTGCAAATTAATACAAGTTAATGCCCTTGTTGACGAGTTAACCCTAAAAATATCTAGAAACCGAACCTTGGGGAAGTCATGAGCTTCATCGCCATTTGAAGCACCTTCTTTGCTGTAGCTGGACGTGGTATCTGCCAAAATAGTTGAGAATAAATATCAACTTCGTGGTTTTTTTGAGAAGATGTTCCTATATATCCTATGATGATAACATTTTGGAAGAGAAAATAAGATCTTGCTTGCTCTGAAACCAATATTTGAAGATCGAGAAACAAATGGTTGAGTATTAATTAAGGTGCAACTTACAATGATGAGGCCTGAGGCTTTTGCCAACCATGAAAACCATAAAAATAAGCATGAGAAGCAAAGATTTGTGGGCTCCAACTAAGAACTTCATTGCTTCCTTTCGAGAAACTAGCTAGCTTGATCAAGGAATACTCAAACCCTAAAAAAGGAAAAGAAATCTTGCAAGAAAGAAGTTGCTGAGTGGATATTTGACAAGCTAGGAGGCATATATATATATATATAAAAAAAAAATTATTTGGAGGGAAAGGGGGTGTGGTTATATTTAAATGTAAATGGAAGTACACCTGATGCACTTCACATGATCCACGGCTACCTTAATGAAGTTTTCACATGTTTTGGTGAGTCCATGAAAATAAATCAAAAAACAGACAGATAGACATATGATCGAAGCTTTAATCGAACATTCAACAGAAGATATTTAAAATTACAAGTACAGATTTGAATCCTGCATTCAATTCTCAACACATGATCAAACAGCTGCTCATCTGGATGGTCAACTGATATTACTGTCCAGTGTCTGCTCAGTCAACTAATTAAAATCACCGCCCATTTCTTCTTGTATTATGCAAAATGTTCTACAGTTGCTTTGGTGCTTGCCTGAACACCCACAAACAAATTCCAAAGAAGAAAATTCAGCAAAATAGTTGCCATGAATTAGGGCAACAGATCATTAATATGACGAAACCTCTCTACAAATCAAGCCAAGCAAGTGACTTATCAAATGAAATAAAAACCAATCCTCGTCCAGCTAGGGTTCAAAAACTACATATCTAGAAGACCAACACTCATTCATTTCATTTATGTTAAAGAATAATATAAAAATCATGTTCCGGGATCTCATCTAATAGCTTAATCTTTTAGGTGAGAAGTTTCCTTAACATGGTATCAGAGCTTTGTTAACCCAACGATCATGAGTTCGAATCTCACTATCCTCATTCTATTTGATAAAAATTAAGCTCAAAGTAATTTGCGTTTGTGCAAGTTTCAAGTCCAAAGAGCTTTCATTTAAGTGTATGTATTAGAGAATAATATAAATTATATTCTGAAGTCTCAACCAACAATTTAAACTTTTAAATAAGATAATTCCTTGACAATTTACGTTTTGCGAGGTCGATAGTAACAAAACATTGACCAAAAAGAGAAGAATCACGGATCTTGGTGGACAAATTACGACACAGAATTGCTGTGAAAATGTGTTGTGAACAGTAAAATATAGTATTCTAGCATTTAAAAAGATCGAGCATTGAATTGGCTGGTTCACGAGAAACAGTAAAATATATATATAGAAGAGAAGTTCGTGTTCGTCTTCCTATTCACAGATGTGATCTCTCGAGGGGTCCTCTTGAAGAATGCCTGCCATAAGCGTGAAGGTGAGCCCTGGGGCTTAAATGAACTTCTTTTTAATTATGTCTTCATGGATAATTGTTGTCTCCCTCTTTATTGCGTCCAGCCACACAAGTACTGTGCATGAGGAAAATGACTGGTTGCTGCTGCTGCTGCTGATATCAAAGTTATTGATCCCGTCCCGTTCCGGCCGGAACGGCTGGAATGGCCCGTCCCGTTGTAAAATCTGGGACAAAACGGTGACGTTTTTGTCCTGGTAAAAATCCCGGCCAGTTCTGGAAAATCCGGCCAAATTCCGGCCGGAACGCCCCGGTTCCGTACCGGGCGTTCCATTCCGGGTTAAAAAAATTCCAAATAAAACTCTAAATTAAAATAAATACATTCTGCCGCCGGTTCAAACTTCAAAACGGAGCCAAGAAAAAACAATGGAGAAGAGGATGAGGAGATGAGGAAGAGAGTAAAGGAGATGAGGAGGAAGAGAGTAAAGGAGATGAGGATGAGGAGGAAAAAAAATAAATGGAGAAAAGGAGATGACTGATGAGGAAGAAAAATAAATGGAGAAGAAGAGATGATGAAATGAGGGTGGGCGGCGGCTGGGAGAAGGAGATTGGAGCTTTAGGGTTATGTTGGGTTTGCCTTTTATACTTAGTTATTATAATAATAATAATAAAAAAAAAAAAAAAGAAGAAGGAGGTAGTTACGGGGGGGGGTTAGGTTATATAAATTAATACTAATAATAATACTTTCTAGGGGGGGTTATATAAATTAATAATAATAATAATAATAATAATAATAAAGTAGGTTTATACGGGGGAGGGGTAATAATAAATTAATAATAATAATAATAATAATAATAATAATAAATAACTAAATAAAAATATGTTTCTAACTTTTTAGGGGGGGTTATAAATTAATAATAATAATAATAATAATAATAATAATATTTTTTTTGGAGGGTTAATTTTTTTGTGGGTCTTTTAATTATATTTAAATTTATTTTTTTAATTTAAATATAATTAAAAATAATAATTTTATTGTTGGAGGATTTTTCAAAAGCAATTATTTAATTATATAACTTACTCCTATTTATTATATAATTAATTGTATCATTAAACTATATATAAAATACTTGAACTTTATTTAAAATAAGATAAAAAAATGGTTCTTTTATTAATGATGTAGAAGATGTTTGATGTATTTTTCTTTTATTTTTAGAACATTTTACTTTCATAATATTTTGAAATTTCAAAGATGTTTCTAATTTTGAGATTATGTTTGTATTGTATAATTTAAATTTCATTTATCTTGAATTTAAATTATACTTGTTAAATTAATATTTTATTTTTTTTCATATATATAATTAAATAAAAATGAACGATTACAAAA
>CM055339.1:11735175-12010175 GCA_029228605.1 Salix koriyanagi
GATATACATGGTTTGTTTTAAAAAAATATATGTTATTAGATTATTTTCATATGCTAAAATCAGAAAATAATTTTTAAAATATATATAAAAAATATTATTTTCAATATATTTTCAAATAAAATACACTATAAAAAATCAACAACAATTACATTCATAAACCGACACTTAATGATCCCGTGTAATGAAGCTTAGGAGGCTAGAAAAGACACGATTTTGTAGAAAGCAACAAGAAGCTTTGGAGGCTTGTAAAACTTACAAAAAAATTAAAAAAAAAAGTTCCAAACAATTTGAGAACAAATTATAGAGTAATTAAAGAAAGCAAATGCACTCTCAACGATCATGCTATTTTAATTTAAAATGTTTTTGTTAGATCAACCTCTCGGTTGATCAAGTTAGTGGATTAATATGGATTTTTAACCGAATTAATTAATTATTATTTTTAATTTGGACTAGTTTAAATTTAAAATAGATAGATATTGATTCTACCCACAAGACCAATCTAGGTTATTAAGCAATGATACTGGGAAGGAAAAAAGCTTAATTATTATGAAAAAGTTAAAAATTAAAGGTAAGATTGAAAATTCCCAAGATTTTTGGAGATGCAAAGTCTTCCCACAACAAAGGGATATGTCTACTTTTTTTATTATTAATTTGGATGTTCGACTCACCTTATGCGCATCTCGACTAATTCTATGTATCCTGAAGTTAACGACCATGTAAGCTTCAAGTGACTATCATATTAGCAATCACAGGATTTACATCTGACATTACCGGAAAAGCAAACCCTCTTAGTCCTAAATTTTTACCACTTGACCACCTACTAGATGGTTGGGACAAGTCTGCTCTTGCTTAGAGGACAAGAGGTTAGCATAGCATAACATACCTAATGAATGGACAAAATAACAAACATTTTAATTATTCTTTAAATTTATTCTGCCTATATTATCAACATTTATTGACTTTCATCCATCTTGTTAAGAAATTGGGTTAATTTCCAATTTATGGCATCTAATTTTGATCAATTTTCACTATATTAAGTAATTTTCCAATGTTCCCTAATTTATAGAAGAAAAAACCTATCAGTGTATTTTCATATGTTTTCTTGACTTTTAGTTTATTATTATTAATTAGTTTATTGAAACCTGTCATAACTTTTAGTTTATTTGTGTTTTTCATATCATTTTTAAAATAAAATTATCGACTAAAAGCATTGCAAATCATAATTCAATTATAAATTAACTTAAAAGCCCTCATTCAAGTGTATGAAATGACCAAACTTTAATGTTGTTGTTTTGTGATGAACTTGGTTTTGGGAGTTTGCTGTATTCCCAAACTTGAATCCTAAAAATAATATTTTTTTTTTTTGTTTTTTAAGTGATTTATTTTATAATCTTAACGAGGCATTTTAAATTATTTTGTATTTATCAACTGCAGCAAATATAATTTATGATATGACAGAAAAATTGAAAATAGATATATTAAAAAATATATATAAATAAACTAAAGATTATAAAAAATGTATTGATAGGTTTCAATCAAGTCTCAATGAATAACCTGTTTTCATTATAAATTACAAGCATTAAATCTAATGCTTGGTGTGCCTACTTTAACAGGCTATTTGATTTTTTTTAATTGAATTTAATTCGAAAAAATTAATGACTTTTTATTTTTGAAATCATTTCGAGTGTCAAGAATTTAATTTTAAATATAATTTAATCTCTAAAAATTATATAAAAATAAATCAGAAATCAATCTATTTTTTATCATAGATAGAAAAAAAATGTTAAAATTGGTTTCCTTTAAAATAATCATTTATCAATTGTTTTAGATACATTTTAATAAATAAGATGAAGAGTGTAATAAGATGGCATTGATAATAAAATATGTTGTAAGCTCTTTATTTTTATAATTCTCAAAATTATAATTTAAATTTCATTTTTTTTATTTAATCACATAATTAATTTTTTGTGCTGTGTGAGCTCGTTATTGATCTCAAAGTTGTTTTTCTGCTTTAACGACATAAAGCAATTATTAAAATTCAAATTATTTCATGCCATCTCAAAACTCTCACAAGACAGCAAGCTCAAACGAAAGGTCGTTTACTTTCCCCAAAAGCCCATCAAACCTAAAATCCAAATCTTAGCCCAGAATACACTGGCAGACTGGCTTCCCTCTCCTCCTCCTCCCTTCACAACTCCTCATTTCTCAGTGCACAAGCAGCAGCAGCAGCAGCAGCAGCAACAACAATCAAGTTTAAAGCTTATAACTTCTCTTTAGTAAGGTAATCTTCCCGCTCATCGCATTTCAATACAAAAATCGTCAGAAGAAGCAATTCAAGGACAACCCTGTTCCATTTTATTAATAACTATGAGCTTTTCATTGCTTAGAAGAAGAAAGTTTCTAGCTTTATGCACTAACCCTATTTCCCCACAAAAGTTTTACACTAATCCCGTTTCGATATCCAAAACCCAACAAAACCCATGTCCCCAAAACCCTCTAGGGGTTTTACAATTTTATACCCTATTTTCAACACAAGCTTCTAAATTCCATGAATATGAGATGCCTTCAGTTACTTGGGGTGTGGTTCAAGGTAAAAAAGAGAAGCTTGTTAATCGTGTTATAATTTGTGATTATCTCAAGGGTTTAGGTATAATTCCTGATGAATTGGAAAGTGTAGAACTTCCATCAACTGTTGAGGTTATGAAGGAGCGTATTGAGTTCTTGCAGAGAATGGGATTGGCTATTGATGATATTAATGAGTACCCTTTAATGTTAGGTTGTAGTGTGAGGAAAAACATTATACCAGTGCTGGGTTATTTGGAAAAGATTGGTATTAGTAGGTCTAAACTTGGGGAGTTTGTTAAGAGTTATCCACAGGTGTTGCATGCGAGTGTAGTTGTTGAGTTGCATCCAGTTATTAAGTTTCTTCGGGGGTTGGATGTTGAGAAGCAGGATATTGGATTTGTTTTGCAGAAGTATCCGGAGCTTCTTGGGTTTAAGCTTGAAGGGACAATGAGTACTTCCGTGGCGTATTTAGTTAGTATCGGTGTTTGTCCTAGAGATATTGGACCAATGGTAACACAATATCCATACCTTTTGGGGATGAGAGTGGGGACTATGATTAAGCCGTTGGTTGATTATTTGGTTTCTTTAGGTCTGCCAAAGAAGATAGTGGCTCGGATGTTGGAGAAAAGGCCATATGTACTTGGATATGATCTTCAAGAGACTGTTAAGCCAAATGTGGATTGTTTGATTAGTTTTGGGATTAGGAGGGAAGCACTTCGCATCCATTGTAGCACAGTATCCACAAATTCTGGGTTTGCCTTTGAAAGCTAAGCTCTCTTCTCAGCAGTATTTCTTTAACTTGAAACTGAAGATTGATCCTGAAAGGTTTGCCAGAGTGATAGAGAAAATGCCACAAATTGTTAGCCTTAAACAAAATGTGATTATGAAACCTGTTCAGTTCCTTTTGGAGCGGGCAATTCCATCTGAGGATGCCGCAATGATGGTTGTAAAATGCCCACAGTTACTTGCATTGAGAGCCCCACTCATGAAAAACAGCTATTACTTTTTCAAGAGTGAAATGGGAAGGCCATTGAAGGAGCTTGTGGAATTCCCGGAATATTTTACTTATAGCTTGGAATCTAGAATAAAGCCCAGGTACGCGATGCTTAAAAGCAAGGGAATCAGGTCTTCACTGAATTGGTTCCTCAATTGTAGTGATAAAAGATTTGAGGAGAGGTTAGAAGGTGATTATATTGAATCAGAGAGTCTTGGTCCATCATTTTGTATGGGTGGGAAGTTAGACCTACCAGGGTGTGAGATTCTGTCGGATGAGGAAGACAAGAGCGATGATGAAGATGAAGTACTTTTCAGGCGCACCGTTTCTCTTTAGTTTTTTTATAGTCATGTCAGTGAATCATATTCAAATCAAATCATTGACATGGGTATCAAGTGATGCTAGTGTTTTCCCCCGTTATCATTATTTCTGCAGTGTTTCAAGTTCAAATTTCCAACGGGTCAATTTTCTTTTTGCACTGTAATTAGGCTTACAGGAATACCTATGAAATCCCCAGGTTTGCTCATATTGTGGCACTCAAACCATGCATCAAACATATTTCTATGCTTCATGGCTCAATGACTAAAAAGTTTGAATTCTGATTACTGAGTAGGTGCACAGAGTTGGCTGTTGCTGTCATGTTTCACTCTAGCTGCTTTAATTTTGCCAACATATTCCTGTATAATATAGCTAATGGTCTTTGGTGATACTACTATGACTATACATTACAATCTTCATGTACACGTTTATTTGAATCCAAATTGCCCAGTGGTGACAGGAAGCTGTACATAAAGCTGCCATGCAATTTGAAGCTTGTGCTTGAATCGGTCATCATGGCACTTTATATTCTGAAATTGAATCTGTTTACTTGTGGATGTGATTCGCGTTTGGAGATTAGATTTTAGTGGAAATGCACTTTTCCTTGGGGAAATTTGGACCACTCTGTAATTCAAGGCAAACATGAAAAGTTCATATGATATTTGATTTTGTTGGTTCATCTTCTGCCTTCCTTGTTACTTCTAGTTTGTTATGTTTGTGTGCTAATATCTGCCCCATAAGACACTTATTTTGCTATATAAGACCATAAACCACAAACTGGTGTTCGAATTCCTATAACACAAATCCCATTATTATTATTATTATTATTATTATTTTGTTTAATTATTTATGTTGTAATTTTTAAGATTTTCTTAAGGTGGAGGTGGTTTTTAAAATTAGGAAAGTATCTTACTGGTATTTCTAAGATTTTATTTTATTTAGGTTGAGTTTGGTAAAACCAGGTCTTATAGTTTTTATTTAAGAAAAGGTTATGATAGATTTTTCACAGGCAATTGAAAATAATAAAAACTTAGAAATATTTCTTGATATTTTTTGAGAATTAATAAACTTTGTTATCTGCTATCCACTGTTTCCCGATGACATGGCTAGAGTTCTTAAAAATATCCAATCAATTAGAAGTTGCCTGTGAAATAAATCCCTCTCGAGACTTTTTTTACTTTCTTTTCTTTACTGCTGCCGTCGGCTTTGCAATGTATCTGCTAAATCATTCTTTCCTATGGGCGTCAAAATTCCCCCTTGTTCAATGGATTACTGTTTGAAAGTGTAGTTCAAAAGAGTTGTTTTAGATTTATTTTAAAATATATTAAAATATTTATTATTATTTTAAATTTTTTGTTTTTAGTATCAGTACATTCAAAGAATATTTTTTTTCAATAGCATAACCAAACCCAAAAGGGTAGATTGCTGTCTAAATCTCTTCAGAGATGTTTGGCAATTTCAAAAATTCTTTTGAAAAATTAAAAAATATATATTTTCTACTTTATATTAAAAAAATATATATTTTTTAGATTATTTTCATTTGATGATATTGAAAATAATTTTTAAAAAAATAAAAAATACATCATTTTTAATATCATTCTAAACAAAAATAATCTCAATCACTCCAAAACAAGTGCAGACACATAATTTTGATTCATTTTTACATATAAAATGGATATCAATATGCTCTACGACCATGAGTATAAATCAATCATTTTATATGAGATCATTAAGAAAATATAGAGCAGATAGCAAATGAACGTGTACAAACAGGAATTCATGTCTCCACTTGCTTTGAAGCCATCACATATTTGATCATTTCAATCAAGATTATGAACCCTAACTAGCGTTCCCCAAATAGCTCTTTGCATGGCACATTGCACCTCTCAATTTGAACATTTTGGTGCAAATATTGCAATACTTTCTATCAGAATTACCTCTCAATTTGAAAAATTTTGGTGCAAATGGAAACCACATTTTACTTTACAAACCAACTATTCACACATGACAATTGCATCATTTCGTAATATTAGTATATGGCTTTTATTGCACAAACCATTCACTAGAAGAAAAAAAACTCCATGATAAAGTTTAAACAACGACAAACAGACTACTCATATTGAACATTATATATTTGGTCCCAAGTCAGAGTGAAAAAAAAGCGAGATAACAAACTCTTGAAAAAAGTCAAAAACATTATTTGTTCCTGGCAACATGGTACAACTTCTTCAGTCAAAGCCTCCAAGGAGCAAACCACCGATGGTTCATGAGGCCCATCACACCAAAATTGCATTCCATAATATTTCAGATCAAAAGTTTCTCAATGGCATCCTGAGTTTTAAAAGAGAGAGAAAAGAATTATATGATGAATTCAACAAAGTTAACGCTGCATGAATTCCAGTTACATACAGAAAGCAAAATACCTTGAGCTGTTGAATTTGGGTTTTCAATTGACTCCCCTCATTTGTTGTCACAGAACAAGAGATAACAGGCCTTGTGACACCACATGCTCGGCCAAGTGCTTGCTTTGAAGGTACAAATACATAGGGCACATTCTGTCGATTTAAATTAAAAAAAAAAGTTAGTTTTCTCTGTACCTCCACAAAGTCATTTACAAAATGAAAAGAAAAGGAGCACAAGCCCAGAAGAGCATTAATTTCTGAAACTAAATCCCCATAAAACATTTCTCCGTAGTTAATTTTGGCTGCTCTAGGATCCAATCTCATGTCTTTGAAATAACAAGTATTTGAGGATAATTCCCAAGAATCATTTCATAGTTGAAAAAGAAAAGAGTTGAAATCCAATATATCCTATCACAAGTTAATGAACCTAGCTTTGTGAAGTCAACTTCTACTTTAATCATGTGACAACGAACCAAGTCCTGTAGATACTTCTTTCAAGGCAAAATTGTGGGGTATTTATGAAGGATTGCACATAGCTAGGAACTTGGGTTAAAGACAGGTTATGCTCGAAGTGGATTCTGTCATGGTGTTACAAGTGATTTTGGGCAGGGATGATGCTATTACAAACAGCTATTCTTTCTTATGCTGTATAAGACTCCTAGCAAGGGCTTGGGCTGTCAAACAAATTCTGCACATTTATTGTGAAGCTAATTCAATAGCGGACCAGCAAACAAATTATGTGTATCACTTGCACTTAGACATTGCAATTCTAAAACTCCTCATGGTTGTCCTAGCTAGTTCTTTGCTTTATCTATCCTTTGTGACCAGAAAAAACAAAGTTGTGTGAAATTGTACAAATAAGCATGGCCAAAACTTGGCAATCATCCTACAATGATTCAGCAATGGAACGGGAGCTTCAAGACTGCATAAAAAATTCAAAAGCAGAATAGCTTGGTCTAAGAAAATTAGAAAACCATAATCGAATCCATTGAAATCCATTCATCCTTAATCAAATTATTCAGATTACTGAATTGATGTTGGTATGATTGAAGACCAGTATATATCTGAACTTGTTCTACATTCTCTGAAAATCGTTACAAACACAACAAACCAATTCACCACACAAAGAAATAACATCAAAAACAGCAAGAACTCAAACAAACAAAAAAAACATCAACAAAAAGTTTTTCTAAAAAAAAAACTAACCTTGTCTTCAGCAAGCAAAGGAAGATGAAGAAGAATCTCAAGTGGTTCAGTATCAGCAGCCATCACAACAAACTCAGAGATACCTCTGTTAAGTGTCTTAGTAGCTGAAAATCAAAACTTTATTAAAACCCCATATTTTATATTAGCAAAAAAAACATATAACTGCTACTTTTGACAAAGCTAAACCTTCATTGGCTCCCTTCTTGAGTTGCTTGTAATTAGCAGCTTGTTGAACTAGGTCAAGTATTGTTATTGTCAACTGGGCATCTGCAAGTGGGTATGCTTTTGGATTCACTGCTTCTACTGTCTGCAAAACCAAAAGAAAAAAAGTGAAACCAGAACTAAATCTGAAGCGCTGCTAAGGAGAGAGAGAGAGAGAGGATACCATTTTTGGGTTTAGGGTTTTTCAACCAGAGATGGAGACTTTCTCTGCTTTTGGTGAAAATAGAGAACGGGGGAGGCTAGGGTTTTTCTTTGGAGGTTTTCGCAGTTCTATTTATTAGAAGCAGAGGCGGGGACAGGGTACTGTACTTATTGGAAGAAACCTCTGTGTTTAGTCCTCAACGTTTACATTTAGTTTTATTTAAGTCCCATAATAAAGCTATCTTCGAATTCATCTCATACTTCCCAATCTGTCTCAATTGGGTCCTCCTTTCAATGTCTATTATTATTTACCATCTGGTTTGCATGTTTTGACTCTTAATATATTTAATTATAGTTGATACATGATCCAAAAATAGCTTTTATCATTGAGTTAAAAAAAAAATATGGAACATGAGTGAAGAAACTGGTGAGTATTTACCATAATTCATGGTTAATTAGCTATAGTAGTCGATGCTATTTTTTAACTCTTTTTTAATTATTTTTTTCATAATTTATTGAATTTATTTTTTATTTTACTCTGGGCTTTTTTTTTATAAAAAAATGTTTTTTTATTCTTTTAATATATACTTTCTATTACTTATATTTAAAGATTTGTAGTTTTAAGGGCTTGTAGTTGTAGAGATATGTTTGAGGTTAGTTAAAATTAAGTTGGCTATAATGTTTCGGTGTGAGATTTTAAGGGAGTGTTGAGATTAGGAATGCCGATGAATATTGATGGGTTTGATTTTTTTTTATATTTATATTTTATTTATTATTCATCAAGTCAAAAACTTAAATTTATAAATTAAATTATTCGAATCAGGCTAATATCCATCAAATTCAAATTAAATTAAAAAAAAATTAAGGTAAAATTAACACTACAAGCATTTAGATTAAAATTTAACCTTAGAGGAACTTTTTTCTCTCTATCTTTTCAAAACACACACACACACACACACACACACACACACACACACTTCCCTCTCATCAATCATTAGTAATAATTAAATTATTTTATCAATTTTTACTAACTTTTGACCCTTTAATTTATTAACACATCAAATAAATCCTTAAAAACAACCGTTTATATGGTTAGAAATTTTCCCTTCTGATAATTATATTTGTAATAGCAAACGCCACCTGACCTGAAAATAATAAAATAATTTGCTGAAAAATGTTGAAGTCAGTATGCACAAGGCAATTTTGCTAATAAATTGCATAGGATGGAAATTTAGTTAATTTTATGAAGATCTGAACACCACCTTGTATTGATTGATACACTACCATTGCTTACTTGAACTCTGCAATCTCAAACACTCTTGCGGTTCCATCACTTGAACCCGAGACGAGATAATCTTGATGGGCAGATATTGACAGGGATTGGATGGCATCGGTGTGGCCGCTAAATATTCTCACGCAATCACCAGAAAGACAGTCCCACAGTCTTACTTTCCACCATCCACACAGCCTGTAGCTACGTATCTGGATGCACCGAGCCACGCCAAACATGTAACTCCATCCTGTCCAGAAGTTCAATTTGTGAGACATGGAATCTTGCAATAAGCCAAAACATCATTGGACGATGACTAAACTGTTGGTCAATTACAGCTGCTGTTTGCGTGGAGGTAATTTCAGTGAATATGGCTTTTGTTGATTCATCTTGATCTCTCAGCTTTGTGTTTCTTGTTTTTTCAAAAAAAGAAAGGTTTCGAGGGCTGATTAATTGCAACTTTGATCATTACGAGCTGAGAAATTATGATTTCTCCGGAGGGCTCTGACACGAAACTGCGTCATCGATTGAGTTCTGCCAGATGCTAAAATGATACAAAAACAAAATTCAAACGGACCTTGTGTTCACATGAGGCACGGGGCAATGAATGCTGCAGATCCCAGATGATAAGCTTTTGATCCAAGCCTCCCGTAGCAGCCCAAGGGGAGCTGCAATGCACATGGTATAATACAAGAGTGTTAAAGCTATGTTATATGACAAAATTTGTATCTTTTTTACACCCCCCACACCTGCTTTCTTCTATATTGGGAGGAGCTTGAGATTATCAGAATTTGACACTTAAATATGCAAAACACAACTTATAAACAATGGTCATATCCAGCCCAAATCCAGAAACTTCAAGAAAACAATAGACTCGTTACAGTTTGAAGGATACTTCCAGATAAAAGCAGAGACTATTACTTATAAGTTTGGCACCACATTAAATGTTATTCGCTTGTTGAAAACCTGGCAACATACAATCAACCTTTTCTCAACTCCACCAAAACCTAGCTAATGTCTGCATTTGTACTTCCTAGTTTTACTAACTAAATAATATATTTCTTTTAACATTTAAGTATGTCAGATGGGGGAGGGGATGTTTCTACCTTGGTGCAAGCCCGACACATTCAACTGAATCCGAGTGAGAAACCAGAGAACTAACCACCTGTTGCAGGGAACAAGTTTATTAGAGGCTACCAATCGGATCAAATCATATAAGCAAGCTTGTGAAAACCAATTGCATTGGCAGGTATATCCAAATATTACAAAAAACAAAATTAAAATAACAGAAAATGTCCCAGGGTATGACAACATAAAAAGAGGTTAGATATTGAAAATCCATCCAAATGCTGATAGAAACACCAGAACCAAGATATCCCTGATTGCTGATAGAAACACCAGAACCAAGATATCCCTGATTACAAATCCTCTGAGCTAAAAGGTAGCGAAAATTATGCCATATGACAGATTAAGCACAGCCCACAATTAAATAGTGCCCTTGGCAGAATGAAGATTTAAACCAAGGTTTTAGCTCTATTCAGCCCCACACACCTTAGCTTTATTCACATGCAAGATTTCTGGGAACTTGCACTGGCATTCAGCTTTCAGACATTAGTCTCTCCAGTGCCAAAGACAACAATGACAGCCCTTTTGTAAAAAAAATGGATGATATTGCTTCTTAATTCATTCCATAACTTAATTTAACCCCACAAGCAGAATGTCAATGACAATCCTTAAATTCTAAAACATAAAACCATCATGCTAAATCTTGCTGGTATTTCAATAGTTGCAGAAGTGATTGAATATTAAATCCATCTTTAAATTTTATTGGAGATTACGTTTTCTTTCATTCCTACCACTATAACACAGAAGGCTTTCCAGATACCTCAATAATGACCCAGAAAAAAGGCTTAGAAAGAGCATGCCAATGCACAACATGTTAAAGAACCAAAGGCACTGACAGCTAAGGTGCAGCAGTTAAATAGGACACGCCCAAGTTATCTGCCCAAAATTGAGAACAATAACTAAAATAAACCACAACATTATTGAGTGCAAGCAGAAAACAAACCCTGCCAGTAGTAATGTTCACGATATGGACAGAGTTGTCCTTCGAACCAGTAATAGCAAGAGTGGAATCTGAGCTCAATGCCAAGCACGTCAGTCCATCAGTGTGATATGGATGACCTGGAAAAAAAGAAAAAAAAAAAAGCGAGCAAGCTCCTTTAATTTTTATTAAGGGAAGGTAGAAGTTGAATATGTCCTTTATTGATGCCTTCAAAACCAACTATGTTTATGTAATGACCAGATAAATAACCTTTTCAAAACAAGAAATAGAGCAGGATACAGCTTTAGATAATGACCAAATGAATTTTAAATGAATACCTTTCACAACATGTATGTTTTCACCACTTTTTGGATTCCATATTCTCAAGGATGCATCATCCGAACCAGTACAGATTGTTTTACCTGAGGCAGGCAGATAGGTTGGAGAGAAAAGATGAAAGAAATAAATCCAATGCAAGCTAAATCGAAAGGACTTCAAAAAAAAAGAAAGAAAAAAAGAGTAGTTTAATACCATCAGGAGTAAAATCACCACAGGTAACACTTGCTTCATGTCCTGCAAATGAATTAAGATAGACACCTTTGTCAGCATTCCACATCCAAACACTTTTGTCCTCGGAACCAGCCAAGACCAGATGCCCTTTTGGATGCCATCTAACCCACTGAGAAACCACAAAGTTGATACCCAGACTCAGACATAAAACAGAATAAATCGGTGCCGGTAAATTCAGTAAGCAAATTCACCTCAATGCCCTCATCAGGACCTTCAAGTACACATTTAAGGTTTCCCGACGAAGCATCCCAAATTTGAACAAGCCCATCAAACCCTCCAGATGCAAGCAACTGTCCATCACTACTAAATATTAAACTAGACACAGATTCCTTATGACCTGTCAAAAAAATTCCAAAACGTTAACTTAGAAGGACACAATATCAAAATCATCCACATATAATAACCACAGAAAAAGCCTCGCTTCATTGACAGGCACTATAGCAAGTATCAAGACCAGCAAAAAGTACAAAAAATCTTAAAGCCCTATTTTTCAGTGAATTAGAGATCATCATTAATTGAAGAAGAAAAAAAACAGGTTACTCAATCGTTCTACAAAGCAGACAATAAGCAGAAATCAACTAATAAACAATAAAAAAACAAATCCAAAAATGGAGCAGTTACTAAATTGAAAAGATTCCAACGGCTACAAAGATCATACCTTTGAGCTCAGACGCCCAATCTCCAATACCAATCTTCCAAAGAAACCCTTTGTCATCTCCTCCACCAGTCGCCACTAGTAAAGGGTCTGCTGGGCTGCAGGCAACTGAATAGAGTTCACCTACATACAAAAAAAATAAAATAACAACTCTCCATTACCAATCGTAATCTAACAATTTTTTTAAAAAAAAATACATTTTTAGTTATGATTTCATTATCGTTTAAATGATTACAAGAAAATAATAATTACTTTTTCGTTTTTGGTTTCATTTAATTCGTATGCTTCTTTAAGTTCAAATAATAGAATTGGATTCTTTTTTATTTTGAAAAGTAATTAATTTCATTATAAAAAAGATGGAAACTTCAAAAAACAAAACCTACTGGTATGACCGGTAAATATGTGCATAGAATCATCCGTGTCGTCCTCCTCGTCATCCGCATCAGGAAGGTCTATAAATTCGTAGATTATTTATCAATTTAATATCAAATAACAATAACTTGATTAATAAAATTATGATAATTTAATTTATACCTTCTTCATCGACGGCGACTTCGTGGATGATATCGGAATCATCAAGGAAAACTTCGCCTTGATCGTCTTCTTCGTCGTCGTAAAATGATCGATTTGGACTGTTCATTTTCATCTTTTTTAATTAATTTTAATTTCCGTGTATGGCGATGCCTTGGCGTTTGCTAGATAAGACAAGAAAGAGAGGTTTAAGCTAGGGTTTTGCTCGTGTATCTGTTACTGGTACTGCAGTTGCTTCCTTGAAATGGCGCGTGCAACTACAGCAATCATGTGTTTCTGTTTTCCCCCCCTTAATTTTCACACGTGTGTGGTCAGTTCTTTAATTTTTATCTAATTTTGAAAAAGAAGAAATACTCAATGAATTTTTTAGAATATAAATGTCAGAATTATAGGTTTTCTCTGATATTGTATTTTGAATATAAACAAAAATTCAAATCCAAAATTTATAGAAAAAATAGCAATTTTAATCAAATTAAAGAGATAAATCTAAGAAATTTAATACATTCTAGTTCAAAACATCTTCAAGTTAATCATATAATAGGTGATCCAATAATAAAAAATTGAGACCGAAGAGTTTGCTCCCATGTAATTTTAGGTTTTAATCATGTAGTTGCTAATATGATGGTCACTTAAGACTTACATGGTTGTTATCTTTAGAGCATATAAAATTAGTTGAAGTACACGCAAGCTCGTTCGGACATCTATATTAATAAAAAATCATCAAGTTTTGATGATAAAGAATGATTATTGATTTTTTATATATAAAATAGTATATTTGAATTTACTTAATATCATTATACATTTCTCATATAGACATCTCTCTTTTTGTTTCGAATTAACAAAAATAGTTCAGACAGTGTCTAACAAAAATGACAAAAAAATCGTAGTTTAATATCATTCATAAAAAATATTATAATCGCTGTTATAATAATAATAATAATAATAATTTTAATAATAATAATGCCACGCCACCAAAAATAAACAGGTCACTCAATCTCTACTAGCCCATCAACGTGATCCACATGTCAACTCCATTATCCTCAGAGCACCCAGATCAGTGGCTTATTCTCAACCTAGCAAGATAAGCCCACCCTCATCCCTCCTAGAAAACACCAATCAAAACAATCCCCGCCCCTCTCCTCCGTCTCTCAGCCACTGTTACCATGGCATCAGCACTCCAAAATGCCGCCGTTTCACTCCAATCCAAAATCCCACCGTCAGCCAGGCTGCCGACAACCCTCAACTCCCCCATACCTCCCACCCTCTCCTTCTCCGCCGCTTTTCCTTCCCTCAGCCTGTCCACCACAACCACCAGCCGCCGCCGTGGTGGCGCAGCCTCGGGGGCCAGAATGTCAGCAACAGCAGCCGGGAGTTACGCGGCAGCACTGGCTGACGTGGCAAGATCCAACAACACGCTAAGTGCCACCTCGTCTGACATGGACAAGGTAGACAGGCTCTTTTCAGACCCAGCGGTCTTTGGTTTCTTCGCCAACCCGACAGTAGACACGGAAAAGAAACGACAAGTAGTCGATGAGTTTGCCAAGCCCTCAACTCTCCAGCCCCACACAGTAAACTTCGTGAACATACTCATAGACGCAAAGAGGATTGATCTGGTTAAAGATATAGTGAAAGAATTCGAGATGGTTTACAATAGATTGACGGACACCGAGCTTGCGGTGGTGAGCTCAGTTGTGCCTCTGGGGTCGCAACACCTGGCACAGATAGCAAAACAGGTGCAGAAATTGACAGGAGCCAAGAATGTGAGGGTCAAGCCAGTAATTGACTCCAGTTTGGTTGCTGGGTTTACAGTAAGGTATGGAAATTCAGGGTCTAAGTTGATTGATATGAGTGTCAAGAAACAGTTGGAGGAGATTGCTGCTCAGCTTGATTTAAGTGATATTGAACTCGCTGCTTAGTATATATATATATATATATATATATATATATATATTTTTTTGCTAATTCTTTTGTGATAAATTATGGGGGGGTTGCCCTTTTGATGTTTTGAGCAAGAGGATTTGAATCATATTTATGAAAATGGACAGTCAATTTAGTGGTGTATCCCAGTTGAGTAATATGATTTTTTTTAAACTAAAACATTCTCGTTTAATCTTTTTTATATAAAAACTTAAACAATAATAATTTTAGTTTGAAAAGATAAAAGTTGAACTCATCTACTTATTTACTAGTGATTTTTCTTACAATGCTATAAATTTAAGATAAAATAATAAATTTTTAATCTTTTAATTTTTATTCGAGTTTCTAATAGAATATATAAAAATTTAACTTGATATGAATTTTATTTGTTTAATAGATTTAAAAGAAACTTGAATGATTTTTTTTTAAAAAACTAATATTAAATAATAAAATTAAAAAAAATAAGGTAAAAAACATTGAGCCACATAAATTTTTTACACCATTAATCTGAGATATTAAATCTAAAATACTATACATGGAGGAGTTGAAAAACTCAATTCCTAATAAATA
Organism: Salix koriyanagi; assembly: GCA_029228605.1. Classification (NCBI taxonomy): domain Eukaryota; kingdom Viridiplantae; phylum Streptophyta; class Magnoliopsida; order Malpighiales; family Salicaceae; genus Salix; species Salix koriyanagi. Next base: position 11,750,581 of record CM055339.1, read on the forward strand.
TAACATCAAATAATGAATTATTAAAATTATTGTTGTTGTTATGAATGTTAAATTCAACAACTAACATTATTATCACTACTATCAATAATTAGTATCATAATTATTATTGATATCATTAGTCATTATTTTTAATATCGTTATTATCGTTATTGTTATAATTATTGTTGTTTATACTATTCTTATAGTTATTTTCACTATAATTATACCTAATATACTATTATTTTTATTTTTATCATTGTAATTATTGTTATAGCATAATAATAATTATTAGTGCTATTGTTATCACCACATATTCACTATTATTACAATTAATATTATTAAAATTATCATTATTGTTATTATCACTACTAATATTATTATTATAATTTTTTATTATTATTGATATTCTTAATATTATTATTATCATAATTATTGTTAGTATTACTATTAATACCATAATTATTAATATCATAATCCTTGTAACTATTATAATAAATTGTTGTTGTTGTTATCATTATGAATGTTGATGTTATTATTATGATTACAATCACTATAACTATCATTGTTGTTGTTGAAACAATAAAAATCATAAAATTATTCTGAATGGTGAAATAAAAAAAACACAAAAACTTCTAACAGAAAAAGCAAGCAAAAAAAAGAAGATAAAATTAAAATAAATATTATTGCTATTAAAAAAAATCAAATGATTTGAAGCACGAGAATAATTAAAAAACAAATTGACAAGAGAGCAGAGAGTGAGAAAAAAAGAAATCAAAAGAAGAAATACCAATTTAAAAAAGATCATCTACACAAATTAAAATTGAATGACTAAATTTAAAACAAATAAAAGAGAAAATGACAAAAACCAAAAACCAAAATTAAGAGTATAAATACAAAAATATGAAGAAAAAAATTGAGATTGTTTTAGAAGAACCAAACACTATATAAAAAAAATTAAAAAAATAAGAATTGAAATGAAAAATAAAAAATATGACTAAACTACAATGGAAAGACCAAATTGAAACAAAACAAAAATTTTATTTGAATAAATTAGAATGAAATAAGAAATTAAAAGAACAAAGACTTAAATGTACAAAAAAAAAAAGAACATGAATGAATATTAGTTGTTAGGAGAGAGAAGATAGAGAAAAAAATAATAATAAACCATTGGCGATACTTCAAGTTCGAGCATCATGCATTGACACACGTCACACTTTGTGTAAGAGGACATAATTGCTTATCCAAAGAGATGATAGATAGTCATATTTTGTCACTATATAATGTTTCAAATACTACTTGTATGGTACTGACGCTTCAAAATTATTGGTGTGCATGGAATACATACCAACAATTTTTTTTTGCTTAAAAACATTTTCAAAATAGCAAAATATTGCCAAGTCAGTTTTGATAATGAAAAATCTCTATAAAAATACCAAAATGCCCTAAAAAGATAAAGTTTTTTTTAGTTTTTTTAAAAGTAAATTGGTTCATTCACTGTTAATAAAAAATTGTAAACACCTAAAAGTAAAACATCCTTGCCCTGCAATTCTTGTTTTAGTTTTTTCCTAGTAGTAAATTCGTTCTTTTAAGTGTTCATGAAAAAAATAAAACACCCAAAATGTCCTTAATGTCCTTGTTCAACAATTCAATATTTTCATTACTTTAGGGGCAAGCTCGTATTTTATAATTACAAAACATGGAAAAATATACGTACATCCTCAAATAATCATTCAATGACAAATTGGTCAATGAAAAAACCCATAAAACCCCTAAACCAAAGATTTTATAAACTAAATGACACAATAAATAAACTGTGTATATAACTGCAATAAATTCTTGATATGATTTAGCTTTTTGTTTAATAAATTAATTGTGATTGAATATTATAAAGCCTCGAGTCTTCCATGCCTTAATTATTTGTATGTTTAGTTTTGTAGAAGCTTCTGTGCATGTATATTAATTAATTAATTAATAATAGATAATAAAAAAAATTCATAAATAATATATAAATATCTAAATTTTATATATATATATATATATATATATATATATATATATATATATATATATATATATATTACAAAACAACTAAAGGGCGTGGGATTTTGCCCTGTAGCTGCCCTCACAATCCACTGTAGATTGTGGCAGTGCAGGGACGACAATGGGTCTGAGGTCGAGGCGTTTTTGTATTGATTTAATGGGGGTATTTTCGGTTTTTTGGCTTTTTTTTTAATTATTTTGAATTAGCCGCAATGTGCACAAAGTGGAATCACGCAAAAACCCCCTCTAAAACGACAAAATAGAGCACTGGGGGACGCGGGGCGCTTTCGGTTTTTCCCTCCTTCAATGCACAAAGGTGCACGGGGACGACAAAGGCCCTCGAAAAGCGACAAAAATATCCACGCGAAACCGGGGACAAGGGCGTCCCTTTCCCCGAGGTTTTTCGTAGATCCGGGTTGGATTAGGGGTGGCCTCGGTAATTAGCCTATTTTTTTTATTATATTTCCGGCCCGAACGCTCGGGCGCGTCGTCGGGACGCGGGAGCGGCCCGCAGCTCCAACGCGCCCTTTAGGAGGCGCGTGCGGGTTCATGCGGCGGTCAAAAATTTGTCTCCGCCGGTGATTACGGTGCGCCTCCATGTGATCTGTCTTCCGTCGCGGCGCGTTGCCATCATAGATGACCGTGGAAGCGGCGGTGGCCGGTTTTGTCGCGGCTGTCGCTTTTCTCTCTCCTCCGGCCCAATGTCGATCCGGTCCCTTCATGTGTGTAGAAAGTTAATTTCGGTCCCTGAGGTTTTGATTTCGATTGTCTGCCTGATTTCTTCAATTGAAAGTTTTATTTTTTTCAATTGTGCCCTTCAATGAAAACTAATTATATAAGGCAATTTTAATTCGGTCCCTGTACTTTTGATTTTCGGTTTCTTTTAGGTTCCTTCAATTTTGTCCGGTACCGAAGTTTTGTTTTCTTTAATTTCGTCCTCCAATTGCAATTGGTAATATATATAAAGTTTGATTTCAGTCCCTCTTCTTCTAATTTTTTAATCCACTGACAGCATTTGATAAATATTTAATTTTTGGTCCTCCAATTAATTTTTTTTGCAATTTTATCCTTCAATTAAAATTAATTTATATATGGCATTTTTCATTTTTGTCCTTATTCTTTTAATTTTCTATTTGATATTAATTCATATATTCATTTTCAATATAATAATAATAATAATAATAATAATGAAAATAATAATAATAATAATAATAATTATTATTATTATTATTATAATTATAATAATTTAATTGTTTTTCTTGCTTACTCTTTTTGTTAATATTTTTTTTCCCTCTTGATAATTTGATATATTTTTTTATTTTTACAATAATAGCAATCATAATTTTAATTTTTTCGTATTTTTTCTCTTATCTGTTGTTAAAATTCATAGGATAATTTTACTCTTTCATTTATTTTTTTCCTTTCATTACTAACATAATAATAATAATAATAATAATAATAATAATAATAATAATAATAATTTAATTATGTGCACAATAATGTTTTTGTGGTTAATTTTTTTTCCCTTATTAAAATATTTTTCTCTGATTTGGAAAATGTTAATTCACGCTCTTTTGTGATCTTTCATAACGTAATATCTACATTCTAAAAGATGTAATTTATACTTGCGCAATAAACTGTACTTAAATTTTTGTCCATTTTATCTCCTGATCGATAACTTTTATTTAGTTATATCATATAAATTTATCGTTGTTGATTTAATGATGTTAAATTATATACACAAAAATGCCCGCGGCAACGCGCGGGCAATATAACTAGTATATATATATATATTTAAAAAAAATCAATTCACGGATAATCATTGACTTGCTTAGCGGTGAAACGTCTTATGCTAGGCAGGGAGGACTGGCAGGTAGTGGATGTTATCAGTGATTCATCGTGCCAACCTTCTTGCAACCAATTAAAAACGTCTTTTTTTTTATCTCATGAAAATTGGCCTGGAGATTTTATTAGTGTCCTAAGGTAAATTGCTCGTCTCGTAATTTTTCTTGATATTTTAAATAAAAAGTGTTTAGAAGTGTGATTGTGTTTTTTTATTTATTTAGTAAATACATTAAAAATATTTTTTATTTTTTATGTTTTAAAATCTATCTTTGACATTATCACATTAAAATATCTAAAAATACTAAAAATAAATTATTATATTTTAAATTACTTTTCAATTGCTTTCCAAACATATCCATATTATTGTACAAGCAAAAAAATATAAATAAAAAAAGTTTACATGATAAAACTTAGCCTAGAGTGTTTTCTGAAAAAATAAATAAATTGATATTATTATAATATACGGGCAAGTCAATTGATTAAAATTAAAAAAATCGAAAAAGTTCATAGACTTGATTACATCATATACTATATTTTTATATAAGGACTGCACCGACGAGGCAGCTTCACCGGAAGGTCCTGCTCCTGCCACCAAGCCGTGTTTGGTCTCACATGAATCATCACCGCGTATAATATCTTGTGGTGGTATTTTTTAATTTAAAAATATATTAAAATAATATACAATTTTTTAATTTTTTAAAATTTATTTTAAATATTAACGCATCAAAACAATTCAAAAAATACATAAAAAATTAATTCACAACAAAAAAAAAAATAATTAAATTTTAGTGAAATAACAATTACATCACTGCGCCAAACAGTCCCTTATATTCCACCAATAATAAATGCAAACACGATTATTATACAAGAATCATAGAAATCTTACAGCTTAAGCAAAATACTATATAAAAACGACAGAACTCGTTTGTGTAATAATAATAATTAAAGTGGATGTCATCTCTCTGCTAGTGGAGCAGGTATTTTGTTTATCATTTGATAATTCCTTATCCCTTACCTTTTCTTCTTTTTGAATTCAAGATTTTTTTCTTTGTTATGTTATCTAACAGAAACAGTTTCTCTGCAGTTGTAATTACTGCTTTGATCTCTGTTATTCTCATTCAAAATAAGAAATCATGTCGATGATCGATTCCTTCTTCAACAAAGGATTTAAAGCCGCTAAATGGTAATTGATTTCTATCTTCCTCCATCTTGTTTTTCTATTTTTGGGTTTTTGTTTTTTGGATTTGGAATTCTGGGTTCTGTTTGGTTACTGAGAAAATGTAGATATTAGTAATAAGAAAATTCAAAATTTAACTGTGATGAAATTCAATGTACAATCTATTTGAATTTGTTGTTCTTTGGATAAAGTAAAGAAATAAGGACTGCACAAAACTTTTCTTTTTTCATATTTTACTGGTTATTAACAAAAAAAGAGAGTTGACAATTAAGGATTTGGGTATTTGTCTCTTGAGCTGCAGATATTTTGTTAATTAAAAAGTACATAGAATTCATTGAGAATTTGGAGTCTTCGTGCTCTTTTTGAGTATTATGTTTTGATAAAATGCTATGATCACTTATTGTTTTTGGGGTATAAGGTTTTGACGAGGATTGCTGTTTTTTCAATTTCTTTTGCTCGTATACAGCAAAACCCTGTTGAAATTGACGATCCCTAGGATAAAGTTATTGAGGAACAGGAGGGAGATTCATATAAAGAATATGCGGCGAGACATTGCTAAGCTTCTTGAAACTGGTCAAGAAGCTACTGCTCGCATTCGGGTATTGCTAATTTCTTATTAAAATCATCTTTTATAGTATGAACTAGCTTTGCTGTTTTTAGTCTTTCAAGGTACCTGCAGAAGGAATGATATTTTGGTGCTGTTGATATTTCCATTTCAGGTAGAGCACATAATAAGAGAGGAGAATATGATGGCTGCTCAAGAGATCATTGAATTATTCTGTGAGCTTATTTCTGTGCGCCTTCCGATTATTGAAACACAAAGGTTATTCCTCTCATTACATTACATGGCTTGCTCTATGTTTATTTCTCCTGGTTTGCTAATTCACTTTCCCTTTGGATTCTTGTCTTATGTATGGCGCCTTTTGCAATTAGGACTGGAAACTAATAGGGATAATTTTAGAGAGTTTTTTTTTTTTTAATATTTGACGTGCTGAACTAGAGATATTTCCATTTGCACCTGAATTTTATAGTTTTGTTAACAGTGCATCTTTGTAGGTATAATTGCTTGTGTTTTCTTCAAGTAGCAAGCTTAAAAAAAAAACTACTGACCTTCCCTGTAAACCAGAGAACCAAAAGGCCTGAAGAAATGGAAGGTGGAAGTGCTAAATGAACAAACTATACTGATATTCATATCTACATGCAAAAAGACTAGAAAAGCATAAAACTTGGAATGGATGTTTTTAATTTTTTAACCTTTCTTAAGTTTTAACATACTACATCATAATGATGGGTGTTTTTTTACTCCCCTGGGCTGCCCAGCTCTAACTCTTGAGAGTCGCCATTTCTTGGTCTAGGAAGAAATCCTGATTACTTTCCAGACTTGTTTTGGAGAGAGCAGTGCCAGTCAATGTTCTTTTATATTTTTGCTTTACCATGGAAACTCTAGGTCCTTTTCAAAATGTGTCATTTGACATAATTGTTTAAGATTAAGAATGTGAGCTCTTATAGGTGAGAATCAGGTCAAACGTGCAAGTTAAAAAATTAGGAGGTTCATTGGTGACAGTTATCTTATAGTTGCTATGACATGTTAATTGTGAACTGGCAGAGGCATTATGGTTGTGGGATGTCTTAAGATCAGTCAGTACTATGATAGCTTTGCAGACAGTATATTTCCCAAGTGCCTCTTATAAATCCCCAAGTTGGATCTAATCTAATCAGTTATCTTCTTCATATAGGAGTTCCAATGTAGCTGGGGAATCAGTTTGTTTGTGTTTCCTTCCCTGTCAATACTTCTTTATGGTTATACAACTTCATGAATGCCAACATTTGCGTGCCACTATGCTATTTTATTTGTTTAATCCAGCATGTAATAAATTTATACCTATGTTAAATGAGTTGAAGAATCTCTATAGCTACTTGGAGCTAAGATCTCCTCTCATTTTCTTAGATTGTATTTTTGAAATGTATTTTTTTCCTTTTTCAGGGAATGTCCTCTAGACTTGAAAGAAGCAATATCCAGTGTCTGTTTTGTGGCTCCAAGATGTGCAGATCTACCTGAGCTGCTGCAGGTTCAAATTCTATTTGCTTCCAAATATGGAAAGGAATTTGTAGCTGCTGCAACTGAGCTTATGCCTTCTTGTGGTGTTAATCGTCAGGTTTTGGATTTCTATCTTATGCCTTGATTTATTTCTTGAAACAAGTTCCTTTTGTTTGTTTATGCATATGCCCCTTTTCTTCTGACTTTTTTCCTAATTGAAATTCTGCAGTTAATAGAACTCCTATCAGTTCGCCCGCCTTCACCTGAAAAAAAACTGAACCTTCTGAAGGAAATTGCTGAAGAGCACGGGATAGACTGGGACCCAGCTGCATCTGAGACTGAGCTCTTAAAAAAGCACGAAGACTTGTTGGTAAGTAGTTTGGTGCAACTGCCTCAATTCATGTTATCTTTCCATGTCTTACTTGTGTTCTCTGTGTCAGAATGGTCCAACACTAATCACTGATCCACCACCTACTGCTGGTCCAACACATGTTACTATGTTGCCTCTTCCAAAAGAGAAGCAGGATGAAGTATTGAATGCTGCTGATCTTGCTGAGCATGAGCAGCCTGATTCCGATACAGACTTTGATCCATTAGATTTTCCTGAAGTCCCTAAGGTGACACCTCGGCCAAGTGCAAATGCTGCCTCGGCACCAGCACATGCTGCTCAACACCCTGACATCGATCATGAGTCATCAAATCACTCCGTGACTCACAAAGATCTATCGCAAGAACCTCATTCTGAACATGACAATGTGGTTGAAAAAAAGTCAGTGGCTACCAGAGATGAAATTTCAAGCACTGCAGGAAGTGACAGGGAAGAAAAACAGTTTCTTCCTTTCATTTCTCCCCCTTCACTATCCTCTGCATCATTTTCAGCAATACCAAGCACTTTGCCACCCTCTGAATCATTTTCAGCAATACCAAGCACTTTGCCACCCTCTGCATCAATACCAAGCACTTCGCCACCCTCTGCATTGAGGACCAAAAGTGAGGCCAGTGTGGACCTTCAGAATGTTTCAGCTGCTGTGCAGGGCACCGTGGAGACTGCTAAACATGCAGTACCGAGCACTTCACCACCCTCTGTAATGAGGACCAGAACCGAGGCTAATGTGGATCTTCAGGATGTTTTAGCTGCTGCTCATGCTGCTGCTGAGTCTGCTGAACGTGCGGCGGCGGCGGCTCGCGCAGCAGCAACTCTAGCACAGGCAAGAATTAGTGAGCTAACCAAGAAAAACAATGAGAAGTTCCCCGAGGGTAGTGATAACCCTTTTTTTGCGGATACTCCTGATCATTCAGCCTCTACTGAAATGCCACACTTTGTTCATCAACAATCTTTTGGTGATCCAGATAGCGTTCCAAACTATGAAGATTCCCATCGATATCATGAAGACCACCAGGCATCAGAGTTGTTGGATATTCCTTCCTCTGAGAAACTCGGAGTGGATTATGATTCTCCTCGTAGTAATCATGTTGCTGAGCAAGGGTCTTTTAGTCACCAGCCACAGAGATTGCCTTCAATGGAAGATGAGCCATACTTCTCATACCCAAATCTGTTCACATCACAAAACTCAAATCTCGGATCCAGTGGTCATTCTGCTACAGATCATTCCCGCTCCACCTACGACCCTTAAGTTGAATGCTGTGCAAGGTTATGTGGTGAGTTGACTGGCTGCTACGCAGTTATCGATGCAATATGGTATGAGCCATTTTAATTTTTATTTGTAGAGTGAGATTATTAGTTGTATTGGTGTTCATTCCCTGGAGTCGTATCTGCAATCATGTTCAACGAGGTTTATCATAAGGAAATTTCAATTACTTGATGTAGTTGAGAAGCCATCTTGGACAAGTTAATAAATTGTGTTGGTCAAGTTTAGGATTGATGTACAGAAACCTTATTCTGTTTTTGGTAATGAATTCATATTTCCTTGAATTTTGACATTTAATTTTGAGAATGTCATCCAGGAAAGAGTTGCAAGGATTTGGATGAAACAAGACCTTCTGCCTGTGTTAGCATCATTGGTTTTGCAGATTATTTTTTCCTTTTTATGTACGAGTTTATTTTATGGTTGTCGTAAATATTGAGCACCGCGTAGGACAGTAACGACATTCTGATCATTAATCAGGCGGTAGACAGATTGACAAAGCAACTTGTATGCACAGAGGTTAATGAATAGAATGCATTCTGGGGACTTACAGGAGCTTAAAATCAGGGTTGCATTCATCAAATCAAAAGAAAGAAAAAAGGTAATAGATTATGACAAAAAAAATAAAAAGTATTCTTCTCTTGTAGCTGTGCCAGGGTCACCTCGGACCAGATAACTCGACTGCATGTAGATTTTCTGTCGAGTCAACAATCCAGTCTGAGTTGAGATGAGGGGCTAATTCCACCTCCTGACGTAGAACCTCTACCTTCTGCCACTCATCCCATCTCTCTGCTAAACCATCACCTTCAAGCATTCTCACCACATCCGACATCTTAGGCCGCTCCAATGGGGAGCCTTGAGTGCAGAGCAGGGCAACCTGGATTAGTTGCTCCACCTCTGCTTCCACATATTTGTTTTGGAGATCAGGATCAACTAGCATTTCTAACTTTTTCTCCTTTAGAAGTCCTTTTACCTGAGGCAGTATATCAAGTGCATCAGCTGTGTGTGTGTATATATATATGTGAGCAAACACAACTACACAATACCAAGGCAGGAAAATAAATAAAATATGAGCACAGTGAAATGCGAATACCCAATCAAGTAGCATGACATCGTCATCGTTGGCCAGCCGGGCAAGGTCAAAAGCCCTCTGTCCAGTAATTAGCTCCAGAAGCATGATTCCATACCCAAAAACATCAGTTTTCTCAGATGATTTACCAGTAGACAGGTACTCTGGAGCAATGTGTCCGATCGTACCACGGACAGCAGTGGTGACATGAGTATCCTTGTAGTCCATCAATTTTGCCAGCCCGAAATCCCCGACAACAGCCTCAAATTCCTCATCTAACAAAATATTTGCAGCTTTAACATCCCGATGAATAATCTTTGGGTCACAGTGATCATGCAAATAAGATAGACCCCTTGCTGATCCCAATGCAATCCGCTTTCGTGTTGGCCAATCTAGAGGAGGCTGTGAAGGTGGGCGTTCTAAAAAAACACATCCATAAAATGATCATGACAACGCTATAATGGTGGGCACAAAGGGAGTATCAAAAGGCACAAAGACTGATAAACCTATTTGATAATCAAAACAAATTGTGTCTAGGCAGTAAAAATATCAATGGTAAATGCCAATGATAGCAAGCTTTACCCCTCAAACATGATGCAACACTTCCATTAGCCATGTAGGGATAAACAAGCAGTCTTTCGGTTGGTGTCATGCAAAAGCCACGTAACCGGAGGAGATTCCGATGCACAGCCATGCTTATCATCTCTACTTCTGTTTGAAACTGTAGCTCCCCTCCAGGTGTACGCTCTTCTTTTAGTCTTTTTACAGCCACCAATGAGCCATCTGCTAGACGTCCTTTGTAAACCTTACCAAATCCTCCTCTACCCAGAATGTTTTTGTTGCTAAAGGTATCCGTTGCAACTTGTAATTCTCGCAGGGAAAACCTTTTAAGCTGACCTAGATGAACTTCAGGATCCTCTTCAGCTGCATAGGAATATAAACATTTAATCAAACCATCCTAAGAGTCTAAAATCTGTTTTCAGTTAATACACTAACCAGGCACATCAAAGAAGAATTCTTGAGGTTTCCTCCGACGCCACCAAGCAAATGCTAATGCAGGGGCAGCAAACAGTAAGGCTGCACCAGCGGCAACTCCTCCAGCAATTGCTCCAGTGGCACTATTCCCTCCTGAAGTTAGATGCGTAAGGGGAAAAACCCAACAAATAACATAACAAGTTATCAAATTCTAGACAAACTATTCACTTGTAAACCAAATATCAATCAAAAGTTAATCAAGACAATACATTTCATTTTCACTAATTTTTAACAGCAAAATCAAGAAATGGTAGTTCTGCCTATGCAGGTGAAACCTTGATGCCTTTGCAGACAAAGAGATGAAAGCTTCCAACTTGTTTTCCATTACATACTTGCACACAAAAAGAAAACTATATCAAGAAAAGTGAAAAACAAGATAAAAATTATGGTTTCTTGAGGAGATGGATTTGGCAGTGTAAAACATGTTTTAGACAACAATATCCATGTCATGTCAGATTATAAATTTCTTAGCATATCACTGTATTAATCTAATTGGTTTTATAACCACAATTATATCAATTTCAATTGATTTAAGACCTACCAGTTAAAATGTGTACCATTATAATTTTGTTCAAGTATTGTTATATCATGTATTAAATATTCCAGCCAGTGTGTAAAATGCAGGAAACAAACAGGAAAAATAAAATGAGCCTTCATATTGATACATACTATGCAGACACAAAATTCATGAGTATTTTTAGCAGCATGCATAACTTGGACCACACAACAGCTCACATTGATCATGCAATGCCAGGACAACGAACTTCGAAAATTAAACCCCAGGTCCAGTTCGCATGCCAAAAACGATGACCAACTATGCTGAAGGGTTAAGAAAATAATACAATGGGAGAGCATGCTCTACACTTTTTAAGTTCAAACTAAGAATGACCATCAGATTACCTGGTGAAGATATTGGAGGAGGCTGGACAAATGGAGGAGGGGGGGAAAATGGAGGAGACCCTGGGCAGGGATGACCAGTAACCGGTCCACACAGATCCAAGTTGTTAGCAAAACTGAAAGGGAAAACATGGCTTTTCAGAAGAGATTCCAAAACCAGTCCATTAAGGGCAATGCTCTGACAATAATCAAACCTTATGGGAGTGAATAGTGAGAAGGAACCATTATCTGGAACCACTCCAGAGAGACGATTGTTTGAAAGATCCCTGCATTTCAAAATGAAAATAATATAGTAATAAAATCTTGTATCGCAAATGATTACTTTGAAAGAGCAAGAGATAATTCTTCATGACAGGTGGAAAATAACTGAACACTCACAGTACTTGAAGAGCTGAGATGTTAGTCAATGACATTGGAATTGGTCCCGTCAAACTATTGTTATTAAGCCGACTATCCTTGCACCAAACATGCCAAAATAAATAAATAAGATCAAGAGAAAAAAAAAAGAATTTGCACAATTAATTGGGTACATAAGTGCAGATGCAGGTTAACAGCACTTGTGTCCATGTCTAACATGAAGCAACCGTGATTTTCATTTGATGACTCCTTTGAGATGGCTATAGCTCAGAGATTCTGGCAGTTCAATAGAACCATTAGCCAACTATTAACTTCATTTTGTTTTCTTTTGCAGTGTAATAGCTCAAATGACCGTTCAATCAAACACTACTCATCCTATTACAATAATGTACACATAACAAAAATCATGACTAGTAATGGACAAGAATAGATAGGGTTATAATAACAATTTGGAAACTACACAATATTCATGAGACTGAATATTATAGGAGCATACTTACAGGAATCGTAATTTTGACAGCTTGCCCAAAGTGTCTGGAATGAGACCAGTAAAACTATTCAAGTAAAGATCCAAGCTCACCAGGGTAGTCAAATTTCCAAGATCACTTGGAATTGGTCCACTTATATTATTACTGTAGAGTTCCCTGTGGTAAACAATTTGGCTTGGTGAATCATGCAAGGAAAAATTAAAGATGAGAAAAGATGCATTAACCATAGATTCATGATAAAAGATTTAACAAACTGCTCAGGGTAATTTTCCATAACTAGATCAAGCAGGATATCCTTTTTCATCTGTTCAAGACAAAATACACCATTGCTAAATTTGCTTGAAACAGTTTCCAAATAGCTATTTTGTGACTTTTACCAAACATTTCTCCAGGTCTTGATCCACATGAGATGCTGTTATATTATACTATATAATTTACATACACCCAACTTTAACATCAACGCATGGAGCTAATGCAAGATCTTAGATGAATATCACAATTTAGCCATTTAATCTTGCTCTGCTAGATCAAGCAGCAGAAACAGTGCTGCTAGTTTTTGATACATCTTATAAACAAGTTTTCAGTTGTGGAATGTATTTGGCCACATTCAATCTCACTGACCGGAGCTAAAAGCACACAGTTTCATGCCAGAAAAGCATTGCATCCTTTTCCTGAGACCTTAGCATTACTAATCTCATTCAAGAATATTTTTTAACGCGGAAAAGAATTGCTAAACTGGTCAACGTGGAAATACATTCTACACTTAAATGTATATACACTGATTCCAAAATCATATTTTTCCAGAAAGAAAAATAAACGTTTTGACAATTTCAGAATAAAAAAAAATCTGGGGAATCAACATTATTAATTTCGACAAAGAAATGAATGCTTGAGAACATTTATTTGTCTCCATATGAAACTTGATCTGTAATATTGCACCTCAAAATCCCCTTTACAAGAGCAAGAGAACTGGTGCAGAGCACCATTACTCCACCATTTAACAGCATAATTAGATAAATGTATTCCCAATCAGAAAGCAGGACTTACAAGTATTGCAAATTCTTAAGCAGGCCAAGCTGTGGAACAAGCTGACCAGATAAAGCAGCATTTCCAAGATCACTGTGCAATTAAGAAGAAATATCACAGGCTGTATTCATCAGGAATGCTTAAAAGCAAGCTGATATGTTTATAAGAAGTTGCATCATAAGCTTGTTCTTGATGAACACCAAAAGGGAAGGAAGCTTACACTCGTATAACACTATTATCATTGTTACATGTGACATGAAACCACGTGCATGGATTGACAAGGGTAGGATCCCAACTCTGCAGGACATTGTTTGGATCATACAAATTGCTCCTCAGGCTATGCAATGCATCACCTTTTTTCATGCAAGCAAACCAGTTAAGTTAGGGGTTGACAACTGATAGTAATACACAAGTCCAGGCACATTATAGACAGATAAATCAAAAGTGGAATAGGAACAATGTGGCTAGCCCTTGCTTCAGAACATTTTGTGTCTGTTTGGGAGTATGGTTGAGGTTGATTTTGAAATTATTTTTCGTTCAGAAATACATCAAAATGATATTTTCTTTATTTTTGAAAAATTATTTTTGACATCAGGAAAATGAACTAAAAACACCAAAATAGTTTAATTTAAAGTAAAAAATAAAATAAAAAATTCAATTTTTCAAAAGCGTTTTTGAAACGCCCCCTTCATCTATAAAAGATGAGATTATTTTTTCAAAAAAAGAAAGTATAGGGTTTAAGGCAGAAATGCACCAAATGTGCAAGACAGGAATCGTCTCACAGTAACCATCCATTCATTATCTAATGTATATGGAAGGATATACATCCACAACAAGATGCATCTCAAAGCAAGTACAGATTCTTTAAGCATTTGATGAATCCATCTAGCGACATGGATTCCAAAATGGAGAACAAAAAGGCAACGTCTTAAGAGGTAAATTCTCAGGTACACGCAAAGTCATTTCAACTATCATCTTCATTCTTAAGAGTACGAACAGTAACAACCAACATAAATTCTTTAGCTCTTGCGCTGAAAGATCGAAAACCTTTGCCTCAAATTTACATTGCACATTCAAAATCACCATCAAAAGCAATAAATTGAAGAATTCAATGAGATCACCAGTACCCATTAACAAAGTGCTTTACTCAAACACAGAAACTCACCCTTCACTCACCAAACAATTAATGAAAACAAAAACAAAGACCCATTTTCACAAATCAGCAAATATAGCCAAAAAAAACAAAGACTTCAAGCTCCTCCAATTTTTCAAAAAAGAAAAAAACCAACATAACTACAGTACCAAAACCAATAAATGAGCACAGAAACAACACACCTTCCATATTACCCAAAACCAACCATGCTGGATGCATCAGCAACGCCAAGATCAACAACCACGCAAAAAGAAAGTCCCCAACTTTCCTCTCCATAACTACCAAAGCACTTAACTTTAACCTCTCAAGCTCCTCAGATCCAAACAGCAACAAACCAGAACCCAACTCACCATTACATAGCCAGCCAAAAATTAGAAAACAAGACCCACAAAACCCCTAACATTCCATTTTCTCTTTCATCTCCGTGACAATAACACAAACACTAACAGCCCCACCATTTTTATCTCCCTCTAAAAACTAACCTGATCTCTCACACCCCATTATACCTCACTTCAAAAAGGTCACAACTTTATGACAAGACCACAGAAAACACTTCAGCAATTACCAAGTCGAAAATTTTCAAAGCATTTTCAGTTCACTTTACTTTCTTTTTTGTAATAATAGTAACAAGAAATGAAAGGGGGGACAGCAACAACAAATAAATAAATAAATAAATAAATAAACAAACTTTCCTTTTAAGCTTCAACTTTAATGAGTGAAAGTGTGCGTATATCTATGTAAATTTATTACACCCTTTTTTCTTCTTATTTTATAATAGCTTCCTCTTAAGAGGAGAGCGATATAGGGTTGCCCGGACAGGAAGCCGAAGGTGCCCGTTGCCCGAACGCAGTCAAAAACAGCATTCGCGCTATATCGTGGAAAGTGACGTGACCCCCCAAAAACACCGTTTTTCTGTCATTTCATATTTTGGGACAAGGTGCAAGCTTGTCCTTGTGTTATTAAGGTGATGACGATTTGGTCCTTAAACAAAAACATAATTATATTTTAAGGACATATAACTCTACTAATTTCCAATTATCTCGCATAACTCATCATATTTACTTGATTTATCAGCCCATTAACTTGAATGGTTTATCATAAATCTCACTTCCTTCACTTTAATTAGTTTATAAAAACCTTTGATTTAAGAGTAAACAAGATTTTCAAAGCAAGTAACATTAATCATGCAAGGGCTTTGAGCAACTGTAAAATCGCATTCCCTTTACCTAATTAGAGATTATTAAATATGTATGCACATAGTCAACGAATGTAAATCCAAATATTTTTATTTCTCGAGATACCATCTATTTTGGAAAAGAGGAGGTATGATTTTGTACTTCAACCATGCCTGTTTTACCATGTATTTTAAAAATATTTTTGAAGAGAAACATATTTTTTATTTTATATTAAAGAATTTTGGTTTTAAAAATAAAAAAATATTTTGTAAAACAACATAGTATCATTACTAAATAAGCCCTAGAAAAGAGGGGATGTCTTCGCGAGTTATGAGTTTTCAGCCTCTCGACCTTCTGTTTTATTGGTGTGAGATTTTATGTATTATTACAATTTTATCAGTAAATTAACATAAATAATAAATGATTACCTTGATAATTAGGGGATGTATTTGAACTTTTGGTAAAATGGCGAGGACTGGCCATATAAAATATTCGGTTCAAAGGGGTATGATAAAGGGCACGAGTGATGGTGTCTTTGGAATAATAGCGATGTGTGCTCGTGTGTGTGTTTTATTTAAATAAATAAATACAAAAAGTATTCGGTTTCGTTTCTAGGGGTATATTTTTTTATTAAGAAACGGGCCCGTTCTTCAACTGAATACAGCATATATTAAATATATTGTTTGAAATTAATTTTTTTAAATATTTTTTATTTAAAAATATAAAAAAAATAATATATATATATATATATTATTACATTAAATAATAAAAAAATACTAAAGATAAGTCTACTCATTACTCCAAAAGCAATATTTGTTTCATATTGTATTCTTTAAAAAATTGTTTTAAATTATTTTATTTTAAGTATTTTAAAAACATTTTGATGTGCTTATATAAGAAAAATAAAATTATTTTAATGTATTTAAAAAAATATTTAAAAATTAAATGTTATCACAATGTCAAACATTACCAATAAGTCTTCTTGTTTTAAATTTTCAAGTAAAATATATGATTTAATTCAAACTTGTTTTCACTCAACATGTCAATCTAATATCTAATACTATTTGGCATCTTAATAAAAATTAATTTTCAAAATAATTTTTATTTAAAAATATATTAAAATAATAATTTTTATTTTTAACATCAAAACATAAAAACAATTTAAAAATATAATAAAATAATTTAAAACATACAAAAGTACTAAGGTTATGCCTATTTTTGTTAGAGAATGTAGTTGAAAGTTGTTTTTTAAGATATTTTTTATTTAGAAAAATATCAGAAATATTTTTTTATAAATTATTTTTAATATTAGTCCATCAAAATAATCTAACAACACCAAAAATATTTAATTTAAAATAAAAAATAAAAATAATTTTTTTTATTCTCAGTACTGTGCTTGGATGTTTTGTTATTTGAAATTTGTGGGGGCGATGCACCAATAACAATGAAGGATGGATCTTCACTTCAAAAATCTTTTGGTAAGAAAAAAAACCCTCCAATCAGAACTTCGAGCAGTGGGTGATGGAGGGCCCCACGAGCTAAAAGGTCACTACCTTTTCTCTTGTTAAAATGAGGGGAGAAAAAACAGCCCCGTGCACGTGTAATTCCAGATCATTGCACGTGCTAACCTATCAGTTTTTGTGCATGTCTTTTCAGACCTGGAGACAGAAAAACAAATAATTTCTGTATGATAACCACCAAAAATTAACAATAAAAACATATAATTGTTAAAAAATAATACCAATTCTAAACATAAAAGTATATCTTATTTTTTTATTAAAAAAAATGGATGATTTGTTAAATAGTATTTTAATTATTAATCTTAAAAAATATTTTGAGTTAAAAAGTTTATGATCACAATATAACCGACCAGATATTTATTATTTTCTTGTTATTTTTGAATAATTTCTCTTTTTTTATTTATCAGAGTTTATGGTTTGAAAAGTGATGAAAATAAAATATAATTTAATTTTTTTTTTTGTATGTTTTGTAATGTAATTATAATCACAACTACAATAATCCAACTTATTTATGATATAAAAAAAATGCAAGTTGTTTAAAAGGCTAGGTTTTTCCATTGAATCCCTCCAACTCAGTAATTCAACACACTAACTGGGTTAATGTGTGCGGTGTTTTTCTTCAGCATAGATGAAACTCTGTGGGAAATCAATCTCAAAATTTAAAACCACAATTTCTAGTCTAAAGCTTCACAATCAAACAACAACATAATTTCAAATAAAATGATCAAATTAAGTCAAGAATAATTCTAAAACTGGTGTGATTGGTTGGATCTAATTGATGATGTGTTTGCTAGCATCATAATAACATCACCAATGACATCATAGTTTTGGTTAAACCTTCTCCGTTAATTTTGTTTTTAAAAATAGTTTTTATTTAAAAATATATTAAATAATTTTTATTTAAAAATATATTAAAATATTTTTTTTATTTTTAAAATAAATTACTTTTACATCAACATATAAAAATGATATAAAAAAGATAAATTAATTTAAAATAAATAATTAAAAATATTTTTAAAACACAATGAAAAACAAAATATAAGAATGTGTTTGGAAATCATGTTGTAAAGTGTAAATGGTCGCCTTGGATTGCACACCATTTTTTAGTGTCTGTTTTTGAAAGTGTAATTGAGTTGTTTTTTAAAATATTTTTTGTTTAAAATATATTAAAATAATATATATTTTTATTTTTTAAAAATTATTTTTGACATCAACACCTCAAAATAATCTAAAAATATTATTTTTAAATTTAAAATAAAAAAATTTCAATTTTTTTCAAAAACATTTCCCAATATATACCCAAACACCTGGTAAATTCAGAAAAAGGTTTTGTAGTAAAATCCTGGCAAAGATCAAAACATAATATTTCCCCAACCAACCAAGGGTTTGATACAAATTATTAGGATCAATAGATTATTGCCCATTAACTCTTTCATTAAATTAAATACAGAGAGAAAACACAAAGCGACAACAATTAAAGAAAAAAGAAAAAAAAAAATGAGCTCCCTGAACTCGACTCTCACTCACTCCTATTTTTAGCCATGATTTCTTCCAGCAGACCGCCTTGGTGATGAACTCCACAACTTGTTTATCGTGTTTTAAAATTATTTTTTAAAAAAATATTTTTTTTATTTTAAATTAATTATTTTTGATATTTTTATATTATTTTCGATGTACTATTATAAAAAATAAAAACACTTCAAAAATAAATATTTTTTTAAAATTTGATAATTTTAATTTTTTATATAGATTAAATATATGAATTTTTTTTCTCTGCTAACCGTGTCACAGGAAGTGGAAAATAATTATTCTATTAACGTGTGAAATGGTCAAATCACACGGAACTATTTTTTTTTTGTTTTGAAAAAGTTTATGAAAGACAATCACATGACTATGATGTTTTTTAAGTAGTAAACCGCAAGTGGTTTAGTAAATTGTCTTGTTTAGAACATTGGTATAATTTGAATATTATCAATATATTATAATATATAATCATCAAAATTTTAGGTGAATTTAAAACTTTGACCCCGCCGTTGACCGTTGATGAGAGAAGAAGACATGAACGTAGATTTATCTTAAATAAAAGAAGAATACATGCAAACCATCTATATGATAAAAGTTTGGAATTAAAAGAATTGATCTTCATATAATTAATGTTTATCGAAAGTTTATATAATTGTCAACTTCAAAACTCGTGAGCTTAGTTTGAGGTACACAGAAATTGATCCGAGCAACAATATTAATAATAAAAAAAAAGACATGTAGCTTATTGAGATTTCTAAGGAGAAAAAAATATTTTTTATGTGAAATTCTTGTAAGTTGAATTAATCCCTGTATAACAGGTTATATGTTAATTTCTAAAAGTTATTTATTTATTATTTAAGTTAATTTTTTTAAAATATTTTCAGATTATTTTCATATAAAAACATTTTAAAAAACAAACTCCACCTCATTCATTCATTCCGTTGATACACCAAACTTTCTGTGGTACCCTCACAAGTCAACCTCTTTGTGCCATGCTGATTAATTATAGTTTGCTGGGAATATGTTTTCTTTTAAATATTGTACAAATGGATTAGTTTCCCATTTTATTATGAAAAAAAACCTAGCTGGAAGTCATCTTTCGGTATTTGACCATGAAGTAAAAAATAATTAAACATTTGAGTTATTAAATTACTTGGTCTTTGGTGAACATCCACATTGAATTGATTTTCTATGATATTCTAATTTTATTATATAGTTATATGATTTATAATAAGATTATTGTATAATATAATGTATTGTATCAATTACATAATTATATGCACTAATATATCAAAATAATTTGTAATTTATTCCAATGTGTAATTCTCTATAGAGATATATTAATAATTCATTATTATCAAATAATATTATAAATTTTAAAGCATACATGCGTAAACACAAAAAATATATACCCAAAATTTCCTCATGCATGCATGCAAATCAAAATATTAAGCATATACCCACAATTTCCTCATTTCTATTGCCTCATACGTGCAAGTGATTGTTTTGACTGTTGTGATTGAAGCTATTTTTAAAGGTGATATTAAAATATTAAGCAAACACCCTTTCATATTAGATATGGTCGTAAAAAAGGTGCCTCCACGTAATTAAGAGAAGGCAAAAAGGGGGGCAGTCTTGTACTTTTGTCGTCAAGATACAATACATGCACAAGACAACCATTGAAAAAAACTATATAACTAGAGCGGTCGAGCTTGGATCAGAGAGGAGGAAGAAGAAGAAGAAGAAGAATGGGTTCTTATATCTCTTCCTTCTTTATTGAAGCTTACAATGCTCTTCTATGGGGTTTGGGGCTGATCACTGATGATCATCGAGGTAAGACCAGAGAAATCTCATCAACGTCAAGTTCAAAGAAACTAGAGGATCATGGAAAAGCCTGTGAAGAAGAAAGCTCCCAAGAATATCTTCCCACAAATAACTCTGTAATCTCTCTCTCTCTCTCTCTCTCTCTCTCTCTCTCTCTAGATCTCCCTCACACACACACACACACACACACACACACACACACACACACACACACGACACGAACAAATATAATTTTCAGACCACATGTATAGAGTTTGAAACCCCTGTTAATTACTGAAATTAAGCCTAGGTGAGTGGACAAGTCGGCCATGTATCCACGCATTGAGCAAATCCAGCCCGGTTTTTGCCCTAACTTGTGAAGCTAGCTAGCCTGTGAAATGTGACTTTATCGCATATGAATGCTGCGATATCAAGCTTTATTTCTCATCTGTTTTCTGGGATTTTCTTGGGTGAAAATCCCAGTACTGGTATACGCGCGATGACATTATACTTCATGATCAATGAAAATACGTATATATATATCCATAACGATACCCATTAATTAACTGACTTATTTTCTCGTATCCAGCAGATAAACTCTCATTTTTCAAAATTAAATTCGTGTAGCATGATTATAATTAGTTCATCAGAATTACAGTACTGATTAAGATTTCGTGTGGTGCGCGTGCAGGAAAATCTTCCTGCAATTACTGTAAGAGCTATTGCGAAGCGGACTCCACCAGTAAGCAGTGGGAGTGGTGGCAAGATTAACTCCACCTCATCATAAAGAATCTGATCAGAAGCTCAAAGATGATCTATTCGTCACACCAGGCTAGCTACAGAAACAAAATATTAATCTCTTGAGTAGTAGTAGTTTTTGTTCGTGCTCGATCAGGGATAGTGATCTAGCTATCTTTCTTTCTCTCTTGTATGACATGGATTTACAGACAGGTCTGAAAATCCTATACCAGTTTTACATATATGAATATATGAAAGTTCTTTGTTTTGAGGCTATGATTTTCAGACAGAGTAGCAAATTAACCTAATAACTCGAGATGGAAGAAGGGTTGAAATTTTGGGTGGTTAATTTCTAGTTAGCGTCCACGAAGGGAGTGACTTTGTTTTGACCTAATCAAGCATCGGGAGTCATGAAACGTCATAATTAATTACACACACGACGCATTCAACTCCTGATGAGATGGTGGAATTAATGGGAGTCCAATTAAGCGACCGATTCCTTCGTTCTTGAAGTCTTAATTACAAGAGAAAAAGTACGTACCATGTATTAATGGGGTGACTAGCTAGGCAATTCTAGTATTTTTCAAAAATGTTTTTTTTTTTTTATTTTTTATTTTAAATTATTTTTTTAGATAATTTTAGATTATTTGCATGTACTGCCATAGAGTTAGTCCATGAATATATATATATATATATATAAAAATCAAGAAAAATATAAAATTCAAGATACAGATCCACGACAAAGAAAAAGAAGAGAAAAAAAAAGAGGGGGAGAAGGACACAAAAATAAAGAAAAAAGGGAGGGAAATTGTGTTTTAATAAAAACGCAGCTTGTTTATGAAAATAATAAAATAAAATAAATAAATGCAACTTGTTTAGAAGATGGGTTTTGAACGTAGTTGTTCATGTTCTCATGCTATGAACTTTGTCGTCCCATTTTATTTTATTTTTTCAACATTGGTGCAATGTACGTAGATTTCCTTAAATTAATTTAATTGTGGAACATATAATATTTTTTACTGGATATATATGATCGACCTATATATATATATATGTTTGTTTGTTTGTTTTTATCATAATTCATTCTACGCCATGATTAAATACCCAGGTGTAAAAACAATTAAATTTCGATTTAGTTAATCTGAGAAGTTCGATTACCAGGTCAAAGCCCAATTAATGTTTTTTAAATCAAAATCCAATTTATTGTTAAATAAAAAAATAAACTTGATTGATCTATTAACTTGTTTGACTTGTTCTCCGGTTTCACACCGAGTCAATGAAAGGTTTTCAACTCTTTTTATACATAAATTAATTGATTTAGTTCAGCGTGTATTAATTATTAATAACCGGGTAACAACAAGATTTTCATTTTAAGGCTTATTCCTGCCTTTAGTCCGTGTTTGATCATAGTAAACTAATTAAAAAAAACAAAAAAACTAAGAAAGATTTAGATATATTGAAAAGTGCAGTGAAGCCACTGAAACGAGGGGGCTCTAAATACAACGGTGGGTTATATTTTTTGATATTAAAAAGAGTTAGAGTAAGAGCCTGCGATCCAACCTGTTTTTGGTAGAAATTTGAAGAAAAACAATTTGCATTTTAAATGAATATGTTTTGGTATTTTTAGATCATTTTGATGTGCTAATATCAAAAATAATTTTTAAAAAATAAAAAAATATTATTTGAATGTATTTCAGTACAAAAAATACTTTAAAAAACTATCACAACAGTTCTCCCAAACATGGCCTTGGAGTAAGAGGAATGAATTCCACAAATCACAAGAGATGACCAAATCAACTTCGATTCCTACAGTTGACCATGCATTAGAGAAGAGAAGAGAAGAGGAAGAAGAAATACTGTACCGTATTCATACCTAATTAATTAATTTTCTGAAGTCAGAATAATCTTCATGCATGGACAGAGAGTTGCGATCCCAGTTAGCGGAGTTTGAAGAATTCAATCGTAATATATGATCGGAGAAGGTGGTAAAAGACAAGCATAGAAGAGCCATAGATTGAATGATCAATATGACAGGTTGTAATATTTGAATAGCAGGTCTCGAGTTTGAATTAAGTATACGAGTGTATTTCTTAAAAGAGTCCGAGACTACCAAGATTTTACTTGTTCATCTGTGTTCACAAGATATACTTTTCAAGAGATGAAATTTCCTCGTATAAAAAAAGACAGGTTGTAATATTTGTATAACAGGTCTCGACTTTAAGTTAAGCGTGCGGTGTATTTCTTATAAAAGTTTGAAACAACTAAGATTTTACTTGTTTACCCGTGTTTACAAAATATAATTTTTAAAAGATGGAGTTTCCTCGTATAAAAAAAAAGTTGTAGCATCTAGCATCTCCCACGAGTAGAAATATTGAATCTGTGTCAAATGTCTCTTTAATAATATTTATCACCTTATTTACTTTTTTTCCATGGTATTCTATTTTACAATATAATTTAAAATACAGGGTTTTTGTGTAATATAACATATTTTGCATTATAATATATTTTTAAATTAAAGCATTATATGTGCTAATATATATTATATCAAAATGACTTTATATATTATATGATGACATATCCTATATAATATATCAATGGATTATTAATAGTATTATCTATTTTAAAAGTATTTGTTAATATATTAATCCTTAGATATAAAAAAATAATTTTGAGTTACTGTAAAGAAAAAAAGAACTTTGAAAACTCTCTTTAAATTGGAGAGGGAAACACTAAGGAATTGCCAAGTTTTATATAGACATTGATATCACACAATCAAATTCAATTTGATACAAACCAAGGAGCTAGACGTGTTAATCATATACTCGGGAAATGCATCTGAATTTACACAAGATCCTTTGTCACTTTCAAGTGGTCCAATTACAAGACTTAGAGTCAAACGTTTCAAGAAAACACTAAATGATTCTCATAACAATTGTCTCTCACAACTGTCTATAAATTAGGTTTTTTTTTTGGAAAGCTATGGTCCCATGAGACTTCTATAATTATTTTCTCCTTGGAATGAGAATGGTTGGTTACACTGGCTAGTTCACACCAGTCTTTGGACTTATGACAACCCATTTGCTTTTAAAGACATGCAATTTGAAATTGGACAACTTAAACTCAAGATCTTTTTAAAGTCTAATACCAAATTAGTTGAGTAATTTTATTTTTTTAGAAAAAAATGAATATACAAGTTTTTTGGCCCTAAAACTAGTGTGGCCATAAAAAAATCTCAATCAGAAATTAAAAAAAAACTTAAGCATGCATATAATTAAATAAGAATTATTCATGCCAATAAATTTAAAAAAACATCAATGATAAGTAAATATTAAATTGGAAAAATTGAGAGATAAATGTAAGTTAAGATATTTTATCTCACATCATAAGTCATGTATCCAATTGTGTTTCATAACTTTGTTTCTTTGAATAATTTTTTATTTTCTCAAATAATTATTTATGCCAATAAAACATGAGATTTTTTTTTATGATAATCAAATACTAAACTCTAAAAATAAAGAGATAGATATAAATCAAGATATTTGTACTCACAACACGGGTCAAATAACTTTTTTGTGTTTAATAACTTTTTTATTTAATTAAATAATAATAGAATTCGTTGGCGCTCTGTTGCATGCCAGTAAGAAATCTTGAACAAATACAAGATTTTTAATTATAAATTTAAAATCATTTGCATATTGGATGATATTTTTATTTAATATTGAGACATAAATATATTGGTTTTACCTGAGCCAACTCAAGTTACTCTACGAAACCCATGGGGATAATCTTGAAAAATATAAATTGGGATGATTATCTCCAATTAACTCAATATTAAAGAATAACTTTCGTAGAAAGCAACAATCAATAAAAAAAAACAACCCAAGTGAACTCAACTCAACCAACTAAACTCATGACATAGGTCATGCATATTATTAGACTCAATAAAAAAAATTTTCCAAGAGATTATCTTTCATTTAATTATATAACAATAAAACACATGATAATTTTTTTATATGATGTATATTTTTAAAAGAAAAAAAAATCAAGAAAGGCACGTGGCACTATGATTGCAAAAGTAGATCATTGATACCAAATAATAAAATTGCATTTTTTTTAGTTTTGAGTTTAATAAAAAAAAGATAAACGATAACAAAGGGTGATTTTATTTCTAAATTGAGGGACAATAAATGCATTAGACAACAAAAAAATAAAAAAAAATTTACAAGATGTTGCTTAACTTGTCAAAATTGAAATCCAGATTATAGACTCACATGAGCTCAATATTTTTAAAAAATAATTATATTTAACTTAAAAATAAAATGAAAAAACATGCCAAAAAAACCCAAGAGTGTTAGACCTAGGCAATTGGACCTTAAAGCCCATACCTGCATGCATGAGCTTGTTTTTTTTAAGCAACATCAAATTTCTCTCTTTCCCTTTCCCCTCTTTCCCTCATTTCTCTTTACCAGAAGCGTAACCCAGCAAAGCTCTCCTCCTCTCGCCTCTTTCCCTCTGTGTCCTCTCGTCTCTCGCCTCCCTCAGTCCCTGAAACCCAGCAAAGCTCTCGTCTCTCGCCTCGCGCCTCCCTTTGCATCGTTAATCTTCGTCCCTCTCGCAAAAGGTAAGTAAATTGAACCTTTGTTTTATTAATTGTAATTAATTAAAATGAGTTTAGGAGCTTTATGCCTGCATTTGTTTTGGGAGAAAAATGGGATGTTAATTATTTTATTTCATTCGAACATTATTTGGAACTTTGTGGAGTTTATTCTTACTGTCTGCGGTGATTTTGTGGTGAGACACAGTGATGTGTGGACAAACAAATGTAGCATTTGCAATTGTTGATGTCAAACAAATGGTTGATGTTGTTTACAAAGTTTTGATTTTTATTCTGTTATTTGCAAGATTGACAAAAAAAATGTTCTTTTTCGTTTTGCAAACAGCAAAAGCAAAGGATAGAAATGGATGAAACTCATAGGAAGCTAGGGTTGAGATACAGCGTATTCTATACATAATCGACACTTAGGCAGGGACTTGTTAAATATAAATTCACTGTAAACAGTTTTATACTGTTTCAACTGATTTCAAGAGATAAATGTCGATATACTGGAGCCTAGAATCATGGTTAGTTATAAGCATTTATAAGCATATATAAGCTAGCGATGACTGTGAGCTAAGAACTAAAAGAAGCCTCGTGTTCAAGACTCAATTTTTTTTTCCTTCACTGGAATATCATTTCTCTTGGTTTTGACTGCCAAAAATAAGCTTGGATTGAATGCATTCTGAATAAATTCTTCAGACTGATGAACTAGTCTTTCTCAGTAAGTTCTAGGTACGAATCAATTCTTGAATAGTTAGCTTAGACAGATCCTTAGTTTCTTCAACAGCAGCAACAATAGAATCAAAATTTTCTGTCAGTTCATCCATCCAATGCAATCAAAGAATAGCAAGTCAATCAGTGTAATTAATTATGTTCTTCATATTCTGGTAAAAATGGAATCCCTTAAGAAATTTATGGTGGCATAACCATGATCTCCTAAACAATTTGCAAATACAGAAGAGAAATATATCCTTTAAGGTTATTAATTTCAACAACCTTGCTCTGTTTCTTCTCTAGTGTTTTCAATGCAGACTCTTTCTTTGTCTCATACATTCTTGTCCCAGCAGCCTCTTCAAGCATAGATAAGATCTCTGGAGGTTTCATATTTAAGACCTTAGTAATACGTAATTGCATGATGAGAAAATGCGGATTATTAACATTCAGCTGCACTGAATGAAAAAGGTTTTGAACTCGACTAGGCTGGGCTAGCTTTCCATTGATCAAATACTTGTTCCTTCCACTAACCACAATCTGCAAATCCAAATATAAATCCTTCACATGTAAATCAACCCCATCAAAGCAAACAAGTTGAGTTAAATTTGAAGAATCAAGCGAACAAGTTAAGCTGAATCAAGTGCTGAGTTTAAATATATATAAGAATGAAATTCTCCTAGACTAATTCCTTACTTAAACAGGATAAAACTAAATCAAGTGCGAGTTTAAATATTCATGTCGACGGGTGGCGAATTGCACTGAGTGGACTGGTAGATGAACTAGCATGGGGAATTTAGATATTTATGCAGGAATGTAAATGCTCTAGAGATATCCAGTTCCTCTAAATGGCCTCAAAGCTGAAATTTTACCAAACCTTCTAATTTAATAAAGAATGTTTTATTGATCATTGTGAACTTATGAATTGTATATTGTCAGCTTCTTTGAATATAATTTATTGTATTGATTGTGTAAATATTTGATATGCTTTTCTTTTATTTCCCTATATTTTTAGGTATTGTTATCAGAAAACTACACTTTCATGTTATGGATAGTAACATAATTAATGCGGTATGCATGGGAGCAGCTGTAACTGCGATAGCTGCAGGGGTATTTATTATTGAAGAAGAGAGAAATAGAATTTATATACCAAGAGAACCACGTATAAATGCAATTGCTCAACGAGAATTCTATATTGACAGCATTTTGAATCGAGGTGATCGACATTGCGTTAAACAAATTCGTATGAAACCTGTTGGAAAAGACATGGCAACTGGAAATTATGCCAAATCATATGTTGATGTCAACTTGGAAGAGAACACTGAAGGGCAATCAATTTCAATTGAAAATAAAGGGGAATATGAAGAAACTTCACAAGGAAAAGGGACATCTTCCTCTAGTACACAAAAGAGGCAACATAGAAAGAGAAACCGCATGTATGAAGATGATGGTGTTGAAAAGTTGTCTAAACAGATTAGAGATGTAGCATTTGCAATTCAAAGTCTCAGCAAAAATCAACTTGATGTTAATGCGTTGTATGCGGAAGTGATGAAAGTTGAAGACTTTGATGAGATAACTCTTGGGGATGCATTTGATCATTTGGTCCAAAATGAAATGTTGGCAAAAGCATTTATGGTAAAAAATGCTAATTTGAGGAAAATTTCGGTTCAAAACTTTGTCACCCAACACTACAACAGGCCTGCTTGCTAAGATGGTTTGAATATGTTCAAAATTTGAGTTCAGACTATGTTTGTTATTTGACAAGTATATTTACTTGTTTAATTCGGTCTACCATATTTATGTTTGTAATTTGAACTAATATGTATGTCAATGACATCGAAACGTAATATTTATGCATGACTATTTATTTCTTGATGTTAGGTATAAATATTTATTTCTTGATGTTTATTTGATAGATATTAAAGGGATAATTGCCTTTACCCAAAAAAAAAAATATTTATCTAAAATACCCATCAAAATATTTTTTGTATCTATTTATCTTTTAAAAAACTACTTCATATCAAAAAAAAAAACCAAATATATAACTCTTAACATAAACTAATTTGGCTTTCTTAATATGAAAAAACAAATTATTTTAAGCTTTTAAAATTGAATAATTTTTACTTACAAAATATTTAACAAGCTTATTTCTCTATAATATGATATGATATATATTGTTATATTTTATAAAATAAGCTATGTATGAATATAGGATATAATAAAAAAATTCATCATTATACTTTTTTTATTTTATTTTTTTATTTTAAGTGATTAAATATTTTATATTAAATATTTAATATACATAGGATAAACTTGAAAAAAAATTAATTTATTAATAAATTATTTTCCAGTTCATTTTCCATAACACAAACAAACACTGGAAAGTGTTTTCCAGTTCATTTTTCATAACATTGCCAAACATCGGAATTCACTTTCCAGAAATTCACTTTCCCGAATTCACTTTCCAAAAGGAAACCACTTTCCAGCAAACAAACGGGGCCTTAATCTTTTCATTGCTTAATACATTACTGTTGAACTTGGCTCTAAAAGATTGTAATCATCCAAAATAATTTTGAGATCAAAATAAAAAAGATAAATTCATATTTAGTGTTTTCTATAATAATAATAATAATATACTTCTCATCACTTTCTAGCAGCTGTAGTTGTTTTTGAAAGTGCTTTTCATCTAGAAATACATCAAAATGATATTTTTTTAAAAAAATTATTTTTGACATCAGCACATCAAAATAATTTAAAAACACAAAAAAAATTCATTTAAAATAAAATAAAATCAAATTTTGAAGAAACTACGGTACAACCACCCTCCCAAAAAGCTTCTTAAACTAACACTCGTGGGGTTAAATGTTGTGCTCCTCCAAAGCCTTCACACATGCGAGTAAATTCAGTGGTTGAGGTACACAGGAGCGGTTCTATTTCAAAACCAAAAAGCTGCTGCATTTTTTTTTTGTAAAATTTATCTGCTGGCCTCCTTTAACCATCACAACTAGTCTTTTAAATTCAAAATTACTCTTCTGCTCTAATAAATTGGTTCAGATGACAAGAAAAAACAAATTCATTAAGCCTTGAATTTTAAGTTTCAAGTCATGTTATTAACTTCTTTACAAAATGACATTTATCTAAATTTAATTTAATTTAGCCCCGTTTAAATAGATGCAGTGAAGTCTGTCAAGATGTGTGTGGTGGTGAAAGAGAAGTTACAATATCCTTGTAGCGGTGGCTCGCCTTAGAAAATCAAGTTAGGGCTACCTTGGTTTCAGCAATGACACGGAGCTCCTCTGTAGAAAATAAGAAAAAGAAAGTGAAAAGATCACTTGTTGATATTCTATACCTTTCATTCTCGACTTTCGAATTGGATTTCATGGTGTCTTTTCGGAAAGGAGGTGGTTGATTATTAAGAAAAAAAAATTAAATTTGTGGATGGAATGAACAGCTAGTGGACTGGCAAAAACTTTGCAGGATAGAAGCAATAACAGTAGACTCGTCATCTTGTGTGGTGCCCATGTCTTCCATACCAAGCTGATCACCCTCTTCCATCTCAGGCGTCGGTGGCGAGGGAGGAGGAGGGGGCGCTGCTAGTGGCGGCGGAGAGGGAAGGGCGGAAAAAGAGTAGTGAAAATTGGTACGAGCTCTTTCAAATCCACTAAAAGAGATGGATGATAGATCATACGCTATAGCAGCTTCCTCAGCAGTGTCGAATGTGCCTAGCCAATGTCTCTCCTTAGTATATGGATTGCGAATCTCTGCAACGTATCTCCCCCATGGTCGTCTCCTTACTCCAAGGTATTTGCTTGATTGCCTAGAGCTTCTTTTAGGGTTTCTGCAGAGCAATGGAAGGAAGTTTTCCATTCTTTTAAGCTGGCTATGGTGGGACGACAGTAAAGAAGGGG
Organism: Salix koriyanagi; assembly: GCA_029228605.1. Classification (NCBI taxonomy): domain Eukaryota; kingdom Viridiplantae; phylum Streptophyta; class Magnoliopsida; order Malpighiales; family Salicaceae; genus Salix; species Salix koriyanagi. The sequence goes on from CM055339.1 coordinate 11,781,307, forward strand.
GTGGCTTTATATAAAATTCAAGGTGGCATTTGCTAGTTAAATTATTCTTTCTTTACACCCCACCCCTAGATTGGTAGAGCCATATTAAGTTTGAAGTATGAAAAAGTTATTTTAATGTTCAATTTGATTTCGTAGTATTGGTCAAGTGGGGCAGGTAGTAATGGATATCTACTTTAATATCTTGTTTCTCTAATGGCTGCTTGTTAGGTTTTGTTTCCTTAAATTCCTCGCTAATCACACACGTGTGCGGACATAATACATAAATCAATGAAATCCATGAGGCAGTGCTAGTGCTACCTCTTGGCTCCTACCATTTCAAAGTCCCAAAATGTTATTCATAAACAATATAAAATCTCAAAATGTTGATCATAAATAAGTCTATTGGTAATTTGGTATTGTATTTTCTTTCAAAATCCTACTTATTTAGAAATACATAGAAATAACATATATATGAAAAAAAATTATTTTCATCATCAGCATATCAAAACAGTCTAAAAATCATTAAAAAATAATTAAAAAACACTTTCAAAACGAAAATCAAATAATAAAGGTGCATGCCAATTTAATGAATGGTGATGAGTTGGAACCTGCAGAAGTAGCAACTAGCAAGCACAGGATTTTTTCTCTCTCTCTCTCATCAGACCACCCAATCCCATCAATTTGACCCCTGGATTAGGGCAAAAATACCATATGATTACGTTTATAGCTTGGTAATTCAAGAAAACAAAAACAACGAAGTTCACGTTTGGACATAATTTTTTGTTTTTTTTGGGAATGAATTACTGTTGTTCGGTTAGCAACATTTGATAGCAGCTAACTCCTAGAACTTTTTACTCTTTTATCTTCGTCCAAAACAGTGGCATGAGTTCACAAACACTTTAAAGTCAATGCTATCTATAATTACAAAGAATAGAATAGGTTGGCTTTTCATAGATAAGAGAAGAAAATACAAGCTCAAAATTTATAATCAATAAAAAATGAATACATCAGTTCATTGCAATGGATGGTTATAGACGATTACCTTCACAGCAGTTTTGTTTCTGTTTCCCCCCCCACATCGGCACCGGAATTAAGTGAGCTTTCTCCAGAGAGATCCTTTTGAAGCTGTCAAGCACTTCACCTTTGGAAAGAGAAAACCAGCCTTCGCGGGGTTTCCACCAACAAGTGAATTCTCATAAATCTCTTTGCACTCCTGTACAACCTGTGAAAGGAATAATTCATAATTATTATTTTTTTTGTTTATTCCTAACATGGTATATGATGCAAGTGGAGATATCCAATGCTCCTCCAACCCTGTGAAGCCCTCCCCCTACTGCTTGATAAAAAGAAGCACCAGCAACTCATGCAATTCCCATGTTAAAAATGGAGAAATACAAGAAATCTTCGAGGTTTGTTGTCGTTAAGTGTGTGTCTGTCATACACTGGATCCATATCATGGGTTACACGCACCTCTTTCGCATCTTTTCGTGGTATGCCTTCTCGCAGTCCAACAAGCTTTTCAACCACTTCAGGCTGCAATTCGGTAGAACAGTACAATCAGATACTAGGCTCATCACAAAATTTTGACATGTACAACATTATACTGCATTTGATCCCCCACCCATGGTTTTGCAAGAAATCAATGAAGTCTGGCCCGTTATTTTATCCTAGCCTATCATACAATTGAAAACTGGTGATCCAATTGTGCACAGCAGGACGCAGTATAGGAAGAATAATTATCGGACCAACATAATCACTCAAAAAAAAGAAATATTAAGCAACATTTACCGGGCAGTCAGGTTGATGTTCAAGAATATTCGTATAGATGAGCGTGAAGGTATCCAAACTCTCTCCTGAAGCAAGTTCTTTCAAATCACTCATTATCCTGACTCTACTCTCTACTTTCTGAAGCAAAGGTCAGTTGATCAAAATTAATAAAGAGCAAAAAGATAATAGAAAATGTTGGTAATATCAACAGAAATTGCTTGTGAAAATAGTAACCATAGAATAGTTCAGGTTATTTTCTACATGAAGCAGCTACTTACAGCCACACTAATATACTCCCTGAAGAAGTCCATAATAACCTCTTCATCTAGCCTCATCCGTTCTATTGTCTCTTCCTTGATGTAGTTTTTCTACAATAATCACAACACATTACAAATGAAAATTATGTTGAAATAGAAGACACTGGGAAAGAGGACATGCAGGAGTATCTTCCAAGAAAATAAAAGTTTCAGCTTTATATTTGAAATAAAACCTGAGTCAGAAGGTGATCCACATAAACCACCACTGTCTCCTCAATACAAGCTTCAACAAATCTCCTAAATGATCTTTCTTCAATATACCTAAGGTAAGAAAAGTAGAACTAATAAGAGCAACCTTTCTTGTTCAAACTATGATTCAAGAACAATAAAGCCATATGCATGTGTGTGTTTGCGCATGAGCATGTGTGGTTGCCAGTAGTTAAACTAATTTACACACAAATCCATGTTTTAAATTTCGAGATAACAACTTCCAGATAAGAGGAAAACCTAAACAAAATATTTTAATCATACGGGTTTATCTAATCTGTTAGTGCAAAGCCCTTCAAGATTTTCCAGTATCTCTTGGACAAAAGGTAATTTCTTGAAAGCGCGCCATGTTATTTAAAACCTTGTGATATTCCTCTAACACTTCCCCTTCCATTAGCAGGCCGAGAAACCCAGCTTCTACTCTCAGGATGCATGCCTGATTCAATTTGCCACACACACCATGGATTGTTAAGTAGCCTTGGCTATAAAAGTTGGGACTTTCCCTCACAAAAATCATAAACCTGAACTTTTCCCTTGGAAAAATTCTTAGCTGAAAAGCCCAAACACAAGCAAATGGAGTGTATTATGTATGTTCAGCTGCAATACAGCATGAACTAAAAGGACTTGTATGTGGAAACTATGAAGTTAAATTGCTATGCAAATGTAAGTGCAGCCCATACCACGAGAGGTCACCCAAAGGGAACAAAGAGAAGAAGAAAGGTGACAAACGAGCAAACTTACATCTTTACATCTGTAAAATAATCACCAAAAGTTGCAACTAGGTACTCGGTGACCTGTCCTTCAGCCCACTCTGAAATACGAGGTAAATACTTAGAGGCAACATTAGATGGGTCAAATGCATTAAAACGATTGGCTGAGTTAAATCTTTCAACAATTCTGGACAATACTCTATAAAATCAACATAAGTTCTTTCAGTTGTTAAACTTGAAACATTTCATTAATATTTTTTCAAGATCGTCCATTAGTGATATATTCTCCTTTTGCATTGTATTCCCAGGGTAGTATCATGCCCTTTCTAATCACTGCCAATTACTCATTTAAGCACTGGATGGTGTAGAAACACCAACAAGATCACCAACATAAAAGAGAGACTCTATCTTGAAGAAAACTCAATTATTTTATTCAAAAACTCAAACTTAGAACTGAAAGTCTGCATGTAGTGTTTATTTATAGGCACACCCAAACAAATAGAATGGGCAAGCCCTAATGATAGTAGGAAACACAAGGAAACTAAAATATTAGAATTAAATTTAAACATTTTCCTTCTAAAATAAGTAGTCCTACAAAATCTATTATGTAGTCCCACCTCATATTGTGATTGTATTGAGCTGTTAACATGCACTTAAATTTTGTCAGCCTGGTTTTCATTATATAGCACAGATAACATAAATGACATATCAAGTTGTTAAGTTAACATTATAGAGTATGATAAAGCTGAACATTGCTTTACCTTTATGATAAAGCTTGACAATTAATTCCTGCACTCCAGGATCTTCAAAGATAAACCTAACGGTTAGATGCACAGCTTCCTACCATCAAAGGGCAAATTGAGCATCAGCTTAATCATCATCTCATTAAAAGAATATCTATAAAAATATGCTAAGCAAGGCCACTGGCTACAACAACACAAGCATCAGTATTGTAGAAGAAAATAGCATTTGCATCTGACCAAGCTCCACGCAGTACCCATTGGGTGCAGTTGGAAATTCAGAGTATACAACCCAAGGTATGAAAACATGTTTATACACGTTCAGGTTTCCAATTATTCATCCATTTAATCTCTATTTATCCTGCTGCGGCTATTGTAAATTCTTGGTTTATGCACAGTTTTCTTTCTGCACATATTTCACAAGCAATATCTTGCCACCAAAAAAGTCAGAAATCAAAGAGGCCTCATATAACCATAAGTCCTAACTGTCCATCTCTACTGTTTTCAAATCCAAATCAAAATGCATACACAAGACTGCTCATAACCCAAGACTTTTATCTACACAACAACAACTAATTAATTGATAAAAGATTTCTGCTTCAAGTTAGATAACACAGAGCCAAAATTCAGAAAATAAAGTAGGTCTTTGATTTCATCAACCATCAAATATAGCGGAATAATGCTTGGAGTCAATAATCAGACATGAAATTACCTCATGCCAAATCAATATTAATAAGATAAGGATATCTTACATAATCAGTAAGATGTTTGAATGATATTTGAATATAACAAATGAGGCACAGAGAAAGGAGGAACCACTGTCATTATGTGTTTATACCTTCGCAACCTCTAGGAAGCCTTTGCAAGTATCTTCAAAATTAACCTGCAAAAGTGACAAGGATAATAAATTTCATAACATGAGAAAAAAGAAGAAGAAGAAGAAAAGCCAAGCTATATATTTACTTTGAACTATGCAATTAGAATAATATTTTTCATCAATATTATATAGTAATGCAACTGAAAATCTTGGCATAGATTTGAGACATTTAACGTGTTATATATATTTAGTTATCAATAGAGAGGAATAATAGAGAGGAATCCTAATAATGCAAGAAACAATTTTTACAAGCAGCAGTGAATAAAGTGTTGTGATTTGTAGTTGTTTATTACTGCACTCTATACATTGGCACGCTCGCGCACTCATACTAAGACGGAGTAAAAAAGAAATGGGGGGAAAAGAAACAAGAAAAAGAATACCCACTCCCTATAAAATAATCAAGCCATTAGAAAGAACAATTACAGCTTTTTATCAAGGGACCTTTCCCAACCACCACCACCACCTTTTCTATTCTGGAAGTTGGCATGCATAGCCAGGTTAATGAAGCACCATATCAATCACTTAGGTGAGAGTGCCTTTCTCTCAAACATTCATCCAGAACTAAGATCATTTCAAGCAAAGCTCACTAACTCACTGAATAGGTAATATGAATATGAGAAAATTACAGGCAACAAACTTATCTAAGAAGGGATCAGGCAAGGAAAAAGGCAGAAAGAAAAGGTTCCTTCCTCCCAGACCTGCCAATTTCAATCACTGAAAAATGGCAGGGTTAGAGGAACAGAGACTCTTTTAGTATTTTCTAAATTTCCCTTTCCAAGAGAAATAAGTTTACATGATATACAAGTGCCTTTTGCCAACAAAATACTTTAGTCCTTTCTTTTGTCACTCCACAACAGAAGAGAAATATATCCTTCCCTCCAACATCAACTCCTTTATTCCCATTAAGTTTTTTATTTCATTCCAATTTCCTAACCGCAGTCAAATATGTAGTTTCCAATCGCACCTGTATATTTTTACCAATAAGAAAAACACATGGATGAAGCAGAAGCAAATAAAAAGATGGTAATCAATAAATAACCTGTTCAGCATAGTTTTGTGGCAGTGCTTCTATGGTGCTGCTACTCAACTCCATTGCAAGGTCATAGCATCGCAGATTGTTATTTACCTGTTCATTGCAAAAACAAGTGGCAAACAAAAATGGAACTTATCTCACGACCATTACAATACCTGCATAAAACACAAATAAAAAGATCCACTAACCATTGCACATAAAGGTTCCAACCCAATTTCTGAAGCAGGTTCCTGAAACCTCTTTCTTTCAGAAGCTTGAAAATCTATCATCACCTATAAAACACAAGTAACATAAATTTTTAATGATGGATACAGAGAACAACATCAAGCACATGGTCAAAAAGTAGAGGGAAGGCAGACTTATGCATAACTAGTATGAAGCATAAATACACACTCAAGTGCAGGCACAGCTAGTTGCTATTGCACAAAATCACAATAAAAACAGTCATCCCTATGATGCCAGAAGTCCTATTATCAAGGCAAAGAAGCAAGACTCAAGTAGGACACTGCTGAAAACAATTAAGTGAAGTGGATTATTCCACGTATTACCATATTCTTTCAAGATACAGTCAAACTCTCTTCCAATTTTTATGCAAACGAGCTCAGAAATCAATTCCAAGTGACAAAAATTGAAGCTATTATTTTGGCAGAATTTATCTACACTCGCCTGAATTATAGCCAAGGAAATCCTGTATAGCATGACATCAGTGCTATTATCCCTTACAATCTGAACTTGCTCCCCAAGGATCCTAAACAGATCAACAGCAGCTGGTGTATATAGCTTTCCATCATCTGTTTTCTTTGGTGGCTGTACCTTATCAGCTTCTAGGATATTTAAGTACCATTTCTAAAACAATGAGACCAAAAGCATCAGATGTGTAATAGAAAAGGTCAAAGCTGAATAATATACATATTCCATACATAATAGCACAGTTGAGCTATGGGATCTTCTATCATTACCCTTGTCGTAGCTTGCATTCTCTCCACATATGCATTCATGAGGGGATCCATGGCACCACTCTCAGAACAGACTTGAGCAAGAGACTCGTCAACGCCAAGTCCAACCAGATTATCTTGATATTCAACCACCCAGCCAGTTACCTAGTTGTAAGCAATCAAGATTAAACCACTTAATCTGTATGAAAGAAATCATCTAGTATTTACCCTAGGGTGAAAACAAATGAGATCCGGGTAAAAGAAAATCGACTTTCTTCTCTCATAAAAGAAAATTGTACATTAAGTCATAAAGTACCATACAAAGGGACAATGGGTCACCCTCCAATTTGGTGCTCTTATAGGTATGAAATGAGATGTTTCAAACAAATTATTGACCAGGTGAATACCTTTAAAATCTCTATATTTGATAACTCATTTGCCCTGTCACTCAACAATCTGAGCATCTGAATAAACCTCTCGGTATAGAGGTTTACCATGAGTTGGAATATTTCATATCTGCAAACATCAAAGATCAACTTAATATCCCATAGTTCTTAGATCAAATAATAACCTATTTCAAGAAGATGGTGCTCGCTCCAGAAAAAGGTTTCTGGGGAAGAAATATCAGAATGTGCTCATGCTACTAAAGTTCTTAACAGTCCAAGGCAAAGCAGTTTCTTAGACATGCTACTGTTGATCAAGAAAATATACAAATTACCAGATGATGAAGTGTTTGATCTAAGTGCATCATACTCTCCAATAAAGACACAAGTTCCTATTCAGACTATTCAACTGAAACAGAAGCTGACTCAACAGGACCAGTTTACAACCACTAGGAAACTTATAAAGCAGCCCACAATTTCACATCTACCTGTTACTAATAACTAGAAAAAATGGATACTTCATTAAGGGAGACTAGTAGAGCATAACATACAGAGAGAGAATAGCACCAAGCATACTGAGGCTTCAATACAGAAAAATTGCATTGTGCAGTACAGAGATTGTGCAACAGTTGAGATTATTGAATAAAAAATGAGAGCAACTTTGATCCTCAAACCAAACAACTGGATTCTGCATATGTCCCGATAAATTAACAAAAGGAAGCAGGTTTAGCAAAAGCCTTACCTTGGGGGAAAACATGGAGCTACATAATCATAAATATCACCAAGCTCTTCACCGATCTAAATGTCAAAAAAAAATAATATTATTGATCGATATGACGCAGTATTGACAGCTCTGCATAGATTATAATAAAACTCATTTACAGCCAAAGTAAGGCCCAAAGTAGCAACAAAAGCACTTTAAAGAAAAAGTATAGCAATAAAACAATATGGAAGAATGAAATCCAGAAATGCATGCGACTCTATCTATTTTCTCTTTCAAATGCAATGAAAGCTACTCCCAACACAATGGTTAAAACATGCACAAGCAGAACAGAGGCAATCATACGCACATGCTTGGACACAGACAAACTGCTGTGTGGGGGACAAAAAAGAAATCCTTTTAGCTCGTTCAGATTTTCTTAAAATTTCACATAGTAGCTTTATTATATCTCATGACTTTTTATTCATGGACTTTGTGTACCAAATGAAAATCATTTAACTTAAATAAAAAAACAGAGCATAAAATTTTCCAATCTCATGGAACAGGGAGAATTAAATAGTTACAAACTGGAGATATCACTTGTACATACTTTTCGAGCTTCTTCTAAGGCAGCTTTGAGGTCTTCGAATACAAGCTGATGAACAAATTCCATTATTGATCATATACAGCATCAGAAGTGAATTTATATCGAGTGAAAGATTATTCAAAAGAAGCACACCTCTGTTAGTAGTTTGTTGAACCGTCCTTCAACTGACTTTCTTATATGCTCATAACATTTATCCTTAAAACCTTTCCCCTGAATCTTCAACTTCTGTTGCGTGAGGTTTTTCGAAGAAACTGCTGTGGTGGTAGATTTTCTGTGGTTCACAAGTAAACTTTCAGTCAGTGATGTTCACTTTGTGGAGCAAAGGTGAATGCAGGATGGAATGCAAATGGATAAAATAAAAACAAAATCATTGGGGAAAAAGTAATTCAGAGTTTAAACAAAATATAGAAACAAACAGACAAGACTCAAGTTACTTGGCAGATCTGCGAGGATTTGCAACAGTTGCCATTGCACCACCTCCCTCAGCCTCAGCTGCCTCCTCAGCAACTTGTTCATCAAGAATTTCTTGCATTTCAACAACCCTAGAAAAAGAAAATGGGGATACAGTAGCCTTTCAAATATATACTGAATTAAGACAAATGAGCTTGTCATACATTTTCAACATGCCAGATATAAAGTTTCACATTTCATTATTTCACCATCATTTGATGAATCAAAAGCCGTATCAAACCATTTGGAAGAGAAACAAGCAACTAATGTATTCACAGTATGGTCTCTCTCTTCATCATGCTAGTAACGATTGACTAAACAAAATGGACTCTTATCATAGCAAGGATTCTGTTACAAACAAAAGGCTTATAACGGAATGCTATTTCTAGTTACCAGACCTCCTATCATCATCTTACATGATACAAAAACTCATAGTTATTAATGTTTTGCCACTAATAGATGACAACTACTTCAAAAACATGAAAGAGAGGACAATTTGATATGTAGCAGCCTAAGTACAAAAGAGAGAAGCCTGAAAGGCTTGGCAGAAACATACCTTAAAGCACGAACCAGTGTTTGTGGACTGTGAAAGTAGAAAGAAAAGGCATAATTAATAGAGTTGAGAAATGGAGAAGAACCAAAAGGTCAATAAAACCTATATTGTGTTCTATAGCAAAAGAGTAATAGAACTAATAAACAAAAAGAATTATATGAGCAATTTATTTATTATACAGAAGATCGGCTGCATACATTAAATCTACAAGAACAATCATTTGGCTTTGTATTTCCAGGTTACCGCAAGGATCAGGGATCAAGCAAAATAATTTGAACCCCAGTCACTCAATTCTCTCTCACTCATACGCGTGTTTGTCTAATCAACAAACATTTTCACATTTGTTAATGAGCAGGCAAAATGGCATTTACTCTTGTACCATTAGGATCAACTACATAATGCTAGGTATCATAATTTTAGCTTTTTGAGGTTGCTTTTGAGGATGAAAAGCCTACAAATAGATATTGTGGTATTATCAGCAGAATGGGTTCCATTTTCCTTCATTAAGATTTTTAATGTTGGTTCTCTGGAGGTTTTTGGTGGCAAATTCTCTACTCCCAGCCCAAATCCCAGATTGAAGTGAGACCTCTCACTCGACTAAGGAGAGTGGGTTTAGTTAACGTGTTCGAACCAGATGAGCAAAAGGCTTTTATCAAGGGATGTGGCATTCACTGAAAAAACAAAATAGCTTAATTCAAACAAACCTCAATGCTCCCAATTGGGGTGGTGTTTCTATTGAGAGAAAAGGTGGTTAAGGTTTCTTTTGCAAAATGTTAATCAAAAGGCACACTAATTATTATCACCACCCATAAAACATTCTCAGATTAAACATACAGTTTGTGCTCATAGGATGACTGAGAGAGCATCAGTAAGGCCTTGTCAAATGTGGCTCCCAGAACTAGACAAACCTTTCATATACCCACTATCAAAACTTCAAGAGAAAATAAGGGGTGTACCTCTCTTTAGAAAGTTTAAAGAAGTTGGAAATGTGTCCCCATAAAGTCTTCTCAAAGGTTTCCCATGTCCGATCTACCTCTTCGAAATATTCTCTGATCATTGCACATAAAAAGAAATCAATTCATAGAGCCTCAAACTATAAAAGTCACACAAACCAAAAGAGAAAAGAAATGTATCAATTATAAAGGTTCTTCTGCACCAACATTACTACCAAGTGAGACAGCTTCATGGTTGAGCCAAAGTCAAAGTGTCAAACATTAGAATTTTTTATTTCAGTAAAGGTGATTGGAAAAGAGTTATAACAGAGACGTAGGGATTGACGTAGTCATCAAATTCCAATCTCTTACGTATAATTTGAAGGTTGGCATCACAAGGGGTTAAACATTTTTCTTTGAGGTCCAAATATTTATAACCACATGTAGTTTTTATTAGCTACATGCAACAACATCAAACAAATGTAAAGGAGCTCATAGCTAAGCCAAAACTTAGGTTGCTATTTATTTTCTCTTTAATAGTAGTAATCTGTTGTGCTTCATCAAAATTAACTTGAAGATACAGACCTTAATCTGCCAACCTCCTCTTTGTGAGATGAAGCAGCTGCTAATGCGAACCTTCGCTTCCCATCAAGTGCAGTTAACCTCTACGACAAATTAACAACAAAAAGTATTCAACCAAGTTATAACTACAGGTACATGGATTGTAATCGAGAGTGTGTGTGTGTGTTCAACTTACAACTCAAAAAAGATACAGAATTCAGCTCTACCTCATAAGTACTAACAATTTCTCTATCATCACTCAGCGAATCTTCTGCCTCTGCTGCTTCAACAGATATTGACATCATACCCTCAACATCCTACATACAATCAAGAGGTAAGCCAGAGAGTAACCGTGGAGCAAATAATAAAATCAGCATACTCATATTAGCTGAAGCTTCAGGCATCAGAACATACTGCTTATATGAGCTCAAATATAATATCAACTCAATATAACACACTCTCATTTATCACACTTATCACAAGCAACGACTTCAAAAAATCTAAGAGGTGAAAAGATGGCACCGACCTTCAGGGTAGTATTAAGATTATTCCTTGCATTGCTAAGTAGCTTTATCTGATCATGATTCTCTATCAAAGTTTGACATTCTTGACATAACCTATCACACGATTAAATCAATAAGTATAACTATTAAATCGAAACCATATTTTTTTAAAAAAAGAATGCACAAGCATTTGTCATTAAAAAAATAAGAGCATACTGTTCAATAGAAATGAAGTTCTCTCGTAGCTGATTTATCGTCTTATGCGATAAGGACAGCGATTCCAATCCATATTGTGCTTGTTCCACCTGCACTTTCACATTATCAAAATTATTTAAAATTTAAAACAAAACAAAATAAAATCAACAAGCAATAATGAATTAAATCTATAAAAAGTGTACCTGCTCAGATACCATTGTACTAAGTTGCGCGTCATTAGCCTAAAAACAAATGAATAATAGCAATTAAAAATTGAATTGAGATCCATAAAGAATTGAGAGAAAAAAAGGAGTGAATTGAAGTTACTTGTTGGCGGGTAATGTAATCGGCTTTGATAGAAGCAATGGATTGCAAGAGTTCTGGAAGCGGTAACAGCTTCGCCACCTCGCGCACAGCTGTTTCTTTCGCTTCGATGCCCAGATCCTCCGCCATCATTTTGGATTTCTATAATACAGATTTGCACGCAAAGAAACGGAAATTTGGCTTAGGAATTGAATTCTTTTGTAACTTTCAGATGGAGAGGACGTAGACTGAAGAAAATTGGATTTGACTTGCGAGAAGTGAACGACACGTATTTTGACTTTTCATTTGTGGTCGATTCACGACTTGTCGCTGGGAGCAGAGCCGCGTTCTTTTTCAATTTTCTTCGAGCATCTTGGTAGTATTTGTATTTTCTATATTTCTCAACTGAGAGTTAATTAATAACAATACCTGAATCTAAATCTTTATAAAGCAAGTTAATATAAAAATAAAATAGCAAAAAATATATTCACAAAAGAATTAGTAACAAAAATAATTGTTATTATTATTATTATTATTATTATTATTATTATTATTATTATTATTATTGGTATTATTATTATTGTTATTATTATTGTTATTATTGTTATTATTATTATTGTTATTATTATTATTATTGGTATTATTATTATTATTATTGTTATTATTATTATTATTGGTATTATTATTATTATTATTATTATTATTATTATTATCATTATTATTATTCTTATTATTATTATTATTGTTATTATTGTTATTGTTATTGTTATTATTGTTATTATTGTTATTATTATTATTATTATTATTATTATTATTATTATTATTATTGAAATAATTGTTGTTGTTATTATTATTATTATTATTAATTATTTGAAATGAGGGACAAAATTGAAAACAATATAACATGTTGCACTAAACAAATTAAGGGATCTAATAGGAAACCGAAAAATTAAAAGACGAAGGACTGACATGCAAATTGTATATATATCAATTTGAATGCAAGGATGAAATTGAAAGAATTCGAAACTTGGATTACAGAAATCAAACAAAACCAAGGGACTGAAATGCATGCACAATAACTCGGGGGACCGAAATTGATTCCTGGGCCCGAGGAGAGAGAAAAGAGGACATAAACGTTCAACCGACTATTTGAGCCTACACGTCCATATTTAAACCGCACGCGCCACTCCATGAGATTCAGGGCAGAGTTGCGAATCGAATAGACTGGCGGAGGAAAATTTTTAACCGCCGTATGAAGCCGCACGCGCCGCCTGAATCAGCCGGGGTCACAAAACGCGCCGACGCGCCCTGCACGTGTCTGCCGACAGCGCGACACAAGCGCACAGATAACGTCATGGTCAATTACTAAACCACACCCTGAGCCGAATTCATAGATTTTGTCGTTTCGGGGCTACGAACATCATTACACATTTTCAAAAATATTAAAAAGAGTCAGCGGACCGGACTGGGACCGGTCCGTACGTGGTCAGTTACTCCCGTGCCCCTCAGCGTAAACCGTGTTTTTGTCTTATTATCAGGGACGAAATCGGTAAAACACTGTTCACATGCGGAAAAGACATAAAAAATAGGGTGGACGAACTCGCGCGACGCACGAATCAAAAAGCTCGCGTCCACAGTGAATTTAGAGTGCGTGAACAGTGCCCGAACAATGTTTTCCGTTTTGTTTTAGGTATTTGTTAATTAAAATAATTTTAAAAGTAGATTCAAAAATCAACTTTCAAAATCTAAATCATAAATTGGAAAAGTCAATTCAGGTCTATATAAAAATAAAAATAACTATTATCGTAACTTTAAAACTTAGCTTGGAGGTTAGTCATGGACAAAACTCGGGTCATGAGTCGAAAGAATCAATTTGGGATTAACGATGTCAATATAAGAATAAAAATAGTTATTATAATTGTTTTAAAATTTAATCTAAAAAAAACTTGGGTCATAAATCAAGATGATCAATCCGAGTTAAGCCAATTTCTTTTTTTAAAAAAATAGAATGAAAGAAAAATTGTTTTGACTAAAACAATTTAAAATAAAAAAAAAACTCAATAAGATTTTTACCTATGTTTTATCTAAGGTTGAAAAAACTGCGAGTTGACTTGGGTTTTTTACGAGGTCGGGTTGGTTAATCTTTTCTCTTTTTTTCTTAAACCCAGATAGATTCATCCCCTAAGTTGATGAGGTCCTCAATCGACCTGTCATGCCAATCTAGTAAACATAATTTCCCTTTCAATTAAAAGTTTGCCTATAATTTGTGCATTTATAACTCATATAGCTTGTAACAAGAGAAAATACTTCCTTTATAATTTAGCTAGAGTCTTTACCCTAATAATAGTGATTTCAAAATTTATTTTCTTAAACAACATACTTTTAAACTTAGCATGATATGATGTGGAAATTAAAAAAAATATATATTTAATTTTAAAAAAATTGAATCACAAATCTTTAATGTAACCGGTTGTAATTTTTAATTGGTCAAATGACCATATCATTGAAGGTGGTGTAGAATCACAAACTTTAGGTGATAGGCAAGTTATTGGCTAAGTGATGGCCAATAATACAATGATTAAATAAATATAACAAAAAAATGTTGAAGATTTGAAAGTAGACAAGGAAATAGTTGGGAAATACCGAACCTTATAATTAGATAATATAGAAAATGGTGTTGCATGTAATTTAGACAAGACATGGGAAATGTGATTGACAAATTTAATTTGATTGAATTATTTAAAAATAATAATTAAAATAATATATATTTTTATTAAAAAAATTTTAAAAAAAAATCATGGCTCGGCCTGTATTTTTAATTGAGTCAAGTTGAGTTATTTTTCTCCCTTTAATTTATACTAATTTAGGCTTGAAGTTACTTAGGCTTATCACGGAGTGTATCTAATTTTTATATCTAGAATAGCTAGGAAAAGTCAATTCTCCTGTCAATTCTAGGTTTATACTGGACATGCCCAATAAGTTATGTATTTGATCAAATCTGTATTTTTTTAAATAATGCATTATACAAAGTTTTGGACATATGTTGATTTTTTAGTATCCTAGGTTGAAAGGTTTCATCATGGATTTAACACATTGAAGTTTTCTTTAAGCCTATTCATTTTAGGTAACTTGTTTTTCACTTATTTTATCGTAGCTAGCTTTGTTGAGTTCATGATTTGATTTGATGATGAACATCTAAGAGTATGCAATTTGCGAGATGCAAGTATCACTTGCTACTCTCTCAAATTATAAAAAAAATATTGGACACAAGATTCAATAAAAAGATGGGAGGGGAGAGAAAGAAAAGAAAAGAAAAAACTTTGAGGGAGGACATATCAAAACTCTAATGATGACATCACTATTACTGTTAAAGAAACTTCAACGAAAAAAATTTAAAAATACTAAGAAAGGTCACTAATAGTGATTGAACCGGGCAACATAAGCAACTCATAGATAAGTGAGCCTTGACATCTTTGGGCAACTCGTGTGGCCTACTCCATTAATTGTTTGTGACCATATTTGGTGTTATTAAATTTATCTTGTCGAGATTTTTTAATGATAATTTTAGTGTGTCTTTGATGTCTTTCTCTCTCTCTATAGACTCCTTGTAATTTGTGAAGAGATAAGAGAGAGAGAAAAGGTAAAAAAAAATAATCCTAAAAGCACACTAAAGTTCTAATAACTACATCACTAGTATTGTAAAAACAATCTTGATAAGAAGAATCCAGTGACACCAAATAATACCACAATAATAGAGTGAAGTGGGCTACACTAGTCATCTAAGAGGGAGTTTAATACTTCGTTTTAAAAGTGTTTTTGAAAAAAAATAATTTTTATTTTATTTTTTACTCCAAATTATTTTTTTAGTATTTTTAAATTATTTTCATGTGCTGACGTTAAAATGATTTTTAAAAATAAAAAAAATATTATTTTAATGCAAATTTGAATAAAAAATACTTTTAAAAACTACACTCCCCAAACAAGTATTAAAGGTGTTAAAATTCATTTATCTTTGAGTTATTCGCGTGACCCACTCTATTATAACTTTTCTTGATATTTGTTTTTAGCAATATTGGTGTTATCATTCGAATTTAAATATGTTTATGAAGTTTTTTTTATTCATTTATTTATTTTTATTGAATATTGTGTTTTTTTTTAAATAAAACAATACAACACTTTCAACAATGATATTTTTATATTATATTATTTTATCAAATTTAATTTTTTAGAATTTCAAAAACTGATGTTTGTTGTATGGATTTGTGCCTTGGAAAAAGAAATAGTGTCCGACCAACTATTCAAATATCTCCACTTGGTACCACCACTAACCCTTTTCCTGCCTCTCCTTTAAACAACAAAGCAAAGCAACGACCACATTCTAAAGACCAAACTTTTGTCCTGTGTTTTAATGGGAGGGGCACTTATTGGAATTATCAACAGACAATTACATCAATACCCTTCCCTGGCTTGGTAGTGCTCCTATACTGGCCATGGAACCTTGTTCTCGGAACTCAGCAAGGGTGCGAGCCTCTGCATGTGAGGGAGTGAGTGATGTGTTTGTAGTGAATTCTGGGTTACAAGCCGAAACAAGAAACGGGTCATGTTCAACTTCATCTTTGGTTTTGGATAATGAAAGAGGAGAGCTTGTGGAGGCTACTGTGAGAATGGAGAGGAAAGGAGTGTCGGCTGAGAGAAGCATTGCGGCTTTAAAGAATCACAGTGAGGCTGAGAGGAAGCGTAGAGCCAGGATTAATACACATCTCGACACACTTAGGAGCCTAGTACCTGGTGCTAGTAAGGTATTTGATGTTTTTTGTTTTGGTCATGTAAAGTTTGAGTTGAATTGAATCATAGTTCTTATAGCTTTTTTTTTCTTTTTTAAATGAATTCTGTTTCTTAAAACTTGAGAACAAAATATTTTGAACGATTAGGTAATGTACCTGAAAGTTGCTTAATTTTATTGTTTGTAAGGTCTGCTGATAACTTTTGAATTTATGAATTTCTTCAAGAATCTCGCATCACAATTCAAGTTCAATGTGAGCGAAATTTTTTAAGCAGCGAATGGATTTTTCTTGTGTTTCTGGTTGATGTCATTGCTGTATGAGCATGATTCACTAGTGATAGTAATGATATCTTGAAACTCTGGATTTATAATAATCGGATTATTTATTTAGTTTATTTTGCTGCTTTTGTAGGTGAATGTACTTGAGTTGTTTATGATAATAATGACTAGTTCTTAACAGTTCTATTACCAAAAACACATATATTACCTGCTATAATTCTCTTGTAACTGTTCTCATTACTTCTTCTTGGTTGAAACTGGTCATAAATCAATGTTATCTATGGAGCACTTGATAAATAAATCCTGATATTTTGATGGGCTTATTTGGATATGTAAGAGATGAATTGTTCTATCTTATTATGATTCCAGCTTGCTGAATTACTAATCAATTTGAATCACTCAGATGGACAAGGCATCATTGCTTGCTGAAGTTATAGGCCACCTGAAGGAGCTGAAGAGCCAGGCAGCAGAAGCTGGAGAAGGTCTTCTCATGCCATTGGATATTGATGAAGTGAGTGTAGAACAGGAAGAAGATGGTTTATGCACTGCTCCCTTATTTAATCAGGGCATCTATATGCTGCGATTACAAGCCTGAAATTTTGTCTGATTTAAGAAAAGCACTTGATGATCTCAATTTGATAATAATGAGGGCGGAGATCGCGACTTTGGAGGGCAGGATGAAGAATGTTTTCGTGATGAGCAGCTGCAAAGAAGGGCTTAGCGGTGATAGCAAAGTGCGCCAGTTTCTCACTGGCTCCATCCACAAGGCCTTTAGGTCTATACTTGACAAATTTTCACAAGAATTCTCATTAGAATCCACACTTTCGAGTAAGAGGAGAAGGGCTGCTTTATTCCAGCCGTCCCTGTCATCTTCTTCTGGAGATCTCTGGTGAGCCTGTGATTTTTCGGCTGTGGTTGCCTCTTTTATAATGTTCATTATCACCTTACCTGTCATTGAAGATTGTGATGCAGTTGATTCCTTGCATGTTTGGCTTGCTCTGTATGAAATCGAGATTTGTAGATTTACACGTGTCTCATCGCTGAGTAACAGATAAATGGCTGGATTTGCTATCCCTATTGTAATGAAAATTATTGATAGCATGGTGTAATAATTACAATGTTTATCATCTCAATATAATTTCTTTGTGAAGTTATTTCATTTATATGTTTGACAGAGTCTTTTGCTTGCTTCAGTACTTCAGCAGTCTGCGTTAAATATAGTGCAGTGTTATTGAACAAGTGTTTTGTCTACAATAAACATTTGCATTTGCTGTTAAGTCTCTTTTCATGCTTAGCATTGTAGAGCTCCTCTTTGTTATATGCTCCAAGTACTCGTTACCAATCTCACTTCTTTTTTTGAAATAAATGGAATATGATTGACAAAATGTGTATTTCTTTTGGGGGAAATACAAGGAAGTCCCCGATAGGCGTGGCGTGATGGCAAAGGGCTCGAGATCTGCTGTGCAGATCTCGAGTTCGAGTCAGGGCATGCACCTCTTATAAGAACCTGGGACAACCAGAGTTTTACTCGCTCACCTGAATCCACAAAGTGTATTTTCCTGAAAATGAGAGTTTCCTCGAATCCATAAAAAAAGAAATACATGGAAAAACAAGAGTTAAAATAACTTTAAAATCTGCAGACTGTCATAAAGATGAAAGGCAAAAGGAGATTACAAGTGGAAAACTCAAACATGAACTTTAGAAGATCACTTGAAAATGCATAGAAATTGAAGTTAAAAGGCATGAAAGTAGAAACCAAGAGATGTATGTTGGTATAACTAGATTTGAGTCCCACACAGCAATCCGAGTCCCTGTCAAACAAGTTATAACTAGATTTAAGTGTCTGGTATCATAAGAAGGTTTGATCTTATGGATAACCCCCTATGAAATCCTATAGATATAAGTGTATTGTTTAATCTAAATCGTCCTGCTTTTATGTTCAAGAATTGGATTTCTGAGAGTTTAAGGTGAAAGAGTACGTGTTTCAAGTAAATCATCTAGTTGAAGTTAATATGAACCGATGAAATATGAACTGAAATGGTGGTTTTATGCCTAATAAACCGAAAAATCTGATCAGAAGTAGAAAAACTGGAGAGAGATTCAAAAAACTTAAGAGATTTTTTTTTATTAAATTATTGATATGACAATAGAAAGAGCTGTACAACTACTCTTTCGAGGCTAATGCAACTTCAGATCTCAGGTCTCCAATATAGAGGTAGTTCTCCTAGCTGGTTAAAGCTAAGGGTTCTTCAGATCTCAGTTCCTAGACTGACCTATCTAGGCAAACCATTTTTTATCCTTTTCTCTCTCTCTCTATTTTCTTTCTGCTCGCCTCGATTTCCATGTCTTGAACTCTCTAAAATCCAAACTGGGTTGTCAAGTTTTTGTAAGTGTCAAATTTGACCCTTAATTTTTTTATTGTTCTTCTTCCCATTTTTTTTTAATTTCATCATTCAATAATAAATTTATTAGCCAGCTTTGTGATTATTATCAAATTTCCTTTTATGAGGTCATGACTTTGTGATTATTATCAAATTTCCTTTTATGAGGTCACTCTGATATCATGACACTAACTTTTTAATAGATTTTTTAATTTTAATTTTAATTTTATTCTCTAATATTAGATTAGTTGAAAATTTAGATTCATGATTTCTTTTATTTTTTTTCTTTTATAGGGTAATTTTGTGTTCATAACCGAGATTGTTGTTAGAAATTAGACTTTCTTTTTTTTGGGGTTATCATGCCCTTTGTCACATGCTCGTAAGGTTAACCCAGGTTGACTCTGATCTTTTATGTAATTCTTTTTTAATAGCTTTTTTATTTAATTTTATCCCTCATCATTGAATTTGTTTGAGATTTTACTTTCATTATTTTTTTCAATTTATTTTCTACATGGTTATCTCATATTTACAACCACGATATGAGTTTGGTTACTTTATTCAGGTTGACTTGAGTCACTCTTTTTTATTTAATTTTCTTGTAATTTTATACTCCAACATTGAGTTATTAATTTCACATTAATAATTGGTTATGGTCAATCCAATATGTCATAATCTTAATATTATTTTCAAAAGAAAAAATGATGATGTCTAGCAAGTTACTATTTTAGTAATAAATTATTTTCTCTACTATGAAACATGCTGGCAACATATTTTTTTTATATTTTTATAAAACTTAATCCAATCCACAAGTAGAAAACAATGATAAAACATATTTTTTCTGCTTATTGAACAACGCATGCATAAGGCATCGTATTAGAACATGACCATTAGAGATAATTAAATTTAAACCTCATGACCACATGCTAAGATGGCAATTAATAATGAATGAATACAAAACTAGGGATTCACAAATTTTGTCAGGAGGTTTTGTAGTCAGTTCTAAGGGCAAGTCCAACGCTGGAGCTACATGAAGAGTCAAAGCCAAAAATTTGTCATTTTGGCTTTTTGAGTCAAATTTTTCATCTCCAACGTAGGAGGCATTTGAGTAGCCAAAATGACTATTTTCACGGTCAGTAGCTATTTCTACATGTTTCAACCAAAGAGTCAAAAAATAAAATAATGTTTAATAAATAAAATAATGTTTTGCTTCCTTTTCCATCGCTACGAGCTTGAGCTCTCTCATGATCTTTCTCTCTTTGATTTCCTCGTGAAAAGTGAATTAAAGGAAACAAAATAATAAAAAATAAATTGCAGAAATTAAAAGATTAAATAAAAATTGAGAGATCTAGAATTAGCAAAGAAAAAATAGAAAAGGATATGAGCCATTGTTGCTGCTACTAAGAAGAGACGTAGAGAATCTGTTTTGCGATTTGCTAGAGAGGGAGAAAGAGGGAGACTTAATTCATTTTTCTGGGGAGTGCTTGGGGCTGGGGCGGTGGGAGAAGGGGGGGCAGCGGCGGGCTAGGGGGGGAGAAGGGAAAGTGTTCTGTGTGGGGGGGTGTGGGGGTGGGGAGAAGGGAACGGGTATGTGTGTGTGTGTGTGTGTGTATATATATATATATTA
Source organism: Salix koriyanagi (assembly GCA_029228605.1). Classification (NCBI taxonomy): domain Eukaryota; kingdom Viridiplantae; phylum Streptophyta; class Magnoliopsida; order Malpighiales; family Salicaceae; genus Salix; species Salix koriyanagi. The sequence goes on from CM055339.1 coordinate 11,802,126, forward strand.
GAAAATAATGTAACTATATTGAAAATATTTATTTTTGTTTTTATTTAAAAATATCTCAACAAGAGAGTAAAAAATTATATATATTTAAAATAATATAAAAAAAATCAAAAATACCTCAACAAGAAAGTAAAAAAATTATATACAAAATTAATAACTATATTGTTGGAGGGTTTTTTAAAAAGTAATTATTTAATAATATAACTTACTCCTATTAATTCTATAATTAATTGCATAATTAAACTACATAAAAAATAATTGCACTATATTTAAAATAATATAAAAAAATAGCTCTCCAAAATGACTTTTACCATGGGAGCACACATCAACAAAAAAATCATATACACACTATTCAAAGAGTCATTTTAAGAATTTGGCTCTCCAAAATAGCTCTTGTTATTGGACTTGCCCTAAAAGGGGTTTATTAGCGACGTTCAAAAGACTTCCAAATTAGGTAAAAAATAGAGTCTATCTTTTTTTTTGTTTTTTTTCTATTTAATTTTTGATTTTCTAATTTCTTTAGAGCATTTATTGTTTTTTTTTATTTATATATTTTTGGATTCTTAGATATTTTTAAATTTATTTAAAAGTTATAAATCTCCAAGAAAGATAAAACAATTGAAGACAAATATTATGTAATAAAATCTTTAAATTATTTTACTCTGGTTCTGAATGATTTCTATCAAAGAATCTGAAGAAAGCCTTTCCAAAAACTTGAACTACAATAAGATTTTAAGTTTAGGAAATACCCTTCCACCAAAAGCACATATATCTGAATTTGAATTTATTCTTATAACTCAGTTTGATGGTGTGCAACCATCGTTTCATCATTTTTTTTTCTGTAAATTATTATTTTTTTTAAATTGTTTTTGTTGTGTTGATATTAACAATATTTTTTTTCAAAAAAATACTGTTTTATTATATTTTAAATAAACAATATTTTGAAAAGTAATTTCTACTGCTATTCCAAACACCCTCTTATACAAATGACTTTTTGAAAAAAATATTTTCATTAAGTTTAGAAATTGATTAGTATTTTTTTTCCAAGTTTGTTAATTTGTTTACCTTAGTTTTATTGTTTATATTAACGCAAATAAAAATAAAACAAAAAACAATAGACACAAAAAAGACATAATTATGCTGAAAAGAGCCATAGAAACCCTATTTTGAAACTTCATTTTCAAGTAACATGTATTTTTAAGATAGTTATAACTCTTTAAATAAATCCAAAAACAAACTAGAAACCCTGAAAATAAAACAAAAACAATAAAAAAAAACATGATAATTATTTTTCAAAACTTAATAAAATAACAGGAAAAAATGACTTCTCCAGGAAACCCTCTTCCATCAGTACTCGCCTGTTAATTCTTCTTTTGAATCAGCTTAATCTCTTATTTGACTGCTGAAAAGATTTTAAACTCTTGTTCGGTATGATCTGAACAGCAGAATCAGGAAGCAAAGAAATCTGTATCCAAAAACGAAACCAGTCATTACTGCTAAATTACTCCATTTATGTGATTCTTCCACACCTTGTTTCTTCAGAAACTCATCCCCGTACAGATAGCAGTATCCTTCTATGCTCTTCAAGCATTTCCTCTTGCCCTGCTCTCCACCATATTCATTTATCATGAAGCACTCAAAAGGGTACTTAAATAAGCTCAAATAATGCATGAAAATCCAGTACTTGGGCATGTCATCCTTCGCTATGAAATACCCAGAAAAAAGAAAAAACGACCCCACCAGGCCAGCAATCAGAGAGGTCCCCATGATGAAATTCGGCACAAGAGCAGTGAAACATGCAACAAATGAGTTTGACATCAGAACGACGATCCATACCACCAATGAAAAGTAGAGAAATCCATCCATTGTTCTTCTCAATCCAACGAGCCAGTATACTGAGGTGCTGTAGAGCAGGGCGACAAGTAGAAGGAACGGGAAGAAAACCAGAGTGCTTGATACAACGTAAGATGAAACTCTATAAGCTCCTTTTGAGGTATCTCTCTCTAGAATTCTTCGTTCTTGCAAGAAAATGGGCAGGCCTTCTGCTGTGGGTGACAGCAAGAAGGTGAGGCTGTAGGCGAAGAACCCGATTTGAGTCTGGAGTTTATGTCTCTTTGAATCGTTCGTTGCATTCATGAATACAGTTCCAAGAACAGCCCCACCAAGAACTGCTTGTAGTATTCTTGCTGCAAAGAGCTGATTGGTTCTGCAAAAGATATAGGAAAATCTCTGACCCAGTATTAAAACCTCCTTGAATCGGCCATTGGCGTATGGGTTAGGATTTCTTCTGACAAGCTCGTCATCCTGTGCTGCATCCCTGTATTCTGTTTCACTTCCTTCGCTATCTTCCATGGCCAGGGATTCTGTCATTTCGATGGCGAACTCAAGCACATTAACTTGCCTAGGAATGAAATGACCAGCAAATCTGAGCCGCTGTTCGAGGAGATGCAAGGAACCATGGTGATGAACAGATCCATTTGATAACAGCAGAATCTTATCAAACAGCTCGAGAATTCGGAAACCAGGTTGATGGATGGTCAACACGATTGTCTTACCTTGCTTTGTAGCCATAGATTTGAGCAAGAAAATTATATGAAGAGCTGATGCTGAATCCAGACCACATGTAGGTTCATCGATTAAAAGAACAGCCGGATCATGAACTAGATCTACACCCACAGAAACTCTACGTTTCTCACCACCTGAAATGCCTCTTTTTGATTCACTGCCAATTCTCACGTTGGCAACGTGCTCCAATCCAAGCTGCTTCAATAATTCTTGAACCCTAGCTGCAGCTGTATGGAAACTGCCGGACAACCTCAGGCGAGCACTGTACATGAGCGTTTCCTTGACTGTTAGAAGTGGGAAAAGAGCTTCTTCTTGTGCCACGTACCCCGATAACCTCCGAAAATATCTTGCATTCATCGGCTGCCGATTTACAAGAACTTCACCGGAAACTCTGTTCGGAGGAATTACACCAGCAAGAACCTCCAGCAGCGTGCTCTTTCCTGCCCCACTTGGACCAGCAATTGCCATCATCTCCCCAGGTCTTGCCTCGCAATTCACATTCCTCAAAATGTACGGGTTATCGCCCGCCGTTTTCTTCCAGAAACGCCAGTTTAATCCATCAATCTGACCGCATAGCTTGTAAGAAAGGTTCTTTGTCTCAATAGTATATCGAGTTCTCAAACCACCAGAGTTGGGAGCTGTTCTTGGCAGTTCCATGGAGCAGATGAACAAGGACTGAGAAATGAACGTAAAAAGAAAAAGGAGAGAAGAGAAGATGAGCTAATCAACACACCAAACGTTCGTACACGCAAGTGTATAAGCTATGGCTTGCATAACCTCAACTGTTTCTATATAAATTCTTACAGAGACATTTGGTTTTCGAGGATTAATAGGTGGGTGTCTTACGACATTTATCAGTTTCAAGAAACGACGCCATTGCTTTCCAGGTGAAGTCTCTGTTGACCCGGTGTGGGGTTTGTCTTTTGGACCATGTCATCCATGTGACCGGTGAATTTTCAGTTACAATCTTTTTATGGTATTAATTTATTAGTGTTTGCAGTGCGTTGTTTTTCTATTTAGTTACGTTTAAAATATATATTTTATTAAAAACAATGATAAATTGATATTTTTATATATATATAAATTTGATATTTTAAAGAAAAAAATGAATATATTTTCAAGTGAAAAGTATTTTAAACTATAATATTTAACATACTTATAACTTTGAGTTTTTTTTTTTCCAAAGTAACATGGTAAAAAAAATGACAATAATTTGATATCTATAATTAATTAACTCGCAAATTATTAAAACAATTCACGATTCTCTAAGTTATGCTATATTTTTTTTTAATTTTGGGGGGCTTAAATCTTTTTCTCCCCACTTGAATATTTTTCCTTTGTTTATATATAGTAGTGTATTAATAGCAATTGTTCAGCGTTAATAAAGAAGCATTTTTGAATTAATAAATAAATATAAAGCTCTTTATTTTTAATATTAAGATTGTTTAATACATTACAAATATATTCTTAAAGTGTTGTTATTAATATTTAAATTTAGAAAGTCAAACAAGAAAGCAAATAGTTTTTACGTAATAGGTCAACCTCTTTGAATTTATATAGTAAACTTTTATTTCAAAGAGATTATTGTTTCTGACTTATCATATATATTAAGAATGTAATTAATTTATAAATCATATCATAAATTATTATTTATTTTGAGAGCTATATTCTAGTCTCTCGCTTAAAAATATGTGTTTGACCATGAAATTGTTTCTAGACTCTCGTTTAAAAATTAAATTTTTATTTTTATTTTTTACAATTAAATTTTTTGGTGTTTTTGAATTATTCTAATGTGATGATGTCAAAAATAATCTATTTAAAAAATTATTTTAATATATTTTTAAATAAAAAATATTTTAAATATAATTTTAATCACGACAGACACAGAAATAAATTATATTTCCTTTCCTTTTCTATCCATGTTTCTAAAGATAACTATTTTTATGTGAACGTGTCATTTTCATTAGAGGTATTGTAACAAAATTTACTATTTAAATATTTTGACCAAGGTATTTTTAGAAATATAATTAAGATTGTCTTTTAAAGTAATTTTTATTTAGAAATATATTAAAATAATATTATTTTTATTCTTTAAGAATATATTTCTAATATTAGCAATCAAAATAATTTTCAAACTTATTTCTAATTACGCTACCATAATTATGCCAATAATGTCTATAGTTTAAAACTACTTAATTTATCCAACCTACGTTAAGCATAAGATTTTAAATTAATTTTAAATCTAAAAGAAGAAAATATCATAATTATAGATGTATTTTTTTTATAATATAAAATTTGTCTACAGTGAAGAGAACATATAATGTTTGTTTTTAATATAATGAATTAAAGAAATGTTAACTAATAAATTTGTAAATAATTATGTATGCTTATTAGACATATACTAAAAAAAAGGTGTTTCCTTTGTAGAAATAATATAATTGTAAAGTTTTGCTAAATGTTTTTGTTTTAACAATGGTAAAAATTTTATTATATATATTTTTCACTTTATACTTGTATTTTTATCATTTTACACGTGGCCTATTTATCACAATTTTTATCTTCATTTTTTTTATAATATTATTTTAGCTCCCCCTTCTTTTTTCTTTACACTGTTTTTTGGAGAAAACAATTATTTATTTTTCACACTTTAAATATTTATCACACTTGACTTATTTATACCATTTCCTTTATTCTTCTCTTTATTCATTTGGAATCTTTTTTTAATTTTTTTTTCCCATACACTTTTTTCGAAAAAATGATTATAAAAAGACTAAGAAAATATTATTTCATTTTAGCAATTATAACATTGTTCTATTATTTTTATATGTTAAAAAGACATTGAGATCTTACATTTTTTTTTATTAATATATATTATGTTTACTATATTTTATTCCATGTAAGCATCAATTATTTTTATTCACAGTTATATTTTTTTACTTGATATAAAAAAATATGTTAATAACACTTATATATTAATTATTTTTGTGGTAAAAAACATTATTCAACTTGCAGCGAGACCAATTAAATAAATTTGTTAAGATTTTATTTTTTGCATTTATTGACACGAGATATTTCTTGATGTATTTAACTAAATGCATGCATAAACTTTTTGATCTATGATTAAAATTAAAAAAAAAAACATTTGAAAAGCGTGTATATTTGTTTTTGCAAAAACAAATTATCCGTCAAACAATTAACTAGTTAAAAACTAATGTAAAAAAAAATAGTTTATGCATTGTAGGTAGGAAAAAAATAAATAGATATAAATTCAAATATTTTATATTGGCTGTCATTTTATATATATGTTTTTTATTATCTTGGATATTTACTTTGGTTTTTAAGTACATATGGTTTTTTATCTTGTAAGGGTATAGTGCAAATACAATTTATCTATCTTTAATTTTGAATAAAAGATAAACCTCATTAATCTCTCAAAGGTCTTGTGAAATTATAAAAGCTATAAATTTTTTAATATTATTTAAAAACAGTTAAACTAAAAAACGACAAAATAAAAAATAGGTGGTTAGATTACAAATAAAATAAATAAAAAACGTTAGGGGTTGTAAGTCAAGCCCCATATACTAGGGCTTGGAATGCAAAGGCCTAGGTTTGTTTGCATGGCCTGTTTTGATTTATGTAGCAATACCATGAGGCAATTTTTAAATTTAATTTTTACCTAATTATATAATAATTAAAATAAATATTTATAATAATTACAGTAATTTAAATTAAGTAGGGGGGAATTATTTCTTCAGGAAAAAACCCCTTATTTACTTAAAATAGAAAAAAAATCATTTATTCATGATTTTTATGTGGATACATGAGAATATAAAAAGAATAATTAAAAAATTATGTACAAAAATTATTGTAATTGAATATTTATATGCAACTCTTTTTACTATTTGTTAACTACCAGGCTTGTGTATAATTATTAAAAACGTTTTTGCAAATATATCTATAATTAAATATTAAAAATAAATTCTTTTTTAAAATAATAAATATATCTATATAGATAAAATTAATATTACATATAATTAATAGCCTATTATTAGGTACTCACATATTTACTAACATGACATTCAATTAATTATTTTGGATGGTTGGATTATTGGAATGTCTTTTTAATTTGAGCTAATAGCTAAAAATTTTTAGTGACATCAAATATTTGTTTGATATTGTGTTTCAAAAGTATTTTTTATTTTTTTTGTATTTTTAGATCATTTTAAATATATATTGATCTCAAAAAATATATATTTTTTTAAAATATATTATTTTGATATATTTTTAAATAAAAAATATTTTAAAAATAACCTCGATCACACTTTTCAAACATGTCATAAATCTAAGTTCTTAGGCCACCACCATCTCATCTTTATCTATTTAATTATTTAGAATTATTGCAGGGTTTGTCAAGGAAATAAAATAAAATTAAAAACAAAACTCTTTAATGCTTAAACAAGATTCTTGATTTGAGAATGTAACTATGGATACTCGATATATTTTTTAAATTGCATGGAAGTTGTTTAAAAATACAAAATATTATTTTTTATTTCAAAATATATTAAAATAATATATTTTTTAAATTATTTTTAATATAAATACATCAAAATAATAATAATAAAATATTTAAAAAAAACCCTAGCACGTTCCATGGTCAAGCCACTTTGGATAATTCCTAATGGATAAATTGATGCTTCCTTAGAAATCAAGCAACGACTACACCAAACTCCCATGTTGACTCCATCGTGACCGTTCAATATTTAACCACAGCCCTCGATCTGACCTAAGACTTAATGGTGCAGATACATTAAAAGTAACCCAATCTAACGGTGCAGATTACCTACACTAACAACTTATGTCCTCTGCCTGTTTTTGTACAAGCAAGGGAAAACCCAGAGAGACATATTCCCTCTTGAAACTCAATTCCTTGTTTCTTAGACACCCCTCTGTATTATTTTTTTTCTCTAAAATTCCCATAATGTTCCAAACCTTGTCTCTGTGATTTCACATCTTCATTTAACTTATCCTTGATTCTGTATCAAGACTTAATCTTTCTCTCTTGAGGTCATGGAGAAAGTAGAGAAGTCACCGAATGAAATAGAGAGTGAAGAAACTGAAGCTATAGAGCTTGTTCTCTTTCAAGTCTCTGAATGTTATGTTTATATGGTGAATCTCTCTCTATATATGTGTATATATGTGCATGTGTTGTACTGTCTGTAGATTTATGTTTAGTTTTTTCTTGTGATTTTGCAAATGGGTTTTTGAGATTTGTGGTAATTTATGATCTTTAGAATTTTTTTTTGTACATAACAACCTTGAAAGGTTGTTCCTTTTCCCAGAAACCTTGTCCTTGAAAGAAATTTAGATTTTATGTTGTATGGATAGGGGAACATAACTTAGATTTGAGTAGTTGTAGTCAACTAAAGTGGGAATTTGGATCTGGGTTTTGCTCATTCCAGTCCGAAACATTATTGTTGAGAAATGCCTAGAAATCAAGAATTGAGACGTCAGAACAAGTGGCGATCAGCAGCATTTTTTCTGATGAGTTGCAAGAAAATACCTGTATCAAATATGAGCTTGCCTTTGTAATTGTGGACTGAGTAATGATGGTGTTAATAATTGCTTGGCAAAATCTATGAAGAGACAATCTTGACTGTCTTTATTCGTGATTTTCTGCTGTTCATATGCTGATAGTGGGGGGAATTAACGTTGTCTTTTGCAATAAAAAATGTGTGATAGATATTACCATGGCAGATATTATCATGGTCAAATAAGAAGTGGTATAAAAAAGTCAGAAGCTGCAGATCGTGCACGTAGAAGTAATTACTGTCTGATACTTAAAGGACTGAGGCTGGTTTAGAGAGATCTGGCTATAGAAAATTTTAAATTGTTGGGAAGAATTAAATGCTACATGGGCATCTTAAAAACTTGCATTTCCAGTTTGATAACATGCTTGTGGATCATTATAACTAAGAGCCAAGGAAAGGGCTATCTTCTCCTCTTTCCAGTATACTGCCATTGTTATTGACTGCCTTCCTTTCCCTGTTCTTTGCATTTTGTCCCTAACAGGGAGTTAACTATGGGTGGTTAAAATCCAAATATAGTCAAACTTCCTTAATTTGTTTGAATCTGAAAATTTACATTCATTTTGTTCCCTAAAGCACTGGTGCTATGACTCGGTCATTCTGTTCGAAGTAAGAGATTCATAGTTCGTATTGTCATGGTACTTTTATGTATTTGATTTCTGTTTTTCCCATTACTCTTTAATACATGTTTTAAAGTGCTGCCCTGGCATTAATTTCTTGTATGTATCTGTTTTCTAGTCTTTGTATCTATTGCAGATGTATGGAGGTTTACATGTTCAGATACCTATACAAGTGTAAGATGATTGATATGATCTTGTAGGCTTTTAATTGAACTCAAATTTATGATATGTTAACATTTTTGCTAAATTTCTGCTCTCGGCTGCATATGTAGGAAGTCAGCTTGAAGTCCATAAAAAAATGATCTTTTCTTATTTTTATTTAATTCTTTCTTTGTTTTTTTTTAAACCACCCAAAGTATGGTATTATGTCATTGAGGCAAATGATTACGCACTACTTACAGATCAGCTGCATTCCATAATTTGCCACTTATTTTCTTTGTGATCTAAATCACACATAATGTAGTTTTTTGTGGATCAAGCCTATTCAAACTAGATAACAGTTGCTAAGCTACTTTAATTTCTTTTTTCTGCAGATACCTCCTAGGAAAAGTGCTGCTTCTTACAGGTTTTTGCTCAACTTGTCATTAAGATGCCTGATATAGATATTGATTAAACATTTTCTAAATGATCTCTTTCATACAATATTCATGTTTCCATATTATTATTTTGAATTAAGCAGAAGTTAATTTATTCAATTTGTATTGTTTCTCAGATCCTCTTGTAGAAATTGTGTCCATCAACCTAATTAGGATATGGACTTTATTTGACATGCAAGGCCAATTTAGGATATACTTGCACAAAGAGTTTTTTAAAGAGGAATTGTTGACAAAATTATTTTTTTCTTTCTTTTGAGAAACAAGAGATATACAGAAGAACAGCAAGGCATCTGAAATTACTATAAAGATTTTACTATATGCATGGACATTGTAGGTTTGGAAAATTATATTCAAGTAACGAGTTTGATTTCTAAAAGAAACATGATGTCAAAATTCACCTTCATAAACACAACCTGTTATAAAATCCAGCCTCATCATATCCTTCCCATGCTTCTTTCTGCAATCAAATGTAGCCATTCAGATAATGCCATTGCTAGTTAATCTATGGACTGTATCTACTGCTTAAACTTGTTTTTACCTATTGTATGGATATTTATATCTCTTGAAGTGTATTCCAGGGCTGATGAATGGGATGTTAACAAATGGACCTGGGAAGGGACTTTGAAAGTCATTAGCAAGGGCGAAGAGTGCATTATCAGACTTGAAGATAAAACCACAGGTTAGATTATCTTTGAATCGCTACAATGCAGAAAATGGTATATAGTGTCTTTGTTTGATGAACTTTGCTGTCTCTTATGCTTTGATATAATTTATATAGGTGAATTATATGCCCGGGCATTTTTGAGAAATGGGGAGCCACATCCAGTGGAAACTGTAATTGATAGCAGCAGGTTAAGGCCATTTCTCACTGAATTTTAAGCTTATCTTTGTTGCACCACTGATTCTAGTGATAAGAGTAATGAAATATGCCCTATATGCATAAAGTTAATTCATTCTATTTGACCTGAGGTTGGTTCTTAGCTTCTAACTGAATTCCCATATAACTGTGTTTTGAGAGTATTTAAATATACATCTTTTCTTTTGCAGATATTTTGTTCTTCGAATTGAGGAGAATATTGGTGAGCTACCATGCCTGCCTCTCGGTTCAGGCTCTATATTCAACTGAAGACTCTACTTCTATACTATTGTTGTGATCTGTTTTTTTAAAAAGAATCCAATGTGTGCAAACTCTATTTGAAACACTCTTTTATGGTGATAGATTTGTTCTTCAAGGCTGGAATAAATATAACTTGATGCATTTATGTTCTATTCGTATGGTGTCCTGAAAGAACCCAAAAACCTGCACTTATTGAGTTCTTATTCACGTCTTCATGATTATGCATCAGATCTCCGCACACAGTCATGTGCTGATATTCAGATTTTATGATATTGACCACCAGACTTTGATTCTTATGAAAATTGAACGACTTAGGGAAGATTTAGAAAGGGAGGGCAGTTGGGAGGAAGGGAGAGAAAGGAGGGGGTGACATCCCTTGGACCAAAGCAGTTTCATGTTTCTTGGATATCTATCCAATTTTTCTTTCCTTTTATTTTTATTTTTATAAACAATGTTATTGCCTCTGAAAACTGTTAATCCTCATCTGGTGCTCTATTCTTATATGTGTGTGTGTGTGTGTGTGTATTATTGTCCTTTCCCTTAGTCAGATTCATTTTCAATTTCATTTCTCGGAATCGTGCAGGTGGTCGCCGTAGGCATGCATTTATTGGCATAGGATTTCGAGAAAGAGCAGAAGCTTATGACTTCCAGGCAGCACTGCACGATCACATGAAGTATGTTAAAACCTATAAATGCATTATGTACCTTTTCAATACAAGGCCCACAAATTCTTTGTAACTTGTGCTGTTAATGCATTCAGTGTGTTCTCATATAGAGATGATAATATTCCCCACTTGCATAAAGTTGGTTAATATAGGCATGCTCTTATGTTGTATATTAAAGATATCTGGACAAGAAGAAAACTGCGGAAGAGATGGAGCAGCATTTTCAAACAACTTCCTCGGTGGATTACAGCTTAAAAGAAGGGGAAACTATTGTACTCCAAATGAAAAATGTAAGCTCGTTTGAATCCCATTTCCTGAATATGTATAGATAAGTTATGCATCCTAATGTCTGTAATGAAATTTACTCTCTCTGGTATGATAGAAACCTGGAGGTAGTGTGAAGTCCAAGATTTTTGAGCAGGGTCTGAGCAATCTGTCACTGGAGGAGCACAATGATCGAAAAGAACCTCTGCTTAGTATCAGACCTCCTCCACCTCCCCCCGCACCGCTTTCACCTGCTACAAGTCTACAGAATTCTCCATCAAACTTGCCACCAAAAATTATTCTTGAAGGAACTTCTACTGAAAAATCCCCAACCTTGACAAAGGATGAAGCAGACCAACAGCATCTGCCTGACAATGAAAGCTCTCAAGATATACAAGATGATGATTTTGGAGATTTTCAGGCAGCTGGTTGATGTGAACTAAAAATTGACATGTTTATAATCAAATGCCTCGATTTTTTTCTTGTACTTGATTGGAGTTTTCAAGGATTTAGATAGAGATCCAACTGAGTTTTTGGCTATCGTGGTTTGTGAAATATGCTGTAAATATTACGGGGAGTGGAGTTACCTTACCGACCTCGTTATGCTGCTAAGATTGATTTAACTCCTCTGAACTGCAGCCTAATTATAAGAGGGCTAATGCGCAGTCAATATCCGTAAAATAATGTGTAAGCCAAATTAATAGATCATTTTGTTATCCCCCCTCTCCCCTGCTCTTTACATTTCAATAATCTCTTTTTAATTTGAAAAAAAAATAGATAATATAGTTTTATTTTTCAAGTAATGATCTTACTATTAGTAATCAACGAAAGATTTCCTTACCAAGAAAATTTTGATCCGATTCACAACAAAGTTTGAGAAAGGGGGATGCTAGTTGAAATTAAGAATAAAACAAAAAGTTTTGATCACAAGTTGTTGTTATCTACTTATCTCCCTCCTTACAGATCAACCAATCCTCAATGCCATCATTTAAAGCTCAGAACTAAAACCTTGTCACACCAGCCTTCCCAAGAATTGGACATTTACAATAAAATATTCCAAGATTCTTGCTTGCAAGTTAAAACTATTAAGGCCTCATTTGTTGCTAGTTCAAGTTTCCCAAAAGTCTCCCTCCTTAGTTTATTGAACAATTCCTTTTCTAGTAATCTTCAGGTACTTTAAAAATCTCATTTAAAACCATCTAATATAGAAATCACTCAAAGTTTTTACATTATTTTTTTTAAAATATGTTCCAATACTCTAAAGTTCCTACTTACTCCATTCTTCATACTTCTATTGATTAATAACTAGATGAAAATTATAATTTTATTTATTTATATATATATATATATATATATATATATATATATATATATATATCAATCTGCATGTCAACCGTTATAATCTTTTCAATTGATTTTCATTGTTTTTTTGTTTCTTTTATTTGTTAAGCTTTAGTTGGGCTCGACAGAAGATTCTCTAACAGGCCGAACTGGATCCAAAGTACCAACTAACTCTATCTTGTTGGATTACATTCATAGGACACACAACAAAGTTACAAGTTGCTAGCTATCATTATCATGGGGACCCACCAAACCAAAGAAAGTTATTAGAAGCAATCGTAGGATCCATTGTACATACCTTTTCTATTTTCATGTCTAATTTTAATTCTTTTATTTTCCCCCTTTTCGTTTTTGTTTTCAATATATAAAGAGATAGGAAAAGAGTTTTGGGGTCCACATAAAACTCTGTTGAAGTCTTATAGCTCAAATGGAGTTTTATTTATTCAAGTGTTTCTATGGATGATCAAAGAGGTTTTGGTTTCTGATTCAGAAAAAAAAGGAAGAGAGAGGGGTGGTTTAAGCTTCCAGGCATCACTAACTTGGCCTTTAACGCCAAGTAAGTTCTCTCCATACCTTTAATTCTCAAAACCTCAAAACTTATAATCCTTATATGCTTCTTTTTACTCTTTGTCGAAAGGGTTACTCAAAAAACAGCTTTTCTTCAAAAGGGTTTTCTTTTCCTTGATCATTAATTTTTATGAAGCTCTGCCTTTGGTTTAAAGTTTGGTTCTTTTCTCTCTTGTTTTTTGAGTTTGGTTTTGAGGTAAGTATGATGCACTGTTATAAGTAATTTAATTTAATTTTACATCTATTTTTTTTTATCGATGACCAGTTTATTAGTCTACTACTTTTTTTCTAAGGGATATTTGAACCCCACAAGAATCATTCTTAATTGATACTACACGTTTTGAGTTATCTTCTTTATGTCCCAATAATTGCTTGAAGGGTTATACTGAATTTCAAGTGGATTTATGGACTTTTAAGTGTGTTAAGTGTATAGATTTACATGGATAATGTTTATTCAAGTGGGTGCTAGAATTTAATATAATTTTTCTGTCGGTCCAATGAATTATTGATGTAAAGTTTTGATTTTTTGCTTAAATTAAAAAAAAATCTTTTAAATTATTGATGTAAAGGTTGATTCTGAAGTTTTCTTTTTTGTGCTGATATTTGTTTCTGTAGTTGTCATTATATTTCTTTCTTTTAATGAATGAAAATTGAGGTTATCTGAAGAGTCTTCGGGACTGCAGATATTTTAATTTTCTTTTAAATTAAAATAGGCAAGCAAAGATCAGAGAGCAGATTTTTTCTTCTTTCACCAACTGAATTTTTGTTAAAATTCCGGCAGAAAATAGAAGCGGAAAGGATTGCAATCATACTATTAAGATACAAACTGGAAGAAGTCTAACACCTGTTGCTGCGGGGCAAATTTGTGATCACAATGGACCTGAAAGGGATAACATGGGTTGGTGATATTTATCAGAAGTTTGAAGCTAGGTTGTTGGAAGTTGAAGAAATTATGTGCGAGGTATCTCCTTTTTCATATTGTGACTTGAAACTAATACCTTATAGCTCAAGGCTAGTCTAAGGGCTGTATCCATCAACTGCTGAGATGGGAGACGGGTTGGCAGCTGGATACAAATGACCAGCAATAACTGTTGTGGCTTTTTTATGAGATTGGCCTTTACCAATTTTTTTTTAATTATTTCCTTGGAAAGAGATTGATGATGATATCTCCTTTGAACTCTTATATTTGATGTGTGTCTCCATTCTGGGAGTTACCTATTTGTTGTCTCCATCCAGTTATTGATGGCTTGATTGATTTGTCACTGGGAATTGAGTAATTGACTTGTCCAAAGCTAGTTATTTCCTCTGGCTAATTGTATTCTTTGGGATTGAGGCTTGGTTAATGTTATTGTTTTTGACAGGAAGCAGTTAAATATGTGGAAAATCAGATGCAGACTGTTAGTGATAATGTGAGGAAATTCTATTCAGATGTCATGCAAGACTTGAGCTCTCCGGATCCAGAGGATCCTGCAAATGGGGCGGTCTCTAAGTTGCCTGTAGATTTGGGAGCTGATGTTGGGGTTCATATGAAGCCAGATGATGGTATGAAAGAAACATGCGGAAAGGTTGATGATATGAAGCAGTTGATCAGAGATTCAAAGATGACTACTGATAATGGTCCCGACCGTCTCACAGTACGTGAAAGAATTTCTGTCAGAAGAATTTCAAGGCAACATAGTAGAGGAATTCTGTCCAATGAATCAAACCTGGGTATGCATGAAAACTCTAATTGCAAGAATGTTTCTCCAAAAGAGACATCAGGGATCACCGCCCCTTCAAATAAACATCTGATCAGACACTCAACAATTTCTGAACTTCCTGATCAAAATCTGGAAGCATCTTGTGATTGGAATGCAAGACTTATATCTCCAGGCTCTTTTGAAGTTACAGAGCATTTCTCCATAGAAAAAAGTAAAAATGCGATTGAAAATGCAAGGGAACACGTGCTTGATGTTTCATTCTATAAACCATCATTGGATATGAGTAATATTACTGAAACTGGCAGGCATGAAGGAACAGCCAGTAGACCCTCCTGTGGCAACGTATTAGAAGAATCAAATGGTGAGTTTCCTGAACCATTCATTCTGATTATTTGCTTATTCCATCCTTCTAGAATGTCTCCTTTTCTTTTTGACAGCCACAGGCGCTTGTTTAAACAATGGGTTGGATTCTATGATAGAGTTTTCTGCAAATGGGAATATGCAGACTAAGAAATTTGCATATGAGGAGGACTGTGTTTCTAATTCAGGTATGCATCTGTTGCACTTATGCACTTAAAAATTACCTTGATTGAAATCAGTAAAAAATACATGTAGTCTAATTCAGGTATGCATCTGTTGCATTTATGCACTTGAAACAAAATTGTCTCTTGTTTTTTTTCTTCAACCTATGAATCTGTGCACTCTCTAGACTGCCAAATAGTGTATATTCATCATCTTTCTTTCTGGTATCTATTTTCTGTAGCACAGAAGTTGCTTTATTGTTCTTTAGTTATGGCTGTTGTGTTTTCATGGAAGAATTGATCAGCCTAGATGTTAGTATTTAAATTTGTTTCTGTTTTCATGGAAGAATTGATCAGCCTAGATGTTAGCACAATTTTAAATTTGTTTCTGTCAGTTTCTACTACAGCAGAGTTGTACAACAAAATACTACAGCAAGGTTACATAAATCTTCCTGTATCCACATTTGATCATTTTCTTTGTTTCCTGAAGTTTTGGATTAAACATGGGGACCATTACACCTAGTTTAAACATTGAACAAGTTTTGTAAAACCTGACATCAGTTTACTATCCAATGTCAATCATGACATAGTTTCTTTACACTATCTCATTTGAATTTCCAAACATAATGGATTGATTGATATAAACTGTATTTTGGTTAATTTAGTCCATTTTTTGTGCACTCGAGCATTGGAAGGTTGAGTGTGATTCCATAGATTATATCTATCGACATACCTTAATTTCTGTTATAGCTAATATCTAACTCTCTTGCCATGTGGTCAATCATGTCCAAAGCCTTTGAACTTAAACATCTTACATCTGAAAATAGATAAAAGGGATAAAATTGTTTCACCTAGATTGCATAAAACTCTTGCTTATATCTAACTCTCTTGCCATGTGGTCAGTCATGTCCAAAGCCTTTGAACTTAAACATCTTACATCCGAAAATAGATAAAAGGGATAAACTTGTTTCACCTAGATTGCATAAAATTCTTGTTTTCTTCGCTAAAACTTTGAATTTCTTTTCCCTTCATGTCTGAAAGTTGTGAGTTTTAACTCTAGTTCCCTCCTTAATGGTGGGTGGTTAGTTATCAAGACTCGGAATATTTGCTTCTAAAAAATCAATCTCATTAGGTTAAGCCTCCATTTGTGTAGTAAATTAATCCCATAGGTTGAGCCTCAATTGCTTTAGTTCAAATGGTAAAGTCCTGGGGTTGCAAGCACAAGGGCGATCCCTTTTTGGGTCATCTAGGATTTGAGCATTTTGTCCATTCATATGGTCAAGCTTGCATGAAAACACAAGTACTCTGTTATATGGTAAAAGATGTGTATGTTTAGGTGTGGTTGGAAGGGAAAAATAAGACAATGGTATTCTGAAAACTTGGCTTTAAAGTCTTTAGAGGGACTGGTGGACCACTTGCTATGATAAGTCTTATTTTTCTTAAATTTATGGCTTACTATGTCTACCTTTGACTCCCAACTGTATGACATGGAATTGTGAGGTCAATGTTATTATAGAAATAGAGGGGAGCTGGTACTAGAGTGTAGATACATTGACGTCATTGTATCTCTACTTCTGATTGTGTCTGGAAGCCCATTTTCAATCCGTGTATATGAGTTATAAATAATGATTTGTTGTTTCTTTCTATTCTCTTGTTATTTTATGTACTCACCGATGTTGGTCTAAACTTGCTGGAAGTTCAGATGAATGGGGCATAGATTCAGACAAAGAAGGTGCCTTCATTGAAGAGGATATGGAAATCATCCAACAAATGCACAAGGCTAGGCTTGAAGAAACCTGTATATTGGTGAATGGAGATGAACTTCATAATGTTCATCGCAAAGGCGAAAACAAGCCTTACAAGGTAACCTCCTGGCTCCATTTACTTCATCAATCATGAACATTCTTGCTCTATCTCTCTGTAATTTTTTCTGTGAACATTCTTGTTTAGAAGAAGATTCGGGACGTTTTTCGATCAAGAAAGAGGTCGGTGAGGAAGGAATATGAGCAGCTTGCTGTGCAGTTCAGCAGTGATCCAAAATCCAATCAAGAAGAGAGTAAAACAAGTTTAATGGCAAATCTGTCTATAAAGGAAGCCAACACATCAGCATCTCATCCCTCTGAATCGGAATGGGAGCTTGTCTAGACACCACCAGTAAGTAATTTGTATTAGCAACGCACCTGGACGTTTATATAATTGTTGAATGGGGTGATTAGGATGTTGTGTCAGATGTCCACGCCCTTGTTCCTTTTCTTTGCTTGCTCTGTTTTCTTTCGGAGTGTGGTAGTCGGTAAACGGCATAGATAAAAAAAATAATACAAAAAAAAACACCTGATAAATGTAGCCTTCTATAATGGTGAAATTTGTGAAGTTGTATTTAGCTATCTTATGATTTCACGTCATGGGGAGACACCAGTTCTATCTACTTGTATGACCAGTGAGTTTTGTGAATGCCTTGAGTTCCAATCCGAACCACAGATAGTTGAAGAAACTGATTCTTCCCTTTCTCCATGACAGGGGTTGTCAATTTTGTTCTGTTTTGACTAAGACGTCTTGAAACGTTTCGTATCAGTTAAAAAAATAGATAAAATGGTGTTGTTTTTATCTTAGTTTAAATTCCGGTCCATTCTGGATTTGTCGGCCAAATACCGGCTGAAACGATCCGGTTTTGTTCCGTCCATTTTGTTTCGGTCAAATAGTGTTTTTTTTTAAATAATAAATAATTTTACAATATCAATCATATTTTTTAATTTGATCTTTAGATTGAGATAAAATTTTACGATGAGTCTCTTTGACATTTATATATATCATGTTAAAATTTCAAAGCAACTATATAATATAATGAACTTGTGAGATTGATGATGTCATTCTTGTAATATTATATATGTTTATAAAAAATTATTTTATTGTGTTTTTTTTATATTAAATTACATAATTCTAAATAATTTTAATTTTAGGTTTGAATCTTGTGTTTATTAATATAATGATTATTGAATGCTTATATAATTATTAATTTCAGAGCCTGTAAAATTAATTAAAATAAATATAAACTGACCTGAAACCCACTGCCATGGTTTCTGAGGCACAATCCTCTTAACATGTATATGTATTTTCATTTGTAAAAAAGCTTATTAAAAACCTCTCTTTGGGTGTGAGTTTATGAATTCAAGCAGTGAAGCTTTTAAAACGGTTGTTTTCCAATATAATTTAATATTGTTGATTTTAATTATTTATTTATTTATAAGTTTGTTGGGTCTTGGGCTATATTAATTGAAAATATATGAATCTAGAAGCTAAAAAATTATTGATTATCCATTCTCATTTTTGTAAGAGAGGAGCAGAATAACTCCTCATATTTCATTTAAAACAAAATATTTTACGATATTTTCAGCTACAGAACCTCCACTTGCCTCCCCTTGGCCACCATTTCACGGCAGTTTCAGCTGCATTCTACTGGACACAGCCGAAACATCATCGTTTTTATTTTTGTTTAAATTTAGGTCCGATCTAGATTTTTTGACAAAATACCAGTCGAAATGTTCTGGTTTCGTTCTGCCCGTTTCATTTCAGCCAAATAATATTTTTTTAAAATAATAAATAATTTTATAATATCAATCATATTTTTTAATCCGTCTGTTAGATTAAGATAAAATTTTACGAGGAGTCTCTTGACATATTTTTTTATATATTATGTTAAAAATTTCTGAGGAATGAGAGAATATAATGATCTTGCGAGATTGATGATGACATTATCTTGATATTATACATGTTTATAATTTTGTTCTGAAAAATTATTTTATTATGTTTATTTAGATTAAATTGTACAATTCTAGATAATTTTATTTTTTGAATTTGAATTATTTTTTTGAATATATAAATAGTACAACCTCAAAACAACGTCAAAATAATTCCAAAACCAAAATATATTAGTTTCAATTGAAAAATAAAACAGAAACTATATTGACAAATTTGATTTGACTTTCATGATCACATCATTGTATTATTGAAAGTTGAAACACAAAAATCCAAATAGAAATTGGCCTTCATTTAATAGGTAGGCAGGCTCAAGCCCATTGACGTCCACGTGTATTTAATATGATATCTAAAATTCAAAAAGATAAAAACATTATATTATTTTTCTATAGATTTCCATTTACACCCAGATAATAACCTCATAAAATAGTATTTTATTGTGATTTTTTTTTTTAATTCAAGATCCAAAAATAATGTTCTTCCTCACTCAGGGCACTTAGGTTTGCGAAAAATTCAAAGCACTCTATTTAACCTCTATATATTATAGCATTGTCTTCTCATCATCTCCTCTCAGTTAGTGTTTGTTTGTAGTTCTGCTTTTTTTTTATTTATTTATTTATTATTGTAAGTTGATGTATTTTAAAATTGTATTTATTTCAAAAGAAAATATTAAATTGATTTTTTTTTCATATTAAATTTTAAAAATAAAAATTTTAAACAATCCAATAGTTTTTAGCATTGTATTTTAATGAGTTTCTAAACAAAAAATAATTTTCACCATAATAGTACATATACATTTAACGTTTATATATTTTATTCTTTTTAATAATATATCCGATCACATTAGATATTTTATTTTGAAATTGTATTTATTCAAAAGAAAATATCAAATTGATTTATTTTTTATGATTAAAATGTTTAAAATTAAAATTTTAAAAAAAGTATTTAATACGCTTTCAAGTGAAAAACACAACACTAAACATATACTTAATGCTTTTCTATATATATATATTCTTTTTAATAATGTATCAATCACATTAAATTTATTTTTTGAAGTCCCATAACATGAGGGGTAATAATTGGCTTTCCCTAAATGGCTACCAATTACTTTTCGGTGCGGCATTATAGACACCCCACAAGGCAATTTTTTTCTTAACATTTGGGTCCTACATGCCATCATGAAGATGGATTAAGAGATATAATTAGTTGATTTTTAAAAAGAAGCCATGCTTTATGAAAGTTTCTTCGTGCCTATTTGGGAGTGTGATTATGGTTGTTTTTTAAAGTATTTTTTATTTAAAAATATATCAAAATGATATTTTTTTTATTTTTTTAAAATTATTTTTGACATCAGCACATCAAAATAATCTAAAAACTATTATTTTTTTTTAATTTAAAGTGAAGAATAAAAATAAAAAATTTTCAAATTTTTTTTCATATACATTTTACTATCGGAATGCAAAATAGCTCATTAATCACCAATATTCCATTCCATCACTAGAATTTCTTCATATTAAAATATAAAACAATTCCTAGTCTAGGGCGGCTAGCTATCAGTTTGATGTGGGCATTCGTTTTGTGATTACAGGCAAGAATGAAAGAGATTTTCTAGAATTGGGGCCCCATGAGACAACTTATGTAGAGAGATTTATGGTTTGAATGTTTTTGCAGTTGAATTTGTATTTTATATATTTTTTAAATAATTTCTTGTTTTAAAATATATTTTTTTATATTTTTATATCATTTTATTAATATCAAAAATATTTTTTTAAAATATAAATATATATTATTTTTTAAAAACAACCATTACATACCATGATCAAGGAAATAAAGAGCATAAAGCCATGTTTGGTTGTTCCATAGTATTTACTAATATTTTGTTTTTTTAATTTTATCAGGCCTAATGCTAATTTCTTCACGATATTCATTTTTTTTTAAATGGAGAAAAGTGTGAGAAAAATAATAATTGTAAAATGGTTAAAGTGGTATTGGTTACTATAAACGATGTGGGGTAATAAAATGCTTAATTTTTTGTAGCTAGTGACATACCTATCTTGTTTTGATCATTAACTTCCTATATAATATCCAGGAGATATGTTGATATATCAAATAAAAAAAGTTTATTTAAAAAAAAAAATAGTCAAGTCAAAATAGCTTACTAAATTATAATTTTCTTTATAGTTTAGCTATAATTCTTAGAATTGTGATTTTGTATTTTTTTTTTTATTTTGTTATATGTTTTTTGTTAATTTGACATTCCATTCTAACCTAAAATTCATTTTCAAGTGAACATGAGAGCTTATTTGATATTGTAGTAAAGATTCTTTTTTAAATTATCTTTTGCTCGTAAATATATTAAAATAATATATTTGTTGTTAATTTATTTTTGATATTAACACATTAAAATAAAATAAAAATACAAAAATAATAATTCAAAAAAAATCAAAATTTGATTCAACACTCAGCCAGCCACATTGCCAAAAAGGTTGTTAGAATTTGCAATTTTGATTTTTTGTTGTTTAGCAATATGTTATTTTTATTAGTACTATGAAATATCAATGCATTATTCATAAATGAAATGATCACATCAAAATAGAAAACGTCAAGTCATTCTCATTCCTGATCACTCCATCTCCATCTCCGACCAACTTGGATCTAAGCCCATGTCTTTTGTATTCTTCCAACATCACATTACCTTGAATTGTACTATACCTTAATGTACACAGAGTGAGGAGAAGAAGAAGAAGAATAAAAACTTCGTATTAAAAATATTTTTGAACAAATTTTATATTTTATTTTAAATAATTTGTAGATTATTTTCATGTAAAGATATTAAAAAAATATTATTTTAATATATTTTTTTAAAAAAACATCAACTACATTTCCAAACAGTTAGGACAAGAAATAATAAGAAGAAAGAGTGATTCTATGGGAAATAGAGAGCACATGGGGATTGTCGATTTGGAAAATCAGCAACATGTTGCCTGCCTTATTCTTGGATATCAACCGGTAATTGAACCTCTCGACATTTCCACGTGGCTCTAACCTTTCTGATCTAAATCTAATCTACATAATTGACCTCATGACTATATGAATTAAATATAATTAATTGTATAAAATACTCATTTAAATTAATAAAATAAACACATGTATTTGTGCAGGGATTCAAATCTGAGTGAACTCCATATATTTTGAAACTACCAAATGTAACTTTATTATTATTATTATTATTATTATTATTATTATTATTATTATTATTAAGACACCAAATAGGGTCAATCTCAATTCTGAAACGTTGTGGTTTTTTTTATGGGCACACATGATTCATTAATTAGCACAATAATTAAGCTTGAATGTTAAGATAAGTCGCCTCGTCCGAAATTATTAAAAAAATCTTCGACATATTAAATTAATAATATTTGGTGAAACTATCTGCCTTCTTCTTCTTCTTATTCTTCTTCCAGACGTTAATGTATTTCAAATAGAAAATAAATAAATAAATAAGTAAAATACTCACCGATCCATGCATGATATTTCTAATCGCAGTCCATAGTATTAGTGTCTCCCTTCCTTTCCGGTCAAGCATGATCGTTATGCAAGCCAGCTAGCCGCTCAATTCTAAACATGTGAAAAGGAATTCCATTTAATTTCCTTTTTTTATAAATTAAAAACCGAAAATTAATTAAATCATCTAAGATTTTTTGTTCGTCGTAGCTCTGCATGGGATATAGTTTATATAAAAAATATATTAGTTAAAGTAAAACGATTGCTAAAAATATTACTTCTTAGTTCCTAGAAAGGAATACACTCCTTTAATCAATAGTTTCATTTATATATATATATATATATATATATATATATATATATATATATATATTGCGCTTGCTTGCTTTTTTTTATTTTTGGGAAGCTATTTTGGAGTGATCTAAAGTAATTTAGATAAAAAAAACTATTTTCATTGTATACATAAGTTATTTAAAAAATACCTTAAAAGCAGAGGGGGGAAACACGAAACCCGGTGGTTTACAACTCACTGAGTGACCCTACAAAACTAGCTTTTCAAAACCCGAGGGAAAAGGAGTCCAGATTGAACTGTTTCAAAGCAAAAACAATTAAAAGAGAAGCTGGTCACCAACCAATTTGGTGCTTTTTAAAAATATTCTTGATTTTTTTTATATATTTTAAATTCATTATTTTGTGCTTTTAAATTATTTTAGTGTGCAGATATCAAAAATAATTTTTAAAAATAAAAAAAATATTATTTTGATGTATTTTTAAACCAAAATCATTTAAAAAAGATCTTAATCATACTCTCAAACAGTCACATAGTATAATTTTGGTAATATAGTAGATTATATATTAAAACAATTTTTTTTATTAAATTTACATATATTTTTTAAAATTTTAAATATTTATTCTGGATACACAGAGTATCAAAATTATATAAAAAAATTCGAAATATTATTTTTATTTTTTAAAAAAAACACACACACCATTTTACACGTACGTGGACTTTTATTTAAAGATCCTTAGATTTCTTTCTGCACTCAATAATCGCCGCAATATGTTGCACCAATTATGAGCTCTACCAATACGATATAAAACAAATTTTAATTTATTTATTTTCTAAAAAAGCTCACTTCTTATGCATTTGACACTGATATATTGTTTTTTTAATTTATTACACTGATTGGAAAAAATTGAGTGGACAGCGGTGGATGATTGAGAGGCGGGAGTACGATTCCAAAAGCTGTAAAAAGAAATCCAATAGTACCTAAAAAATGGCCGGTTTTCTTGACTTGGAAAATTCTAATTCAATGGTAATGTCCAGTTAAATCATCCAATAATAATAATAAAAAAAGATTGGAACTCAGCCTAAATTTAGTTGTTACTCCAAAGTCCAAATTATGCTTTGTTCATGATTTTCTTTTGGCAAAGCAAAGGTGGATCCATTGCCACAAAGACAAAGTTTGAACACACTTCGAGCCTGTTTGAGATGGGTGATTATACCGTTGTTTCTTTAAAATTTGATTTTTATTTTTCATTTTAAATAAATTTGATTTTTATTTTTCATTTTAAATGAATTATTTTTGGTGTTTTTAAATCATTTTGATGTGTTGATGTCAAAAATTATTTTTTTAAAAAATAAAAAAATATCATTTTGATGTATTTTTAAATGAAAAAGCACCTTCAAAAGCAACCGCAACCGCCCTTCCAAACTAGCTCTTCATTGAAGTTGAGTTAAGTTGAGTTTAGTGATTTTTTGATATTATATTTTAAAAATATTTTGTTTTATGTATTATTTTAAATTATTTATTTGATATTTTTAGATCATTTTGATACGTTGATATCAAAAAATAATTAAAAAAAAAAAAAAAAATAATATTATGTTGATGTATTTCTAAATAAAAAAACACTTTGACAATCAATTGCTTTTAAATGTCACTTGAGTGTGTGTTCTTTGGATCACAATTTGTTCTTATATTATTTTTCATTAAATCTAATGTTTTTTATGTTTTTATATATATAAATAGTTAAGACATGCAGATATTAAAAATAAAAACATTATAAAAAACTGTTATTTTAATAAAAATATTTTTCACTACAATGCTAATTACATACTAAAATCACCATAGCCAACTACAACATAGTCTCCAAACACCCTCTTGAAAACTAATTAGATTTCCCACTCTACCGCAGCGTGCAGCTTGTACATTTTCATTTTGAATAGTGTTTTTTTTTTTTTTTTAAAGAAAAGAAAAGAAAAAGAAAAGAAAATCCGGTGGTAGTTACAAAACCGCATGCCAATCAAATAAAAATTGGATACAGGGAGGTCATCAATGATGTCTTGATTAGGACAGAAGTTAGGCCGATCTGACATTATAATGAAACTTGATAATTTAAGGAACAACTTTATAATGCCTTCAATGCAACCATAAAGCTCGAGTTTATATGGAATGTGACATCTTGTTAAATAAATGTGATTAGTTATGATCCTTTACTATTTTTAAATTGTGCTATAACAATCTTGTACTTTGTGTCCGGTTTACGATCTGATGACAGAAATCTTGTGATTCACACAATAAGTCTCGAGTTCGAGTTAGGATATACATTTCTTATAAGGGATTTGAGATAACCGGAGTCTTTACTCGCTCATCTGATTTCACAAAATATGATTTTCGAGAAATAAATTTTCTCGCATCCAAAAAAATATCTTGTAATTTGTTGTAGTTGAGTTGATTCATGCAAAAGATTATGAGTTCAAGAGTTAATTGACACAATTATTTTTTGAATCATGAAAAAAAATAATTATTTTTTAAAAAGTAAAGAAGAGAACAAAAATAAAAACTAGGTGAAGTGCTAAGCCTGATTATTATTATTATTATTATTATTATTATTTTAATTTTTGAAGTCTGCAAAAGATTTATCAGATTCATTTACTCTTTAATCTTGATTTTGTTCTTAAATAATTTTATAAATTTTTATTTGAATTTTAATACTATATTTTCAATTATTATGTATGTGATATGAAAATAATAATACTAATAATAAATTGTTTATGAAAATCTGATTCAAATAATTTTGTATTCTTAAACTGAAACGTGATTTTATATATTTATGATTTTTTTAACTTTTAATCACATGCTAATATGGACATACTATGTAACAATCATAAAATACATTTTTTTTCTTAACAATAACAATGATTCTAGATAAAAACTTTATGTCGAGATAAACAATAGATATAGTAATAAGAAAATTTATTTTAATTAAAAAAATCAAAACTATTGTTTATTCAAGTTTAATAACGATGCCAAAAAATTCTCTCATACTTTTCTTACATTAAAAAAAACTTTAGTCCCGTCAATCATAGTGTAGCGTTGAAATAAAACTAATATATATTATATTTTATATACCAATTTCATCTTCACACACAAAATGCTTAGAAAAAATGACATATATTGAAGTGAAGGAGAAGAAATTTATTACAAGTCAGAAATCTTAAAAAAAATGAACATCGTAGACTCTTTAAATATTTTATTTTTTTCTTTCATCTTCCTACTTGTTAAAAATCTATCACAATCTTTTATATATAAAAAAAAAACCTAAGAACCGTATTAATAGAAAAACTATAAAAATATCATAATAAATAAATAAATAAATAACATATACCCCAGGAAATTAGCTATAGATAGAGACAACGAAAAAGTTCATTAGGTCATCTACCAGAAAAGAAACTTTTTATTTTTTTGCCATTATTTTAGATTCAAACTCATTATGATTCCTAATTTTCAAAGCTAAGGGAATTGTATCTATCCCCGCATGCAACAGTGAAAAGAATCCATCCAAAGATTTATTATTATTTTTCTTGTCAGAAATCAAATAAAATATTTATAGTATAGTGTGACACATTCCATGTGAAACCATCCACTCAGAGCTCCCCCCCCTCTACCCCGCCGCTCCTTCTCTCTCATACATTATATAAACACTTGTCCAGCACAGCTTTTTCTTCACTCCTCCTGGTCTTTTTCTCTGCCCAGATTTTCTAATTCTTCGTTAAAGAAAAAAAATTTGAATCAAGATGGATTTCTTGTTCTTCAAACCATTGCTTTCTCTCTTTGGTTCTGTTTCTATCTTACCAAACAGTAACAGAAGCTTCAAAACTAAGCACGCAGAGCTTCAACTCCAGCAATGGCGCCAGCAGCAATGCTAGAGAACTAGCTAGCAAGTGCAACTGGTTCAGAGGAAAATGGGTTTTCGATCCAAAATATCCTCTCTACGACTCAAATTGTCCGTTCATAGATCCACAATTCAACTGTCAAAAGTACGGCCGACATGACAACAACTATCTCAAGTATAGATGGCAACCTTTTGCATGTAATTTGCCAAGGTACCATGTTTTTTTTTCCCAGTACTGTTTTCTTTCGTGCCCTCCTCATGCTTACTAATGGTGGGAAAATATTTAACGCGTCATGTATCCAGGTTTAACGGGCAGTATTTCTTGGAGAAATGGAGGGGGAAGAAGATCATGTTTGTCGGCGACTCACTGAGTTTGAACCAGTGGATATCTTTAACGTGTATGATCCATTCATGGGTGCCGAACTCGAAGTATACTGTGTTTAGGACAGATGGGTTATATTCTGTTACATTTGAGGTAAGTTTTTGAATATCAGTTGCTGGTTTACTTTAATTTCTCAGCAACCAATCACACTTCACCAGCATGCATGTCTTGTCTTTTTCTCTGTGCCTTTTGAGATGGTGAAGTTTTTATTGCTCCCTTGGGATAAGACAAATGCTCCCACCTAGTTTTACTTTTTTTTTAGGGTTCATATTTATTATTAACGTAAGAAATTAGCGATTTATTTTATTTTTTTTTATGCTGAAACTTCTGTGAGCATAAATATAAAAGTCTGATAATTTAATTAAAGTTAGCGCAAAGTTTTTTTGGATACCATGTAAAAAATGTTTTTATTGCTTCAATTAATTTCTTCTATTTCCAATCCCATTTTTTGCTACTTTATTTTAAGTCGGTCGAGGGCGTGGTGTTTTCAGCATAAAAAGAGGAGCGTGATTGGTGGCGGTGGTGGGCTTTTTCTGTGAATTTGCCGGAGATATGTTATTCTTGAGGTGTAATAAATGTTTCGAATTTTAAATAGTTGGATTTAATTAGTTTTTGTTTCTTAGCGTATTTTACTTTAAAAATATTAAAATATATTTTCAAATAAAAAACACACAAAATTCTATCGCTAAAATTGTTGACCACACATCATGTAGTCAAAATCATCGTGCCCTTAAGCCCTTCAAAGTCAGTTTTTGCAAAAGCTAGATAGCAATTATAGTGATCTCTAATTACAAATGGGAGGGCTAGCTCATGGACAATTATCTTTCTTTTGAGGAAATCCCACTAACCAAGTAATTATTACTCCAACATCTCTACTCTTTTTATGATCTGTTCATGTGACATATCACAGTGATGGTGTAATATTAGTAATATAAATTATATTTTAGAATTTTATTTAATAATTTAAGTTTTTAGGTGAGATAATTTCTTCATATGATATCAAAATCCTGTTGACTTAGTGGTCACGAGTTTAAATCTCATTATACTCATTTTATTTGATAAAAAATAAACATGAAGTAAGTTGAATTGATATGCAAGTTTTAAGACCAAAAATATTTCTCTTGAGAAGATATGTTAAAAAATAATATAAATTATATATTGGAATTTCGATAGAACAACAAAATTCAACAGTAAATGTCAATTGAAGGTTGAATGATAACAGCTAGCATAGATGATTCATGAAGTTACTGCAATATTGGATTTGATTTTGTTTTTTTCCCTACTGGTTTAAAAAGATAGCTGTCATGTTAGAAATTTCAGTGTTTTTCCTTGTCTCTTGCTTTGTTATTTTCTTCTGAAAAAAGAAGATCTTTGGAGTTGAGTGGACTTTTTGAAACCTCAAGTGTGGCCTGCAGAAGGATTGATAGAAACTTTTAAAAAAGTATATTTCATTTGAAAATATATTGAATTTATGTTTTTCTTAGAGTTTTTATGATAATGATTTTGATATACTATATTAAAAAATAAAAAAGCTTTTGTTTTCTTATACATTTTAAAAGCATATTTTATTTGATTTAAAAGTATTAAATTTATGGTTTTTTCGTGCTTATGATGATTTTGATATACCATGTCAATTTTTTATGTTTTTTTTATACATTTTAAAAGTATATTATATTTGAAAATAATATTAAATTCATGTTTTCTTAGTGCTTATAGTTTTTGAACAAAAATAATATTGGACCATCTTTTCTTTTATTATAAACTTCTTTAACTATATGCATAATCCTCTAATTGTCTATATTCTCATGTAATTTTCTAGGTTTCCTAAATGATTTTCCAGTTTCATATCCTAAGAGTTTGAACAATTCATTCTAACATCCCTTTCAGTTTCACCCGTCAAACTCTCCCAAAAATTCCCAAACCCGCTTAGAAAGTATCATTTCAACCTTTATTAGTCCAAGTACCTTTTTCTTACCTTGAAGGATAAATTAGGTATAATAATTGAGTTTTAATCATATATGCACACCCTTTTGTGTTAAGAAATTAAAAAAAAAACCCTTAACACCCTCCAATAATTCATACTATCATATTCTATAAATAAATAAAATAGTTATATCATAAGTTTCACCTAACATGCATTTGCATGGTCACATCCTATCCTACAATATTTTATATGTGGACATATTTAACCTTGACTATAAACTCTAAGAAAAAGAAGAAGCAAACAAACATATAGCAGGTGGGTCCAATAATAAAAGTTTGGGATTAAAAAAATTTGTTTTCTCTGTAATTCGAGCCCTATAATTACTAATACAATAATTATTAGAGGTTTTCTATGATCATTACTTTCAGAGTCTATAAAATTAGTCGACGTACATGTAAGTTAATCCAGATACACTATATTAATAAATAAATAAATAAAAAGAAAAGGACCAAGTGTTATCAATATATATATTTTTGGATTTGGTTGGAAAAAAATAAAGATTAAAGTGAGCTATAAATGAAAGGGCTTGGTTGGCTGTGCTTTTTGGAGCAGGAATACGGAGTCAAGATACTACTCTATCGAACACCATACCTCGTAGATCTTGTCAATAACAAGGCTGGCCGAGTCTTGAAGCTCGATTCAATACGCAATGGTAAGGCATGGCTAGGCATGGACATGTTGATCTTCAACACCTGGCATTGGTGGACTCACACTGGAAGATCTCAGCCGTACGCGTGCTCAACCCTAATTATTCCTGAACATCGTTTTCACATTATTTTATTTTTTTAGCCTGTATAATATTCCTGTAATTTGCAGATGGGATTACATCCAAGAAGGGAAGACACTGTACAAGGATATGAACCGTCTGATTGCTTTCTACAAGGGTTTGACCACATGGGCTAGATGGGTCAACCGATACGTTGATCCTTCTCGAACCAAGGTCTTCTTCCAGGACATTTCTCCCACTCATTACGAGTAAGCAAATCTCTCGTAATTCATTTTGAATTTCTGTTTTTAATCTTGTTGTTTCAAAATATCATTTGCCATGCATGTCATTATTCAATTGTAAAGACTTAAGTTGTTGTCAGGTGAAATTCTAGAATATAATTTATATTATTCTTTAATATATTTTTTTATATGAAAGTTCTTTGAATTTGAAATTTACACAGACCAACATTATCTTGTACTTGATTTTTATCAAATAAATTGAAGATTGTGATATTTGAACTCGTAACTATTAGGTTAACAAAGTTCAAATATCATATCAAGAGATTATCTCACCTAAAAATTTAAACTGTTAACTGATTATCTAGAATATGATTTATATTATTATCTAACCACTTATATCACCAAACAGGGGTAGGGATTGGATGGAGCCATCAAAGACCTGTGCTAGCGAGACCCGACCCTACTTCGGGGCGAGTTACCCGGCAGGACCACCACTGGAATGGGTTGTGGTTAGCAAGGTTCTGAGCAGGATTAAGAAACCAGTGTACGTGTTAGACGTGACCTTACTTTCTCAGTATCGGAAAGATGCCCATCCGTCGCATTACAGCGGCAACCATGGCGGCAACGACTGCAGCCACTGGTGTCTGCCTGGGTTGCCTGATACTTGGAACCAACTTCTATATGCAGCTCTCTTCAGTTGATAGTGTTTAACTGGAATTAATTATGTTGTAATTTACTCATTTTTTTAGATGATCATTGCTTCGATGATGGTGTAGGATTTTAGTTTTTTTTTTTATATATATTAATTTAGTGTGCCTGTGGGCAATAATAACGAGGGACGGTTCTTCAATTGTATATTCAGATTGTTTTGGCAATGAGATTATTGAGATTGGAGACACTCTTTCAGCTATTTTTTAAATTAAATTAAAATAATACAAGGCATGTATTAATTATAAAATCTTGTTGGGTCAAAATCAGTTTTTTCAAAAAAATTGAGGTTCAATTTTTTATTTATTTTATTTTATCATTAACAATAAATATTCAAGAAGAGAAGGAAGGCCAGCCCCCATGATTACCTATTAACGTTCGTGAAAGTAGTTGTTGTAGCATATAATACATGCAAGGAAAGGAAAAACTCATAATGTATCACTTAATAATAAATTTTAATTTTTTGATGCCAGGAAACCTCACCTCCTGAAAAGCGTATTTTATGGATCCAAGTGAACGAATAAAATTTTGATTGTACCAGACTCTTATAAGAGGTGCATCGTAAATTTCTATGCGATAATTTTATACCTCTTTCCAAGGGACATCGTAATTTTCTTTTTTATGTGTTAGATATGAAAAGTTAACATCAACTGATTCGTTTCTATAATCAAAACACGACTTGCTTAAAAAAAATGATTGATTATTATTTTTTAGTATAATATTAATATATTATAACATATCTTTGATGAGAATTTTACCTCGCCTCTAATTTAGATTTTTTTTTATAGGAATTCTTATATAGAAATTATTAAAACCGTAAAAAGTAAGGTGATCATTTTTTCATTATTATTTTTATTTATTAATAGCACAATACACTAAATAACATAATAATAATGATGATGATGATACTCATAAATCACTCTCATACTATATAGGATATCATTAGCACTTTGTTTTCTCCATAAAAACTCTAAAAAATGCTTAAAGATAAACCAAAAAAACCAATAATATTAAAATATAATAAAACTACAACAATCTTCATAAAATTATTGAATTGAAACCTTTTTTTTATTATAGGAAAGTTTTTGTTGATCTATTATCATACACAAAGTTTTCTAATTAAAAGATTTTTTCTAAAATAAAAATCTACAAATCTTTCATTCATGTATATACTCTTAAGTTCTATTCACATTATATTAAATAAAAACAACTATCAGGACTCAGTTCATCCTAAGGCTTGAGCCTGGTTAATAATTGTAACGGGAAAGCCCAACAACAAAGTATTGGTGGATGGACAAGCACACTATTCAAAGTCCAAAATGACGAAACTACACTTCTAAACTTTATATACAACATCAAACTTCGAAGTTAAACTTAGTTTAAGGTTTGAATTATTAATTGTTCAAGGTTGATTCAAGTCAATTCAAACTTTTTTTTTAAAAAATAATCTTAAAACAACATTGATTTACTAATAAAAAAAATTAGATTTTTTCATTGGTCTACCTTGGAATGGTCACTAAGTTGATATGTTAGGCTTGTCCGATCCTTGTAACATTGATATGCACATTAACAAAAAATATATAGAGTGCGAGTTTTTTATTTTAATATTATATATAAATTAATGTGGATTAATATAGTAAAACTTTTGTTTTGCTTTTAGATTGGAAAAAAAAATAAAAATCTTTGTTTTGGGGTAAATTGGTCTTTTTCCAATACACCTTGAAGGGTATATTCATCTTTTCAAAATCTTTAAATACCAAAAAACTCTTTGGTGTTAATCTATCTAATTTCTAGGAGTCACTAAATTGTCTCTTACAGCCAAATCAACTGAGTTTCACACGATAATTTTTCTAACCCAACTCACCGAGTTCGGCTAACTTTAACGACTAGGAAACAAACGCGTGGCAACATCAGCGGCCCTCTCCTGGGGGTTGGCGCATGTTTCGTCCTCAACTGCCATCTCCTGTTTATGAATTAGTAAACCACCCACCGGTCAGCAATGAGACGGTAACTGCCTGGGGGGTGCATGCACGTGATAGTAATTAGTTGACAACATGTTGTCAGTCAACCAAGTGACACCATTTCTAGCTAACATGAAACAATTCAAGACGAAGCAATGTTAAATATTAACCCGAGTTGATCATTTCATTTTGTTTTATCTTAAATGTTTTGTGTCAGTTAAAAAAATAAGATAAAAATAATATAGTTTTTACCTCGCTTAAAATCTTGGCCCGTTCCGAAAATTCCATTCAAATTTCAGCCGAAATATTCCGGTTTCGTTTCGGCCAAATAATATTTTTTTAAATAATAAATAATTTTACAATATTAATCATATCTTTTAATCCCACCGTTAGATTAAGATGAAATTTAACGAGCAGTCTCTCGACTTATATATATATATTATGTTAAAACTTCAGAACAATCAGAAAATATAATGGTCTTACAAGATTGATGATGACATTCTCATAATATCATACAGATTCATAATTTTATTCAGAGAAATCATTTTTTTTGTATTTTTTTATATGAAATTTTACAATTCTAAATAATTTTATTTTTAGATTTGAAATATATATATATAAACCGAAAACATTTCATTTCAATTGAAATAATCAAGTACCAACCGAAAACGGAAGAGACAAACTTTTGTTAAATATTAACGGTGGCGAGGTTCAATGGCACAATCACTGTTTATGGACAACATATTGTCAGCCAAACTTCTCCTGATGTGGAGCTGTGTGTCCTGCTACGTTTAGACAACCCGCTCCCGTCCTTCGTTCTCTATAAATCCATGCAATGAAAATGGTTACTCATGCATCAACAACTCCTGCAAAATGCCTCAGACAGCCGCCGTCCCTGGTCATGTCGCAGTCCTTGCCTTCCCTTTCTCCACCCACGCCGCTCCGTTACTAGCCATCATCCACCGCCTCGCCACTTCCTCCCCGAACACGCACTTCTCCTTCTTCAGCACCCAACAGTCCAACAACTCCATCTTCTCCGCTTTACAACCAAAACACGAACATCAAAGCATGCGACGTGTGGGACGGTGTCCCTGAAGGCTACGTGTTTTCTGGGAAGCCTCAGGAGCAAATTGAGCTGTTCATGAAGTCAGCTCCTAATAGCTTCAGGAAGGCCATGGAGGTAGCTGTGTCAGAGACAGGGAGAAAGGTGAGTTGTTTGGTGAGTGATGCCTTCTTTTGGTTCGCTGGTGAGATGGCGGAGGAGAAAGGGGTGGCTTGGCTGCCCTTTTGGACTGCCGGACCGGCCTCACTTTCTGCTCATGTTTACACCGATCTCATCAGGGAGACTTTTGAAGTTGGAGGTGCGTACTTACAATTACAATAATTTTAATTTACTGCTAGAATATGTTAGATATCTCAATACAAAACCATATCCAGCACCTTGCTTAGCAGCTTAAATTATGCATCGGTTAATATTGATCCTAGCTTCTCCGGAGAGAAACTTACAGTTTAGCTGTGTAAAATGGCAGGGCAAGAAGATGAACTGCTAAGTTTGATTCCAGGAATGTCCAAAATTCGAACCCGTGATTTGCCAGAAGGGGTACTCTTCGGAAACTTAGAATCGTGTTTTTCAAACATGCTGCATAAAATGGGAAGAGCGTTGCCGCAAGCTGCTGCAGTGTTCATCAACTCATTTGAAGAGCTAGACCCTAGCATAACAAAGGACTTGAAGTATAGATTCGAAAAATTTCTCAACATCGGACCCTTCAATATGATTTCACCAGCACCGCCTGTGGCAGACACATATGGTTGCATAACATGGCTTGACAAGCAAAAACCTGCTTCAGTCGCATATCTGAGCTTCGGCTCCGTCACAACGCCGCCGCCGCATGAACTTTTGGCACTGGCCGAGGCCTTAGAGACAAGTGGGGTCCCATTTTTATGGTCCCTGAAGGACAATTCGAAGGTGCATTTGCCCGATGGATTCCTGGAAAGAACCGCATCACAGGGACTTCTGGTGGCATGGACTCCTCAATTTGAAGTCTTGGCTCACAGAGCCGTAGGGGTGTTCATAACACACTGTGGATGGAACTCATTGCTTGAGAGCATAGCCGGAGGGGTGCCCATGATTTGCAGGCCGTTTTTTGGCGATCAAAGGCTTAATGGACGCATGGTCGAGGACGCGTGGAAGATTGGTCTCCAGGTTGAGGATGGCGTCTTTAGAAAGCATGGAGTGTTAAATTGCTTGGATAAAGTTCTTTCACAAGACTCGGGGGAGAAACTGAGGGAGAATATACGGGCACTTCAAACAGCTCGCGAAGAAATCCATTGGACCAGATGGGAGCTCCTTCAATAATTTTGTTGCTCTGTCAGATCTGGTGCTCAATACTAAAATTTAGTATACATGTCTGATATATTCTAGCAATATATTGGAGTTTGAGTTTGCCTGTTGTTTCAATTAATAATTTTAGTTTTCCGCCCTATTTTTCAAAGAAAAAGAAAGTTCTGCTGCTCTTTAAAAGTTCTGGAGGATGAATATTTAGTGGCTAGTTCTTGGTGGTGTGAAGAACAGGTGGAGATGTTTTAGCAGAAAGATAAGTTCTTGGAAGCTTATTCTTGGAACCCAGATTCAAAAACAGTCCAAAATCACGGAAAATCAATATATCATATCTGCACATGTATCATCTCATAAATCATGCCCTAAAAAGTTCCCACCTCTCCACTCTCAATACCCAGCAAGAAAACACATAAAAGAGAGAAAGGTGAAGAATCCAATTCTACAAACAGAAACCACTACTGGGTTTTGAGAATAATAATGCCCGAGAAAACTACTATGTTCAGTAGAATCATAAAATCAACAAGGAATCTGAGAAGTGAACCACTCCATGACATGAATGGGTGCCTTGATCAATTCCAGAGCCAGTTCCACTATCACTGTCACGCAAAAACAACAGGGACACACACAGGATAGCAGCAACCTGCGCAAGATCCAAGATTGGAAAATCAGACAGAAGATCAGTCAGAAGATCTAAGTTCTCAAATACAAATGTACAATACTAACATTACATCAAAAAAATCTATAGACCAAACCCAGATCACTTATTGTATTAAAGTTACCAAATGCTGAAATAGAACCAAGAAATCTCAAATACCCAGAAATTGAAATGGAAACTAAAAAATTTAAAACCCTTTACACTGTCAAAATTGAACAAGAAAATTAGCTGAACCTCATATAAATACAATGGTAAAAACAGTCGAAGGTATGTATAAAACATGAACAAACTATGATGCCCAGAAACTAAAACAGAACAAAAGAACTGCCAAGATTTGTCAAAAAGGAAACAATGACTAGCTAGCACAGATTCAAGAAATCCCAGAAAGCCCAAGAACTGAAATGCAATAAAGACTCTTAAGAACTGTGACAAATCGAGAAACTAAGATATAAAAAGAAGAGTAGTGAAAAAAAGTGAACAAACCCGACAATCCAAATAACGAGGCCGACAATGGAGATGATGAGGGATAAAAAGGCAAAAGGAAGGCCAAGAAGAAAGCCAAGAGGCCTACAATCACCGTCTGCACTGCACATGTTCTCGGTTTCTTTCTCTTCTCGTCTCTTGACTTGCTTTGAGAGAAAGAAACTAAGATCATACGTTTTGATGTTAACTTTGATTTCGTTTTAATACTGTAATTTGTTTTCTTCCAAAACCATTGATGATTCTTTTTCCCCTTTGGATGATGGCCACGTTGCTTATTTATTAGCAGGGACAAACACTTTTTCGTGCCCTTTTGCTTTCTTGCACTCAATCTATGTACGTGAAGATATACGGTGGCCTCAGAAGCCTTATCCTTAAAGTTTACTCATTTATTTATCAATACCATATGCATGAAACATTGTTTATTATGTTTCTTACCGTTGGCTTCACATTTTTCAAATTTGATAACGCTGATTTCAAACTCATTTTGAATAAATTAAAGTTAAAAAAAAACAAAATAATATTATTTTAATTTATTTACAAATATTTAATTGAATTTGGTTCGACCCATACTATGAGTTTTGCATTATAAGTCAAATCTTAGAGTAATAATTATAATGATAAAAGTATGCGACTAAGTGCATTTTCTTCTTATTTTCTTGTTTCAAT
Organism: Salix koriyanagi; assembly: GCA_029228605.1. Lineage (NCBI taxonomy): Eukaryota > Viridiplantae > Streptophyta > Magnoliopsida > Malpighiales > Salicaceae > Salix > Salix koriyanagi. The sequence goes on from CM055339.1 coordinate 11,839,222, forward strand.
CCTTTTTTTTTAGTTTTATGATCGAAGTGCCCTCGGGTTTGCTTTTAAGCCATTCAAATTAAGTGACTCGATTGTCTGTTTAATAGAAATGTTTTTAAAAATGATTTTCAAATTAAGTTTGTTATGAATTGATGTGTTTTTAATAAATGTCATGTCAAATTTATATAAAACATTCATAAGAATTATTAATTTGATGTTGTTTTTCATATTTAATTTTTTTTTCATATTTATTATAGACATCATCTTTATATAAAAAAATATCATATAATTTATTATCAAATCTAATAAAGTCATGAAAACTTCAAATTTTGACTGGGCTTTCCACGACCATGTCTTAGGTTGAAATGTTACTTAATAACCCGAGGTATTTATAGACCTCATTCATGTCAGCTTAACTAACGGAGAGTAGTATAATGATAAAGAACACCTAAAAAGTTTACATAGAAAATTTGATGTGAACTAATGAGTGGTGCAATGTTGTTATGATAATTTCTTGGAGTTAAGAAATAAAATTAAAGTGTGTGCTTGAAGGTTGGTATTGGGTGAAGGCCCTAAGAACATGGGAGACAATTTATTTAGGTTTGGTATGGGTAAATATAAGGTCTTTTAGACCTACACGAATCACTAGATTTTTTTAAAGTTTTTGCACTATTATTTTTCTTCATGGTCTTTCAAAACATTCATGTTTGAAAGATTTAACTAGTAAGAGAGAGAGAGAGAGAGAGAGAGAGAATTGCATACTAAAGATATGCGAGTTCAATTAGTTTGTTTGTTTCTGTTCAAGTAGAGAATATCATTCCTTATATTGTGTAGAATATTTTGCGATCATGAAAGCAATGTCAAAACATTGTGTAGATTATATTAGGAGACATGAAAAATTGAGATTTCAATAAAGACAAGAAGATATTGTTATAAATTTTTTATCGAAGATATTTTTTTTTCCATTTAAGTCATAAAACCCACTACTACTTTTAGTGAAAATTTCAAAAGATTTTCACAGTTAAAATAGTGGTATAATTTCTAAAGATTATATAATCTTGAGTAATGCATTTTGTGGGTCTTTCCCTATTTATTTTAGGTTACATTCTCTTCCTTATGAAATATTAAAGATAACATTTATAGGTAAAAATTTCTAAAACAACTTAACTCTAGCCAACATGTCAAACTCATGATCTACTTATGAGATTATGATAATTTTGTAAAAAACAACAACAATAAAAGTCATCTCCTTAAGTAAGATAAGTACTAAAAAAAGAAAGTCTATTAAAAAAAAATTTGAAACAAAACTAAGTCAATCAAGGTTAACCTGATTAACCTGTAATCTGAGATATGAGATTAAGATAACCCCATAAAAAAAAATCTTAAACTGAAGGCCCAATAATCTATTGTCAAAGGATGAAATTGAAAAAAATAAATAAATAAAACCTAAAAAATATCAAAACAAGCCAATCTTCAAAACCTATAACCCGGTTCATGAGACTAGTTTACCTCAAAGAAAGACAAACTTTTAAAAATCATGAACCAAAATTCTCAATCATCCGAAATAATAATAATAAAAAACAATCAAAAGAACGAGGATTAAATAAAATATAAAAACTAAATGAAATAAAAAAAGGTCACCAGAGCAAATTAGAGGTTTGCTCTGCACATGTTTCACACACTGTTTCATACAATGCACCCATCAATTATTATTTCTAATAATATTTATATTTATTAAAATACCATGTTACCTCTCACTTAGATATATATGAAAAATCCCTTGAAAGTTTTTAGATGTACTTTTTATTTTATTTTATTGTGTTTGATATAAAGATTAAAAAGTCCTTAGATGCTAGTTTAATTTTTTTAAAGCATATTTAATTTATTTTATTGTGCTAAAAAACAAGAGAAAACCGATTGAGCCCCCAATTAATTTGAAGAGGTAAGCCTGAATCTATAGATGCTGGAATTTCCTTTGGGGATACCAGGAAATGACCATAATAACCCAACCACCAATTGAACATCTCGAACAATAAATCAATAAACATGAGAACAATCAAATTAGTGGATATCATTTTCGATCAACGAGTAATATCTAAATTAATAAATCATCAAATTAGTGCCCAAATTAATATGAGAACATCCAAAAGTAATGACATTTTTCTTTTGCTAGAAAATCAAGCTAAAGGATTTTAAAAAAGTGTAAATGGGGCAAATTCCACCAACAAACGAAATTGAATCCATAATTTTCCAACTCTTGATGAAATTGAAAGCAACAAATCCCAGTCCCACTTACATGGACTAGATATTGTCAAAGCTATGCCTGCACTAAACACCATAAAAATATCTCTTCTTCTAGAAATAGTTCAATGATAAATAAACCAAAACTCATAAGCACTAGAACATAGATGTTCAGTCGTGGATGTTGAGATAAGGGTCTACAATGTTTAGAGCTTTCAGTTCAGATTAAGTGGAATCACGGAGTGGTTGGTTCATGGAATTACCGTTTGGTATGCTTCCGGTGATTAGAATCAAGAAGGTTGTCAATTTTGATTTTGTTACTATTTTATATTTCAATTAGAATAAAATATTTTTGTTTAGAAATATTTTAGCGTGCTTTTGAAGTTATATATATATATATATATTAAATAAAAAAATAATTCAAATCCAAAAATAAAATTATTTAAAATTATACAATTTAATCTAAAAAAAACACAATAAAATAATTTTACTCAATAAAATTATAAACATATATAATATTACAAGAATATCATCATCAATCTTACAAGGTCAATACATTCTCTGATTGCTCTAAAATACTCACACATCAAAAAACTCTTTATAAAATTTCATCTCAATCTAACAATCGAATAAAAAAATATAATTAATATTATAAAATTATTTATTATTTAAAAAAATATAATATTTAACCAAAACTGCACAAGCAAAATAATCCCAATACGTTTTAGTATTAGGTTAAAAAATCCGAAATGGACCACAATTTTAACCAAAATAAAAGCAACGTTTTTTTTCTTTTTAATTAGTACAAATCATTCAGTCAAAACAAAACGAAACTGATTAGAACGGGCAAAATAGTTTGATGTCAGATGTCAAACAGCCTGCAGCGGGGTGGCAGTCTGAGATCTCGAGTCTCATCCACCACAGCCTGTAAAATTTTTGAGCCCATGCGGTGGAGCCACTGTTAACGAGAGGAGAGCCGGAGAGGCGGAGCCATGAAACCTGCGCGCGATCACAAACATACAATCTTTAGAAAAATTATTGGCCATTATAACTTCGTGAGCTTGAATCACAGAGTTTCTCTTCTTCTATAACACCAACGAATCCTGCATCTGCTAACACAAAATCAACGGGGCGGTGGCTAAAACTAAAATGACTAAGAGTAGCTAGCCATGTACACATGCTAAAGGGAAAACAAGCCACTGTATCTAATCATACCACCAAATTCTACGGCGTATTATACAAATTCATGACTACACATATAAGCCACATGGAGATTCAAGAAACCAGTTCCAACAAGAGAGACTCCGCTTTGCAATGGCAGGACAGTCAGTGGCCTTGAGAACTTCACTGTACACCAACGGCAGATTCCTAATCAATCTGGAATTCGTGAAATCACCAACTTGAGGAAAGCCATCTACCCTAAATTTCTGAGATCTATCACAGAAAAAGGAAAGCAAAGATTAGCCACTGGTGGTGCCTCTGTATTTAATAAACAAACTTTCAGAGAATGTCAATAACAAGTAATGAATACTTCTTGTCAACTAGCTAATGCAGAATGGTGAGGATAGTTCTGCTTGAATCCATGGTGAGGAATTTATTTACAATTTCATACAAGCATAGACAATCCACAGAAAACTAGTGCAATCTGTGCGCTAACATCCGATGAAATTACAGGTTCACTTTTACTCATTCAGAAAGCATATAGGCAATTTCGACCACAAGTTTAGTTGGGGATTACACAGGGATGGCAAAAATACAACAGAAAAATAACTCTAAAAAAAGCTTCAATGATCCCACAACTTAGCATGCTTCTTATGGCCATTGATTTGCTTTCATTACAAGTTATTACTTGTTTGCCAAAATAATCCCGCAATTCCGAACCAATTGTTTACATACCAAGATTCCAGCTACAGAATTTCAGAACTATTCAGGAGATGTTCCACGTAGGTAGATCAAGCTCCTAAACAGAGCACACAATCTAGACTAGGAAGGGAAGAAGCCAAGGACAAGCCAGCTACTATATTCCCCCACCTACTCTTCAGTGTTTTGTGCGCACAAAATTGCACAAACACAGACCATCCAGAATATACCACACCATCAAGATTACTCTAATTATTGCATCATGTAACAGCTTCAAAGTTTCAAATAAATCCCCAACAAAAGCAAAGACATAAAAGGAACGGGGGCAAGTACAAAATACTGCATTCCCCAACATAGATGATCCCAAGTAGATCTCAGTAGTCATATAACCACCTAACAATCCAAAACAAAATACATTTTAAATTCAATAATGATCAACGATCTACTCCAATCCATATTGTCTTGGTGTGCTAGAGGTTTTGCAGTACAGGTGCTCTACTGTTTAGAAGCCAATTTCTACTGCCAAGTCATTACATTGGGCGGCCAAAATATGAGCAGATGCATGGTCATCTGAACCTATTTTTTCTCCCAGGCCCCAGAGGCCTCAAATCAATTCTTTTTTACTCATTTAATCCATGCCCAGCCCATAAGATAATCATACCCATGAGTGGAACCCCACACAAACGTATCAGAATTTGGAACCACCAAAGCAATAAACAAGGCAAACAGCTAAGGCTACATTACCCATATGATTAGACTAAAATTTAAACAATAAACAGTTAATCACCAAAGCTACACTGTGACTCGAGCAATCACATTCTTGTTCACTGAGAGGCCCTGTACAAGGACAATCAAATAATGTTATAATGTGCCTAGAATTATGTTTTCAGCTTTTCACTAGTAAATCACAGATAAGGACTGTTGTCCCTAGACATCCTGCAAGTCCTAAGCAACAATAATTCTAGGCAGGTACAGTCATCATCATTGTTGTTACTAAATTGCAGGTAACGCTTGCAGATCAGACTGAAGACATAGGCTAATATGACAATAAGGTGAAATAGCAGAAGTGGAGTAAAATATTGTATAATCAACAGAGTACAAAAAAAGAGGCAGGAAAATGCACAGGTTATTGACAAATAAAAGTAACAAACATTTCAAGCCAACCACAGGAGAATATGTACCCACCTGAACTACTCCAGTACTCAATTAATTCCCTACATCTGATCCAGACGCTGAGGAGTTGTCACTATCAGAGTCTGCAATAATCATGCAGATAAAGAAAAATAAATAGAAGGCTTCACCAAACATCAGAACAAACATACGAGACATAAAAGTGACAGAAATTACAAAAATAGAAATGAGATGATATACCACTTGAAGAAGATCCAGAATCACTGCTGGAGCTGCTTGAACTACTAGACCTACTTCTATTGTCCCCCTGTTTCTCCACTTGAACGGGTGACAAAGTAGAGACATTCCCTTCATCTGCCAACAGAAGACACAATGTTTCAAATAAACAATACAGCCAAACAATAATTAACCAAAATGAAATTGATACTACTAATAAGAAAACTTTACCTGCTTTTGTTTCTTTTGGTGCATCAACCGCAACTGGTGCTGGGATCTGCAAAGAAACATTACCAGATGAAATTTAGCAACCACAGATTCCTTTTAGAAAATAATGCTTCTCGTTGTGAAAAAATGTCAGAGGCTTTACCTTCTGCAGCACATTCTGCTGAGCCTCTGTTCTAGCTTGAATGGCAAGTTCAGCTTTTCTCTTATTCTTGCTTAAACTCTTCTTATAGTTGGTGACAAACCTATCCAGCTCCCACAGAGTCTCCACATCAACACTATCAATATCCACTTCTATTTCATCATCATGTTGGGACAGTGCTGAACTCCTCTTCTTTATTATCTGTACAATGTTATCCAGTTTCTCTGAAGGTAAGCTCTGGAGGTTTGTACTAAGCTTCTGTTTCTCGTCATAAGTCATGTCTCTCTTATGTAGATCTTTTGCCTTGGGCTTCTTTGGAACAGGGGTTCTACTAGAAGGTGTAGTGGTGATGGGTTTGGATCTGGTATCAATAGAAGGATAGGTCATTGATTCCGATCTATCCAAAATCCTCCTCATATCAAGTGGGGGTGGTACAAATGGAAGAGCCTTTCTTGATGTGGGTGTGGGAATACCCACCTCATAACCGGTACCAAACCTCATCTCAAGATCGTAGTCCGACTTTATAACAGCCCACTTGGTCTCAAATATATCCAGTAACTGCTCTGCCATTACATGAACATCTTGCCCTTTTGGGTTATACTTCATCGCATTGTGAAATGTAAGTCTCACATCCTCTGCAAACTCTTCTGGGGACTTGTACCAATTCTTGGTCAGCCTGGATTTCACTGTGCCCAGGTCCATTGGATGTTTGATAATGGTAAAGTAATCGTGCAAACCAAGACCCTTTGCATCAACAGGAGTATTAAACACCCAACCATGCTTATGCTTCATCAGTTTGTCAAGCAAAGTACTGCAATTCTTGAAAATCTTAGTGCTTGTCCCGAACCCATATCCTGATTCCCCTGACCCCTGCTTCTTACCAATCAATTTCGACTTCTTGTTACTCTCAGCTGGTGGAAACTTGTCTTTTGCAAGCAAGAACTCTGAATTCATATAAAACTGATTTGCTTTTGGTGTCCTCTTCTCTTTCTCCACAAACTCACCCGCACCCTGTCTATTCTCTAGCACTGATATACTAAGCTGATTCAATGGGTCTAGACTGCCTAGGAGTAGGAGTAGGAATGGTAGTACTCTCACGGGGAGTACCCGCCGATCCCACTTCTGAATTAACCCTCGTCAATCTATTGTCAACCCTATCTTTCACCAGCACCACCCGCGAATTACTCAACCTACCAACACCAAGCTGCATTTCTTTACCCTCAATCCTCTTCACCAAACCCCTAACCAAAGCAAGCTCACTCTCCAACTTCTTTCTGAGCTCCCTCTTCTCCTGCTTTGACCGTGACAGCAAATCCACCTTCACCTTGTTACCCAGCCCTTCCTTCAGAAGCACCCCATTACCCACTGCTTGTCCCCTCTCCACAACTTGCTCTCTCACACTAGGCACCACCTCTAGAACTTCCTGCCGATTTAGACTGATGGAATAATCAGAATCTACAATTGAGTGAGGAACAGGCTGTTGCACTTGCTGGGAAGTATCCGTGTTGTCCACCACTACAGTTTCTGGTTCTCGCACTTCAACCAACTCCTCATTGTTGTCCCTGTCCTTTGTTTCATTAGCAGATGCATTCGAAGTTGCTGCTGCAGCTGCAGTGGTGGCGAAAGTGGCTGGAGCAGCTGCAGTATCAGTTGCAACAGTGGAGGTGGTGGTTGGAACAGTAGCGGTTTCAGTTGCAGCAGGGACAGTGGTTGTTGTGGTGCTGACGTTGTTGTCGCCAGTGGCTGCGGTGCTAGTGGTGGTTAAGTTTGTGTTACTGTTATTGTTATCGGCGGTGGAGGTTGTGGTGGCGGTGTTATTGTTGGTGCTGGTGAGGCTGTTCTTTTTGGGTCCTTTAAAGGCTTTTCGAGTGTAAACCTTACTCTCTGTATACCTTTGTTTCTCCCTAACTTCTCCTCCATTTCCTGCTTCTACTACACTCCCAGAAGCCATACATGTACCACCTAAAACCCCTAACGTTCCCCTTTAAAACCCTAACTTTCTCCCAATCCCTCTTTTAAAACCCTAATTCCCTCAAAACTCCCACTCTCAAAACCCTAATCCCCTCAAAAATTCCCCTCGAACCCCAAAATAGGGTTTCCTATTACCACAAAAACCCCCAGAGAAAAAATCACAATTTCACTCCCAAATCAACCCAACACAAATACAAATTCAATAAGAGAAAAAAAAACAGAACGAAAGCACAAGAAATTAGGTTAAAGCACGAACCTTTATCGTGTCCTTTTTCTCGATCCAACGACCTATACATACAGAAACATATATCTACACAGCGCAATATACACACAGAGAGATAGAGAGGGACTTCTAGAGAGAGAAATAGAGTGAAGGTTAGGGTTTCGAGCTCTGATTTTGTGGAGATCTTCGATTTCTTTTGGGTTTGGCTTTCTCTCTCTAAAACTTTAAGGGCAAAAAAAATGAGAAACTTTCTCTCTCTAGAAAACTGTTTCTCTCTCTAGAGCTCCTCACTTCCTTTCCTTTAACTGACAGGTGTACGGTGCGTGTGCATTCGTGTGTATTTAAGAGCTACTTTCAAGAAAGTTAGACCCTCATAGTATCCAACGACGTGTGTTACACTAGCGAATCAGGGAGAGGAGAGGCCTTTGCGTGAAACTCACGTGATAGTGGTCATATTGGAGAGTTTAGTGGCGCGGAGTTTTGATTGTGGAATTTTAAAAGGTTCGTTCACGTAGGGACTGGCGCGTGAGATGTAATCGCTGAATTTTGTAGTGAAGTGGGGGAGAATTAGGAGACCGCGAAGGTTTGCACGCTCCGGGAAGGTGGTTGCAGGTTCGGAGAGGTTTAATTGGGATGACGTGGCAAAATCCAGGCCGAAATTCAAACTTAACGACAGCTGTGATTCAAGTCAAAACTTAGGTGAGAACCTCGTAGCCGTGACAAGAAACAAAACAGGAAAACATAGTTTTTTTTTACAATAAAACAATTAATAAAATACACGAGAAAAAAAATTGAAATTTAGGATACATATTTAGGAAGCATAAGTTATATTTAACTCGCGTGTCATATCCAATATTTACAATATACGAGTTATAGATAACATACTAGATAATTGCCCGCGCGTTGCCGCGGGTATTTTTTTGTATATAATTTAATATAATTAAATTTACAATGATAAATTTATATGATATAAGTAAATAAAAGTTATACATAAAGAGATAAAATGTAAAAAAATTTAAGTAGAGTTTATTACGCAAGCATAGATTACATTATTTAGAATGTAGATATTATGTTATGAAAGATCATAAAAGAGCGCGAACTAACATTTTCAAAACCAGAGTAACATATTTTAATAAGGAAAAAAAAATTAATCACAAAATCATTATTGTGCAAATAATTAAATTATTATTATTATTATTATTATTATTATTATTATTATTATGTTAGTAATGAAAGGGAAAAAATAAATGAAAGACTCAAAATATCTTAAAAACTTTAACAAAAGATAAGAGAAAAAATGAGGAAAAAGTAAAAATTATCATTGCTATTATTGTAAAAACAATAAAAAATTCTCAAATTATCCGGAGGGGAAAAAATATTAACAAAAGAGTAAGCAAGAAAAATAATTAAATTATTATTATGATGATAATAATAATAATAATAATAATAATAATTATTATTATTATTATTATTATTATTAATAATAAAAAGCTAAAAGATAGAGCAAATAAAAAAATATTATATATGATAAAACAGAAATAAAAATTAATAGCTGAAAAAAATTCATTCAAAAAAAATAAAATATTCAAAGAATAAGGGTCAAAATGAAAAATAACATATATAATTAATTTTAATCCAAGGATAAAACTGGAAAAAAATAAAATCTTGGGACCAAAATAAATAATGAAACAATAATTATGGTAATTGCTGTTATTATATGAAAAAATTAGAAGTAGTGGGACTGATATGAAATGTTGTTTATATTAATAATTTTAATTGGAGGACCAAATTAAAGAAATCAAAACATCCTGACCAAACAAATTACAGGAACAACAAAGAAACCGAAAATCATAAGTTTTGGGACCGAAATTGAAATTTCTTTATATAATTAGTTTGCATTGAAGGGCACAATTGCAAACAATCAAATTTTGAATTACCGAAATCAGGCATACAATCGAAATCCAAACCGCAGGGACCAAAATTGACTTCTTATATACATGAGGGACTGGGACCCGACATTGGGCCCGCAGGAGAGAGAAAACATGCACCGGCCACAAAAACGGACCCCCTACGTTTAACCCGACATATGTGACTCACACGCGCCGCGATCGGGAGATAGAGGACCGTGAGGCGCACCGTATTCACCCTGGGCGGAACGGAATTTTTTGACCACCGCATGGAGCCGCACGCGCCGCTTCTATGGCGCGTTGGCGTTGAGCGGCCGGCGCGGCCGCACGACGCGCCAGCTGTCCCTCCCGGGTAAATGACCCAAACAGCCCCTCGGAGCCACCGGTATTTACGAAAATACCGGGAGGGAAAGGGACGCCGAGCCCCCGATCACCGTGCACAATTTTGTCGTTATCAGGGGGCTTATTTCGTCGATGCACCGTGCAAAATATTTGGAAAAGTCGACGGCGTCCCTGGTTACTGTGCACAATTTTGTCGTTATTGGGGGCTTATTTCGGCAGTGCACTGTGTACATTGCGGCTGTTTGGAAAAAAAAAGCCAAAAACCGAAAATACCCCCATTAAATAAATACAAAACGCCTGAGCCTCAGACCCATTGTCGTCCCTGCACTGCCACAATCCACAGTGGATTGTGAGGGCAGCTACAGGGCAAAATCCACGCCATTTAGTGTGTTGGTAATAATACTTTTGACTTTTATTAATTTTAAATTTTAGAACTCTTATATCTTTTTTACACAACAGTATATTCTCATCATCTTTTAATATCTATTATCTTTTTTTTTCCCTTTCCACCACTAAGATAGTGTTTTGGTTCCACGGTTCAACCTGTAGCTGAAGCAAACCATGGTGCTAAACACAATGAATACCAAACAGGATCTCATATTTTTTTGTGTGGGTCCTACCATTTAAACAACGGTTCAGCTGCAAATGCAAACACATCTGAGAGATACTTTTGCATTTGCGGCCCACGTGCTAAGACGTGACAAAATGCAGCTGAGACCCCTTCTCTCTCCCTCACCTACAAACCTTCTCCCTCACCTCATCTCTGCCTCACCGACAGTCCCTCTCTGCCTCATTGACAGTCCTTCTCCTTCACTCCCTACGTGTTAAGACGTGACAAAACACAGCTGAGACCCTCTCTCCCCCTCACCTCCCTCTCTGCCTCATCGACAATCCTCTCTACCTCATTGACAATCCTTCTCCCTCACCTCCCTTTCTACCTCACTGACAATCCTTCTCCCTCACCTCCCTCTCTCAGCCATCTCCTAGACCAGCCAATCCACTATCCCGTCTCTAAAAAAACACACATTTCAATCATAAGCCTATTAGCTGCCTGAAGAGATTCAGAATAAGATTTTCCGAGTCTTTTTAGCTCTGCCAAAACACGCCTACAACCCCAAAAACAACAACAAAAACGAATGAAAATCCAATATTTCCTCTCGTTTTTGAACATAAACTAAAAGAAAAGCAAAAGGGAGTAGACTTGGTGGTGAAGAGCTTGATAGAGCTACCAAGAATGTTAGAAATAGCTGTATCAATAAGAGAGATGTTATTAACTATTAAATGATGAATAAATGTGTCGTCACATAAGACTTTGTATGGTTGACAGACCTCGAAACATGCTGTGTAAAATCTCACTGCCTGTCGGTGGTGTTTCTGCTTCTTTACTCTAATGTCTTAGAATTTGAGGAGCTAGTTGTTTTTTAAATAGCAAAGGAGGGGTCTCTCTTGCTTGCAGGTTTGCAGAGGAACTAAAACCCTAACTTAACTGGTGTTTTGATGTTGAAAACCCTAAAAACTACATCTTGAGTTGAATCAGGACTGAGTTGAACTAAATAAGGATTGAGGGATCGGACTAGGTGGGGTTAGGTTTGTTCACCTTGGTCCTTGAAATTTTTAACTTTTATTACACATTAAAAATAGATGTTGTTCCTCGATCAAATAGTCAGGGATCGCAGACGCGTTCACGTATGAATTTAGTTCATGATGGAATAACAAGTAGTTTGATGAGAGAATAAACACAAATGTTTAATTTACTTCAATTATCTCAAACAATTTGTTATTATAATTATTAATAATTAAATGAAATTATTCCAACAAAATACACACACACACACGTATGTGTGTGTGTGTGTGTGTGTATACATGTATATTTTTAATTAATTTTACAAGTTGACAGCAATATGAAAAACATGGTAACTAAACACACAAAACTGTTTTTCATTAAACTCAATCTTAACCACAATTTTAACCAAACACTTTAATTTTAGTTACGAAATGCAGCTAAAAACGCTTTTCATGAAACTGCTTTTTTTTCCAACCTCAACCACAACAACAACAGCTATGTCAAACAGGCTCTAAACATACTCAAATTCACCATGAAATCACCCTCTCTTTTTTAATCGACTTCATTTTATCTCTCTCCACTCATGATCACCTTTCATTTTTTTATCATCACCACCATCAATCATCACTCAAATTCAACACTTTATATTCAAACACCTTTTTTTATATATACTTTTAATATAATTTATATTAATACATCTAATATTAGAAGACATCAATGACTAAATAACAAAATTTTAGAGTTATTGTTCAATACACACAAATATTCATTTCAAAACTTGTTTAGAATGCTTCTAGTTATCAAAGATTCAAATTATGAAATGATTGTCACTTGGGATCATAAAATGGTTTATAGCAATAAGTCAATATTTTAGAGAGCATTTTAAGCATTTGGTGTTTCAATTGATGAGTTTTAACATTGTCATCTTCTGATTAGTATTGATGACACTCATCTTTATGGTAAATACAAAGCAAAGTCATTGAATGTAGTTAGGAGTGATCATTTTTGGTCCAATTTAATTTTTATCTATAAAAACAACAGAATCAAAATTATGAAGAGAAAGATTTGAAATCAAACAAAAATCAGTTTAAACTGACCAATTTCGGTTTAATTTAGTTTTTATTATTTAAAAAAATGAATTTTTTTTGGTTGTTTTGGTTTTTTTAATGAGTGTAATAGCATTTTCATGTAAAAAATGAAGGTGCAAATATGCACACAATTTAAAATCTTTTTTCTATGTATATTATTTTTATTTTTTTGTTATTTAAAGAAGAAAATAGTGACGAGAGAGCTCTCTTCACTCCTTTTGTCCCTTACCTCCTCCTACTTTAACAATGAAATGCAATATTTTTTTTTTAATTTGAACTAGTTTGGTTTTGGTTTACCAGTTTTAGCCTTAAAAAAACAAAACTGAACCGAATCGAAAGATTTTTTTTTAAAATCTAATCAGTTTAATAAGATTTTTTAATGGCTCAATTTTTCTCAGTTATTGAGTGAGATGTAATGATAACAATAAGTAAAGAATTTTAATGTTTTAAGGGTTTGACTACATCAAATTAAAGTAATATAAACTATTTGGAAACAAATTTGACTTAAAAAATACTTAAACTTAATATAATGTAATCAAATCTTTATATAATTTAATTTGGCATTGTCACGATGATTTTTTATCGCACTTCGCGCTCTACCATTCCCGGAGGAGAGATGACGCTTGGAAAAGAGGGTTTATAATAAAAAAAAAGTTATGACTATAATTTTTAGGAGTCGCCACCTAGTATTAAGGTCACTAGGAAACCTAATGGTGTGCGAGAGTTTAGGTTAGAGGACTTGTCATGCAAGGGGAAAACGCATCATTCCTAGGACACCCTACCTAAGATAAGTTTACATTGTTGTTTGATTATTTTTCTAAGTCATATTTTTTATTCATTTGTCTTTTTTAAGGATCAAAGTGGATCTCTCTTCGTGAGAGAGTATGTACCTTATTGGATCAAAACCTTTCGTTCTAGGGTTTGAATTTTAACATTGCATTTATTATTCTTTAATATCAATGGTGTACTTTTATAATGTAATTTTACACCTCGATAATTAAAGCTTACAACTAAAAAATGAACAAAAGTATTGTTAAAAGATTTTTGATATTTTGGCCAAAATCTAACGGACAATCATAAACTAATTACGATATCCTATTTTTGCTTTTAAAAATATGAGGAAATATGCATTTTTTTCACGAAAAATGCTTAGGAAAATTTTAGAATTTGACCGTATGCACGAAAACAATTTTTTTTCCTGAAAATATAATTTTTATATTTTTAAATAATTCAGACTGGATCGGGCTTAATGAAATGGCCCAACCCAACCATGTAGGCCATTTTGGCCCAACACCCTCAGGTCAGGTGGACAAAATATCCATCCCTTCCTATTGTTCACCCATGTGAATAGTAAATAGTGGAGGAGAAGAAGGAGGTTACTAGTTCATACCACCGGGCAGAGGAGGGCGAGGTGGTTCTGCTGGTAGTGGCGACTTCAAAATTTATGGTTTGTGGTGGCTAGAAGAGCTATCAGAAAGTGTTGTCGCCATTGGAGACTTGTTGATGTGGCGATGCTGGAGACTAGTTGTTGTGGTATCGCTGGAGGTCACAGTGAGGTTACCGGTGCTGAGGAAAGAGACAAGGTGGTGGTTGTGGTGGTTGGCTGCTTCTTTAGAAAGGAGAGAAAGAGGGAGTTGCTGCGAAGGGAAAGGTAATTGGTGCAGAGGAAGAAGAGCAGGTGATGGTCGGCGGTAGAAAACTCACCCACTATTGAGGGGGCTGGCCTGTGCTAGTGTCATGTTGCGTTGTCAAAGGAAAAGCAAAACTGGACTGTTGCAGGATGGGGAGAGGCCAATGATTTATTGGCGTTGGGGAGGAAGCCACTACTCAACTGGTGGTGCAACTGTGATGAAGGGAAGGGCTGTCGATGCCAAGGAAGACAATGCTGCTTTTTTTTGGTTATTTTATGCTCTCCCTTGTTCCTGTCTCTCTCTTCATGTTTTTTTTTCAGTGTCCATATTTGTTCTTTCTCCCCTTTTTATAGATTAAATGTGCAGGTTGAAGGACATGAGATTGGTGTCCAGGAAATGAGGTGTTGTAGTGTAGGAAATGGTGGATTGTAGGGCATGGTGATGTATGACATATGCATTGTCGCGACGACGATTTTTTTGCGCTTCGCGCCCCGCTATCCCCGGGATTGGGGAGACAACGGCGCGCGGTAAAAAACAAGGGTGTGTTTTATAGCAGTAAAATTACGACTATAATTATTAGGAGTTGCCACCTAGTATTAAGGTTACTAGGAACCTATTGGTCTACGAGAGTCTTGGGTAAGGGGACTTGTTGTGCAAGGGGAAGACGCATCACCCCCAGTGCACCCTACCTAAGGCAAGTTGCATTGTTGTTTGATTGTTTTTCCTAAGTTTGATTTTTTTTTTATCTTTTCAAAAGTTCAACGTAGATCTCTCTTCGTGAGAGAGTCTCTACCTCATTGGAAGTTTAAAAGACTAACTAAAAGAATTTTACACTGCATTAAAAAATATTTTTTTTGTTTGCGGATTACTTTACAATGTAATTTTACATCGCAATAAAAGAAAATCTTTTTTAGTATCTCCAAGTGTACTTTATAATGTAATTTTACACTGAGATAACTAAAACAAAAATATTTTTTATTTTTTTAATATTTTGGCCAAATTCCAAAGGATAATCATAAACCGGTTACAATATCCAATTTTCATTTTAAAATATAAGAAAGATGCAACATATTTTTTACGAAAAATAAACATGGAAAAATCTTGGAATTCGGCCATATGCACGAAAACAACATATTTTTTATTTTTTTTCAAATGTAATATTTTTTGTATTTTTTTAAATAAAAAATCTAGGTCGGGCCTGACCCAACCAAATGGGCCGGCCTAGCCAAGCTGGGCCAAGGACCCAACTATGAGACAACTCGGCTGGGCCGGGCCGAGAGCAGCCCAGCTCACCTACGCAGGATATATATATATATATATATTACACGCTGCATGAATTCATGCAGCGTGTACAATAGAAATGATGGTCGACCGACCACCACGAGGGGCTCACCTGCCACTGACACTAGATAGAGGAGATCGAGGTGGTTCTCCCTGTCATGGTGATGTCGAAAATGGCGGCATGTGGTGGCCGGGAGGAGCTCCTGAATCTGCCGGACTGTGCTGGAATCGTTGCTGCTCTACGTACTTGTTGCTGTTGCTGCTCGCTAGAGCTGGAGAAGGAAGCGGGGGGCTGCTGCTAGTGATGCCTCAAGCGTGGGGGAGGAGTTGTTGGTGTGGTGGCTGACAGGAGCTGAAAGAGTTGGAGCTGCAACTGGTTTTTTAGAGAGAGAAAACCATGTCGGGGGAGAGAGAGAGATGTGACGGGCTGTGAGGGAGATGGCGTTGCAGAGGGAGGCTGGCTGTCGGGTTCAGCTGCTATTACAGGATGGTGGGCTGTCGTTGTGGTTGACTGGAGCTAGCGTGAGGAGAGAAAGAGCTTACAATGACTGTAAGCTAATGAGAAAGAGAGAACGACGTGTTTTTGCCGGCGCCGAGGAAGAGGAACGGTGGTTGTCTACTCTGTTTTCACGTGATTGTTTATAAATTCGATCGTTCCCCCTCTCGGCTGTGTATCTCTCTTTTCTTTGTTTGTATCGTTTGCAAAAATCCCCCCCAGTTTCAGTATTTTCTTCCCCCCGTGCTCCCAGTGTTATTTCCCCAGTTTTACGATGAACTCCCCTCGCTGTCTCCAAATTTTCCCTCCGTTTTTCTGAGATGATCTCCCCTCCTTTTTTACTGTCGATTTCTCCTCCCATTTATAGGCAAATAAGTGATGATGCATGACATGGGAGAAGTGTTTAGAGTATAGTGCATAGGAATGGTGTGTTATGGTGAGAGTGGTGGCAGCATGGTGCAACATGGCTGCGAGAATGGCCAACCATGGCTGTCGACAGAAGTTTGTTTTTTCTTTTTTTAAATTTTGAAATAAATAGGTTGTGACAAAAAAGAATTTTTCGATGGGAAAAACCAGGAATAATGATGTTATATTGTTCAATTTTGACTTCCAATTTCACTTGAAAAAGTTTCGTTACCGAAAATTCTGATCTTCTCAATTTAACCCAATTTAGGCATCCAAACTTAATTTCTCATCAATTAAGCCCTTAATAAAATTAATTTGACCCATTTGAAGTATAATTATGCTCTTGCGCTTAATTAAATCCTTTAATTGGTCTCTCAATTGATCCCTAAACATAATTAAACTTTAAATTGGGCAACGATTAAATCGAATTGGCCCATAAAAATATAATTATGTCTTTCGACTTAACTTTTACGCAGATTTATCCAATAATAAATTATTTTAGCCTTGAATCTGCATCTTCCTTCATTTCTGGGCAAAAAAGAAGTACGACCGGGCTTCCAAAAACGTCCAAAATTTCCACATTAATTTTCTTTCTGCCGAAACCAGACCCTTTTTTTTTTTTTTTTTTAATTTTTGGGCAGATTTTGGGAAATAACCCAGAAATTGGGTTATGACATGCATGACTACCTACAAGGCCTCGACAACCCTTTTTTTTTCTCCTAAAAAAATAAAAAATTAAAATAACATAAAAATACAAAAATATTGTAAGAATATAAAATAGACTGTAAAAAAATGGGTTGAAACAAAAATGAGTTTTTTGATGGGAAAACAGGGAAGAACATTTTTTTTTCTTGAATTTTAGCTTTTGATTTCTCCCTTTTCAGACCATAGATTTCACCTCTATTTATAACTACAGGAAGAGGGTAATTTAGTTTATACTAGGGTATAATTTTAGCTGTTGGTTCAAAGCAAAACCATCTCAATCATTGACTCAAAGTTGGTGTCATGAACTGCCGAATTTGACAGCTACATCAAGCTTCTTGAGTTATCACTTTTGGGGTTTAACCGACATGCACGTGGTGTCAATTAATCAAAACTGATTATATGCTAGTATAATCAAGAATTAGAGGATTATTTCTGCGTAAAGTTTGTCAAATTTGATGAAGGATAAAGACATTAAAGTATGCATGCAAAGTTGGTATCAAAACAAGATTTTTTGGTGAAAATTTGGGGAAGGAAATGAAATAGTGACCATACAACGCGTTGTCAGACCCTTTTTTTCTACCAATGTTTGATTTGGTCCTTTATCTTATGATGAATATAATTTCATTGCAACACCCTACCCCCAATTTCAACCAATTGACCAGTAAAAAAATAAATTTTATTTCTGAAAATTTCTGATCTTCTCAATTTAACCCAAATTTAGGCTTCCAAACTTAATTTTTAATCGATTACACCCATAATAAATTAATTTTTACTAGTTTAAAGTAAAGTATAATTAAAGTCCTTGCACTTAATTAAATACTTTCAATTTGACCCTAAATTAATTTGTAAACATAATTATACTTTAAATTGACCCACGATGAAATCAAATTAGCCTATTAAAAAAATATAATTATGCTTTTTGACTTAATTTTTATGCAGATTTATCTTAATAATAAATTATTTTAGCCCTTGAATTTGTATTTGTTCTTTTATTTTTGGGCATAAAGAGAGGTACAATCGAGCTCTCAAAAATGTCGACCTTGATTTTTCTACCAACGCCAACCCCTTTTTATTTGTCATTTCTTGTTTTATTTTGGGTAGATTTTAAGGAATAGCCTAGAAATGAGTTAGGAATGACATCACAAAAATAGTTTTTTACCTAAAAATGTTTTTTGTTGCCAAATGTATAATTCAAAAACAATAATATTATTGTCAAAATTTGTACATGGTAAAAAACACCTTGTGGAAATATTTTTTTTATCATATGTTTTTATAGTATCGCTTAAATTAGTTTTCAACAGACTATAAGCTCTCACATATTTTTTATAACAATAAAAGTTTCTTATCCAATTTTAAATAAATGGCAAACTTGTAATTTAGAAGATGTTATACTTAACTTATTTTACACTCAAAAGTTCACTAGTCGCAAACTTGATGGTTAACTTATTTTACATTTAAACTCTTGTAAATAACTTTTTTTTAATTCAAAATCAATGATATAGTCATTTCTAACAAATGGAAGAATAATCTAAGAGTGTGGATTCTTGTTTAAGGTTTAATCACCAAGGAGAAAACATCATGGCTCTAGATGATCAATTTTCACTAGATCTTCCTACTTTAAAGTGAAAAATTATGCTTATTGAAAAGTTAGGATGTAAACTTTTCTTGAATCTATTCATATTGAAAACATAAAAAACATTTAAAATATAAATCCTTAAGAGACGACACAAAATATTGAAAACAACGTAAATACATCAAAACATATGTTTTTGGTTTTTGTATTCTATTTTCTTTAAATACTTCAAAATGGATAAAAAAATTAAGTTGTAACGACTCACAATTGTTATGAAAATAAAATATATCTCTCATATGGTAAAATGAACATGCTCAACATATAAACAAAGAAATTGAAAAAACAACATAAGATCAAAACTCATGTTATTTCTCAACCTAAAGGTCACTCGTTTGGATGAAGAGTGTAACGTTGATTTTTTTCTTCTTCTAAATGCAACCGGTATGTACAAGACATATCTTACCTACACTAAACTTTTCTCTTTGTCATATTATTATCCTGTCCTATCCTATCCTATCATTATCCTATCCTATTTGCATTATGCATGACAACCCTAAATTTCAAATTAAGCTATATAAAGATTCAATTGCAGAAAAAAAAAGGTTTGAAAATGAAAAAATAAATAAAAATAAGCTGCTCCACTTTCCATATGAAACAGTGAAGTACCCGGAAAAAACCCTATTTTTTTTTCTTTCACTTTTCAATGTTAATCTATATAAAATTTCAATTTTCTTTCTTATATCATAATCTAAAATGTTTTTTGGGCTTTTAACATCTGAATCACAACGTAAACTTAGCCCAAAACCATAAACTAATCAATGAGCCCACCATAACAAACCGTAAAGCCGAATGATGGCAACCCCTGCATTTCCAAACTTTTACTTGAATGTCCCAAATAATTCCTCCTTCTGTCTTGATATATTTTATACATTTTTTTTATTTCTTTAAATTACTTAAATCATATTTAAAAATTTTTCATTAACAAGACATGCATGCCAATTAGGATTATTAAGTGGGAAAAATGATTTATAAACAAACCTTTTCTACTAAATTTCCAAAGAAATTGTGTGTTAATTTATAAGTGGTAAAATTAATGTGGGCCACACATTAATTTAAATTATTGACCTTTCATGAAAAAAAAATACCACATCACTTTATCAATAAATACACACATGTGGTTCATATAGTGGATGGAAAACATAGGGATGATTAAATACTTAGTTCTTTTTCTGGTCTCATCAAGATCATTACAATTGAAAAAAACAACATAGTTTTATCTCGTTAAATTTTTATTCATCAACCCAATTCCACATATTTTTTCATACATTTAACATAAACAAAAGGAAAATTGATCGGAGAGCCTGTCTTCGCCGGACTTAATACCGTACGAAAACCATGTGCTTGTCGGCATCGCAGAAGTAAGGGGAAAAAAAAACATTAACCACAATGAGCTCCAAAATTGCTATTAAACTCCAAACTTAGATATAATCTATCTTGAAGGTAGAGCTTCATAAAACAACTTCGTCACTAATGATGCTGAGGATCTGGTCCTCCTGGCGAAAGTCTATCGGAGTCAGCACCATGAGCCGACAGCTTTTGATAATGCTCAACTTTGGAGAGTTCAAAACCTAATTCAAGCAAAAGGTCGCGGCTACTTTTAACATTTCCTTGCATGGCTTGATCTCCCTTGAGGATGCGTGACTGTGAAGTCAAGAAGATTCCTGAGAAAAAAACCATTAACAGAAGTATCATTGCCCTAGAAGTTGAAGCAACTCTAGTAGCCATGTACTATAGCTAAGTCTGGAAAGGAGAGTATGAGCTATCTTTTTTCTCGGTAGTAGTAGCTAGTAGCTTGAGATCCGAAAGAAGAAGTAGTAGTTTGCATGGACGCAGAATTTCATATTTATAGGACGAAATTTAACACCGAAGTAATTAAGATGGGACAATGTGTAGTGGAGAGAATGTGGAGACCGACAAAGTCCATCCAAACAAGGTTGTCTTCTACATCATACAATGGAGCCTTCTGTGCTTTTTATTATATATGATTCTCACGTTAGTGTTTATGTCCCATTCCATTCTCTTTATGCTAAGCAATATATATGTCTCTCCAATGAGCGTGGCGTGGAGAAGAATAACTTGAGATCTGTCTTGCAGGTCTTGAATTTAAATCAGGGTATGTTCACCTTGTAAGAGCCTTGCAGAAATATTAAAGGTTAACACGCATGCCAAAGGGTTTGCTTTCTCTCATAATATAGTGGCTTGTTCCTTTTTTTCATTCTCAAAAACTTATAGTGCTCACATGGGATCAAAGTGAGATGAGCCTTGATGCACATGGTTTTTCATAAAAAAGAGATATCCTAACCGTACGGTCTTTTCGCTGTAAGGGTTCTTGATGATATCCAAAGGGTTATCTAAATCGATCTACTAACTGTAGAGGTGACCTTTTGCCTCCCATCATCTGAAAATATATGGCCTGGTAGAGATACAGCGTGCAGGAGAAAGGCACGAGACAGGTTTTGAATGCGAAGATGAAGAAAAAACCTAATTTTATTTGTCTCCAGGAGAAAAATTAGATAATGTTTTGTACTATATTCCTGTTGCGGAACGGGAAATAGAGATAGAAGTTTTAATAAAATTTGTCTTTTATCCTCATGAAAGTTTCTAAATTTCTAGTACTTTCCTTCACTTATTAATCATGATATTTGATTTTTGTGTACATTTTCTTTGAAGATTTGATGAATTAAAATAAAATAAAATAAAATAAGTAAAAATAATAAACATAAAAGGAAGGAAGAGAAAATCATCATCAAGCAATCATGTGTTAACTCCAACAATTAAAAACAAACAAACTCACTAACAACATTTTAATGTCGATGATACATTCTCCATTATCGACGAGTATTCCATCCTTGATCTATTGATAATGTTTTTCGATAGATTGACCAACAAAAACAGGGTTGCCAAAAATTAATTTTGACATGAATTTCTATCAATGTTTATCTTGGTAAGTAACTTCATCAACTTAATTATCGACGAGCTTGACATCTATGACAAGAAACTCGTTGTGATCTCGGTAACCTGGTCCTCTTTTTGTTTTTTCAATCACATCTAAACTACCATATACAGTAAACCTAATCAAAAATTTTTATAAACACTAAATTAAAAAAGAAAAGAAAATTAAAAATTCACAGCAAAAATATAATCATGAAAACTGTTCAAATTGTCATTACAATATAGGTTTTACACTGCAATAATTAAATGTTGTTGTAAAACAAAATCCACGAAAAACTAATTAATTTCATTGTATCGCCACACAGCACAATGAAAAAGGAAGAAGCCATGTTTACGGAAATCCTATCAGATTCTCCTGTAGTTTAGGCTTTCGGCCAATTACAATAACCTTAATTATGATCATTGGGAACTGCAAATAGACCTTTCAAATTGACCTTTCAAATTTTTTAGGGTTCGTCTTTCTTGTACTCATCGTAAAAGCCATAGCTGGGCACATCACCCTTGTTCTTTGGTAGTGAAATCAGATAGAATATGACAACGAATCCTTTCATGGAAAAATGATAAGCACTCCATTCATAAAGCTTCTCTGAGGTTGATGATAGGGCACCGCCGAATAATATTCAAGTTATCCTGCTCTGGCGATGGCTAATTTAAAATACATGCTTTGATTTGCCTTTTATTCTCGTATAAGCTCTAGCCCATTTATTCAATAATCTGGAAGGCGTGGCACGAGTAATATAGTGTGATCTTAATGGACTTGCCCTAGCTAGTGAGGTTCATGTGGTATACTTGAAGAAGAAGAAGAAGAAGAAGAAGGAATGCATCGAAGTTCTTGAAACCCAAAATGAAGGAGAACAATGTAGTGGATGACTTCGTTTTAGTTTATGAGCAAGTTAGTGTGAGGATACGTATCTGTTAATTATTTGTTGAATTTTTTAATTATTATTAATATATGGTCATCAAGTAATTATATTTTTCAAGATTATGTGGACAATCTTTATTGAAAGGGAGGCTTCAATTTCTGATAATTTTTTTTTATTTGATGAAAAATATATTCTCAAATCAATTTATTAATTATGTGTTGATCAAGATTAATTCTCTCATATTAATCTGGTGTATTTAAAAGATTTTTATAAATTCCTTTAAGCAATGATCTCAATGTTTAAAATCAAGAAGTTAGTGAAAAAACAAACACCCTTGATCATGAAACAATGAGGTCAGTTTGTTTTGAAATTTCAATTTCTAGTAATTAATTCAAGTAAAATGTTTTAATTAATTTTTTTGCTACAATGCTCATTAACTAATACAAAGAACAAAAACAATAATAGATAAACTTGAGGCTTACATTGACATTGTCTTTAAGGATATTTCTCTTATAACAAGGCATCCTCCAGGATCTAACTAGCTATTTCTAAACCGAAAGAGGGCAGCAGAAACAACTAGAACAAAAAAAAAAAAAAGAAACTACACTAGCAAGTGCAGAGGAAAAATGAGTACGGGTTGTGTCTTTAATTGCAAAAATACATGATATTTATAGACAAAAAATTCAAAATGTATAGGCGTTGCCTTGCAAGTAGAGTAGAGGGGACAATCAAAAGTTTTTCTCTTATATGCACGAGCCCACTATTCTTTTTTTATTAGTTACTATCTCAGTTTAAAATATATTACATAAACACTTGATGAAAGTCTTATTTTTTTTAATGTAGGATAAAATACTCTATATATATTTTATGTATACAGAAGCAAGTTGTGCTTTCCAATATAGAATAAAATTTTCATTCTATATTTTTTACAACAAAAAGTAAGTTGTGCTTTCTATAGGATATGATTTTTTAATATATTTTTTACAGAAAAAGCCACTAGGCCATCAATATAGAATGAACAATGTATTGAAAATGTTATAGCCACTGGTTCGGCGCATTCCTTTGGTGCATGCATGCTCTTCCATCACCTAAAACCAAGACATATAGCGAGGAACTCGTTGTATTTGCCCTGAATATCTATATAGATACATAGGTTTTGGGTTACTTTATGAAGAAGAAAATTTTTCTGGGTCGACCAATAAAAGTGAAAAATCAAAACATACTTTGTCTTTCATGATGGAGATCCTCGATATTTAAAGGAAAACTCATAAACCAATAACATAGAAATGCCAGCTATTCCTATTGGAGCTCGACGTGAGTATTTTAACTATCCAGCCTCCAGCATCATTGAAGCACCAAGAATCTATAGTGCATATGTGTGTGTATGGATTTGTACTGGAGATCTTGATTTGAATGGAAGGTCAGCTCATCATATGTCAGGAGTAATTCTCGTGATTTTATATATTAAATCTACTTTTCCGACCACTATTGCCCTGAGGAAAAAGCTTCGGGCATCTAGATTAGCTAGAGTAGGCTTTTTAAGCTTGTTGTGGTATACATGTATGGATGTTGGCTGTGGTGGAATAAAAAATACATTTTTTTTTATATTATTATGAAATCCAATTTAAATTTCTCTTACCAACTTACTGTATTGCCTGGACTTTAGAGTGTTAAGCTTTTTTTTCTTCAATTTATGATAATATTTTGAAAATTATAAATCTATGTATAACTATATCTTAGCTCTTGTGTTTTTGGGCCGTTTTGTTTCTATCTTTTGTCATCTCTCTCCAATTGAACTTTTATTAGGTAAAGTTGAGATAAAATTAGAGATTAAATCGAAATTAGTAATTCAAGATCTAAACTGAAGAGATATTAGAGAATCATAATGAAATCGAACCAAGAGAGCAAAAGTATTCGATGCATATAGCACACGTGAGCACACGTAAGAAAGCTCGTCGCGCTGATGCAAACTAGGAAATTTTGAAACAAAAAAGTTGAAAATGTAACTTAGAAGAATGGAATTTACAGAATTATATAAATTTTGCAGTATTTAATAATTTGAGAGCATCTGAAAATAGGAAACTTATTCATTTTCTTCCCATGAATTCATGTGGGACATAAATTTACAGTTCAAAGCATGTTTTTTAACCATGAATCTGCGTAGAAAATAAAATGAATTCCACACCAATGAAGGATGGAAAGTCTTGCTCTCTGATCATTCCTCTGTATCTCTTAGAAATTTGAGATACTACAACGAGGATATAAAAAATATAAGAAAAAAAAAGAGGAAAATCTCTGTAATCGTGTTGGAGGTGCAACTCCACATGCTGCAGGTGCATGCAGAAGCCAAAAAATCACACATGAGAATATGAGGCACATGCTAGAGCAGATATATATGACCCTGATTCGTTTTTTTGTGAAAAAAAGATCTCTCTCTCTCTCTCTCTCTCTCTCTATATATATATATTTATATATCATAATAGGTACATTACACGTTAAGCAATGTAACTTTTGTCAGAAACATGCTACTTTCACTGCCCTTTCGAGCCCATAAAGAAGCTTATCCAACTCGAGCAAGTTCTTGGTTGCTGGATCATACATGGCAGTTTAGGGATGCAGTAAATTTCTTAGTTTTTGTTCTTTCTTAGTTTCAGTAAATTTAAATATATAAGGGCACGCTTCTTACTATATATCTCTGTGTGTGTGTGTGTGTGTGTGTGTAGTAATAGCTGCTGCTTTGTTAATATATTTCCCGGAATACGGGAGTGATGTTCAGGATCTGGTCCCGCAGGTGACAATCTCCTTCGATGTGTGGATTCACGAGTATCATGAGCACAACCAACAATGCAACCAAAACTCTAGTTGCACTCTGAATGCTAGCCATTTAACCTACGTATAGCAGTTTGAAAGGAAGGATGTTCGATTCAAACCCTATCCTTAATCAGAAAAAAAGGAGATTTGATCTGGGTCTTGATAAAGTATACCAAGATGGTTTTAAGAGGGGAAGCTAGATAGGACTCACAGAAGTCAGGTGACTTGTAGCTGATCAAAGAAAGCTGCTATATATTTATATAATTAATTAGAAACGAGGAGGTGGAATTTAGTGGAGATAAAAGTAAACCAAGTCACTATGTTTTGCTTTATGGTTAGTATATCATGGAAAGTCCTCCAAAAAGACACATACCCTTTAGCAGAAATCTATCTCATCTGAAATAACATAATCTTGTGATGCTTGTCGTTCTTCCATTACCTTAAACCACTAACGAAAAGATGACTCCTCACTGCTTTCTTCTTCTTTTTTATACGAGAAAACCCACTCTCGGAAAGCACACTTTGTGGGTATAGGTGAGGGAGTAAAATCTCGGTTATCCTAGGTTCTTACAAGGGGTGCACGTCCCTGACTCAAACTAGAAATTTTTATGCAAATCCCAAGCTCTTTGTCATCACGTCATGCTACTCTTTTATACAAATCTCAAGTTCTTTGTCATCACGTCACGCTACTTTACTTGAATGCTCTCACTGCTAATTTCCTCTTCCATTGACAACAGGCAGGATCATAGTAAGCAATATAGAAGCACTTTTTAAGTTTAAACAGCTTAATGTTCAATCTTGGACAGTGATGGGCCATAAATATAAGGGGACTATGCATAATTTCATGTCTGCACTGAAGAGTTTGACCTACACAAACATCTGAGCACATTCTGTCAAGTACAATAATTTGATCTTCATGGTAGGAGAAAAAGAAATATTAAACATGTTTCCATTCGCAACCTTTCTTTTTCTGATCGATTCGCCACATTCTTATTTGACTCTGCGACATATATTATTCATACATAGTATCTCTCTGAATTGTGAGGGGACACCAGTCTCCCATTATTCTAATTATCATTATCAGTAATTTTTAATGCCAAAGGTGGAGAATCTTGACAAAATCCATTGAAGAACTCATCCAGTTAGAGCTTAATCTCAAAATGTAGCTGTATTATAATCTTATCCACGTCAAATGATTAACTTTATGTGCTAAGTGCTCAAGTGAAAACAATTTAAAGGTTCTGACCTTTCTTTGTGGTTATCTTTATAATAATAACACCCCGCTTCCATCATCTATCATCTCACAACTGTTTCTTCAAGCTTCCTCAACATAACCATTTTCTCTATCTCTCTAAATGAAAAGGTGTTTTTTTTTTTCCTTTTTCGGTGACATAAGATTTTTCTGTATCTACGGTCAAATTTGGAAAGCTAGGTTGCATTCGTATTATTTCTAAATATGAACACGTACGTACATGAATAATCACTGGAAGTAATCCCGTTAAAAAAAAATATAAAGGCAATTTCATGAAATTAAATTCATGATTTTGCTTAACATCCTTAGATATAGTATCAAATAATTTCTGAAGGATTGTATATGCGAAATTGTCCACAATGCACAGTTCATTGACTAGTTGAATGATAATTTAGTTAATTTTTTTCTCCCTTTCTTTTTATGCAGTTCAATGGACCTTATTTATTTTTTTGTAAGTACCAACTCCTTGAGGTCTTCACCACCCCCCCATCAGCCTTGCCTCCCACCATTCAATCAATTATATCCAATCACCTGCTCTACACATTCTTTGCAATCAAGCGTTTGCATTTTTTTTTGTTTTGCCTTCATCAAGTACATCCATCTTGAAATATGATACTCTATTCAAATATATATCTGCTTCAGCACAAGACATATTTATTATAAACTCATAAGCAATCAAAGATATTAGTAGCTTCAATTACTAACTTCTCATATTCAAGTTTACATAATAATTACTCTAATAAAAATGTAAGAAATAGAACTCAAATTAATCAAACAGGTAGATAAAATCCTAATATGCCTGGATTAGAATACAAGTATGTTTCATTGCAAGAGAATTCATTTTTTTACTATTCAAGGATCACTCATGGTTCCTTTGCCTGGAATTTGGATTCATGCTCTACTCAGCCTGTGTCTGTTCAAAAAGTAAGGCGTTGAAAAGCTTGTCATTTTCAGCCATGTGAGCGGCACTATATGAGATAGCATGATATGAACACCTTCTAAGGCCAGCAAGCATTTTCAAGTAAATGATCGAATATGCTATAGTGACCTAATTAAAGTTTTCGAATCTTGAGGACTATTTTATATTCACAGAGGACCACTTTTACACTGTTTCTCTGTGAAAAAAGTGCATATTATTATAATAGTTGTAAGTTTAAATATTGCATCCTCAAGAAAGTGTCTTTTTTCGTCGAATGTATTATTCTTCAAGCTCTTTTTACACCTGTATATAAAAAATGATACTTCACGCTAAATTTTTAATTACATACTTGTTAAATTTTGCGTTGTCATAGTAGTGCTCATGGTCATATCAACGAGACCCTATTAGAATTTAATATAAAAAGTTCCGGTATGGATAGTCTATTTAATTATTAGAAGTTAGTGAGCTAGGTTTCAATGTATGAAATGTTATCCAAAAAAGAAATTACTGAAAATATATTGATCCAAGAGAGGTGGAAGACTGTAGAGATGAAGAAAAAAAGAGGAAATTTGGCACAGATATATTGATCTTAGCTCATGATAATTCAGTTCATGAACAATTGTGTTCGATGCCAAAGTAGAATATTTTTTCTTAATACATTCCATTACATTTGGCATTAGATTCACAGACACAAACAAAACCTTAATTATCATTATAGAAACAAACTAAACCTTAAGAAACTAGTCTCTTTGGTTTTGCAGCTGGTTACTTACTCTGCCGGAATTAGAAAGAACATGCATGGAATTCCTATAGTGAGATTTTAATGGTGTCTGGGGTCTGGCCCTCCTGGACTGACTCGTTTGGATTCGTAAGGGCTTCGAACCACATCTTCATCATCTGCGAATTTCTCATCGAGTTGTTTTGATTTCTCATGCAGTTCTTGCAAAACCCTTGATAGGCTCTTCCTCCCGAGGTAAGGCTGATCAAGATGTTTAGTTTCTGTCTCTGATAATGTAAGAAACAGCAGAAACAAGGCATACCCAAAATTTCAAATTGGCCATAATATCAATATTTCTCCTCTTCGTTTCCCAAAACTAGTATGAACCCTAGCTAGTCTAGTGCTTCAAACGATCATGAAAGACCTCTTTATATACACTCTCGAGCTCTCTACTGATGAGTCTATATTTAAACAAAGTGGAATCCTCGAAGGTCATTCTGACTTAATTTGTCTGCTTTCTATGATGCCAATTTTTCTCATTCCAGCTGACAGAAGGTTTCTCCATAGCCAATGTTTGACGAGATATGAGCTTGTCCAATTCAGTACAGCGAGTTATCTAATTTTTCCAATGAATGAAATAATGGCAAGGGTTGAGGATCCTTCAAATTTTAAAAAGTTTACTCTCTAATGCAGATTAATTTTAAGATCTTCATTCTTGATCGAGTGGTTGTCTAGTCATTAATGCGTTTTTCCAATGAATGAAATAATTGGTAAGGGTTGAGTTTTATAGGTTTGAGAGGAGAATTTGGGAGATGATCGAAGACAGCCACTCTTAGAAAATTAAATGTAGTCGTAGCACCTTTGCGTGCGCATGCGCATCCATATATACAGACTATGATTAGCTAAGAGATCAATCCATGTATTAACATATACTTGGCATGCAGTAATTAACAGGAACTTTGGTGCTTAAATTTCTTAGGGTTTACCCCCGTAATTATCCACTTTTAAAACTTAGAAGGACCAAGGAAAGAGCTAGAATTTATATTTTATTAGTTTTGACCCTAGAAATTACTTTTATCTGTTAGAGAATAATATAAATCATATTATGGGATATCATCTATAAGGTTAAACTTTTAGGTGAGATGACTATTTAATATGGTATCAAAGCCTTGTTGACCCAGTGGTCACGAGTTCGAATTTCACCACTCCCATTCTTGATAAAAAAAAAAATTAAGAACAAGATAAGGTGGACCTATGTAAGTTTTAAGTCTAAAAGGCTTTCACTTGAGAGGGTGTGTTAGAGAATAATATAAATCATATTATGGGATCTCATCTATAAGCTTAAACTTTTAGGTGAGATAATTCCTTAACATTATCTAGGGGACACGATATTAATGATTTTTTTTTCTTACAATTTTTTTTTGTTTAACTGGGATAATGTTTAATCCAAGACAGCGTTTTAGTTACGATGATATGAAGTACAAGTAAAAAAAAATATAGGTATACATAAATAGAGAGGACTTAATTTCACACGTGTGAAATTATCATTCTCAAATCGCAATTGAATAGGAGAATTACTATAACAAGAGTAGACCATGTTATCATAAAGCTAGCGATTTAACTATATATTCCTCCTGATTAATAATAAAAATAAATATTATGTATAGAAACTCTTTTATTTCCCAAAATAATCCCATTTGTATAAAAATTATCCATGCCAACTTCAAAATTTAATTTTTGTTCATACATTCTATTCTAAAACTTATCATTGGGAAACTTTATTTTTTTTGATGAGAGAAAACTCAATCCTCTAGAAAGCATATTTTATGGGTTCAGATGAACAAGTAAAACCCTAGATGTCCCGAATTTTTATAAAGGATGTATATCTTGACTCGAACTCGAGACTTGTTGTGCAGATCACAAATCTTTCGTCATCAAACCATACTTTTATGGGGACTTATCATTGGGAAACACTATATATAAACATACAAAAGCTTTATACAAACACACGACTGACAATTTTTTTCTTATGCTAAACCAACTAATTAATATTTGTATTATCTACAATTAAAAAAAAAGCATCAAACATTTGAATATTGATGTCTAATATCTTCTATATAGACATATTGTTTTGCAATCTTAATGTGGTGTTTAGTGGCTTGAGGTTAATTTCGTAAGATATATGATCTTAATGGATAATTTAATTTATTTGTTAACTAATATATTGTAATCAAAGTTTTAGATAATATCAGAGTAATGTAGGTTACCACCAGCTTTCAATCGTTGACCTCTTGTATTACTTACGAGTATGAAACAAAAACCAACAATCTTCAAGGAAAGATAGGGTGCATGCTTAATCTTTGAATACAGTGATTGCTCGGGTGTGTGGTTGAAATTATTTTAAAAAATATTTTTTTTGTTTAGAAATATATCATAATAATATTTTTTTTATTTTTAAAAAATATTTTTGATATCAACACATGAAAATAATCTAAAAACACCAAAATAAATAAATAAAATTCAATTTTTTTCAAAAACAGTTTGAAACGCGTTGTCAAAACACCACCTTTAATATTAGATATACGCTGGCTTTTATAAAATATATTAAAATAGTAATTTAATGAAGAATGCAATGCTACTCGATAAGCATGATCTTCATTAATAATTGAAGACATATATAGATCACTTTATCACTAGCACAACCATGATCCATAGACTGTGTCCCTTCGCCTCGAGAAAAATCGTTTCGTATGTTTATTTTATTCAGTAAGGACGTGTTTTGAATTTGTTATGCTGATAAATAATGAAACTCTATAAACAATAAGTTGGAAATTTTATTTGTTTATCGTGTTGCAATATCAAGGACAGGGCGAGCTAGAGCAGAACTCCCTGCATGGGCAAGGATGAGGAAAGGGGCTTCATTAAAATCAATAAGAATTTATTTTTGCTTAGCTATGGTATTCAAACACCTAGTCCTTTAAACGTGTTTAATGGAAAAGGAAAATATTTTCTTAGAAAATTGAGTTATAGATCGGTTAAATTAAGTTGACTCAAGTGATTTTTTATTTTAAATCAATGTTTTATTCTTTGATATTGAGTAGAAAGAAAAATGATATTTATAATTTGTTTTTTTTTTCTATATCGTTACTTTGATCTTATAACTTAAGCTTTGACAGATTAACTCGGGTTGAATTCACTTATTTTTTTTTTCAATTTTATTCTTCCATTTTGGGTTGATTGAGAATTGAGGTAACTATTTATTTTATGTTATTTTTATAGGGTTATCAGGGTCTTAAGATATAAGTTGAAGATTTAGTAGGTTAACTTGAGTTGATCTAAATCAATCCGACTAAATTCAAATAGATTCAAAATGTTGTCATCTCAATAATTAAAACAACTATATCATTTTGATTTTTTTATTAGTCATTTGAGCTGTTATTGGAAGTGCATAGTCAACTATATCACATCAAATGAACCTCTATAAAATTTTTATTTTTTTTCTATTACAAAATATATTAACAGTATTTAAATATTATTTTGCATTGATTTAATGTAGCATGAATAATAATCTAAGTAAACTACTTATCAAAGTGGTGGTGCTAAGTGATAAAACACCCATCCATCACATATTTTTTATATCATAAATTAATACATAAGTTGCTTGATGGATGTCCGATGATTCTCCTGGCCACTATTATCTCGGATGAATATCGACCAAGAATTGTGTTGTCTGCCATCAAAATTTTAAGAAAAATGTTTTTTTAATTATTAGATAACCTTTGGAAACTCTACCAGATAAGATTGGCTAGCATATGTTCTACGTTTCAAATGTCCTTTCAGGCTCTCGAACATTACTTTCACAATATCTTATGACAAATTACAACTCTTGTATTCGCCGCTTGTATTGCAAGAAAAATAATCCAACTTTAAATTCCAATTGGTAAAACACCAACGAGCTATGGTAAATTAAAATTCTGATGGGGACATGGTTTTTGTTTTGAATTCCACGAAACCCTACCCCCTTTTCTAGCACTTTTACTGGGCACGGGTTAAGCGAGTAAAATTTTAGTTGTTCTAAACTCTTATAAGTTAAATACGTTTCTGATTTAAATTTAAAATATACAGGGCAGATCTCAAGCTTTTTATTAGCATGATACGCCTCTTGAGACCACCCAATTATGCTTCAAACTTAAATAATCCAACGTTGGTCGGAGGACTCCATTGTTTATTCTATTTCAGTATTTGCTCTGAGCATTGACAAGGCTTCTTTCTCGATCCATTAAGATTAGATCTGGAATTTTTAAGATTGGTCACATGAATCTCTTCACCAAATCCAAATTCAAGAACTAAATAAAAATCTACATATCATATTTAGAACAAACAAAATCAATAATTACAAATATTTAGATATGTCTTTGGCTAATTCCTCCTCAATGGAACAAGCAAGATGAGAAAGAGGATCTAACCTATGTATATAGAAAGATTATGGAATAAAGATAAACTCAAACTATTCTATTCAAATAGAAATTAGAGATTATAATCAGCAAATTAAATAAAAACTTTAATATGTTTTTTTTTATCTAAGAGATCTTTTTCTATGATCTCAGCAATGTATCCAGACGCTTGCCCATTCTTATTTTTTGAAAAACAAAAATATGATTTCACAATCTACAACATCCCATATTCATATTCCGATTTATTTTAAGCATTTACATGCTTTCCGAATATTAAAATTTTTACTTGCTGACAGTATTGCTATCGAAATAATGTAATATTCTTTGGCAAACCTGTCAGCCAGGTTGCAAAAAATCATCATCAATGGAATTCCAGATAGAAAATCTCCTGAATATTTTATAATCATTGTCACTGATTTCATAGGTGAGTCCAAAACCTATATAGTATTTTATAACTCTCTAATGGAATTTGAAAAAATATAACCTATGAAATCATCAATGAATCTCAGACAAATGCTCCCCGTTGATTAGTGAGTTCAAAAAATCCAAAAACATTCTATAATTCTCTTAGTAAATTGTTAATTAAAAAAGTTAATGATTTGTTTTTTGGGTACAACAATATAACAATTTTGGGTACAACAAATTAGTTTTCTGAATTTAGAAAAATGTATATTAATTCAAAATCTAAGTTTATTTATCTAAAATAATAGTTTTTCCATCAATAATTTAATTGTCGATAATATTTGTAAACCTAAAAATTCGTTTTATTGAATTCATTTTATTTTCATTAATGAGAAAATTAAAAATTACACATCAAAATCAAGATAAAAAACATTACTTACATTGGCCCTCCACTCTACACCAATTACAGCACATTTGAAAGAAGTTTCAACATGTGTTCCGATGATGCTAATCGACTGCCCCTATAGTCTTTTGATTCAACACAAAAAAATAAAATCATTCCAGCATACCACCTGATCTTCCATTTGATATCAGCAACATTCCACAAACTCTTAGTTAAACTATTCAGACTATTTTATTTTTTTAGTTTCAAATAAAAAACATATTCCCACTCATGACTTGTACCCCGTTTGACATTGTATTTTAAAAGTGTTTTTGAAAAAATAAAAAATAAAAAATGATTAGACTTATACCCTCTTAGTTAATTGTTTTGGTGTTTTTATATCATTTGTAATATGTTGATATTAAAAATAGTTTTTTTATAAAAATATATCATTTTGATGCATTTTTGAATAATTTTTTTTTAAAAAAGCAATCTCACTCACACTCCCAAAAATAGACACATCTTATTAACACATAGATTGCTTTGTAGGAGATCCTATTACACAAATTTCAAAATAGAATATTCATGAAAACGATATTAATTTTTTTGAGTATTGTTATTTTATATACACAAATATAAAAAGAACTTGCAGTAATTTCTTTAATTGAAATATATACATAATTAAGAATATTAATGATGGATATTTTATCTTGATATGCATTTATTAATCATGATATAACATAAATTAGTTACTTCTTATAGGATTTTGAATTAAAATAAATATAAATAAAGAAATTATATTATACTGATATGACTTTATATGAAACTGTGTGCCTTATTTCAGGCTTATAAACACCTTTCCATTTTTATTTTTTTATGTTTCTAAATTTATACTAGGAAAAAAATTAAATTTTTCTATAATGAGATAGTTTATTAAATCTCATTGTGCATTCTTCTCACCTATAAATATACCGGCAGACAAGCAATTCCCAACGAAAATCGCATCATCGGGAGGATTGTAAAATACTTGTCAGAACCACAATTTTGCAATGGCTTCATGTCGGCTCACTTTTCTACTCTTGGTCTTGGTCATGACATCCTGTAAGATCGAATAATTTTTTTCATTTCTTTTTCTTAAAGCAAAGAATTTTGAAAAATATTTGATAGACAGCTTTGATTATTTTTTTTCTCTTATTTATTTTTTAAATGGAAGGTGACTTTACTTATAAAGTATATTATATTTCGCTTTAAAAGCATGGAAATATATTTTAGTTTTAGAAAAGAAGAAGAAAAAACTTAAAATCTCTTAAACTAAAAATTTGAATTTATGAGACCTCATTCTCATAAACTGGTTGCATTCATGTTCTTGAAATTAATTATAATTAACAGACCCCTGATTAATTTCAGACTTGTTGGCCACAACTGAAGCCAGAACCACACCTGGGAATTGCCACAGCGACAGCGATTGCACAGGTGCTTGTGGGAAATGCTCATATTGCAGTTGCGAGCTCAGGACCAATTCATGTGAATGCGCAAACTTTCAGCCAAAGCTTATCCCAGCAGAGGCCATTCTGGGAGGGGCGAACTAGTCTGGTAAATGGCATACATTGATCATTTGATGTATGCTATAGTATGGAACAGTGTAATAATACCATGTGAGAAATGTTGAAACACTTGTTCATCTACATGGCTATTTTGTTGAATAATAAAAGATATAGGTTTCTTATTATAAATGGAAAGAAGCTGTAGTTTCAAATTTATTGTGAGAGCGTAGATTTTATTACAACAGAGATACCCTTTTGAGTAGACTTGTTAATTCCGTTCCGTTCCGGTTGGAATGGTCGGAACGTTCCGTTCCATTAAAAAAACTGAGATGAAACAACATCATTTTCGTCTCGGTTTTAATTCCGGTCCGTACAGGAAATTTCGGCTAAATTCCGGCAGGAACGCCTCGGTACCATTCCGGCCGTGCCGTTCCGACTCAAAATCATAATATTTTTTTATTTTAGAACATTTTACTATCATAATATTTTGAAATTTTAGAGATGTTTCTAATTTTGAGATTATGTTCGTTTGACTTTGTGTTTGTATTGTATAATTTAAATTCAATTTATCTTGAATTTAAATTATACTTGTTAAATTAATATTTTATTTTTTTATATATATGTATATAATTAATTATATATGAACAGTACAACCCCGAAAAGTCACGCTGAAACACTCCGAAATTGAAATATTTCGTTCCAATACAAAAACTAGAACGGCGATCGTGACAGTATTGACAACCTTGCTTTTGAGAGTTTGTTGCCTGATGAACTTGTGAATAATTTATTTTAAAAATAATGTTCTTAAAAATGGCGTAAAATGGCCAATAGAAACCATAGAAGGTCATTGCCACAGATAAAGCAAATCAGACCACCTTGGAGCGGCTAAAATCGGAAAGGGTTGTTAAAAAGCCTTATATAAGATGGTTTATTCATCACTTAAGTAACAAATACAGGCATAATACTTTACTTTGTGTAAACCCCTAGCCTAAAAATCAATAAATTAAAGTTAATTAAGCCAAAGATTAATTGAAAAATGATACATTAGGAGGAAAAGTCTTGATTCATGATTAATTTCCGTAATAAATTATACTACATGTTGGATGAGATAAAGTAATAAATCAATACTAAATGTATTGTCAAGATTCCTTAATCAGGTAACTTAGTAAGGATTTTCTTATAAATTACAGTGAAAATAGTTATACAATGACAATAATACAGTGCAATTCTTAATAAAATAATGTATGCTTTTACACTCGAAAAAATCTGCTAGTTAGTACAAGCATCACATACAATCACACGATTTTGACTCAAAATAGTGAAAAAGAAGAGGAAATATTTATCATGATTATGGATAGGAGTCTTTAATTAATAAATTCAAAAATCAATGATGATTTTAAGTGAATAAAATATTAAATAAAATTCAGATTTTAGCATAAAATTACATGATATATAGTTTTATGGTATCAAACTTATTTTTCATCCAACCATGGATCAATTTGAAGTTTTATAAAAAATATACTAACATATTGTTCTATGTTAGTTTAAGTAAATTAAAGAAGATAACATTTGGGCCATTCGTAAGGGAATTTTGGTAATCAAAAAATAAATAAAAAAATCCTCTCCTACTCCTTTAAAGATAGCCTATTGTCCAGTGCAGAAGAAAAATAAGAGGGAAAGTGATGTTTCTCCCATTTTCTTTCTTTTTCTCTCAATTTCTTCAAGAATAAAACAAAGAGGAGTGTTATTGGGAGGATTATATCTAAGAAAAAAATTAGGTAAAAGTAGCAAAGTTAAGGAAGATACCCTCAAGTTTAAGATTATAGGGTTCATATGATTTTGAAATAGCCATGCAAATTGAGTTAGTTAATAGTAAATTTTGGATCGTAAAGACATGAATAAAGGATAAAAAGAAAATGATTTAAACAAAAAGTTTTGGAAGGGCAAGAAGTGGCTAGCCATAGTGGGGCTCTTTTAAGGCAGACAGTTATGAAATTTTATATTATAAAGATGTATTGCATGTATATTTGTTAGTAGATTCATTGTAGGATTGAACTTTGATGTGTAAAGCTAATATGGTTATGTTTTGGATGATTATGTATGAGTGGTGCTGAAATTTGTATGCTTAGGAATTATAAATATAGTTATGTGTAAAATTATTTTATAATTAATTAATGATGTTCATAACTAATATGGAGTGATTGAGTATTTAAAGTCCCCTAAGGGATGTGATATAATAATAAAAAATTTGTGATCTGCATACCAGATCTTGAATTCGAGTCAGGACGTGTATCGCTTGTAAAAATCTATGATAACTATAATTTTATTTGTTTACTTAAACACATAAAATATATTTTTGCAAAAATGACATTTTCCTCATATAAAAAAAAAAGTATTTAAAATAAAAGCTGAAAGCGGTTTTAGTTATGTTGTTTGATGAGAAGATAAATGGGTTTTTAATTATTTGGGTCAAATTAAAAGGGACCACCCTCATTAAAAAGTTTCTGTCTCCAACTCTATTTTTTTTCATACATTACACCACTAATTATAGGTAATTATTGGCAAGGATGAATGCTCTAAAATCTTCTTTAATATATTACTTTTTTAAAAAAAATATTTTACTTTTTTTACTGAATTATGTTCTGCCTTTTTGGTTGAAATGTACTTTTTTTTAAAAAAATATTATCCAAATTTGAGTTATGACACCATAACAAGTAGCTATATTTGGAAACAACTCTAACTATTATTCTTATAACCATTACCATTCCCTATAAATTCTAACTAATCAGCAACGCATGCATATGTGAATGTTCAACCTTTTTCATATGGAGTTTTGTTATTGTTAAAGTATCAATTTTTCAAATATAATTTTTCAAATATTCTTTATAATTGCTTTTTTTTAATTTGTCATATGATTGGTGTTCATCCAGAGTAATAATTGTAAGAATTAAACCTATAAAGTAATAATCATAATTAAAATTATCCCATAAGATATCATGAAATTATAATGACCATATAAAAGTTTAAAGATATTAAAAAAATCCATTTTTGTAACCAATATGTTTTTAATATTAAGGTAATTGATTTAAATATATTAGGGGTATTTTGTATGTAAGAAGAGGTTTCTAATAGATATACAAAATAAAAGATTATCAATCAAATCTTTAAACTTTTAGATCATCGATGCAATTTTATAATATGTTAAGGTTTCTTTAATAAACCAAATCATAAGTATAATTTATAGAGAACGTGGAGAAACAAATTATTTTCTTATTTATGATGTGATGACAATGCTTTTTTTTTCACACTTCGTGTGTTGTCATTCTTGGAGGGGGAGACAATGCGCGTAAAAATAAAGTTTTATAACTA
The DNA here is from genome assembly GCA_029228605.1 of Salix koriyanagi. Taxonomy (NCBI): domain Eukaryota; kingdom Viridiplantae; phylum Streptophyta; class Magnoliopsida; order Malpighiales; family Salicaceae; genus Salix; species Salix koriyanagi. The sequence goes on from CM055339.1 coordinate 11,877,928, forward strand.
TAAAATTATGACTATAAATCTTAGAAGTTGCCATGTAATATTAAGTTCACTAGAAAACCTAATGGTCTGTGAGAGTCTGATTGAGGGTGACTTATTGTGCAAAAAGAAGATGCATCACTCATAATGCACCCTACCTGAGATAAGCTGCATTGTTGTTTGATTGTTTTCTCCTTAGTTAAATTTTCTGAAAGTTTCAATCTTCTCAATTAAGCCTAAATTAAGCTCCCAAACTTGATTTTTCAATAATTAAGCCCTCGATAAAACTAATTTGACCAATTTAAAATATAATTAAATCCTTGCACTAAATTAAATCCTTTAATTGATCTCTAAAGTAATTCTCAAGCACAATTATACTTTAAATTGGCCCGTGATTAAAATCAAATTGACCTATAAAAAATATCATTATGCATTTCAACTTAATATTTAAGCAGATTTATCCAATAATAAATTATTTTATCTTTGAATCTGCATTTTCTTTCATTTTTTGGCACAAAAAATAACGATTGGGCTCTCGAAATCGTCCCAAATTTTCACCTTGATATTTCTACTAACATCGACCCTTTTTATTTTATTTTGGATAGATTTTGAGGAATAACCTACAAACGGGTCATGTCATATGATAATTAATGCGATTATATTACAATATTTGGTTATAAAATGTTACCCTTTTTAGGGATTTTTACGATTTAAGAGATTGTTTTCCAATAATCTTGGCGTGGGTTTCCTTTATGATAGTTTTATATTCATCTTGATTCCTTTTCTTGTTGTGCATGCGTTATTTTGGAAATTAATGATTTTGTTTTCGTGCATTCCATTTATAATAGATTGATATTTCAAGGATTTATTTTGATCTGCTTTTAGTAATCTTTTTATTATATTTATATATAAATATTTGGTAAAGTTTTAATGATATGTCCATATAAAAATATATTATTTAAGCGCTATCCATTATATAAAGGCAGTCGTATCGAACAATGTAACCATAAACCAATATCATTTTTTCTTATTTCAATTTTCTTCAAAGAAGATACTTCTCAAAGATAACATTATTGCAATGAGGTCAAATAGGCTCGCTTTTCTATTCATCGTCTTGGCCATGGCATCTTGTAAGATTTTCTCCCCCTTAATTTAGTTTGTTTAACATGTTTTATAGCTCTATGTAAAATGAAAACAATTAATATTTTTATTATTTATTTTAGGTAAGGCTGTCAATTCCGTTTCTTTTCGTTTAGAATAGCCGATACATTTTATTTCAATTCAAAAACAGAATAAAATGTTTACCTCTTTCTGTAAAAAAATTTGAAATTATATATTTTTTGTAAAATTTATTGAAATTATATATTTTTACAGTATAAAAAATCCTTAAACTTTATAATTCTTATGAAAGAGTCTTAATTAATTGCAGGCTTATTGTCCACAACCGAAGCAAGGAAAGCAGGGCGTTGCCAAAACGACAACGACTGCGTCGGTGCATGCGGGAAAGAATGCGCTTCATGCACGTGCGTGCCTGCCTTCAAGCAGTGTGAATGCGGAAACTCTCTCCCTAATTTGATTCCTGCTGAGGCAATTTTGGGAGGGCACAGCAATGACAACGGAATACATAATTGACTGTTTGATGATTGCTAATATATAATAAGTGAATAAATTAAAAGATTCTTAACATTAAATGATAAAAATCTCTTATTTCTTATGGTTGATCTTCAAGATATGAGCTTGGTGAATTCAGTTCCTTTTTTTTTTTTTTTTTTTTTTTTTTTTTTTTTTTAATATAGTACATTTTCCTTCTTTTTTTGTTAATGCCAAATAGATCCGAGAGGAAAAAAAAAAAAAAAAAACATATTCTTAAAACTGTATAACAACAATGAACATATCGTATGTTGATTGCAATAATACATGGAGTATATGATTTGATAAAAATATAACCTTTCCAATCAAATCCCATATGAAAACTTCTAATTTTTTTCCCACTAAACAGAAGAATCCCATGTATATACATGCTATGAAAAGAAAAGAAAAACTATATTTATCTAGCATCTCATGTAAACTATCAAACCAATCCCCAGTGACTTGGATGACTACTCTTCAAATGCTTTTCTCTTCCTAGAATTGGATACACTCACTGAAACAAAAGGAGATAATCCAGCAATAGAGCCGTTCCCTTCACCTAAACTTGATAGGGCAGAGTTTTGGAAAAGATGAGTAATGTCATCAAGTGGTTGCCTAACCCTTCTTCTAAATGTTTTCTTGGCTGGTGGCACATTTTCCAGAAATGGGGTGGTTTGATTCACAGAGAGTGGAGGGATATTTTCATTGTTGTTGTCGCCGCCGCCGCCGTCGTTGTTGTCGTCGCAAACATTTACAGCCTCCATTTCGTAATATTTTGAGAGGGATATTGAGAGATGGTAAACAAATTGGTGTGATGGTGAGGCTAAAGAGGAAGTGCATATTTATCCATACAGATGAGTTCATTTTGGAGGGATGATAAATTTTTTTGATGGGTTTAGGTTTTTCGTGGTGTCTGAATTTTTGAGATTTAAATTCAACTTTCAAGGAGGGAGTTAGAAATTCATTTCATTTTTTTTTTTTAATTTTTGAGGTGCCAAGGTGGGAGAAGTTCCCGGCACTCGTGAAATTTTTTAGCCTTTTAGTTGTTGAGTTGGTGGAGCCAAAAAGAAAGAACAGTGGGAGTGAGATGTTCAAACTTCAAATTGGCTTGCGAGCCTGTTTCGGCATCAACACAGTTTTAACTTTTAAATGCATCCATGGATTTTGAAGCGTGGTTATTTATTTATTTATTTATTTATTTTGTCGAAAGTTATTTTTTATTCGAGAAACCCATTTTATGGAACCTACCCAAGCGAACGCAGTCGCATAATTCAATGAAGGGACGATTGTTTTTTCTAAAAAAAAAAAAAAGAAATGGAGTGGAATTCCCATTTTTCATTAAAAAATTGAAACGATAATTTATAATATTTATTTTAAATTTTTGTATTTGTGATAATTTAGCTAAAAACTATTATTATTTTTATACTTGGTAACTTGAAGAAAAACTTGAGTAGCCGATATTAAATTTATAAGAAAATAAATCTATGATATAAACAATAAATGCTTTACATTGATAAAAATGGATTTTATAGTTTTTGAAAGAGAAAAAAAAAAACAATGATGAAATGGAGAAAACAATTACCTCTGAAACTGTTTTTCCTTGTCATTTGTGCTCTTTCATCACTTAAAAAAAAATCTTAGTAATATTTCATATATTCTTCATTTGAAAAATAAATAAATTTTAAATCTTTCAAATTTATTGTGTTTTTTTTTTCTTTCTTAATTCTTTTCTCTGCTTCCACTAATAAATAAGACGTGGGCTTATTGGAATGAGATTGCCGTCTAGATGCCATATACGGCCTATGCTTTATTGGATCATCGAAGGTTCAAAGGTAATAAATTTATAGAAGATATATTTCTCGAAGCACCTATCTCTATAAAACATATTGGGCTCACAAGCCTTCAAATATTTTGAAAAATATAAAAGAGCCTCCTAGAAGCCCATGGAATGCAAATTTTTCAGCCCAATGATCACGGCCTTTTGGGGATAGTTTTCTTTCACCCTTGATCACCATTAAATCTACTAGAAATCAATATATTAAAACCATTCAAAAATACTAAGAAAAATTAATTTGGATCTTTCTTCTTCAAGTTTTGACAAAAACCAAATTGAAATTCAATACCAAACACTTTTTAATCCACAATCAAACTATTTTAAGCTAGCCATGGACTTATCAATCAGGTTGAGTAGATGACTTTCTCCATCTAATGATATCTATCTTGATTTAGAATTTTGTTTATTTTTGTTAATTCAATTTTAAAAAAAAACAAAAATCTAAGCTTAAAAATAAACTAGATTCACTTTCATAAATCATAAATAATAAATGCTATGATAGTGGGTTAATAGTGTATTGCAAGTTAGTGCATGTTTGAGAGTGTAGTTGAGATGATTTTTGAAAGTGATTTTCATTCAGAAATGCATCAAAATATTTTTTATTTAAAAAATAATAATTTTTGACATGAAAATGACTTAAAAACATCAAAATATTTTAATTGAAAATTAAAAAAAAATATTTTTTAAAAATTATTTTTAAAACACAATATCAAACAGGACTTAATCTTGCTCCACAATAGCACTGGATGGCATGGAGCAAGAAGCACTACGTTGTAAATTTTCTTCTTTTTTTAATGAGATGGGGGCTAAAAAGAATGATTGGGACAACAAATACCAATCTCATTCATGCTTTGGATGCTTATATAATCATCAAAGACGGTTGAAGTGACCGATTCCTAGAAATTAAGAGGAAAAAAAAAGGTGTTCATCAATAGAACATAACTTTTCTTAATTATTTGAAGGGAAATGAAAAGTGTAAGAGTCAATTCCCAAAAAGGAAATCCAGCCAAAGATCAAATGGAGCAGCTTGCGTGAACTTGAAACTCAAGCCACTATTTATTCTTATATTAGTATATAAAAATAATTTACAAAAATTAAAAAAATAATTTAAAATAAAAAAAAATCAATGTATTTTTACTAATACGACACCTTGACGGACACAGCTCAAGATGGAAAGCGACGGGGTGAGAGAAGGGCAGGCCATTGGCAATGAAAGGAGGCAGTGACTTCCCGACTGGATTGCTCTCATGGTTGACACATAACTTTCATGAAATTATCACATAAAAAAAAATGTTAGATAAATTATAATAGGTGATTGGCTAAGCAGTGACCTCATTGGTTCGTGGGCCAGTTTTATTTGAGTGAATAGATTGATAATTTAATTTGAAGTCTTCAAGTACTTTGAGTCTGAGAAAATCACTTGATCATGATGCTATAAATGAAATGAAATGAAGCTTTTCCATTGCAATTGGTTGAATTTAAAATTATAATTATGCCCACCAACATTTAATCTATAAGATTATCTTGGGAAAAAAGTTAATTTTGAACTGATATATGAAACGGTTTGAAGTTATATTTTAATTAGTTTCGAATAAAAAAAAAGGAAAATTAATTCTTGAGCATGTGAAGCAGATTCAATATTCTTTAATGGTCCATTTGTATGCAAAGTATATTTGTATAATATTCTTTCCAAAAAGTTTGGGGGAGCCCGCTATACAATATTGTATGACACTCCATAAAATTATTTTATCATTTTAATGCTTGCTTTTAGCATAAACCTTTTGACTTGCCTAGTTGTATTTTTTATGCGAGAAAGATTTATTTCTCGAAAAATATATTTTATAGGTCTAAATGAAATTAGTAAAATCTCGGTTGTTCCAAAATTTTATTAGAAGTGCACGTCCTGACTCAAACTCGAGACTTGTTGTGTGGATCACAAGTCTTTTATTCAGATTTGTTAGAGAATAATATAAATCATATTATGAGGTCTCACCTAACAGTTTAAGTTTTAGTTGAGATAATTCTTTGACATGGTATCAGAGTTTTGTTGACCCAGCAGTCACGAGTTCAAATCTCACCACCCCTATTCTATTTGATAAAAATCAAGCACAACATAGTGTGGGCATGTATAAGTTTTAAGCCCAAAAGGCTTTTATTTGAGGGTGTGTATTAGAGAATAATATGAATCATATTCTGGAGCATAAACCTTTCGACTTGCCTGGTTGTATTTTTTTTATGCCGAGAAAGATTTATTTCTTAGCAAATGTATTTTGTATGTTCAAGTGAGTGATTAAAATCCTAATTGTTTTAGATTTTTACAAGAGATGTATGTCTGACTTTAAAAGCGAGATTTATAGTGTAAATTATAATTTTTTTGTTTATATTTTTATGAAAAATGGACATCCTAACTTGAACGTAACGGATATGTTTTATTTTTCTTTGCCCACAATAAAAGATTGGTGTAGAAAAGACAGTAGTTCGTATGAAAGGAAGAAGAGAATGTTGGAAAGTTTTCACTAAAAAGCACTCAAAAGAACACAACCAATATTTTCATGCATGGCTGAGAGTCATGATGCAGACAGCCCCTCTCGCTCCACTTGCTCAAGTCATAGTCACCGGCCTCTAACTGTACGGCTCTGCCATCAGCAAATTTAATTGCAAAACATTCAAGCTTTCTTCTCTAGGGTTTTGGAGATGGGGCCAGTGCGTGTCTTAGATTCCAAGCAAAAACGAGAGAAAATATAATTGTGAAAGGATTTAATTCCACTCATACTTGCAAGAGGGTGAGACAACAAGGCAAAAGGAAAGGATTAAGACCTCGTATTGTAATCTATTTATTAAAAATAATTTATATTAAAAAAATGCAATTACAATGTTTGGTACGAGTGGAATTGTATATTGCAATGGAATAGGCTGGTGGATTATATTTCTTTGAAGAGAAGGCTTTATTTATTTTTATACAAGGAAACTCCATCTTTCTTATAAGCGTATTTTATGGGTATAGTGAGCAAGTAAAACTCTAATTATTTCAGATTTTTACAAGAAGTATATACCCTCACTTGAACTTGAGACGTGCTTCATAATTGCTGTTAGTTGATTTTTCTAAGGGTTATCGGAAGGTTATATATAGAGCCTCGTGAATTAAATAAAGATGTGTGCAAACTGGGATAGATACCATGGTTAGAAAAAAAAACAAACATTTCTTTGTTTGGTTATAAATACTCTTAGTGATATAATGTAGTTTTTTTTTATAAAGTTATATTTTAATTGTTTTTTTTTAAAAAAAATATTAAAACAAAACATAACATCCACAACTTTGAAATATGTATTCAAAGTTTTTTCTTTATATATAATGCTTAAATAATATTATAGAAATGATAGATGTTTATTTTATTATAGAAGGGTTGTTGAGCAATGTAATCTTGTTTTAATTGTTTATTACGTCAACCAAAGAAATTTAAAAATGATTTATAAATTATATAAATAGATTTTCTTTACGTGAATGATAATATTTAAAGAACCATCTAAATTTTTTTAATTTCATGGGATGTGTTTACCTCAATACAATGGACTCCAAATATTTAATTATCACTTATAATTTTTTTTCAAAATAAATATAGCATAGTAATCAAAGATATACTAATATACATGAGCTATTTCAAAGAATATTTCTTTCATAATCTCACAACTAGCTGATCATTTACCCTTAGATTTCACATCAATCAAGAACACAATTCTTTTCATGTCAAAATTGCCATCGTCTAACTAGCCCAGCCCAATGGTAAGAGCTTAAAACTAAAGAGATTTGCTCTCCATATAGTTCCAGGTTCGATCCTTATAGTTTTTAATATGATGGTCATTGGAGACTTACGTGGTCGTTAACTTTAGAGCCCGTGGGATTAGTCGAGTTGCACGCAAGCTGACCCAGACACCCACATTAATAAAATAAAATTGTAGTCATATGATGAAACTTCTTGCAAAGTAAATCTGCTTCCAAATTATGGTTAATTAATTATTTCATTTCGTCTGATGAACTGCAACAGATGGGAGCATACAATCTTTTATCTTCACCTCCAGTGCATGCATATATATGATAGCAACCAGACATCATAACTCAGCATCCCGAAGGCCTTTTTCCTTCGCCCATGTTCTAAAATTAAGACTACTCAGAAAAACAGACAATAATCACAAGGTGATGTCGTTTTCCTTTTTGTTACTGGAAATCATATTTGTGTGTGCATGCAGCATGTAGGGCAGCCAGTGACAATTTTTACAAATGGGGTCGACTCTTTTTGATAGTTCATGAAACCATGCGCAATCAATCGTCCATATTGGACAGCAGCTGATGTTGATCGTAAGAACATGTGAGTTGTCGAATTTCTTCGATAAGTTTTTGTATAAAGAATCTCTAGTTCTTATTATAGACACATAGTGTGAGAACATGTCTGCAATTAATCTATTCTAGAAGAGATAAAACGTAAAGCTCTCTCAAAATTAGGTTTATTTTTTATATTTTTATACGGAAGGGTTTCCCTTAACCTCTAATTAATCAAGTCAGTTATTTAATGTGTAATTTACTTGTCTCTAAATGTGCAAGGATTTAATTATACTTTAAATTTATTAAATTAATTTTATTAAGAGCTTAATTAGTAAATATTTAAGTTTGACACCCTAATTCGAGCTTGACTGAGAAGATTGAAATTTTTAGAGACCAAATATAATTTTTAACAAGTCAATTGGATGAGATAAAGGGTGAAATTGAAGAAAAATGAAAAGTTTAATGGTCAATTAAGGGTCAAATAGCATAAATTTGAGAACAAGGATCAAAATAAAAGATGAGTAAATTTGAGGCTACTATTGAAGTTTTGATGGGGATAAAATTACATAAAATTAAAAGTTTAAAGTCAATTAAGAGTATAATTAGAGCAATTATGAATTGAGTCATTCTATAGATTTTGCAGGCTAGGTATTGTGTTTTGGTCTGAACAGTGCAGACACATCATCGTCTTCATCATTGTAGAAGCGGAAAAGGTGACCTGTAAACACCATTGCCTGCACGCAATGGTTAGCAACGAACACGAATAGAGAAAAGAATGAACAAAAACAAAAGATACAGGAAGAGAAAGGAATGAAAGAACAAAACAAAAACATAAAGGAGAGAACACTCGAGTTAAATCTCAAATCATTTTTTTTTCACTGTAAACAAGTCGCATCACCAACCCTTTCCTCTCCTCTGGTGGCAGTAGCAGCAACAACTGCTCTTCTCCAATATCAACAACATCTTCATCTTCTCCTCTGATGATATACAACACCTTTTTCTCCTTCGACGATGGAAAACATTTTTTTTATTAAGAAGAACAACTCTTTCCGGCAACAACAACAATTGCACTTCTTCTTTCGACAGCGGCAGTACCAGGGTTATTAAGAAGAACAACCTTCCAATGTAAGTTTATAATTATTGAGACTACTATAAACATAATTTTCTTATTAAGCTTGCTAGAAATTTAACATCAGCAATGAAATTATCAATAACAAATCTATTATTTCAATAAAGGTTTCTAAACATCTTAAATGAAAACCTTTGATTGATGCATGGTTTAGAAGGTTTAAGGTTAGTATTAACATAAATATTTTTTTAAGTTTATTCGATTAGTTCATTAATATTAATAAAAAAATTATTTTATAAATTTTAATTTCTACAAAAAATATGAATTCGATATAGCTGACAAGTTAGTCCGAGGGTTTTGCATAAAGAAGAGATTCAAACACAGTATCTCTTGAAAACTGAGGAATATTACAAGTTTCAGTGAAACTATAGTGTGCTTTTCATAATTCAAGAAGTAAGAATATATCAAACAATATATATGTATATATATATATATATTTGAGAAACAAAGTAATTTTATCATTATTAAATTGATATAAAACAATTTACTTTCTTTATATTAGTTACAAGAAAAAAAATCTATTTTTTTTTCAATGTTTTGATTATAGATGTTCTTTCTATCAAATATATATATGTAGTTTTTCATGAAATATAAATATAGCTATCTAAATTTCATAACTTAAAGTTTTCTAAAACCTTCTTTTCTTTCAATCCAGAAACGGGCTTTACTGATGAAAGATTTTAAATGATTAATAATTCTCTTTCAAATAACAAGATAGATTTTAAAGATCATATCTAATTTTCAGAACATGTAAATCTCTAATTCAGAAAGAGAATAAAAGACAAAAGGAGAAAATCTCATCTATATATTATGAAGGTAAAGTTATTTTTAGTAATTATATATATTTTATTTTTTCAATATAATAATTATATCAGTAATTAAAATAATATTTTGTCATTTGAGCAACTATTTTTACATGTTTATATAGAAAAGCTAAATTTTTTAAAAATTATATAATATAGTGGGAGATAGTCTAGTCATAGTTTGGCATGTAGCCTAGAGCTTTATTGTGCAAGTCAAAATCATGCTCAAGACAAACAAAGCTTTCACATACTATCAGATTAAATACTTAATAGTGCCCGAAAGGATATTCCTTTCCTTGTATGACTTGCATCGCCATTAATATTTAATTGTTCTGGGCTCTCTTACTCCAATGTTTTTTTTTTTAATCTTAATTTTGTAAACTCTACTATCAATTCAGAAAGGTATTTAGATTAAAACGATAAAAACATTGTGTTAAAATAAGAAAAAGAATTTAAAACTCTTTTTTTTTAAAATATATGTAAATGAGTGTTTAGAAAAAACGGTCGTTTTTTATTTATAGATTTCACTTGAAAATATATTAAATTAATAATTTTTATTGGTTTTCAATAGTTTTAATGTGCTATATTCTTATATATTTGATTTATAATATTGTTTGTTCTCGTAGAATTTGTTTATATTATTAGTTGGTATATATTAAAATACATTTGACTATTTTAAATGGCTTTTACCATCGAAATACATATAAATAAAAAGACTATATTATTTACACTACTCAAAAAGATGTTTTATCAATTTTTCTTTTTAAAATACCATTTTGCAATTGGAGTTGCTCTAAGAATAGGTATCGGGGCGGGGAAAGAATCCATAGATTAAAAACTCTAAATCAGTATCTTATGTTTTGAGTCAAGCATTCAGTTTCATATTCTAGTGATTCCTTCCACGTAAAGGGATCGAGCTTTTCCAGGAAGTTGATGAAGTATTTATGAAGGGTTACAGAAAGCCATCAAGTCTTTTAATGGGAGCTACTTGCTTCATCCTAGGGAGAAAGACTATACACAGAGAGGTTACAGAAAGCCAAATGGTCTAAGCCCCCATTTAGATAGCTCCTATAGAAATGGTATCGCAACCCTAAAAATATCAATTTCATGCTTCAAGTGGGGCGCCCTAAAGTATGGTCAAGAAACACACACACAGCAATGATAAAGAAGAGAGAGAGAGGGAGAGAGAGGGAGGGAGAGGGAGAGGGAGAGGGAGGAGAGAGAGAGAGTTTGGCTGCCCTACAAGAAAAACGCATGCAGATCATAAAATGGCTAAATACAGAGTTGAAGCTGTCAAATATAAATGCAAAATACATAAACATGTAAAGACAAAGAACCAAAGCGATAACAGCTTGGCAGCAGATTTGTAAGGTGAAGCCATCCATAAATATTGCGATATAAGTCAGTCTCTCCCTCTCCCTATCTCTCTCTCTTTCTCAAAAGGATAAATCAGAAATCTACACACATAAAATTATTATCTTGGATCACGAGCCCTTGATTGGTGGCTTTCACATTTTTCACAGATGAAAACATTAAAGGAGATGATAAATCAAACTGTCATCAGCTCCCCCCTCCCCCGTCTCTCTCTCTCTCTGCCATTGTCCTTTTCTAGGACTGCAACAAACTTCGCCACCCCTTTACTTTCCTTCCTCGCGTGCCTCACAACAGAGGATTTTTGGTTTTAGCGTAGTGAAAAACAAATAAATAAAAGTAGCATATTATGAGAAATATTTGAAAATATAATACAGTTTAATGAGCAAATAGTATATACAAACGCAAGTTATAAATGACATTCCCAAGTCTTGTTTCGCAATTGACATTTGCAATACGTGAGTTGCAAATGTAATTTATAAAAAATTAAAATTCAGAGCAAGTTTCTCCCTGCTTTTATTTCGCCCGACAGCAGCCACTTTTATTTTTGGATTCGAATAAACTTCATTATCCGGAAAGCACACTTTTATGGGTCTAGGTGGGCGAGTAAAATCTCAACTGTCCCGGGTTCTTATATGAGGTGCACGTCCTGAATCAAATTTGAGACCTGTTGTACACATCTCAAACTCTTTGTACAATCACCTATCCATTCTCTTTGTTATCAACATCCTTCCTCTCTTTTTCTCCCTCCCCGCAAATTACAAGTCTACATATAAAATTTCCTATAATCATGTTAATCTATTATAGGTAGTCTAAATATTTAAAACAATTACAAATACAATATATTTGTCAATGAATGAATGATTAGATGAACAATCAACTTGCACACCATATTCTTTTTTAAAAAAAAGAACATGCCTTTTCTAATGGCCTAATAAACATATCTTGAAGCTAATATATAAAACAACATGTTTTGTTATAATTAACAATCTTGTATTTTATCATGAAAACAATTCATTTTTTATATGTTTAGTTCTTCCATGGCAAATAAAATTGGTTGTAAGATGCATGTCTTATCACATTATAGCAATGTTGTCTTTAAATGAAATATTCCCAAATCCATTAATAGTAGGAGTGGGATAATCCACAATATCTACTAGTCATGACTCTTTATTCAACTTCTACTAAAAAAAAAGAATATCAAGTTCTATCTCTTTTGTCCTTGAAGTAATAAGAGAAGATCCCAAAAAAACATAATATATCACAACAGATCTATGAGATGTTGAACAATCAAGCTAATCCTAGTAAGAAAAAGCTCTCAGAGATAGGTCAAAGTCATTATGAGAGAGGGGGGGACCTTGTACTAGACTATTTTTTTAGTCTAGCTGCTTAGATTATGTTGGACACGAACCTAGAAGATTGGAAGGGCAATTTCATATTATTGACCCAGTCATATAGATCAATTAGTAGCTCTAATCCTTGATAAGGAGATTAAGACAGCTATCTTTGGGATGAAACCTTATAAGGCCTTTGGACTTGATGGATATCAGCCAATATTCTATCAATCTTAGTGGCATGTGGTTGACCAGTCTGTATACAGGTATGTTAGGGATATTTTTACAGGCAATATTAACAAGCATTGGTGTATTTTAGAGGCAATATTTTTACAATGGACCCTATGTAAGTTGTTGTAATTACCAAGCATATATGCAAGGAGATAAAGAAAATATGCAGGAGGTTCATTTGGGGACAAAAGGAGGGAAGAGATAAGATCCATCCTGTAAATTGAAAAAGGATGTATTAGCTTAAGGAAGAGGGTGGGGTGGGTTTAAGGAGAATGGAGACAGTGAATAAAGCTTTTGTAATGAAATTACCATGGGAGTGTTATAAAAAAATAGTCTATGGGTGTGGTTTCTAAAAGACAAGTATATGAATTCTAATAAGGGGAAGTCATCTGGTTGCAACGTCTAAAGACTTATTGTTGTGGAAATCCATATGTCAACAATAATTTAAAATGAATCAAAATTTCAGCTAGAATTTAAGGAATGACAGACAAATTTTATTTTGGAAAGATAGTTGATTGAGAGTTATGGTCCTCTCATTAGTCATTTGAATCAGGAGGTTCTAGTAGATACACTTAACTATATAGTGGTTGAGATGGTGTATTTTAGGGGCAATTAGAAATGGGATGTGTTTGTTCACTTAATTCTTATGCAAATTATGATGAGCAATGTTGGTTACATTCCACTTGCGCAAGATATGACGACAGACATAATGATATGGGATCACTCCTCGGATGAACGTTTCACATTATGAACAACTTATATGGTACAAGAGGAATGAAGGTTATGGATCGAGACCCTGTTTAGAGGATTATTTGGCAGTGGAAAGGAATGAAAGGTATCAAAGTGTTTCTATGGATTGTGGCTCATAATTCTATTATGACCAATGAAATGTGATGGCGAAGAAGTCTATCAGCTAATCGATGTTGCAGTCATTGAGTCAATAAAGTGGAAACCTTAACTCATGCATAGCGGGATTGTCCTAAAGCCCGTAAGATTTGAGAGGTCTTCGTCAAGGTAGATGAGAGAGAGAATTGTTCTTCAGCCAAAATTGGTATGCATGGTTGATATCAAACCTGTCTACTAGCAATAGAGCTACGTTCTTTGTAATTCGATATAGCATTATAGTATATATGGAAGGAGAGATGCAATAAAATGTTTGGCTCTAATCAAGGTAATTAGTATGAGACTGTCCGTGCTATAAAAAGAATGGTACGAGATCCCAATCAAAAACTGCAATGATTGTATTCAAAACCAAGAACAAAAGAATTACATTACTAATTTTTTTGGGGGGAAACGTTGAAAATATACCAAATAAATGAACTCACACCCACTAAATTTTTTTCTTCTCATTCTTTTTATTTTCGATGCGCTGAGGAATCTTGCCTTCAACATATAAGGACATTGTGTACCTTCCAGCCATAAGTGCCCTGTGACAAGTGGTTAAAGCTCATAATATTTCATACCAGTTTCAATAGGTTACTACAGAGAGAGAGAGGGAGAGAGAGAGAGAGAGACCATTTCATATCACAACTCTCTGATAATTTGCTTTTGCTTTCACGATTTCTAACACCATGTGCACCAATTCTTGAACTTTATGGGTAAGATTTTAGGTTATTATTATTTCGTGAAACCCTTTTGGAAAAAAGACTCCCCGTGCTCGGGCTCTCTCCTTTTCATATAAGAATGAAAGCAATATTTCATTCCTTTTTTTCTCGTGTTTATTATTTTATTGCTTAGATCCTTGCAATTCTTTTTCTTTTTTAGTAGTGCTTGGATTTAAACAAAAGATTAAAATAAGAAAAAAATAATATCAAATTAATAACGTTTATTTTTTAAAATAATATTTTTTTTATATAGTATTGTGATAAAATAATATAAATGAATGATTTTGGATGTTTAACATTGCATTTTAAAAACATTCTTAAAAAATTTGAATTTTTTTTATTTTTATTTTCAATTAAAAATATTTAGTGGTTTTTAAATTATTTTCATGTGTTGACATCAAAAATAATTTTTTAAAAACAAAAAATATTATTTTAACATATTTCTAAATACAATTTTACAACTTCACCCTAAAGACGCATGAAATTTTATATGTGTGTGTGCAGACGCATGTGCGCATCTGTGGGTTGTACTTTCTCCCTTTCCGAAAAGAATGACAAAAGGCAAGTTTCTGGCGCTGTAATAAGAAGAAACCTAACACCCAAGAAAAAAAATAAAAAAAAAAAACATGCCAGGTGTCAAAATGTGGTGCCATGGGCGGCTGCTTATCACTCAAATAATTGAAGAAAATGACTGTAGCCATTTTATGCGGTGAGAAAGCACTTCCTTGTGACAAGGAAAGGGAAGCACTTTAGTCATGTCACAACTTCTCTAAGGCTTTTGTATCACTTTGCTATATTAGTGTAATCAAGACTGGAGCCTTGCGCACCTTCCTCTTTATTAAGACCCAGATGAAAGTTACAGGCTACTTCTGCTGCCCTCATGCACCAATTATATATATATATATATATATATATATATAATGGATTCTTTTATTCAAGGAAATCCATCCTTCCAAAAATCATATTTTGTAGATCTAGATGAGTGAGTAAAGTCTCGGTTGTTCTAGGCTCTTACAAAGAATACATGTCATAACTTGAACTCGAGACTTACTGTACAGATCGCAAAGCTATTTGTCATCACGCAATACCTCTTAGGAACTATATGTAATGGTTTAGAATGAGAGTAGTAAGAGTTGAACTCATAATCGCTTAGACAACAAGACTATGATACCATATTAAGAAAACTATTTCATCTAAAAATTTAGGTTTTTAAGTGAAGTCTTGAGATATGATTTATATTATTTTTTAGCAGGATTAACCTGCAAAATTCACTACCCGACGTTATGAGACCTTCATAACTCTATAGAAAGCAAATCAATAAGAATTATTAAACTCAATTTTCAATCATTCTAATATTAAAATATGAAATTAAAAATAAATTTTAGCTAAAATATTAAACCGAGTCTACTCGGGTAACATGTCAAACCCGAGTCTTGAGATTATGATCATCTCATAGAAAATAGATTGAAATAACTTATGAAGGTCAATTCTTAATTAATTAAATATTAAAAAATTAAATTAAAAAAAAATCAAGTCACCATAGGTTATCACAATAAACTTGACGAGTAACAGAATATGAAATTAAATTTATTTTTGACAGTAATATATATATATATATAAAAAAACTAGAAATTTTCTTAATTAAAATATTATTGAAAGCTATATAGCCTTCACATTTATGGCACTTAATTTATAAGTCCGTAAACTAGGCCCCCACCTACAATTTGTGAAACAGTCAGAAAATTGTTTTCACCATACGACATGCTTTTCACAATTACCTTAATTGTAGAAGAATGCAGTACGATACTAGTTTTATTATTTTACTACCCTTTTTTAATTTCATGTTTAATATTGTGTTTTAAAAATAATTTAAAAATAATAATATTTTAAATTATTTTTTTTATATTTTAAAGATTATTTTTATGTGGTCATGTTAAAAATTAATTTTCTTTAAAATAATAAATATTATTTTAAAAAAACTTCTATGTGATTATCAGCTCAGTTACTTAATCTCTCTCAATGTTGGGGAGTACGATGGGAGAGAGTACAGAGCAAGGTTATCGATATTGTTTTGATTTTTCTATTGGAACGGAACGTTCCGGTTTTGGAGCGTTTCCGCGTGCCGTTTCGAGGTTGTACTGTTTATATATAATTAATTATATATAAAAAAAAATTAAAATATTAATTTAACAAGCATAATTAAAATTCAAGATAAATTAACTTTTAAATTATACAATATAAATACAAAGTCAAACAAACATAATCTCAAAATTAGAAAAAACAAATCATAAGTTAATCAAAATAAAGAGGATTTTAAGGCCAGAACGGCACACCCAGAACGGTACCGAGACGTTCCGGCTGGAATTTCCAGAACGGGCCGGAATTAAAACCGAGACGAAAACGACGCCGTTTTGTCTCAATTTTTTTAACGGCACGGAACGTTCCGGCTGTTCCGGCCGGAACGGAATGGAATTGACAAGCTTGGTAGAAAAGGATGAAAAGAGATTGTGTTTAGTGGGATGTTTTTAGTTTTTTATAGCATTTTTTTAAAGTTAAAACAGAAAAGACAAGAAAGAGTTAGGATGAAAAGAGATTGTGTTTAGTGGGATGTTTTTAGTTTTTTATAGCATCTTTTTAAAGTTAAAACAGAAAAGACAAGAAAGAGTTGTTTGCATAATGAGAAGAAAAACATAACAAATATAGTTTACCCTTTATATATTACGTACCATTAAATTTGAGATAATAAAAAAAAGCTAATTATTTTCAAATCAAATGATAATTACTTTTTATTTTCATTCTCTTAACTAGCTTAAAATGACAATTTCTTCAAAGGGTAATAATCATAATGAAAATGATGATTAATAGCTGAGAAAATAATATATTTAAATTATGATTAATTAGTCATTATATTATCTCTCTAAATATATTTTAATATTAGAATAAATAATTAAATCACTTATATGTTAAATAAGATTTCTGCATTAACAAAAAATTAAAATCTACCATATTTTTCAGTATTTTCGCTTCTCTATTTTCAAGAACATTTATACAACAGTGAAAATTAAGTTAATTCAAATAAATAAAAATTCAATTTTGAATGTAAGAATGAATAAAGATTAATTATTTTAAAAATGTCTATAAAATATTTTTAAAATAAAAAATTAACTCGGTTCTTCTCTATCCTAATCTTCTCTGTCCTATTTTTAAAGAGAGAAAAAAAAACAGTGGAAATATAAAGCATACAGTAGGATAGAAACCAGAAAAAAAGGCTGTTAGATATCATTATCAGAGCTTGTAAAGCAGTGTGTCAGAGTG
Source organism: Salix koriyanagi (assembly GCA_029228605.1). NCBI lineage: Eukaryota > Viridiplantae > Streptophyta > Magnoliopsida > Malpighiales > Salicaceae > Salix > Salix koriyanagi. The sequence goes on from CM055339.1 coordinate 11,895,472, forward strand.
GTGGCAAGTTGAGTAATCTCTTTATAATTCATGGCTCTAATTATAACACAGAAATTCTGATTAACAAGTCATTAAGAAAAAGTAGCAACTAGCAGAGAGGAGAGAGAGAGAGATAGGGATAACTAGAACGATAGATAGGGTTTTTTTTCTTTCAACTTGAGATGTTACTGTTACATTAGTGTTTTGTGGGGCTGTGATGACAAAATATCTTTATTCTCCATTCTGACCAAACTCTGCCACCCTTTTCAGAAGCATCAAAAGAGCTCCCATAGACAAAGTTATTAGGATTTTGATCTTGTGTTACCGCTGCCTAACTTTTTCTCTTGACCATCTTCCTTCTTCTTCAAGCTCAGTTCTGTCAAGTTTTCAGTTTTTCATATCTTTCATATTTCAATTTTCTTCTTTCGTAGGGAATACTGGTCCAAATTCTGGTTCGATCCTGTTATGTTTTGCTTGCAAATTTTTGAGCTTGCATAGAGAAACCCACCGCCATTCTAGTCTATTTTTCCTCTGACATCTTACTCTCTGTAGAGACAAAGATAGATGAGTTGGTAATAAATTTATTAAAAAAACTCAAAATCAAGTTTTTTGGGTAGGATTGTTTTTCTTGTGGTGTGGATTTTGGACTTAGTGGTGTTCTTGGGGCATGGAGTCTGAGGAGTGCAATGGCAGCAGTTCTTGGGATCAGCAACAGTAGCAGGAGGAGTTTCAGCTTTATGTTTTGTGGCAGCAGGAAGCGACAACAGCAGAAGAATCAAGATTAAAAGGGAGTTTATTTAGTGTACTAGAAAACCTTTGAGAAATCAAAAAAAACTTTTAGGAGAGCAAAATCTAAAGATTAGGAATCTGGATTTCCAGAGAAATCAGCAGCATCACCCAGAATCCTATCCACCAAATCATACAGCCAGGACCAGAAGTGTTGATTCTACGAGAAAAACTTACTTGTGAGATTCTGTTTTTCTTACTCCCAGATCAATTACTTCAGTGCCACTTCGATTATGAGAACCAAAACGATGTTCTATAGCACGAACGTCTTTACAGATCTTAACAAGCTTAATGCAGAGAATTGAGAGAAAGAGCTATCTTCCAACAGAAAAGCATAGCTTAGGCATACACAGCCTTTCCAAGCATCCTCAACTTCTCCAGAAACCAACAACAACATGGGGAAGCCATAAATTCAAACCAAACAGAAGGAGTGCCTAACAAACAATCATTACACCAAACCACTGGATATGCAAAATATAGGCGAAGACCAGAAATGAAGAGCACCGGAGGAGAAATTATTCAGGTCCAAGGTGGCCACATTGTCAGGTCGGCGGGGCGTAAAGATCGGCACAGCAAGGTTTACACGGCCAAAGGTCCCAGGGACCGCCGGGTTCGATTATCTGCTCACACTGCAATACAATTTTATGATGTTCAAGACCGGCTAGGCTATGATCGACCCAGCAAAGCTGTTGATTGGCTTATCAAGAAAGCAAAGAATTCAATTGACATGCTTGCTGAGCTACCACCGTGGCAACCGCCAGCTAATAATATTAATGCGAACATGGAGGAAAACCAGAATGCTGGATCTAGTGAGATGGGAATTGCAGAGGAACCAGAATCATCTGGTTATAGTTTCCAGCTCCACGGGCAATTGACTGATCATCATAATCCGGGCAATGATTCATCTTTCCTTGAACCAACTATAGACCCTGATGCCATTCCTGATACCATGAGATCTTTCTTCCCAACATGCTCCACAAACTCATCAATGAGCTTCCAAAGCTATCCTACTGTAATTTCAAGAACCGCAAACCACAGTGAAGATCTTGGCCTATCCCTTCACTCTTTCCAGGACCAGGTTCTACTTCATGGGCAACCACAGGCAGTCACAGCCCAGACACCTTCTACTGATCAGAATCTTTTTGAAGGGTCAGCTCCGGTAGGGTTTGATGCTAATTTTCAGAGAATGATGGCTTGGAGCAATGACACAAATGCAGATAATAGAGTTGCTGGGGGATATACATCTAGCCCCACACTATTGACAACACACCAAGCAATGTTGGCCCAAGGCTCAGCATTTTCTCAGAGGGGGCCCCTTCAGTCCAGTTTTCCGATTTCCATTCGCGCATGGAATGATCTTCATATGGCATCCATAGAACATCATAGAGCACAGGAACTTCACCAGTCTTTGATTTTTAGCAGCAGGTTCGCGTCTGAGGGATTGACCGGTTTTAGCATTCCAGCACGAATTCATGGTGAGAAATGAGCAAAATGTTGTCTCGGACAGGAGGCCACCCTCATCTTCTCCAAATTCTCAGAGTTGATTATAGAGATGAACATCTTGTTCATGTGAAAGGTACTTCACCCTTTAATGACTGAAGAAAATGAGTTTCCTTCCATTGAGATTGTTGAAAATTCTCTCAATAACTCTTCTAATTACTTGTTTTTCCTTTAATTTTAGTATACAATGGAACCAACCAGGGTGATTGATTATCAAACTGATGAAAAGGAAAGGAGCAGAAATTCAAGTGATTTCAGTTGAATACTTTAGCCTATGAGAAGAAAACATCTGGTTGGATTCAACATTTTTTTCCCAGAAAAGTTTAAATGGATTCTCCAGGCATTTTATATTAATCTTATTTGTTTATTAAGTGAGCTCTTTCGGCTCAACTCTATAATACCATGTTTGACTGTTGCCTCATCTTAATTTGCTGCTAGACTTGAATATTTTGGATTATATACCACTGTTACTGTTTCTGCCATGGCTGCGAACCCACAATATTATAATCTTCTTTCTTTTCCTAAGCACAATGCATGGAATGCCACAGTTCATAGCTATTAGTTGACATATTTTATTTTATCTTCTCTCAAGGAGGGAAGGCATTGCACTTCTTATATTAAAGGGTTTTTCTTTTTCTTTTTCTTTTTTCTATTTTGTTTCCACCATAATATATAAAAAATTAACTAGGTCATATATTTCGTCAGGTCATATCATGATATATCTTCCTGTTTAGAAGTCTTGTTGAATAGGACTTGATCATAGACTGTTCTCCTGATTCTTTCTTTATTATTTGGCCAGATCTCTTCCATTAACTAAGGCTCATGAAAACTTTTCAAACTGCATAGGGTTTCATTTGGATATGTGATCATAATGTAGGATTTTTCAGACCTACTACTGCACGTTCCAATTCATTTCCTCTCGTCTCTCATCAATGTCTGCCTACCTCTTGCCTCTTTAATTCTGCTCTACAACTTTCATATCTAAATTCACTGTCCCAAATCCTTAGCCATCCATTTATTTCCAGTATTATTTGCTATTTAACCAACCAGCATCGAGTGAAACTGTATGGATAAGTAGCAGGGAAAATGGAGAGAGTTTATGTTTTGGTTTGCGTAAGCTATGTTAGAAAATAATACCAATCATATTCTGGGATCTCACATAACACCTTAAACTCTTAGGTAAGATGGTTCTTTGATATGAGTATCAGAACCTTGTTGACCCAGCAGTCACGAGTTCGAATCTTACCATATCTTCATTCTACAAGATAAAAATCAAGCACATGGTAGTGTGAGTCTGTGCAAGTTTCAAGCTCAAAGAGCTTTCACTCGAGGAGGTGTGTTAGAGAGTAATACAAATTATATTCTAGGACTTAACATAACAGCTTAAGCTTTTTAGATGAGATAGATTCCTTGACAAACTAGACTATCAGGATTTTCTACATTTCAGGGAGGATGAAAAGCATAATGAAACAAAGGAAAATGGCCCATTCAGTCAATTCCTCCCCGTTTGGATATGCTTAGAAAACAAGTTCAAATAACAAAGCAGAATATAAAGAAGAATCAAATTAAGAAAGATATGGATTTAGGTAAAGAAGAAGAAATATGTCTGCATATAGAACTGCAAAGTCAACCCATGATATGGTGCTGCGTAGGCATGGCATCAAAAGATTTTGTAAATATGGAAAAAAACAGCTGAAAAGGCACGGAAATGGTTTGGCATGGCGTTGAGACTCTTGTGGATAGCACTTAATTAGGTCTGGTATTTCACCTGTATATATATATATAGCATGCTTCTTGGAGGTAGAAGCAAATAACAACAAGATAGCTTAATTAGCCACAACGACACGCCAGTCCTTGGACAAGCTAGCTAGCTTGGTGGGTCTCAATGTAAAAGTATCACGATTCACCGCACTAAATTGATGATACATAATGTCAAAAAACTATCTCGTATAAAATTTAAAAGATAATAACATATAATTTATATTATTCTTTAATATACTTTTTTCAGTGAAAGTTTTTTAGACTTGAAAGGGTTTGAAACTTATATAGACTCACACTAACTTATACTTGATTTTTATCAAATAGAATAAGGGTGAAGAGATTCGAACTCGTGATCGTTAAAATTTAAGTTGTTGATACCATTGCAAAAAATTATTTGATCTAAAACTTAAATATGTTAAATAAAGCTACAAAACATAGATTTATTTTATTTTTTAACAGATACTATTTCAGTCATTGTCAAAATGAAGACGACATGCAAATAATTGAAAGAGCTAGCTAGGCACGCAGCTTCTTTGATTAATCAAGACATGAATAGCGGGGCCCTTTTCTTTCAGCTTTTTTCCATTGTCAAGCCTTCCCAGCTGATCTTCTTAACTATCTCTCCATTTCACAACTTTGTTTTTCTACCTAAAAACTATTAAAAAATAAATATATTTCAAAGGGGGTTAGGAAAGAATACGAAATTGTTGGGAAATACTGAACTAGGGTGGCGGCTGTTTGATTTAGATCAAAATTTGGAGGCCCAGTAACAGATCAGATTGGCCTATAATAAAATAAAATAATTAAGGAGAGGCTGAGGATAGTTTGAGGAAGCAATAACCCAGCCCATGACCAGCACAACATGTTGCTGGCTTCGAAGAAAATAAAAGAAAATTGAATTCTACGTTTTCAGATTGGCCTATTCCCTTGAATTGCACTGAAGGCTGGAGCGAGCTAGCTAGCCATGATCCTCCTCCTAGTCCTTTCGGCCAGCCCCTGCTCCGGTGGCGATGGAGCCCAGTTCTTCATCGTAGAAGTACTCACTAATGAATCTGAGAAAGAAGAAGACGATAAGAATGATTTTGGTCAATCTAGGGAACAAGCAATGCCTGGTAAGAAGCATTCGATCGTTCTGGGAACAAGGAAAGGAAAAGGCAATGCCTAGAGACAAACAAAAAAGAATGATTAAGGGTAAAAAAAACATTTGGATATACGAAAACTCTATCTGAAAAAGTGTATTTTATAGATTCAGATAAACAAGTAAAACCTTAATTATCCTAGGTTATTATAAATAATATACGCTATGGTAAAACATTTGCTAATTCAATTCATTTTGTACAAGTATATAAAACAATATATAATCAAATCCAATTAATTCAAACTACATGTTAATTAAATTCAACATGTGATACAACTTGTTAGGACTTGTAATTTTTTAGGTTGAGTGAATGGTTCTTAAAAACACTTTTGTATCCATAAGAAATTAATATTAGCCATGGTTGTTCTGTGGGAGAAGATATGAGAGGTAAATGTGACCTCATGAATAATATGGCACAAGGTAAAGTGGTTGCTCGCATCAACATTCAGATACATGGGAGTGTTTGATTATTGTTATGGAACGTAAATGATGAAGATAATAAAGACAAAAGAGTGTTTTGTTGAAAAGATGAAGGCAAATACATAAAAACAAGTCTCCCCATAATCATTTTAGAGTGAATTCATGTATTTTAAAATCAGGAAATACAAAGGGAAAATTTCTCTAGAAACTATTTATTATATTTTTATTTATAAAGTACACTTCAAAAAATCTCAATCTCAAGTTTGTTCAATTAAGATATTTAAGAATAAAAATAATTATTATCATTAGTTAAGGTCTGGGTCATGGGTCAAGTTAATCTTAGTTAATATAAGAATAAAAATAGTTATTATTATAATTTTAAAACTTGATTCAAGAGTTGACCTAAACAATGTTTAAGTGATTAGTGGGGTTGATCATTGGCCAAGTCAACATAAGAATAAAAATAATTATGATCACAGTTTTAAAGGGTTGACCTAGAGGAAGGTCAAGGATACATGTCAAGTGGGTCAACCTGAGCGGACCTGAGTCAACATAAAATAAAATTGGTTATTATTATAATTTAAAAACTTGATTTTAGGAGTTAAATCAGGTAAGGCACGAGTCACGAATTAGAAATGTTAACATATGTTAACCCGGGTCAATTTAAAGATAAAACTTGTTATTAATTTAGTTTTAAAACTAGACTTATGGGGTCAACTAAGACATAACTCAGGTCACTTGTTGGAAGAGTCAACACGAGTTGATCTAATTCAACATTTGGATAAACATAATTATTATTATGGTTTTAAAATCTGATTCAAGAGTCAACTTAAGATAAGGTTCAGGTTCATAAGTTAGGAGGGTCAACCCTAGGTGATCTAAATTTTTTTAATAAAATAATCAAAACAATCTAGTTTTGACCAAAAAGTTTTTTAAAAAAGTGAAACATGTTTGACCCATATGACTAGTTTAGATTCTGGTCAACTCGTCAAGTCAATCTTGATTTTATAATTAAGATTATTATAATATTATTAATTTCAACACACATATATAAACTAAAGTGAAAAAGAAATCAATAGTATCTAATTAGTTTTTAAAATTATATAAGTTTGGTAGCAATATATAATAAGGATAAAATTGATTTTTTTATATTCTATTGTTTTGTCCATCTTAACTAAACACGATAAACAAACAATCATTTTATATTATGTATCATTATCAAACACAATTTATTATTATTATTATTGTCTGATAGTCTATTATTTTCATCTCTTGCATTATAATTAAATGCTATTAATTAAATGAAATAAGATATGGAATGCTCACAGTCATTCCTCATTGAGGAATTAATTACATAATACAAATTCAACCTTATAGACGGCACCCATATTGACTAAAAAAAACTTTCATGATTTGTTTTTCTTTTCTCGTTCGTTCTTCAATGCCCATGCCAAACCAAAACTTTCTAATATTAGAGTATTGAATTTAGAATGATATCAAAATTATATATATATATATATATATATATAAAAAATATATGTTTGACATCAACACATCAAAATAATTTAAAAATACTAAAAAAAATAATATTTTTCAAATGCTTTTAAAATACGAAATTAAACAACTTCTGATTGTGCTATTCCAAAACCCATTTTTAATATGTTCTCAATGTGAGGTTTTCTGCACACTGACAAGGAGGTAGGCATGGTCTTTGGAGATCTGGCCATTCCCATGTGCAATGGAGCTTATGGATTGGAAACCCTAAAAAATTCTAAATTGATCTAGATAATAATAAAAAATAAAAATAAAAAACTTGATGGGGGATTTTTGAAACTTTAGGGAAAAAAATTAAATCAAAAACTTATATGAATATGAAATGAGACTCGTAGTAAATAATATTAAAATGATATCTAGTATCTTATGTAATGTAATGTTAAACTAATCAGTCATAGGGTAGGAAGCAATAAATACTTGATTTATAATTGTTTATTATTAAGAAGTACCATCCCAATATGTCTTATCTATTTATACCGATAATTGGGAATTTATATTCTCAAATATTATTTAAATAAATAAATATTATCTTTATAACAGTTGCGATAAAAAATAGTATATATTATTTATTCATTTTAAAAATTAAAAATTAAGATAGCTTTTTAAAAAATAAGAATAAAAATCATACATGACATTTGCAACTTTACAAACTATACTTTTCTTTACTATTTTATTTCTACTATGGTATTTAGAAAGATCCCTTCCCAAAAAAAAAAAAAAAAAAACATGAAATTTGCAACTTTACAAACTATACTTTTCTTTACTATTTTATTTCTACTATGATATTTAGAAAGATCCCTTCTCAAAAAGAAAAAAAGAAAAAAAGCAAGTGATGAAATTTAGAAAACACCAAAAAAGGGGAGAATGAAGACAGCTCTTGTTCAAGAAAATAGGCATCAACAGCTGTAATGTTGAAAAGTGATGCAAAGGAGATTCACCATTTGAAATTAAAATAAATAAATATGGAGGGCTCTGCAAATCTGGAGACTTGTAGATTCACCATTTTATGGGTCGGCTCTTCTTTAATGTTTTAGCTATGCCAAGTTGGGGCAGGGAAGCTTGTTTGGTGCTTTGTCTCTATGCGAAAAATAATTGGCAAACACTACATGGACCCTCACATCGGTTGTGTAGGGCCAGCATAAAATTTATAACCCATTGAATTGTAGAACTCAATTCAATTAAAAAACTAATTTCTCAAACTACTGTAAGACCTTTTTCATAAGTGTATAGAGGCAAAGGAATCCCAAAACTCTAGCAGTAGATTTGAGAAGCAAGAACTTCAATTTACTTGATTTTCTCGATGAGAATAGATTCACAGACAGAGCTAATAACAGTAGTGGAAGATGATTCCTGGAACCTACAAAACCAGAGCTAAGCTAAGGACTGATATTAAATGCCGAATCTTCTCGACAAAAACAAGGCCTGGCTTTCACTAATGCCAGTGAATTAGCCATGTAAATACGAAACTGGTGAGTAAGGGCAAAAACCATGTGCCACCAGCCCTGTTGCAGCTGCTCAAATCTGCAGTATCTGTTCCCATCTGTATTGTTCCTGTTGACGCAGAGATGCTTCCATTATTCACCGATAGGCTGCATCACAGAATCCAAATCACCATGAATCAATGTCTAATCTTGAGAAAACAAATAACAAAGTGTATTGAGGATTTGTCGAAGTTGCAAAATGTTGAGCATATTTTGTTTAGAAGACTTCTCAGGAAATAATCTTGATTCCCTTGGGATCATTACATTTTCAGTTCCATGAATACTTTCCAAGGAAACAAACAGAACCTAAATATATAAAGCATATATGTTGGCTTGTGTTTAAAAGGAGAATTTGTTTTCACAAAGTGCCATTTACAGAATTTACTTTCCCAAGAGCCAAAACAGAACTGCATTCACAAAACGATAGCAATCACCAATTCTAGTACATTACCTGGAAGGAAATTTGCATTTATCAAAACCTGAAACAAAAAAAAAGCATTTAAGTAACTAATAACCAAATCGTTAACAAATTAAACACAGAATCAACAGGAAAGATCCAAAATTTCCAAACCTAACAACACAAATAAACCCCCAGGTTCAAGAATTAGCAATGCATTCACAAAAGGGCAGAAAACTCCAACCACAACAAGCCAAAGTTGAAACCTTACAGATCCAGAATCAAGAAACTGACAGGAAAAGAAACAAAACCCATAATTATATTTAACTTAAAGATAAAAAGTATCGAATTACTTGGATTCAAAGAAGTGAGAGCAGCAGTGTTGCTAAAGTAACAAGCATCATCAGTCAATCCATTCTTCAAGTAATAATCATTAAAAGCCCAAGAAGCTGTTCTCTGTATATCAGTAGAATCATAGCAAGCTCCTCCTTGTTGTATTGGCCCACAATTAGCCCCACCTGCTCCACATGTCCAATCAATAGCTTCTTGCAGTACCTGATCAGCCGCATTGTTCTTGGCTACACACCATAGATCCCTTGTTGCTACACCCCTTTGGCCCATCAAGCACTCTGGCAGTGACAAAGCCACTAGCAGTATCAATACAAACATAGATAAAGAACAGATTTTAGACATGTTTTTCAAGGTAGAAAATGAGAACTTTCACTGGATAGTTGAAGAGTCTGGATTTTAGGGTCTATTTAGAGAGGAATGAAGAGGTAAAAGTAACAGCTTTGAAGTGGGAATTTGAAGAGAAAGGAAATGAAAGGAAAGTAACCGTTTTGAAGTGGGATTTGGGGTTTTTCTATTCAAGTGGAAGATAGAAATGTGACCGTTGGATGGGTGAGGAAGAGGCCCAAGAACCAGACAGACAGACAGAGAGAAGGGGTCGGTGTGTTGACGATGGTTAGAGTTGAAGGGTTGTGCTAAGTGATTGATGTCTTTGTGTTTTTGGTTTCCTTAAATCTTTGTTGCATGTCTCCGACTATCCGGTGAATGGGTTGTTCACGGTTCGGTTTTGTTCTACCTTAAAAAAACCAACCAAATCGAGTTATAGTGATTTTGGAAAATATGAACCGAACCGAACGTAAATGTAGTTTGGCTTTGTCTTTGATTCAGTTTCATCCTAGATAAAATAATAATAATAAAAAAAAATCAAAAGCAGCTGATATTCAATTAGGGTGAAATCACACAAAATAAAATTTTGAGGACGAAAATAAATTATAAAATAAATGCATAGTGCCATCTTCCATCTCTACAATAGAAATCCCACTCATTTTAGATTGTAGTGTAATATAGTAATTAACCACTACATTTCGAGAAAATTTCATGGAGAATAAGCACCCTCATCAAGTGAAGTAGGCAATGCCTCCGCCCATATGTTTTTCAACACAAAAAAATTTAATTATGTTAGATTTTTTTTATTATAATATAAATTTAAGCAAAATAATAAATTTATGCAGAATTCCTGTGAAGTGCAAGTTTTTCATAAAATATATGAATTTTAAATCGATATAAATTTATCTATTTAGTAGATTTCAACAAAATAATCAGCATAAAATTATCATCGTCATTAAAAAAACAAGAAGATTCGGATATCTGAATTATTGAATTCACTGTATTAAGATTAGTTCATTTTATAATTCACTTTAAATTCAACATAAAAAAAATATAAATTGTGAAAACACCTGCAATAATCAAATAACAAAAATAAGTAGTTAACTTTCTATCTACCATAAGAAGAAAACATAAATTGAAAATCTATTCCTACATTACCATCATTATCATTACTATAACAGTTAAAATTAGTATCACCATTACTGCTCAAACAATTAAAATCATTAAATTGACCAAAAAATAAAATAAAAAAGCAAAACATTAAAAAAAATAAAAAAAAAATCACTAAAATTATCATTATTATGGCGCAAACAATAAAATCATCTAATATGAAGAATAGATAAAGAAACACAAAAAAAAGGAGAAAATAGAGTAATATTAATTTTAAAATGATCACTAACATAAATTAAAATTTCAGAACTGAACCGAATAAAAATAAATCCCAAAACAAAATGACAAAATTAAAAACAAAAATTAAAAGCATAGATGCATAAATACGGATAAAAATAAACAATGTCCTAGAAAGACCGAAAAAACCAAAGAAATCAATATCAAATAAAAAATTAAAAGAATAAGTGTCAAAACAAAAGACAAATATATATAATTAATTTCAATCGAATGACAAAACTACAATAAATCAAAACCTTGTGAACGAAAAACCATAAAGAGATTTTTAAATACAAAATGCATTGTAACCAACGTAAATTAAAATTTCATAGCAAAACCGAATAAAAATAAAACCACAACAAAAAATAAAACAACAAAAATTGAAAACAAAAAATAAAAACATAAATACATAAATATGGATGAAAAATATAATCAATCTCGATTGAAGGGTATAATTGAAAATAATTGAAATTTTCATTGAAGAAATTAGTAAGAAAAATAAAATCAAAAGACCAGGGACTTAAATGAAACATTGCAAATATGAAGGACCGTACCGTACTTTCTGGCAACAGAAGAGAGAAAAGGGGGGAAGAAAAACCGTTCATGAAGATTCCACGAGCACATTCACCTGACACGCGCCGCGCCAGGAGACAAAGGACATGGTGGCACACTAGGTGACACGACGGGAGGCCAGTTTCCACTACCTTACGCCATCGCACATGTCGTTCGACTGGCGCGTGCGGGTGAAACACTACTGGGGCGTCCGTATGACGCGCATGTAATGTTTTTCGGAAAAAATAATTAATTAAAAAATAATCAATTACCCAAACACCTCTGGATCCAACGATATCTAGAAAAAAAACTAGGGTGAAAATATTGTAATACCCCTGGTTTCAGGTGTCTTTTTTTATCATTTTCAGGGGCTATTTTCATAGTTTTATTGTACATAGAATTCAAAAATACCCCCTGGCCCCAGGGGATAAAATTTTTTGATCATGTTGGATAAATGATAATTTCACTATAGCAATCCACAATAAATTGTGTCTATGTAAATAATGAAGAAAATACGCAAGAAAAGTGACATGCGGTTTATATTTTAGTTAATATATATGACAAAATATCCTACAATAACGATAGAAATCAAGCTCAATTCCTTTAAAGCTCAAAATTATATGTCATTAATTAAAATGATGTGGAGACCCAACCAATAAGTACCACTCTGCCCACTCTTATGATCCCACTGCTTATAAAATATTTTAGAAAAAAATATATTGAGATTAAACTGATGCATCCACTTATTCATACTTTCTATAGATTTTAATAAAATTCAAAAGAGATATTCTTATATTTTTTTATGGGTTCTGAATTATAATTTTTTATAAACCTGTTTTCTTTTAAAAAAAAATCAAAGTTGATTAAAAAGTAACTAATAAGATGTTATCAATTACATCCTTAAATATACATTTATATTAGATTTTGTATCTATCTATTTGTGTCATAGTGTCCACAAGACTAAAGTTGTATGAGAGCACTTCTTAGTGTCTGTTTAAAAATATGTTTGAGGTTGTTTTTTAAAGTGCATAAAAAATATATCAAAATAATATTATTTTAAAAAAAAATATTTTTTATATTAGCACATAAAAATAATCAAAAAACACAAAAAAAAATTTAAAATAAAAAATAAAAATTAAAAAAAATGCTTTTTGAGATGCAATACTAAATAAGGCCTACATGATTATATCTAACTTCTAACTAAACGAAGAAAAAATTGAGCATGCTTTAATTACTTCATAAAAACGAAATAAGTAGCAACACTTAAAAATTGACATCTTATTACAATGATGTCTTTAATTAGATAATTCAAAAGAAGTTTTCTTTCCAATAAAATAAAAAAAAAATATTGTGGATAATTTTCATAAGTGATAATTTAAGTATTGTGGATAATTAAATTTTCTTTCTTTTCCTTTTTTCAATACAAAACTTTTTTTTTTTTAAATCATGACAACCCTTTTCTTTTATTTAAATAATAATGATATCCAGACATGGCAATATACTTAACTCCTACTACGGACAACAACATATTTTTCCTCAAATTAAAATGTCTTTTTACGTTATTTATAAAGTTTTATAGGGATTGATCTGCTCGTAAAATAGGAATATATATATATATATATATATATATATATATATATGGAGTAGTATATATATAAACTACTCCCGTAGTGATCTCTATTTCAGTGCACGCAATGTCTGGTCAACCTTTTCTTCATATTTTAATAAATGTTTAGAACACGTGGACTTTATATGTAGTTCTTTCCTGTGATGGAACTCTTTCGGTAGGCAAGTGAGTGGTGACCACAATCATGGAGTGTTGGGAGCTCAAAAATTTATGTTGAAAAACATTGATTTTCTTTTCTTTAAATTAATTTTTTAATATTTTTAAATTATTTTGATATGTTAATATCAAAATAATTTAAAAATTAATTTAATATGTTTTTAAATAAAAAAAACATTTTAAAAAACAATCTATATTCACTAATTAGCTTTCAACTTCACAACCAACCCATACAAGTGACTCTTATGTGAAATAGACAAGTGCCCCTTTTCGAGAGAGCTTCTAGTTAATTCCATCCAAAAACAATAAATAATCAACTTGCAAGTGACAAATAAGTCAATCTCAAGGAAAGAATGGATCAAAATTCAAAAATAGCAATTAAAAGTGACAGATACATCCTTTTCCATAATTTTGTGTTTGAAAATGCAAATTGTAGTTATTGTATAAATTGTTTTTTTATTATTAAAATAAGATGTATTTTTAAAAAAATTAATTTGATATCTTTACATTAAAATAATTTTAAAATATATAAAAAAATTCAAAAGGATGAGGTTTATATATATATATATATATATATATATATATATATATATACACATTAAAATAATTTTAAAATATATAAAAAAAATTCAAAAGGATGAGGTTTATATATATATGAGTCTATTTTCATATGTAGAAGCTCTTTTTCTCTTGTTTATAGTCTTCCTTATATTTATCATAATTTAACTTTCGATTTGAATTAATAGCTAGCAGCAAAAAAAAATCTCTCTAATCATCAGGAAATATTTTTGAAATTAAAATATTGGAAATAGTAAATCAAATCATATATATAATTTCTTCTATAATTTATAATTAGTAATAAGGACTCTGGAACAACCTTTAACCATCGAAGATGCTACATCAACATGTACCCTGTTCACTCTCTTCATATCTTTCAGAGAAAAACTACAGTAAATTAAATTTGAATAAAGTTTCTCGATATCTTTAACATATGTAATTTGCATGCATTTATTATAAAGCATTGGAGAATAAAAAATAACAGAAATAAACTCTTATGTCGATTAAATTGGAAAAAATTAAGGTAAAAAATTTGTATTATTTTTAAAGTCCAAGGACCAAAGTGTATTTTTCTCAAATCTTATTGCATGCCATCCATGTTTGGCTTTGTTTTGATCATGGTCCCTCTTCTTTCAATTTCATCCTAGATAAAATTTTGAGGACCGAATAAATTATAAAATAAATGCACATTGCCATCTATGGTATTTTGTGCGTGGGTGAATAATGACAACCTCTACAATAGAAATCCCACTCATTTTAGATTGTAGTATAATATTGTAATTAACCATTACATTTCAAGAAAGTTTAAGGGAGAATAAGCACCTTCATTAATCCTATCTTTGTTGAATTACATAGATTTGCTACCCTATTCTCATTGTATATCTTTGTCACCCCATCCTATCATTTTCTATTTACTCGTGATAAAAAAAAAGAGTTTATAAATATTAAGGATGTCATGTAAAAAACATATTTGAAAAATCAAATATGCATTTATACACAACCACACCTTCTGCTCTATTATTATTATTATGTTTTTAAGTTTGATTTACGTGGTTTTAAACTTCCCCTGCTAGTATAAGGAGCTTTTTTGTGGAATAATATCAAGCCAAATAACCAAGCCAAGCCTAGAATTCAAGCTCAATTCCTTTAAAGTTTCAAAGATTTCATGTGTATATGAGTTTGAGATCTTCACAATAGGTCTCGAGTTCGAGTTGGGGCATGCACTTCTTGTAAGAACTTGAAATAACCAGGGTTTTACTCACTTACCTAGACCTACATAATATGCTTTATAGAATGAAGGTTTTCTCGAATACAAAAAAAAAAGTATATATATATATATATATATATGACAAAGTATCCTCCAATAATGATATAATTAAGAGCAAAATTATATGCCATTAATTAAATGATGTTGAGACCCAACCGATAAGTACCACTCTGGCCACTCTCATGATCCCACTGTTTATAGAATATTTTTGAAATATAAATTAATCTGATATTAAATTGATGCATCCAATTATTCATCCTTTCTATGGATTTTTAATAAAATTCAAAAGAGATACTCTTATATTCTTTATGGCTTCTAAATTATTAATTTTTATATACCTGTTTTATTTAAAAGTTGATTGAAAAATGACTAATAAAATATTATTAATTACATCCTTAAACATACACTTATATTAGATTATGTATCTATCTAATTGTGTCATAGTGTCCACAAGACTAACGTTATAAGAGATGGCACTTTTTTATTATCTGTTTAGAAGTATAATTAAAGTTATTTTTAAAAATATTTTTCATAAATTATTTTTGATATCAGCACATTAAAATAATCTAAAAATACCAAAAATATTTAATTTAGAATAAGAAATAAAAAGTGTTTTTTAAAAAATATATATATTTTTAAATGCAATACCACACAAGGTCTAATATATGATTAAGTCTAACTTCCAACTTCTACCTAACCGAAGAGCAAATTGAGCATGCTTTAATTAGTTCATAAAAATGAAAAAGCAACACTTAAACATTCATATCTTATTACAATGATGTCTTTAATTAGAGAATTCAAAAAAAGTTTAGAAATTAAAAGAATAGAGTTTCCTACCATATAATAGAAATCTAATTCTTCAATATTACGAGACGTCGATTCTCAAAAGAATAATTAAAGTTTTTTTTTCTATGACAAGAGATATTTTAAAGCTAATTTATGTATTAATTCAAATTAAATTGTGGATAATTTTCATAAGTGATGATCTGAAGTCTTGAACCTAAAAAGTAGAAGAAGTAAAATAATGTAAGAATTAATAATAAAACCTACTAATTATCATCCTCTTTCTTTTCTTTTTTTTCAATACAAAACTTTTTTTTTCAAATCATGACAACCCTTTTCTTTTATTTATATAATAATGATATCCAGACATGGCAATATACATAACTACTTCTACTACGGACAACAACCTATTTTTCCTCAAATTACAAATGTCTTTTTACGTGATTTATAAAGTTTTATAGGGTTTGATCTATCGTAAAATAGGAAAACAAATATATATAAAAAAAAACTACTCCCATGTTGATCTCTATTTCATTGCACGAAATGTCTGGTCAACGTTTTCTTCATATTTTAATAAATGTTTAGAACATGTGGGCTTTTTATGTAATTCTTTCCTGTGATGGAACTCCTTCGGCAGGCAAGTGAGTGGCGACCACAAGCATGGGGTGTTGGGAACTCAAAATTTTTTGTTGAAAAAAATTGATTTTTCTTTTTTTAAAAACTAATTATTTAATGTTTTTAAATTATTTTAATATATCAAATAAAACATATTATTTTAATATATTTTTAAACAAAAAAAACCTTTCAACTTAACAACCAACTCATACAAGTAACTCTTACGTGCAATAGACTATTCAAGAGAACTTCTAGTTAATGCCATGCAAAAACAATAAATAATCAACTTGCAAGTGACAAATAAGTCAATCTCAAGGAAAGAATGGATCAAGATTCAAAAATAGCAATTATTATACTTCTCTAAAGTGACAGATACATCCTTTCCCATAACTGTGTGTTTGAAAATGCAAGCTGTAGTTATTGTATAAAGTGTTTTTTTAATTATTAAATAAGATATATTTTTTTTAAATTAATTTTGATATCTTTACATTAAAATAATTTTAAAATATAAAAAAATTAATTAAAAAAAATTCAAACATTCTTGAAATGCTTTTTGGAATTCAATTCCAAACGGGATTTAGCAACCTTGTATCCTCCACATAATGGTGGCTATGTTTGCAGCATAGGTAATTAATTTCATTTTTAATTGTACAGGAGAGTTTCAAAATCAAGATTTTTATAAAAAGAAACTGCTAATACCACTAAAATAATTTAAAGTGTAATATTTACAGGAACGTAATAGATTTCACATTATGTGATTTCTAAAATTAAAAAGAAAAAAGAAAAAAGAAGAAGAGGCAGCGAATGGGAGTGTGTGTGTGATTTAGGGTTTGAAATGACAGAAAACCAATTTTGTTAATGTTTGAATATTTGAATATATATATATATATATATATATTCAAACATTAACGAAATTGGTTTGCTGTCATTTCAAAATTCAAACCCTAAATCACGTTTTCTGATTACCATAAGTTATTCTACACAGAACATTAACTCCCTCTCAAGTCGTCCGTCCATCGACGGAGACCCTAATTGGCCATGAAAGCTGACTTATCTTTTTCCTGCTATCAAAGTATCTTATCCCCGTGATTAATGACCAGCAACCTTCTGTCAATTTTAAAAATAGAATCTTGTTGATTATCTATCTATCTATCTATCTATCTATATCTTAAAATAATTATATCTTAAGATAATGAGTGTTTCCAGGTTATTTGGATTTAATTATCAGATCCGGGATTGATTTCAATTCTAAAATAACATCATTATTTTATATTTTATAAAATATTATTTTGATTAATTAAAAAAATCTCACTCCAATTTAATCCAATAATTTAATTTAAAATAAATCTGCCTCACGCTAGAATATGAGTCATTCAATTATTGGATCAACTCACAAGAATCGACTGAGTTCTATAGCCTAATAATCAATGGTCAAAACAAGTTTTAGTGGCGGGCTTGGTTTGTTTATAGAATATTTGTGATTAATTAAATTATATTACTCTAAGAATATAGTGTTTGAAAGTATGGTTGAAATTATTTTTTAAATTTTGAATATTATTTTTTATATTAGCATATTAAAATGATTTAAAAATATAGAAAATAATAATTTAAAATAAAAAATAAAAATAAAAATAAAAATATCTTTAAAACACAATGAATACAGACAGAAAAATAGTCTCTTTCAGCATATATATATATATATATAACTTCAAAGCTGGACGAACATGAATTCCCATGCATCAAAGCAAGCTAAAAAGAGAAACATAATGATATGGAAGCATACAACAAAAGTTCTAGCTACTTAAGTAAAAACTTTCAGAGTAGGTGCAGCATCAGAGAAGAAAGGTTAAATCAACCTTGTAGCACAAAAAGATGATCTAGAGCAAGATTTGAATGTCTATGAAGCATGCACGTGTCAGTAATAAACAGTTTCCAGATTTATCAGTTATCGAAACTCGGCAAAAAACAAAGTATACCAGCAGTGGAAAATGACATGCATTAATTGTAGAAACAAAGGAACATGACTGCCAGCAGGGTATTGGCAGGGCTTGTCTCATCCTCTTATTCCATTCCAGATTCAAATCTTGTCAGATTTTTGTTCATATGCTCAGGAAGAAGATTTCAAATCTGTTATCTCTGCAGTATCTTACATGCTTTCATTAGATTTGCAGGATGTTTAATAAATCTAAAAATTTAATTATAATGCATGTAAATTAACCCGGACACCTGATTATAAAAAAAAATAACAACAAAGGAACATAACTAGGCTTTAAAAACACCAGCCTGGAGTAGCCTAGCATGAACGCAGAACCAAATAGCATACATGTGAGCAAGACACATCAAAGGCATCAACTAAGGAATATCCACGTGTTAATGAGTCGGTGTAATCATATCAGTACAATAACATAAAATATCTTGTATGATGATAATAATAAAGATGATATCCTCGAGTTTCGTATCATAATTTTGTTCATTCAATAATAACAAATTAAAATCTCATAATTTTTATTTTATTTAATGAAAAAATAAGCATAAAACCAAGGTTTTCTGTCACCGTTCCGATTATCGTTTTGTTTTTTCTATTGGTATAGAATGTTTTGATTTCGGAACGTTTTGGCGTGCCATTTTAGAGTTGTACTGTTCAAAAATAATTAATTATATATATATGAAAAAAAAATATTAATTTAACAAGCATAATTAAAATTTAAGATAAATTAACTTTAAATTATACAATACAAACACAAAGTCAAACAAATATAATCTTAAAATTAGAAACACAACCACAAGTTAATCAAAATAAGGAGGATTTTAAGACCGAAATGGCACACCCAGAACGGTACCGAGACATTCCGGCCGGTATTTTCGGAACGGATCGAATTAAAACTGAGACAAAAACGATGTTGTTTTGTCTCGGTTTTTTTTAACGGCACGGAACGTTCCGGCCGGAATGGAACAGTATTGACAACCCTGCATAAAACAATATGTATTTGTGTATATTTCAAATTCAAAGTATTTTGACTATTATAGAATAATATAAATCATATACCAAGTTACCAACTAATAACTTAAACTTTTCTTCATGACACATCTGATAAATTCACATCAAAGAGATCCCATGAAACCATTTACAGGTTGAGCCATCTCGATTAATTAGAAAAAGATCATAAGAAACAAAAAGGGTGAAAGGCTCATATTCTGTCGTGATAACTCAGTCGATAATCCAAATTTGATGCTGAAGGTGTAGTAAATAACTAGGTTTATACGTACGAGATCACGAAAACTTAGTAGAGTTAATGCGATAGAAGCTTATTCGATACATCACACAGCTAATTGTAACATATTACAAGGCCATTTTTTTGTTCTTTTTTTTGCAAAAAATATGGCCAACGTACACTTATTATACATAATTTTACTTCCACGTAATGCTTCACAAGTATGGAGAGGCTGAAAGGAAGCTGGTCGGTCTTACGACTGATTAATTGAAAGCCCCAGCACGGGACCATATAATAATTATGCTAATAAACTGGATGAATCATCTTGTGGTATGTAAAGCCGGCCCGGCGGAATTCATGCTTTCATCGCCGATCCGATCAAACTTCGCAGACCATATATATATATATATGTATATATATATATATATATATATATATATATATATATATTTAATAATTATTCTAGCCAATACTGTATTTACTAAGTAATGGTAGGTAATCTTCACGCGTGGCCAAATCCAGGCTTGCATCATTGATCCAATCAAACTTCTCAGAGAAAGGGTTGCCTGTGGTTTTTGGAGGGTAATCATCTATGCAGTCTTGCCAGACATTTTTGTCGTCCATGTCCTTCATAACTTTCCAAACACAATTGTTGCACTTAAAACCTGCTCCGAGGCTGATCATCAGAATTTTATCACCCTTCTTGAGCCTTTTCTTGGCCTCCATGTAACCTAAAACATACCACAGGCCGCCGGATGATGTGTTTCCAAACCTGTAAAGTGCCATTCTAGCTGGTTCGAGCTCATGATCGCTGAGTGCTAAACTCTTACCAACCTCATCGATGATCGCCCGGCCACCAGGGTGCACACAGAAGTGGTCGATTCCAGACCTGAGATCCAAACCAGGTCCTGCACCCTTAGGAATTGACCTCCCCATTACTTTGTTTCGATAATAAGTTATTTGATAGCGGAGCAGCTCTGACAGTGGCAGAACTTTCGGAAGAAGAACTCGGAGATTCATGGTTAAGGCTTTAGCACCGGCTTTAGGTAGGTCTCTGGTGAGCCGGAAGCCTTTGTGGCCGAGGTCATCCTCTACTTGGATGCAGCTTCGGTATGCTTCATCATCCGAGCCGATATGTGTGCGTACAGAACACGTCAATTCCAGGAGGGCTTTATGCTTCAAAGCTCTATTATTTGTCAGGAGCATGGAGCAGCCCCCGGTTCGGAAAAGAATGTTGGAGAGCATCATGGACTTGTCTTTGCCGGAATACCAATTCGGACCCATGGATTCTGTGCTCACAACGATGGCAAGTGAATTCTTACATGTTCTGAACAATTGCTTAACCAAATCAACGGCTACTACACTTGCGCTGCAGCCCATTCCAGAGAGATTAAACGCTTTGACGTCCTCCCTCATCCTGTAACGATTTATGACTCGAGCTGTTAGCGACGGAGCTGGTGAGATCAAAGAGACTGACGAGACAATAATGTCGATTTCTGATGGAGAAACTCCTGTCTTAGCAAAGAGCTTATCAAGGGTTTGAAAAATGATACCGTCCATCTCCGAAATGGCATCCATATGAGTTGGTGATTCCTCTCTTCCATCTATGACATTTTTCGGACAGTAAGTTTCTTCTCCGATGCCAGAACTCACCATAGTCTTTAAAAGAAACCTGTATTCCTCGATTCCCAGATTCTTGTTCCGGGCAACAATATTAGCACAGGATCCTGTGTCGAGCCTCTGGTCCTCAGGGGCTTTATGACACTGATAGCTCAGCATATAGCAACGCTGGTCTCTCTTTTGGTATCCCAACTTACAGAGGTTGAAGATAATATAAAACAATATTGGAGGAAGAATTGCCAATAGCAACTCCATTGCTCGAAGAAGAAAGGCTACAGATTAGGTTTCAAGAGACAGAGAGACTTTAGCGTGGGAGTTTATGATCAGAACAACAGCTTCGGTCCTAATCTTATACTAGAGAAAGGGTTGCATGGAAATCCCTATGCACAGGCAAGCATTGGATAATGTTCCTCAAAAATTGTGGGGCAGGATAAGGCAAGTCCTTGTTAAAAGTTTCAAAATAGGTGGGAATTATTCATAGCCGTCTACTGTATGAGTAGTTAATAATTAATGTCCAACCCCCCGAAGAAAACAGTGAAAAATTAGACAATGACTTGTTTTTTAAAATATTTTTTATTTAGAAATATATTAAAATAATATATATTTTTTTATTTTTTTAAATATTATTTTTAATATTAATAAATTTAAAATGATATAAAAAAATTAAAAAAAAACGTTTATAATACTTCTCAAATTCCATCTATATACTGTTTCGTAGCACAATCTGAGTTAAGATATTGAGTGGCACAATTAGCTGAGAAGAGACACAACATTACATTTGAAATATTCTTTGCTACTGTTCTGCCGACGTCGAGAACTGTTTTTCACAGTGTTTTAAAATTGTTTTAAAAAACGTTTAAAAATTTTATTTTTATTTTTTATTTTAAATTAAAATTTGTTGATTTTTAGATCATTTTCATGTGTTAATTTTAGATTTTTATGTGTTAATATTAAAATTATTTTTTAAGAAAATAAAATTATTTTTTTTTAAATAAAATTATTTTAATTTCTCTCTAAATGAGAATCACAAACTTCAACGAAAAGATTACAAACTTTCTCGGTCAATTTTTTTTTTCTTTGCATGTGACAATCATAGTTATTAATCTCACGACCGCTTGGAGTTGACTTGACTTGCTAATCTTAAACATGATCCGATTCACTTGTAACTAAGATGAGACTCATTTAATTTAATTTTTTTTTACTTAAAATATCGTTATTTCATTAAAGAAGTTTAATAGGTGAGGTTGACCCCTAACTATATGCATAAAAATTAGTTGATAGCTGTCTAATCCAACCATCCAAGAGAAACACTAACGATTATATTTATCACCATGCCCCCGTTAACTTGTACATTTTGCGACTTGCACTTCCTACTACAAATTGAAAGATTATAGGAGTGTTAACTTATACCCTGTTTGGGAGGCGGTTGTCGTTTCCTTTAAAATTTGTTTTTTATTTATTTATTTATTTATTTTAAATAATTTTTTTTGATGTTTTTAAAATTATTTTAATGTGTTTATATCAAAAATAATTTTTAAAAAATTAAAAAAAATATCATTTTGATGTATTTCTAAATGAAAAGCACTTTCAAAAGCAACCGCAACAGCCCTCCCAACCGCGCCGTATGTTTAAGCAGTTTATAGCTATTAACTATTAGTTTGGTTAAATTCACCGTGTTAGCAATTCGAAACAAATACTAGGGTTTTGTTTTTTTAAGTTGGAAGTTTAAGATGGGAAAATTACTTTTACCCTCCCTAGGTTTACACATAATTACACTTTTTGTTTATAATTTTAAAAATTATACTTTACTATTAGAGATTAATATAATTTATATCTTGGTGCCTTACTTAGCAACTTAAGTTTTTAATGAGATGATTCTTTTATATAATATCAGAGACTTATTAATCTAGTGGTCATGAGTTTGAATCTCAACACTCTAATTCTATTTGATAAAAATAAAGCACAAGTTAGTGTGGACATGTATGCAAGTTTCAAGCTCGAAAGGTTTTCACTTGATGGGGTGTGCTCGAGAATAATATAAATTATATCTTGGAATTTCATCCAACAGCTTAAACTTTTAGGTAAAATGGTTCTTTGACATTCACATACCAAGTTAAATTTTAATAACAAAATTTAAAAAAAAATCTTGTATAATATATCATTAACAACTTAAACAATATATTAATCCAGATCACTAAACTCAGTTGTCTCCACCACCAATAGCATTTCCATTTATCTTTGCTTAAAACCTAATTTATATATAAACAATTACTTAGTTTGCATCTAGATTTTTTTTCTAAATTTAGCATAGTAAATTAAAAATATCAGTGTAACATCACAGTTTAAAAAAGAGTTGGCAAAATAAAGCAGTTTATACATGTCATGATTCATAATCACGACAATTAAGGTTTTCATGTTTCAAAATCACGATGTTTGTTAAATGTCACAATTATGAAAATTGATAACTTACGATGTCATGAATGTGAATTGTGACAAGTGATGAAATTTAACCTAGTTTCTTTTTCTTACCCCCTTACAGTTGTAGCCTTCTCTCTGTTAAAACCCATCATTGATATTATCTTTTTCCCTAAAACACTAGTCAGAATTGACAACCATATCCTTGAAACGCATAAAAAAGCCACTTCTCCATCTTCAAGCCTTCATTTATTGTGTTTAGTGTCAAAATCATTGACCACAACATTGTCACCACTCCCCAAGGTGTAAGAAATGAATTTTCACTACTATTATGTTAAAAAGCAAGGTAATAACCTACATTTGTATTAATTTGGTTAATCTATCATACAACTTATATATCATAGTAGAATGGACAGAGAAATCAGATATTTATTGAGATACATTCTCTGATTGAAAGGATTGTTATATTATTTGGTATATAGGTCTACCATATCATGTTATTCCACTAGACCCCATGTAGGTTTCTCAACCATAAGACTTGTAATATGAGCAATATACACAATAGATTTAAAAAATAGCATAAGTAATAATGACTTTTTAGAATTAATATATTCTAAATTATGTGTTTTATATATGGAACCTTTAATGTGTTTATTTGATGAATTTTAGGTTGACTTCTTTTCATATGAGGGTTAGGAGGTTGTAACTATGCTTTTTAATTTTGATAAAGAAAGAGAATAATACAAATATGTTTCTCGTTGATTCATTGCTTGTCACACTACACTTGTAAACTTCAAAGAGATATTAACTTTCAATGATGTCGTGATTGAGGATGAAACCATTTATATAGAAGGCAATCATATCATTGATGAACTCAACCCATTCAATAGATGATGTAGGAACAAATATATAAGCTCAGACATATAAACTTACTTACGTGTTATTGATATATTATGTCGTGTTATTTTGTTAATTATGTGTTTTTATGTTGTGTTATTTTGTTAAGTATGAGTTTATAGTTAATTTTAGTGTTTTTAGTATATTTGTAACATTAGTTTTTATATTTTTTTTGGGTTAATTAAGTCGAGATTATTTTTTTCCCGAGAGTATTAGAGTATTTAGAATACTAGAATCTAAAATAAAAATCTTATAGATTACCATGTGACCAAAGATATAGGATTGTTTGTTGAGCTTAGTTTTAATTTGAACATTGTTGAGCTCTTGGATTTATAGGTCTTATGAACCAAATAATTTTTAGATTAACAAACCAAATACTCGTTAACACAAGTGTCATTAAGTAAATAATTGGAGTTATTCTACAATTCACCCTAAATTCAAATGAAATCTTGACAATAAAATGTTTGATAAAAAATTTAACTCCAAGTACTACAAATATGACTAAACTATAGTTATTACGAAATTCAGCTTAAATATTTTTTTTATTACAATCTAGTTTAAAACAACATAAACTATAAGTAAATAAATGTTAAGAAAGTATAGTTTTTATATAATTTTAAATTTTATAATAATACAAGCCTAATTTTAACAATGTTAGGATAAATTTTAACCTATGGATAAGTTTTGGATAAATTTACTTTGCTTAAATCTCTGTTAGTGTGTAAATATTTTGTAAGGATGGCATTTTTAAGGTAAATATAAATTTGGTAAGAAATTCTCACCTTTAGATTATTAAGATAAGAAA
Source organism: Salix koriyanagi (assembly GCA_029228605.1). Taxonomy (NCBI): domain Eukaryota; kingdom Viridiplantae; phylum Streptophyta; class Magnoliopsida; order Malpighiales; family Salicaceae; genus Salix; species Salix koriyanagi. The sequence goes on from CM055339.1 coordinate 11,921,056, forward strand.
TGTATAATCATATTGTTATTAGGATAAATCATTTTATTGTCTTAACAACAATAACTCTTTTGCTCTCACTTGTTGGAAATAGACCAACACAAATATAATAATGTTGTTAATGTTTCAGTGGATGTTACATTTTTAAAATGCGATATAAAAAGAAGTTGTGTTTTGTAAATATGACATTTATGTAATTTCATATTTTTTAATTATGATTTCTTTATATGTTGCATTTTGAAACTACAAACTATGCTATATCACAAATATGTTTTTGCATTTGTGCTATTACTCAAAACTTTAAGCTTTCTAATAACCCAAAATAGCCTTGCATGTAGCTTTTAGATAAATGTAATTAAGGGGATGTTTAGGAAGCACTCCAAAAGTGTTTTTCGAAAAAAAGTAATATTTTTTTATTAAAACTTTTTTAGTGTGTTTAGATCATTTTGATGTGATTATATAAAAAATATTTTTTAAAAAATTAAAAAATATTAATTTAATGCATTTATAAGTGAAAAACACTTTGAAAAGTAACCGCAACTACATTTTAAAACACCCTCTAAGTGCCACTGCCATGTATGTTAATAAATACAAAGCCATCACCCTTTAATATTACATGAAAATACATCCTTGGTCTTCGATGTGCTGCATTTTAGGTAAGATCATTTTTTTTAATGTATTTTTTTTTATCAAAGCATTGATAATGTATTTTCTAATAAAAACTGTTTTAATCATAAACTCAAAATATAATGCATATTGTATGATATCTTTCTAAAATATTGATATAATGATATGTGGAATGATTTTTTTTTTAAATATTGACATTGTGAATTATTAGATTGACTAAGGTTAACCCGTTAAATCTACGACCTAAATCATGAGATTATGATAATTTTATAAAAGAAAATCAAAATAAATCATGAACATCAATTCCCAATAAACCCAATATAGAAAGATGAAATTAAATAAAAAAAGATAAAAAATTATTTGAGTCAACTCGGGTTAACATATCAAACCTTTAAACTAAGTTATGAGATTGAGTTAATTTCATAGAAAACAAATAAAAAATTATGAAGCTCAATTTTTAACAAATCCAATTAATAGAAAAAAAAAACCCAATCCAACCCAAATCAACTGAAACTAACCTATAAAACTCATTACTTGGATCATGAAACCAGGATAACTTCATTATTTTTTGTTTATTTTATAAAACTCTACTCATAAAAGATTCAATGTTGAAATTGAGAGAAATAAAATGAATCAATAAGACTTCAGATAACTTTATGAAAAACAAATTGAAAAAAAAAAAGATCCCAATCCTCAAACAATAAATAAAAAAGAAAAAGATTGAGTTTGAAATTTTAAAAAAGTTATTCAATTTTTAATATTGAAAATTTATTTGTTTAAATTCACACTATCAACCAAAAGATTGTAGAAATTTTGGTTTCATTTATATGAAAATTAGCTTGTAGATAATTTAAATTGTTGAACCAAAATAAAAAGAAGAATTCGTTGCACATTAAAAAAAAACCCAACAATAGTTTTATTTCAAATTACAAAAACTAGTGTAAAATACCATGAGCATTAAATAATAAAAAGACCGATAAAAATTCAAACGATCTCACTCTGTTAGATGTATAAATAGAATGATCAAAATCATTAAAAAAAAATCCCCGATTGATTTTTTTTAAGGCTATTTGTTTTTATTTTTATGTTTAAGAAAAAAACTTATAAAAATTATATCATTTTATTTTAAATTGTTTTATTATTATACAATAGCTAAAACAGCTCGGGGTTGGGTGCACTGTAGCTTCAGATACATTTGCATTGTGGAATGACCATTTCTCGGCCGTGCGTCGCGGCTGTTCGTCTGTCTTTTTTTTTTTTTTCGTTCTATGAACAATGTATTGGCGACTTTAGCCCTGGTAATAGGACAAAATCCTGTTCTGACTGAGGGGTAAATAACGTGTTGGCTGAGGGGTGCAGGCGTAATTGCACGCGTACGGACCGGTCCGGTCCGCCGCACCGTTTTTTTTTAATATTTTATAAATAGCTAAAGACGGTTATAGCCCCTAATAAGACAAAATCGATTAATTCAGGGCAGGGACATAATGGTAATTGGCCATTATTAGTTATATATTTTTCGAAATCTGTCAGGCGCGTGCCGGTCACGCGCCCGACGGTGTCCTCCCTGACGCCCCGTTCAAGTGACACGTGCGGTATGATACGATGGCCGGAAATGGGCTGCCGGCGTCTAATCCGGTGCGCCTCTGCTTGGTCTTCCTCCCGGTGCGGCGCGTTTTTCCACACGGTGGCCGTGGACACGGCGTGGCCGGTTAAATCCGGTTGTACTGTTTCTCTCTCTCCTGTACGTAAAAGTGCAGAAGAGCCCCCCGAGTTTTTGATGCTTGCATTTCGGTCCCTTGACTTTTAATTGCGTATATGGGCCTAATTTCAGTTATCTAAGTTTTGATTTTGTTCGATTGAGTCCTTCGATTGCAATGAATTAAATGTTAATGTTTCACTTCGGTCCTCCATCTTTTAATTTCGGGATTGGGTTGAAAAGGATAAATATATTCGGTACAGAAGTTTCAATTTTTGCAAATTTGTCCTCCGATTTAAAATGTTAATAAATCTGATTTTCATTTTAGTCCTTCAACTTTTAATTTTTGATTTTAATCCCTTTATATTTGATTTTCATTTCAGCCTTTATACTTTTATTTTTTAAAATTTCTAATATAACCCCTACTTTTGTCCATGTATATATAAGTGTGTTTAACACAATAATAATAATAATAATAATAATAATAATAATAATAATAATAATAATAATAAAAAAAACTAATAATAATAATAATAATAATAATAATAATAATTTAATTGTTTTTCTTATTTGCTTCTTTGATAATTGTTTTTTACTCTTCGGATAACTTGATAATTTTTATTTTTTTTGGCATTAATAGCAATGATAATTTTGATTTTTATTTGTATTTTATTTCTTTGTTTTATCTTTTGTTCAAGTTTCTATCAATTTTTTGAGTCTTTCATTAATTTTTATTTCTTTCATCATCATCATCATCATCATCATCATCATCATAATAATAATAATAATAATATTTTAATTGTTTCTCTTACTTGCTCTTTTGTTAATGTTTTTGAGTGCTTTTTTCATGATAATTTGATAATTTTTATTATTTTAATAGTAAGAGCAATGATAATTTTAGATTTTCAAACTTTAATTTTGCTATTGTTATACCAGGGGGTGTTAAGCTCTTTTATTATATTAAATTTCGCATAAATAAATATTATATTTTTATTTTTATCCAGCAAATCCTATAAAAATTGTTTATTGAGCCCGCAACGTACAACATATATTTCTTAAAATTTTCACATTAAATGATTTTTTCAGCTAATAAATGTTTTTTTCTTTGATCATCTATTATATTTTTTTATGTGCTCTTTCTTTTATTTTTTTGATTGGTTTAATTGTTATTATTTTCAAGTTAGATGAATTTTTTTCCCTGATAATTATGATTTTTTTTTTCTTTTGTTAAAGTTATTATGATTTTTTTTCTTTTATTTATTTGTTTTCTTTCATCATTAACACAATAATAATAATAATAATAATAATAATAATAATAATAATAATAATAATAATAATACTAATACTACTAATAATAATAAGAATAATAATATATTCTTTTTCTTGCTTACTCTTTTGTTAATGTTTTTGAGTGTTTTTTCTTTCATGAAAATTTTATAATTTTCATAGTTTTTGCAATAATAGCAATAGTCATTTTGTATCTAATATTACTGGGGATAAAAGACAACTCAAGAACAAAAAGTAGACAAATTTACCTAAGTTATCTACAATTAAAAAACGATACAAGTCACTTTTGCCTCAATTACACTGTTCCTTTTAAACGGCAAACAAGTCATTATTATATGTTTTAATATTTATTGCATATTATCGCCTACAAATATATAAAGAGATAAAAAAAATGACCTCGAATTTTTTGCAACAAAAAAATTAATATCAACATTCTTAAATACATTTAATATAATAATATAATGAATAAATCTTATAAAGTAAAAAAAAATATTGGCTTTGAATTTTAATTGTGTGCTCTTTTGTTGAAGTTATTTCTTAAAAAAAAATTAATATTTAAGATCTAATATTACCCGGAAAAAAATACAACTCAAAAAAACAAAAGGTAAACAAATTTGCGTAGATTATCTACAATTAAAAAATATACAAGGCACTTTCCGTTTCGACTACATTGTTCCTTTTAGACAACAAATAAGTAATTATAGCACGCAAAAAAAATTATATTTTCGTTTTTAAAAAAAAATTGCAACATTTTTATTTATGATGTGTCAGATCTAATATTACTGGGGAAAAAAAGCAACTCAGATTTTTTTTTTACAAATTTACCTAGATTATCTACAATTAAAAAATATAAAAATCACTTCCCATGTCGATCACACTATATAGTATGTGAGACTAAGTATATGTGTTTAATATTTATTTAATATTATCGCCTAAAAATATATAGAGAGAAAAAAAATGACATACGATTTCTTGCAAAAAAAATTAATATCGGTATTCTTAAATATATTTAATATAATAATATGATGAATAAATCTTATAAAAAAATTTGGCTTTGAATTTAAATTTATATTTTAGACCCTTTTTTTTTTCCCTTTAAGAAACAATAACGTTTTTTTCACATGTATTTTAGATTTTTTAGTGTCCAAGTCAGTTGTTCTTTTTTAATCGGGTTTTTTTTTAAACCAGAGTATCCGTGACAACAAATTTCTTATAAATCATTTCACCTTCTTAACAAATTTTATCAAAACTTTTTTAGCAATAGCAATATTCAATCGCATTTTGGTTGAAAAAAACTATTTTTAATAGATTTTATCAATTACAATTATACTAATGAAATATTAAAATAACAAAATACAATATTTATAGAATCAATCAATTTTCTACATAGATAAAAAACCCCGGCGAAGCGGGCAAATCTACTCGTGGTTCCTGAAGCTTGAAAAATTCCTTCTTTTCCTCAGAACCACGCACCATTAGTCCTTGAAAAGAAGCCATGGGCAGGATTGAATACCCAATGTTTTCTGTCGAAAGTTGGTGTTTAATTATTAAAATAAACTTAATTTGTATTTTTATAATTTTACATTTGTTTTTATTTTTTAGGTTTAATATTTTATGACTATATTCGATATTAATAAATATAAAAATAACCATGCAATCAATTATTTTTATCAACTAGAAATTCAATCAAGAGAATAAATAATCAAAAGAAGGTAAAAACCGAGAGTAAAAGGGTGTTTAGACTATCTATATTAGAAATGATAAATAATCATTGTTTTTGCAAGACAGCATGAAAAATGACTATTTTTTATAATGATATCTGTTTATATTCTAATTTTTATAAATTAAACAAAATAAATTTATGAAAAATGTCTATCGCTTTTTTAGGCTACATGAAAAATAAACAAGCAACTACTAATTTAACTTAGGTCTAACATGTCTTAGGGCCGCGAGGTCAAATATCTCACAAAATCCCAACTTCCAGCCCTAATCAGAAGAAAATAAAATCGAGCCTGCATAATTAAGTACAACAAAGCAGAAACCTAGACATGGAGGGGGCAAAGAGACAGTGGAAGATTTGTCAAGCAATGCCCTAGTACAATATTAAAATATATATATATATATTTTTAAATGAATATACAATCATCAGTCAACCTCATCCTTAATTAAATGCCCGTTTGGGAATTTTTATTTTATTTTAAATGAATATATTTTGGTATTTTTAAATTATTTTAATGTGATGATGTTAAAAATAATTTTTAAAAATAAAAAAAAAATTATTTTAATATATTTAAAAACACTTTAAAAAACTACCACAATAGCTCTTCTAAACAACCTTTTAAGTATGTGCTTCCTTTATTTATCCAAAAATAGACAAACCTGGAAAAACCAACAGCGACAGACCTAAATCACAGGCCTAACTCGACTCAATTCCAATGGCTTCGTCTCCATCTCTCCCTCAAGATCCAGCCCCAGACCCAAATACTCCCTCTCAAAACCCTAACATCACAAACCCAGATCAAATTCAACAAACATTACCTGATGATGATGCCCAATTCTCCAAAACCCTAGCCCTTGAAATCCCAAACCCTAACACACTTGAACATGACCCAACTAACCAAAGCCATGATGACTTCGAAGACCTCACCCTTTTCTCTCCCTCCACAACCACCACCACCTCCCGTCGTGCTGGGGGTGGACGGAAAGCCCAGAAGGCTAACCTAAAACGACTTGTACAGGTTAAAAAATCTGAAAAAAAGCTTGAAACTTTAAGCCAAACCCTAAATCCAATCCCCTTTGTACCCAACAAAATCCTCGATCTGTCTTCACATGAAACCCTTTTAAAAAAGTTGGGTTTGTGGGAATTTGTGCATTTGCAATTTGATACTAATATTCGTGCTGATTTGCTTGCACAATTGATTGCTGGTTATAATCCTGCGATGCGGGGTAGCTATGTTAATGAGGTTAAGATCATGGTCAATCGTACTGATTTAGGTCGTGCTTTGAAGTTACCTGTGAAGAAAGATAAAAGTAGTGTAGGAGATGGTGTATCTGAGTTTATGGAAAGTGCGGAGTCAATTGGGTTTATAGAGGAGTTGGTTTCGAATTGGATTTTGTTACATGAGGATACCTGGATGATGCCGCCAGATATATTGAACTGGATTAAATTGATTAAAGAAGGGAACTTTGAGAAATTGGATTGGGCTGGAATGATTTGGTATATGGTAGAGAAAGAGTTGAATGCAGAGCCTATTTTAGGGAATTGTTATTATGCGTCGCATTTGCAGTGTTTGATTAAGTGCCAGAGAGAGGAGTTGTTGAAGGAGGGGAGTCTAAAAATGGATATTGATGTTAAGGATGATGGAGATGATGAGGGTGCGAAGATGGAGCAGAGTATGAGGATGGAGGAGGGTGCGGAGATGGCTGAGGATTTTAAGGGTGAATCATCAGTGTTCGAGGAGCATAGAATTGAGTTGAGTCTTGGAGAGATGGATGATGCAGGGAGGGAAGAGGGGGGGAATGTCAGTGATGGGGATGTGATGGATTTTGAGGAGAGGAAAGAGGAAGATCAGGGTCAGTGGGAAAAGATCAGTATGGATGGGCATTATCTGCAGCCATGTGATTTTAGTAAAGTTATGGGAGTGGAATGTGAGGAAGAGGGGAAGAAGCAGGATGAGGTGGAGGGAGAGGAAGAGGAACAGGGGAAGGGAGGAGAGGAAGGAGAAGAAGAGGAGGAGGGGGAGGAGGATGAAGAGGAGGAGGAAGATGATATTGGTTTCCATATCGCAGCCAAAGGGAATATTTTGGAGCGCATAAGCTCTGAGAATCTTCTTGAGGTAATGGGAGCAGCGCAGTTTCCTTTTAGTTCAGGTGTCCAAATTCATGATAATGTATCTTCCAGGGAATTTCTTGATTCTAGGGTTGATACAGAGACAATTCCAGGTGGTTTGATGTTTGGTAATGTTAGTGGAAGTAAGAGGGTGATTGAGCATCTTGAGAGTGATATACCTCATCACTCACTTAATGTTGGTAATAAGAGGATGAGGAGTGATGGGCATTGGGATGCAAAGCCGTATATGGACTTTGATAGTTTTGAGGAGGAGATGCAGAATATGATGGGAAAAACCAGAATGATGATGGAGGAAAAGGAGCAGTCATGTCAGCAATTGAGTATGCATCAACAGGTGTTGTGTAATGAGTTGCAGCAGCGTGATAACTTTATTCAGCAGTTGCAGAAGGCCAAGATGGAAGAGCAGCAGAAGAGTCAGTTGGAGGTTTATAGGCTTGAACATGAACTGTATACGATGGGAAATCTTTTAGAGGGCTATAGAAAGGCGTTGAAGGAGTCACACAAGGCATTTTTTGAATACAGAGCAAGATGCCAACTACCTGTAGAACCAATATATAAAGATACCGGGTCTGGTGGTCTTGTTTTGAGCACCATGGAGTTTGAGAAGCAGCGCTTGAAGCAAGAGGAAGAAGAAAGGCTAAACCGTGTATTGCTTGAGAAGTTGGTTAAGGAATTTGAATCAGAGTGCATTCCAAAATTTGAAGGACATGAGAATACTGTTAAGTTGCTGAGAGACAAGCTACTGGTTGTTGGGGATAAATTCAATCTCTTGAAGGAAATGTATGTTAAACGAAAGATGTTAGAGATGTCAGAATGTGTTGCCACCGAGGACTGCAGTACAGCTAAAGAATCTCTTCCAGCTGAAGAATGTGTTTCAGCTGAAGAATCCGTTTCAGCTGTAGTACATGCTCCTACGGAAGAATCTGTTCCAGTTGTAGAGCGTTCTCCTTCTGAAGAAAGTGTTCCAATGGAAGAATGTGTTCCAACAGAAGGATGAATTGCTCTCAAGTCTGTTTTGTCTTTTAAGATGTGGATAAAAAAGAGCTTTTTTATGCAAGCTAATGTTAGCTTTTGACGTATCGTAGTCTAATATATGCTCTGAAAGTTTTGTATCAAGTACCTTTTAGAATTGAAGCTTCATGTGACATAGTTTGCTTACATTCTCTTTGTAACTTTAAATGTGGTATATGCATTTTAGCAATGCTATGTACTGATACCACACTATTTCCGCTCATCTAATTTATCATTGATATGTTAATTTCTTTGTCTGCTGAATGATTATTGACAGAGACAAAAACATACAACTGGATAACACTTTGTGACAAAATAGGCAGTCTGATATAGGAAAATGGTCTAATTTGGATAACTTTCCCCTCCAAAACTTGTCATTTATGGCCTCTTCCCCCTTTCGGCTGTACAATCTTGCTGTTCATCATTGTCTTGAAATATGTTTTTGGGCCTTTTCTTCAGTTATTTGGTATTGTTATCCATACGGTTGCTGTGATCTTTTTATGAATAGTTTCTGTAAGAACATAGCTTTTGGGGCTAGAGCTTAGAAAAAAACATACAACTGGATAACACTTTGTGATCCAATAGCAGTCTGACATAGAAAAATGGTCTATTTTGTACAATTTTCCCCTCCAAAACTTGTCACTTCTGGCCTATTTCCCCTTTCGGCTTTACAATCTTGCTGTTCATCATTGTCTTGAAATATGTTTTTGGGCCTTTTCTTCAGTTATTTGGTTTTGTTATCCATACGGTTGTTGTGATCTTTGTATGAATAATTTCTGTAAGAACATAGCTTTTGGGGTTAGAGCTTAGAAACGTTGTTGAAAATAGAACTGTCGTGAGCTGTGAAGCTGTACAATTATCATTATTGATCGTTGTAAGCTGAATAATTTCTTATATATTTTATTTTGTTTTCCTTGAAATCATTTTCTTCACTGGCTTCTTATATCTTTACAGGTGATCTTGGAATTCTCCTCTACTTCTATATATGCCGTAAAGTAAATCCTCTACCGCACACTGTTCCTGTTCTGCCAGATCTTTGTTTTGGTAATATTTCTGTGTCATCAAGCATAATTGTGAGCATGTTTACCTGAGCAATTGTTTGTTTGTCTAGCCAAGATTTCTTACAATCACAGGATCCTACGCAACTGGAACTGTGATTATTGTATGGATTTCTGCTAGAAATCTCAAAGAGCTTGAGGCTGAAACGTTTCGTTTCAAGTACAACTCCGTAACGGCGCACCGAAATATTATGAAACCAAAATATTTTGTTTTAGTTGAAAAAATAAAGCACCAATTGAAATGGAATTGACAACTTTAGTTTTATGCCATCGTTTATATTATGATTTCTTCTTTTGATGTCGTCGATACTTTTCTTTTATTACTTCCATACTATCTATTTTTTTTTTTCGTTCTTGATTTCATCCACTTGCTTTCAATTTATAGTTAATTTTTTTAAATTCATTTTTCCACTATGCCGATAATGATTCCTTAGAGTTCTACTCCTTTCACCACCAGTAACTCTTTTCTTACCTTTCATTTTTTTTGCTCTGTAGTTGGAGATATATATTGTGGACAATCGGCCGGTGTAATAGATTTTTTTAGTTATTTTTTTTTATTTTAAATTAATTTTTTTTGATAATTTTGATATGTTTATATGAAAAATAAATTTTAAAAATTATTATTTTTTACAGTAGTTCTTTTTTATTTTCATCATTCATTTTGTATTATTTTTATTGTTATTTTTTCATTTTAAAAGAAAATGGTATTGAGTTATGACAATTATTATCATAAAAAATATATAAAAACATAAATATATTACCTAGAGGTCAACAATATCCCCCCTTTTGATGGTTACAATTAATATATATCTTAGATATGAAAAACATGTCTCCCTTTATCTAACTAAATTTGAAAAGATTGTATTTTCAATAACAACTTATGCATCAAGAAAATTAAATAATTTATTTTCTCCTCGTAAATGTTTGCACATATTATTGTAGCACAATTTCAATATTGTTGCAATAAAATTAAATTCATATGTATTACCCTATTTTTTTATCAACAAAAAAAATATTATGAAGAGAATAAATAAGCAAATATATACTAGAAATCATAAGAAAAAAGTTCATTATATAATGAATCTCTAAAATACAATATCCATTACAAAGGATACAAGATAATGCAATATGTTCTTGGCACAAAGTCTAGGGCAATGGATAAAAAATTATCAAAATACCTCTTTTTAGGCAAAAGATTGTGTGCTAGTCCTATTAAAAATCCGAGGTTTTAAGAGTATGTCTTGGATCTTAATTTTTGCTATATTAGCAAAAGAATATTTGCTAGGATAGAATATAACAACATCATTATAGACAAATCCCTCAATTATAGGTATTACTTTAACTTCGAACATTTTAGGACCTTCATTACTTATATCCAATATTTCACTTAGAATATCATAATTAAATTTGTTTGTCTTGCAAACTACTAAATATCACATGTTCCATGTTAGTTTATCAGGTTTGGGAGAACATATAAATCAATTTTGGATATGTTTCTTTCTTTATATAAAATAATGTACTATATAGAATAATGTACTTTAACCTATAGTTTCAATTATACAATCAATACTAAAAGTATATAGATCATTTCCTAATATTCTTTCAATAAACATAAACCTATTTACAAAAGAAATTGGAAATATTTTGACATTATCACCTTGATAAGAGGTTTGATCATTAGTCTTTTTGATATTTGGTTTGACTCCCCTTGGATTTGTTTTGGTACCACCACTCTTCAAAATTCAGGAAATAATCTATAAATGTGTTTGACTAAGTGAAATTTAGTGGATTTTGAGAGGAGAGTCAAGTTAGGGTTTAGGGTTTTGATTTCTATCTAAAACTAAAAGATGTATTTCTACTATCAATTAAATTATTGACTTATTAAGACTTAAATTGAGGATTTCTTAAAATTCTCTCTTAATCATTTCTTTGCATTAGAAATAAAGCCTTTTCATGTAAAAATTATGTTAAAAAACATAAAAAAAAATCAAGGGGTGAAAATCTAAGCATTGGCCTCACCACCAATGCTTTGTCTTAACTAGTTAGTTGATTAATCGAGTTGTATGAATTGATTAACTAGCTCATACAAAACTCACTATTTTTTCTAGAATTTTTCTTTCAATAGTTTTTTATGAGTCAAAATATACTTGTTTGTCCAACTTTTAGACTAAAACACAAACTCTAAATCAAATCTCAAAAATTCACTATTTAGCTAGTAGAAATGTTTTTTTTTATTAATCTACTTACAAGTTGAACTAACAATAATCAACTAATCGATCGGTTGTCTATGAGCTAAACTGCCATTAAATTTTTTAGTAGATAAATTATTCCATGCTAAGAAGCTATACATTTAATCACTTAAACATGTACAATTTATTTTCAATAATGTATACATCAAAAAAAAAGACGCTCAAACATCTTTAACATGAATAAAACTTAAATTCCTTCTTATTTTACAAAAGAAATCGTTAGTTAAAAGATTTGTAAAAATATCTACTAATTGATGTTTTGTGCCCACAAACTCAAGTATAATGTTTCATGTAGCTATGTGATCCCAAAAGAAGTGATGTCTTACTTTCTAAGTGTTTTTTAAATGAAATTTGGATAAGATTATTTGGTAGACTTACTTTGATTAGTTTTTTCATGTGTTATCTCTAATGAACACCAAATGTCCCTAACTTTTTACCATATACTATTATATTATATTCATTTATATATAATGCACAATATAAAGTGTTCATATCATTAACATCTATAAAACAACTTTTTTTTTTATCATTTCCATCAGTTTCACTCCTAGCTTTAAGAATCTCAATGCCATCTTATGATATCACTTAACAAATGTACTAGGATTTTATTCTTGTAGAGATAATAGTATTATATGAAGCATTTGAAAGGCTCCTCAAGTATCCAAACAACCTCTCTAATATAAAGCATTTGAAAGTCTCCATCAAATTAATATTTTTTTCTTAGCCAACCAAGTTTTTTTGTATGAATTATCATACACAATTACTTGAATGGTTTCAATTTTAATTCCTTTTCATCTTTGACAATGGTCAACATCGCATTAGCAATAAAATCAAAGTTAATTTGATGCTGGATTTGTATAACCATTGGATTTGTATAACCAACCTCCAATTCAAATTCAGGAACATGTTATCTCATTTTTTTATTTATAGGTTCACCTTTATTATTTTCCTCAACTATATTATCGACATGAAAATTATTTTCCCCACCACTCGGTTTAGATTCATCATAACAAAATAGAGGGGTTACCATACCCAACAAAGATTTTATATGCACCATTTCTTGAATCGATGTTAGGTTCATTGAATTACTAACTATTGTAGATGAACCTGCTATATATGATTATTTTATGGTCCTTTGATTGTAACTTTGGACCTTAGTGAACTTCGAATTCAATGACTTTTGTACTTTAAATTTTCTAATCAAGTAGAGCTCTAATATTTGTTGCCCATTTATGGTGATCAACCCAATTGTTGTATTAAAACACATATCACTAGCAATGGATACATCGATATAACAGCTCAAATGACACCCACCCAACATCCTCCAAGTAATATTAACATGGAATTTGATCAAATTACACTCAATTCATTGACACATAATTTTTAAATTCATCAAATGAACGCTTTAATCCCAAGCTATATAACTTTGTACTTCCTCTATAATATATGATACAATTATCATTATTAATAATTTTACCACTATATTAACATAAAATTCCAACTATAAAGACATGTTATGTGAAAATCACAACAAAATACTATGTTAATTTTTCAATATAACGAACTATTCAAGTTATATTAAACAATTCAAAATTAAAATAAATAAATAAATAAACCCTAAAATGTTTCATCACAACCTTCCTTTCTACCATAATAAACCATTCAAAACCTAAGCTCCTTCTCTCACGACAAAAGCTCACTGAACAGCCCTTGTCTTTCCTCCACAGCAATAAATTCCTTTTTCCTAGCCAAATTAAACCCTAAACAAAACAAAAACAACCTAGCTACAACCACCACAAACTTCTCCACTAGACTTTACAACCTTATACCGGTCTCCTCCTGTGTAGTGCTTGGTCCATTAACTCGCACACATTCACTGTCACTAGCCCATGTAACCACGCTTCATAGCATTGGTCACACATCCATCATAAATGTAAGTATATGTCACTGCTTCTCGCTCATCTTCTCAACAACTTTTGACAGACTCCCACAGTTCTTGAAGGTCATTTTCAAACAGATAACGCATTAAATTTCTTATTTCAAATAATTTTTAATATTTTTATTCATATTTAATTGAATTGCGATGGAATATTCAAAGCATAGTTGTCAATATTATTCTGGTCGCCGTTCTGGTTTTTTTATTGAAACGGAACGTTCTGGTTTCGGAGCGTTTCGGCGTGCCGTTTCGGAGTTGTACTGTTCATATATAATTATATATATATCAAAAAAAAAATTAAAATATTAATTTAACAAGCATAATTAAAATTCAAGATAAATTAACTTTAAATTATACAATATAAACACAAAGTCAAACAAATATAATCTCAAAATTAGAAAAAAAAATCAAAAGTTAAAAAAAAAAGAAGATTTTAAGGTCGGAACGGCACACCCGGAACGGTACCGAGACGTTCCTGTCGGAATTTGGCCGGAATTAAAACCGAGACGAAAACAACGTCGTTTCATCTCGGTTTTTTTAACGGAACGGAACGTTCCAGCAAGAACATAACGGAATTGACAGCTATACTTCAAAGTGATAATGCCCATGCTATTGCATGGCAGCCTTGGGGGATATGAAGTCAGATGATTTATTTTTTGAGGTTTGATAAGGTTGGAATCAATGTTTGGGAGATGTGTAGCAATAATATTTTCCTATGTGTAATTGTTTGCTAGGTGCGGAATGTCATGTGTGAATGTGTATGTTTTCTTAATTTAGCAAGTAAATGGTGTGATAATATGTTTTTTTTTTATTAAAATATAATAAGTCTTAAAATATACTATTTTATACGTGCAGTTGTAAATGATTTCATAAGATCGCAAAGATGGAAGATATAAAGAATGAAATTTTTAATAATCTAAAACATTTAATAATTCTTTTAATTTTAACTTTTGATTGACACCCCTCTCTTATTTGTTAAATTATTTAGTTTTTTTTTATATAAATACCAATCGATTTTTTAGTCTGTTTTTATAATCTCACAATACCTATAGATTGTTGTAATTTATCTTTATTTTTCTCCTCTCATATTTTAGATGAATAAATTATATTTGTATGATATATTTATAAGAACATGAATCATATATGCTTAGCGATAGCAATTAATCTCCATGAAATAAGAAATTACAATCGAGGTAAGGTATTTGTATGTGATTTGTTTTTGGATTAACGTTGGTGTCCGAGTCAACTTGCACGCACCTTTATTAATCTCATAGATCTGAATTTAACGACCATGTAAGTCTTAAATGATCATCATATTAGCAAACACAAAACTTGAACCTCAGACTACAGGGGAAAGCAAACCCTTTAGTCCTAAATTCTTACCATTGGATTACTTACTAGATGGTTTATGTGAATTTATCGCTTGCATCTTACTATAAAAAATAACTTCTGTTTTTTTTTATAATTATTATTACATACAACAATTCTTGTTAATTTAATGATTTATATATTTTAACTTAAAGTTTTGAAGTGTATATATTATTTTTCCATTATTTCGAGTAGAAAATTTTATGATATATGAAAATCCATCCACTCACCCTGCATCTTCCCTATTAGACCCAATAGTCTTCCAATATCAGAAAAACATAAATCGATAGACTATAGTACAAAATAATAGATCATTAATTAAATGACGTTGAGATACAACTAATAAATCCCCCTCTAATTTCATAATCACGATCCCACCGTATGTGGCTTGCTTGTTTTAGTATCTGTGTTTCTTCTCGCATGCATGAAAGTGATGCATCAAATGATTCATTATCAATACAATTAAAACAAATGAGGTGGAAACAGTGTAGTCAACCACCTTAATTTTTCTTTAATTTTTATCCTGATTATTTATTTATTTTATTTTTATTTGAAATATAGAAATCATATTTTTTTAATTGTTGTTTTGTTTATTTTTAATTCTATTTTTTTCTATTTGAATTTAATCTTATCTTTCAATATTTGATTTTAAATTATTCTTTATATCAAATTTATTCCTTATTTTTTTAATTTTAATTTTATTTGTTTTGGATAGTTTTTTTATTGCATTTGTTATTTTTCCTCAATTCCTCCAATCATCATTTTGATGATTTAGAATTATGGTTCATTATTGTTCAGAGTTTTTCTTCCATGGGGTCTATTGTTGGCTCATGACTAGGGTCACTAGTTTTGAAGGTTAACAAGTGTTGACTTCTTTTTTCAGTTTTTTTTTTAAATTGATTTTTCTTTTCAATTCTAGTCTTTGACATTAGATTTATTGAAAATTGATCTTTGTGCATTTTTTTTTCCAATCTCTTTTCAATGGAGTTATCCCAAGCTTGTGTCCATGTTCATAAGTTTAGTGTGTTAATTTTAGTTGACTTGAGTTTTTTTTTTTTTTTGTAATTTCCAATTTTACTTTCTAATATAAGGTTGTTTGATGATTCAGTTTCATAGTTTCATTCAATTTGGTTTTGATACAGTTGTCCTAGAATCATGACCAAGTTGCAAATTTAACATGCTAACCTAGAAGACCTTGAGTTGAGCTTTTTTTTGTCATTTTTTATACTGTTAATTTTTTGTCACTTTATTTATTCTCGCTGTAATTTTTATTTGTATTACTTGAGTTAATTGATCTTATTAAACATAATTGAGTTATCGATCCGTTTTCATACGAATGTTTGTATCGCCTTAGTAATTTTTTTTTTATATTAGAATCAATTTGGGTTGGCTAGCAGTACAACAAAGGTCTCTTATCCAATGAATTTTAAACCACCTCAAACATTACTTTCCATTCATATCGACTTTTATTATTGTTGTTGTTGTTGTTGAATGAGGTTTTTTTTTTTTCATTTGGATTCTTGTTTTTGTTGATTTATTTTGCTTCCCATTTAACATTTTTGGTTTAGTTTCGCAAATTAACACTCAATTTGAAATCAATAAACTCATTATTATTACTTTTTAACATGTATAATTCTTGATTTATCTTAATGGGTTTCCCATCATATTATCTATCAATTTGGGTCGTAAAATCCTCGAGTTAATTTGCTTTAAATGTGAGTACCTCCCAACCGTTCTATCCCTTCATTGCACCAATGTCATTGGAGAAAGCACGGTGGATACATTATTATGCCTATCTTCCCAACTTCTACCTAAACAAACAACAAGAGTACTGTCAACAAATGAAGCATGTCACTTTAGTTCATAAAAACAAAAAATTTCACGACACTCAATTTGGCATCTTATTACAAAGACAAATTTTGTGATGTCTTCAGATAGTTTCAGAAATGTTTAGAAACTAAGAGAATAAAAAATTTCCAATAATCTAATATAGAAAGCTTAATATTAAAAAACATCATCAACTCTCAAACAATTTTTTTTTTTTAATTCGATGATAAAATTAATATATTTGAAGTTAATTAATACGTCGACTAGCATTTCAACTACCGGCCGACCCATACGAGTTAAGTGCAATAAACCAAGGGGCCCTTCTCAAGGGAGCTTTCCATTATGTAACTGTTACATCATAGAAGCTATGAAGTAGATCGGGTCAAACGATGATAACGATATATCTATTCATGAACTGAACTTGGTATGTGTTTCATCTGGAAATGAAATCTGGGTCCAAAAAAAAGAGGAAAAGTTTGGTTGTGGGTGAACCAGGTAGGTAAAGATTAAGGGTCATGAAGTTTGGATTAGGAAAAAGAAGAAGATAAACTAGGTCATAGGTAAGACTTGATAACTAGTTTAAGCATGTAAGGTACATAGTTTTAGTGGTGTATTATTAAAATAAATAAATAAATAAATAATAAAGAAAATAGGTGGTTAACAAACAATTATCCATAATTTTTCTATATAACTCATGGTTAGTCGAAAAAGGAGCAAAACATCATCAATAACTGTTAGCATTAGACTAAACATCATACATTGAAATCAAAAGTTCTCTTAATTAAGATAAACATAAAAGAACCTGAAACAATTGGCGACCATAATAGGAGTGTCATATTTTATTTTATTTTTTTGAAACCATAACATTAAGAAAACAAAATTCCTAGAAAACTTGGGAAAAAAGGTAATTGGTTGATGTCTCTATTTAACAAGGAATCGAGGAATCAATCTTTCAAAGGGTAGCAATAGAAATGAAGAAAGGGGGATATAGCTTTATCGAGTGTAGAAGAGTTCAATAAATTCATAGGCCGATATATATAAGACCGTATCTATAATACATTGATAGAATATATATATATATATATATATATATATATATATATATATATATACGAGCTGATTTGCCCGCTCCGCCGGAGTTTTTTATCTATGTAGAAAATTGCTTGATTTTATAAATATTGTATTTTGTTATTTTAATATTTAATTAGTAAAATTGTAATTGAAAAAATCTGTTAAAAATGGTTTTTTTCAACCAAAAAGTGATTGAATATTGCTATTGCTAAAAACCTTTTGATAAAATTTGGTAAGAAGGTGAAATGATTTGTTAGAAATTTGTTGTCATGGATACTCTGGTTAAAAAAAACACAAAAAAGAAACTCGGTTAAAAAATAAAAAGACTTGGACACGACAGTTATTAAAAAATAAAAAAAACATGTGAAAAAAGGTTACCATTTATTAAAAGAAAAAAAAGAGTATAAAATAGAAATTTAAATTCAAAGCCAAAGTTATATTTATAAGATTTATTAATCATATTATTATATTAAATGTATTAAAGAATACCGATATTAATTTTTTTTTGCAAGAAATCGTAGGTCATTTTTTTCTCTCTCTATATATTTTTTAGGCGATAATATTCAATAAATATTAAAACATATAATTAGTCTCACATACTTTATAGTGTAATCGAAATGGGAAGTGGGTCGTAGATTTTTTAATTGTAGATAATCCAGGTAAATTTGTCAAAAAAATTTTATGAGTTGCTTTTTTTCTCTTGTAATATTAGATCTGACACATTATAAATAAAAATATTGTAATTTATTTTTAGAAATAAACCTAAATTTTTTTCGTGCTATAATTACTTATCTGCCGTCTAAAAAAAACAGTGTAATCGAAACAAGAAGTGACTCGAATATTTTTTAATTGTAGATAATCTAGGTAAATTTGTTATTTTTTTTTAGTTGTATTTTTTGCCCAGTAATATTAGATATGAAATATTAAAAAACCAAAATATTATAAATATTTTTTAAAAAATAAACTTTAAAAAACAGAGCACAAAATTAAAATTCGAAGACAATATTTTTTTTATAAGATTTATTCCTTGTATTATTATATTAAATGTGATTTTAAATACTGATATTAAATTTATTTCTTAAAAAAATTAAAGATAATTTTTCTCTCTATATATACATTCGTAGGCGATAATATTCAATAAATATTAAAATATATAATTAGTTTCACATACTTTACTTTGACATAAATATATAAATATATAATGAATTTGACATACTTTAAATACAACATGTGATTTTAAGAACAAAATTGAAGCAAATCCAAACATTCAAATTAAATAATTGAAAACATAACCTGAAATTAAAAGAAATGGGACCGAAATGAAAACTAAAATCCATAATTAACTTGCATAGAAGGATAAAATTGAAAGAAATCAAACTTTGGGACCGAAAATATTAAGGATTTATAATAAATTTGCATGGAAGGATGAAATTGAAATCAATCAAAACTTTGATACCAAAAATATTTAGAATTCCAGCCTAACCCGCAAAATTAAAAGCATGAGGACCGAATTGAAACTTCAATATATAATCAATTTGAATGGAAGGACGAAATTGAAACAAATCAAAACCTATATAATGGCATTAAGGGCAAGAAAAACAAAATTGAAATGTGCAGGGACTGAAATTGAATTTTGAAAAAAAACAACTTAGCTGACATCATCTGGCGCAGACAGGAGAGAGAAATTGGGGGGGAATTCAAACGACCATTGACGCGTCTACGGACATCATCGTGCCACACGCGCCGCCCCAGGTGGAAAATAACATGCCTGAAAATCATTCTAGACACCGGTTGGGCATTTTCGGACGTCGGAGAAGGCCGCACGCGCCGTCCGAAACACGCGTGAGCGCGGAGACGAACGACGCGTTAGTCGACGCGCCAACAGTTACCTACTTAAACAAATAATAAAATATTGGCTAATTACCGTGAAGCCCCTCTCCCAACAGGCGTGTTTTTGTCGTTTTTGAGGGATGAAATTGTTAATGCACTGTTCAATAAAAGAATAAAAAATTAAAAAACCAATCGGATGAACCGGGCCGGACCGGACCGACAATGTTCAATTACCGCGGAGCCCCTGAAACCGGCGGCTTTTTTTGTCGTTTTCGGGGGGCTTTTTTGTTAATACACTGTTCACCTTAGGAAAAAAAAAGGGTGGACGAACTCGCGCGACGCACGGACGATAAAAGTCCAGTCCACAGTGCGCTTGAGTCATCAGCTACAGTACCCATACCGAGCTCTTTTAGCTCTTTTACTAATATATATATATATATAATAATTTGAAAATTCCTAGACTTTATATAAATACTTTCCGATCGAAATGACAAACAGCCAATAATGGATGCTTACTCGCGTCGTATTTCAAAGGAAAAGACTTCACATATTGTAGCAAATTAAGAACAAATCCGGGAGCGGGTCTTCTTACGGCGCAGTAAGAACAAGGTTCTTACTTTTTGGGTGAGACCCCGCCAAGCATGGTGAAAAGAAGCTGTGGCCAAACTAAATAACCTTTGCTGTTAACTGGAGATAAGAAAACGACGCCGTTGTTTGTCCAATCTCCACATGAGATGAAATAACATAAATAAATAAAAAAGATCGATCAAGTTATAAGTAAGAAACACAATTTTTTTGCATTTTTCTATACAGAGGAGGGAGCAATTACATTCTTTCTTGGGACCAAGATTAGTGGAAGCATACAAAAAAAAAAAAAGCAAACCAAAAGACCCACAAGTTAAAAAATAAAATGTGGGCTAAAAAGAAGAAGAAAAACATTAAAAAGCAGAAATTAAGACATTTGATGATGATTAGTGGTGGTGATTAGTGCATCCAAAATGGAGGAGACCCTCAAAACGTACGCCACTCCTCCTCTTCCCCCTGCTTTCTTTAATTTGCTACTATATGTGAAGTCTTTTCCTTTGAAATACGACGCGAGTAAGCATCCATTAAAGCCAGAGAGCACCAGCTTCCTTGAGAAGAGAGACGAGATAGCCATTAATACGAGATGGAAAAGGGACGAGAGAGCCATTAAAAGGTGAATCTGACTACAAATGGCATCCATTAGTTGGACATCTGGCTAAAACTTATGTGATATTTATAAATGTAGATATAATTAAATAAAACTATATTAGGTTTCTTCGGTTAATACATTATTTGTAAATATAATGATTATTGCTAAGATGGTTACTATATTTACAAATAATGTATTAACCGAAGAAAATGGTAGAGAACCTAAGATACTGAAGGGTTATGTAAATGGCACAGAACCTCTAATCATACTACATGTAAGTGTGCAAATTCTACGAAGTTCGTGAGAGGCAAAGTTGTGAAAGGGGTTATAAATATTAATAATAAATATAAAAAAATATATAGAATTGACATATAAGTTGTTTGATTACTCCTCAAGTTTAAATTTTCTCTATAAATATAAGAAAATCAGAAAATTTTAAAGACATCATTCCAAATTTGGAACTTCAAATCTGCAGTCAATCTAATATGAATTAGATTCTCAGATCTCGCATAACTTTAGCTGCTTCACACAGCTATGCACACTCCATGATAATCCTTGTTCTTCCTTTCGCAATCAGCTATATGGAAATATTTTCTATATTCAAACTAAACTGGGTTTCTTTCATTTCGAAGCCTTGATTATGTTATCTGATTACTGCTATGTTATCCTACATACAAACATCAAATCCCTCTAGCGTTCCATCGACGTGCAGCTTTGGCCATGAATGCCGACCTAATTTTTCCTTGCTATTAAAACTTCCTATCCCACTTGATTATTGACGTACAACCTTGCAATCAATCCTCAACAGCGTACTAACGTGGACATGTACACTTCATAAATTTGTGATACGATCAGCTCCAACAAATTAACTTTGCATTTTCTGAACTCATTGGAATCTCGCTGTCATTCTTCAAAAAAATAGCGCGCAACTGGGTTCATATTTATAAACCAGATTGTATTGCTGCAATGGAGACCAATGCAGCACACAGAATAATGCGACAGGCGAGAGTTGTGGTGAAGAGAGAGCATACTGTAAGCAAATAACCCCTTGCTCCATGGAATGTGAATTAAAGTGTGATTAAGGGAGGAGAAGTTACCAAAAAACATGACGTGATTACAAAAGATTTGTGATTTACACAGCAGGTCTCGAGTTTTAACTAGGATGTACATTCCTTGTAAGAATCTGAGACAGTCGAGTTTTACTTGCTCACATGAACCCACAAAATATATTTTTTAGGAGTTGAGATTTCTTGCATAAAAAAAAGGAGTAGAAACAATCATGACTTATTGATGAGAGTTGCTACTCCGTACTCAAACGCAGTCATTGGACCCGGTCGAAGCCTGAATCGTGGATTTGTTGTTACAATCGCAAAGAGTAGAGCTGATAAGGAACGAGATAGCTAGGTTCACTACTTTGATTGATCAAACTAAGACATAGTAAAAGACCTTGTAATAAAGAAAAAATGCTTAAAAAACATGTCCTTATAGCTAATAGAACTCTGAATGAACCTTCTAGTATGATATGCATCCAATTTAATCAAGAATTTCCTAGGGTGACATTATTGAAGAGCATTTAAAATAAATTAAAGGGATTAACTTCTATGATTATGTAAAATTATATGAGACTTGTATAGTACTTTTCATCCTTATTTCTTCTCAAAACAACATGATCACTACATTCTATTTTCTATCAAGTCTTTCGTCCTATCCATCACAATTCAATATCCTAAGTATAACCATGTTTTTCGAAGCACCACCTTAAAACAGCCAAGTATAGAACAGTACCCAACCATTTAACCACAACCATTCTGCTGAAATGGCTTTTCAATTTACTCTTTTTACCTACCGTTCACCAAGATATTTCATCTTAGAGTTATTTTAAACAAGAAAATTTATCAAAATGCTAGTGTGTGTGTGTGTGTGTGTTGGCACACTTGCTAGATGTTAATATGAAGAAGAAAATTTGCAGAAATGATGGAATCTGCAAACTTATGGCAATGGGGGTGGGTGGGGAGGAGATGATCATAGTAATGAGTTTTTATGTGTAAATGGTGTTAAAAAAAATAGATTTAAATGATGACATGGTGACTAGAATTGTGTTTAAAAGTGGGACACTATCGGTTAGTGTTTTTTGAGACAGTTTGTAACTCGCGCATCGATGACAATGTTCTTTTATAGGCTGTTCACTTATTGGGTCAAATACAATGGAATCCTAGAATTCTGATGAACTTTTTATTGACTTATTTTTCGCAGACTCAAGTTAATATATGAAGTGTTATAAACATTATAAACAACGGTAAGTGAAATGGAGAATAAAATTGTGGGCAAATCTTGGAATAGCCAATTAATTTTCCTAAAAAAAATTAGGAAAGAAGAAGTATATCAGATAATTAATCATATGAACACCAAAATATAAAATCATCAATTAACTTCACGTCAAAGATCCCATAAACCGAATACGGAGGTTGAGCACATCTCGATTCGGAAAGATCATAAGAAACAAAAACGGAGAAAGACTTCAAGATTCTATAGTACTAATTCAATCGGAAATCTAAATGTTCCCAACGACATTTGATAAGAGTGAATAACTAGGTTCAGGTGTAGAGATCACGTAAACTTAGTACAGATACATAGGATAAGATATAAGCTTGTTCAATACATTAGTATTGTCTTACACAGCTTATATGAACTTATTACAAGAACATCATATTTTTAAAACAAAATACGGGCAACATCATAAATTATACCTTAACTTGCTTCCAAATTTATGAGCAACACACAGGGAGATGCTGAAAGGAAAATCGATATTTAGGCAGATTACTTTAAGGCCCCAGCATGAGACCATATAATTAATTCTTGCTTTCATCACTGATCCAATCAAACTGCACAAACCATATTATTACGATAACTGCTGGATATTTTAGGTTATTGGTAGATAATCTTCAATGCTGACGAAATTCAAGCTTTCATCATTGACCTTACTTAAGATCTTTGAGAAAGTGTTGGGAAAGGTTTTTGGAGGGTAATGATCTATGCAGTCTTGCCAGACATTTTTGTCGTCCAAGTCCCTCATAACTTTCCACACACAATTGTTGCACTTAAAACCTGCTCCGAGGCTGATCATCAGAATTTTATCACCCTTCTTGAGCCTTTTCTTGGCCTCCATGTAACCTAAAACATACCACAGGCCGCCGGATGAAGTATTTCCAAACCGATAGAGTGCCATTCTAGCTGGTTCAAGATCATAATCGCTGAGTGCTAAACTCTGACCAACCTCATCAATAATCGCCCGCCCACCAGGGTGCACGCAAAAGTGGTCTATTCCAGCCTTGAGATCCAAACCAGGTCCTGCACCCTTAGGAATTGACCTCCCCATTATTTTGTTTCCATAATGGCTTATATAATAGCGGAGAATCACTGAAAATGGCATAACCTTAGGAACAAGAACTCGGAGGTTAATGTTTAAAGCTCTAGCACCAGCTTTCGGTAGATCTTTGTTCAGCCGAAAGCCCTTTTTGCCAAGGTCATCTTCTATTTGGAAGCAGCTGTAGTATGCTTCATCATGAGAGCCGATATGTGTGCGTACAGAGCAAGTCAATTCCAAGAGGGCTTTATTCTTCCATTTTCTGCTATTTGTTAAGAGCATGGAGCAGCCCCCGATACGAAATAGAATGTTGGAGAGCATCATGGACTTATCTTTTCCAGAATACCAACTTGAACCCATGGATTCTGTGCTGATAACGATAGCAAGTGAATTCTCGTATGTCTGGAACAATTGGTTGACAAGATCCACGGCCACTACACTTGCACTGCAGCCCATTCCAGAGAGATTGAATGCCTTGGTGTCCTCCCTCATCTTGTAACGGTTTATCACTCGAGCTGTTAGAGAGGGAGCTGGTGAGAACAGAGAGACTGAGGAGACGATAATGTCGATTTCTGATGGTGAAACTCCTGTCTTAGCAAAGAGCTTATCAAGAGTATCGAAAATGATATCCTCCATCTCCGAAATGTCATCCACAATAGTTGCAGATTCCTCTCTTCCGTCTATAATACTTTTTGGGCCGTAAGTTCCTTCACCAATGCCAGAACTAACCATAGTCTTCAACATAAACTTGTATTCTTCTACTCCCAGATTCTTGTTTCGTGAAATAACTTTTGCACTGGATCTAGGATCAAGAATCTGGTCCTCAGAGGCTTTATGGCACTCGTAACTTATCATATAGCAGCATTTGTCTCTCTTTTGGTATCCTAACCTAAAAAGGCTGAAGATAATGTAGTACAATAACAGTGGAAGCATTACCAAGAACAACTCCATAACAAAAGAAAAGAAAAGAAAAGCTATAGATAGGGTTTCGAGAGATGCGGGGATCGAATTTTACGATGGAGTTTATTATCAGTACAACAACTATGATCCTCCTCTTATACTGGAGAATGGGTTGCATGCAATGCCTCTGTGTGCGCATGCATTAGATAATGTTCCTCAAAAATTGATTGCATGGAAAAGATTGAGCAACTCCTTGTTATAAATTTAAAAATAGGTGGGGATATACGTAGCTGTCTACTATATTTGTGTGCAGTAATTAATGTTCAACCCCCAAAAACAGAAACTAGAGTATCGGCTCTCTACTCCGATTCACGTTGCCTAGTTAAGAAAATTGGGAGACAAATTTGCTCAGAATTGACACAGAAGTACATTTCGCATCTTCCTAGCTCATGTCCTTCCTATTTGCCATCTTCTTAACCAGAAAATGCATAAGACATGAAAAACTTCAACGAAAATATTAAAAACCCTTTCAGGGTAACTCGTGGGTTAGTGGATGCATGACAAAACCTCAACATATCTCATAAAAGAAATGTTTTACACAGAAAAAAATGACATCTATTTAAGCAAAACAAAAAAAAAAACTATAACAAATTTCTTTTCAAGTTCACTTGGTGAGTTCTCATTCAAATGTAACTTATTCAACTAGATCGCAGATCGACTGATCATTAGATTATCTAGGTTGAATTGGGTCAACATACACCCCTATATTAAAATATTGTTGGATCAATCCAATGTTGGGTTTATATGAAAATAATTATGTGTTTATGGATTGTCAAAATAAAGTGAAGTTTAATTAAAACTGATATACTAAATAGTTTTAGGCAATTGAGTTTTTTGGTGTATCTTATAGGGTGTTGACTTTTAATATGTAGAGATTAAAAAGTTATTTCTATTTTAGTGATCAGCTAAAATAGAAATATCAAAAAACCTGAATATCAAAGGATGAGAATGTTAAAAGGCATGAATACCTAAAGGTACATTGTTACCTATATATGGTCATGGTCCTCAAATTATAAGTCTTGCTTCATTCTCATTTTGACATTTCATCATCATAAAAAAAAAAATTAAGGTAAAGAGAATCAAAAAGCTCTCAAAGAAGAACGTGCTAATCTGGAAGGTCATTTATACGACTCTGGAGAGTGACTTGTTAGAGTGTAAATGAATGTATATTCTAGAATAATGAAAATGTATTCTAGAATATACATGATGATAGTATATAATATTTGAAATGTGTATATAAAGATGTTAAACACACAGCATGCACGTGTAGAAATATTACAACAGAATATAAACATCGGAAAATATTTTCCAGAATCCTTTTTCCTAGAATTCATTTTCAAAAAAAAAAACTACTTTCCAGCAAACAAACAGTGTCTAAGAAGCAACAGCCTCTTCAGCCCCTAACGGCGTATGAAGACTAGACTAGTCTAGATGCTCGTGTTTTGCTTCTGTTGCCGTAGTGATGGTAGTAGTACAATAAAAGAGATAGTAATTGAGCAACTCCTTGTTATAAATTTCAAAATAGGTGGGGATTATACGTAGCTGTCTATTATATTTGTGTGCAATAATTAATGTTCAACCCCCAAAAACAGAAACCAGAGTATCGGCTCTCTACTGCGATGATCACGTTGCCTGGTTAAGAAACTGGGAGACTGACATTAGATTAGTGATCCAACACCAAAAACTTGCGTGGACTTTAATGAGATGTTCGCTCGCATGGAGACCATAAGAACTGTTTTGGCACTTCCAACTTGTTTGAAATTGCAAGTTTTTCAGATGGTGTCAAATCATTATCTTTGAGTGAGGGAGCTTAAAGATATGTTTGTGGAGCAGCCACTGGGATCGGCTATTAACTGGCAAGAAAAGATGGTGCATCATCTCAACAAGACTCTTTATTATAGAGCTTGAAAGAAACACTTGATCGAGCCAGGACCAAGTGTAATTTAATTTCTAAGTTTATTCAATATTTGTTCTCGTTATTTTTCTTTCTTTTCCCTTCCAAAAGTTTGTGCTTTTGATCGATAGCCAAATTAATTTTAAAATATATGCCACAAATATATATTTTATGTAATTCAGCTGTTCATATTTTTTTTCCAAGAAAACTAAACTCGGGAATGTGAATAAGCTTGATATCATAATAACTTATACCACGACCAAGACTATAAAAATTAAATCCCCTCCCAACATCTATTAATAACATGCATGAACAAAAAGTAATGAAGATGTCATGAAACTTGGTTAATTTTTCAATAAGTCAAACTAGTTCTATAAAGAACCAATAGTAGTTTATTTCTGAAAAATCAATTCATTTTTTTTATATTTTTAAATCCTACAAATAAATTATATAAACTTATTTATACTGGGTAAAATATCATAAACAAAGCTAGAAAACTAACAAAATAATTCTAAATTAAATAGAAAACTAATACAGTTCTTGCGCATTAGTTTTTGGGTCTTATCAGAAAGGGTTTTTAAAAAAAAATGATGCTGATCTGAAATTTTAAACTAATTTAAAAAAAACCTCTAATTAAATTTTTCTAATAAAATTTCAATCTGATCTAATTGTCAGATTAAAAATTATATTTGTTAGAGTAAAACTGTATATTAAAATAAATAAATCTCTAACAACCAAAATTAATTTATCCGATAAAGTAGATGGATTGGACCTCTCTTATGTGTAAGTTAAATTGAATAAAATCCACTGTTCACTTGTTAATGTTGCCTTCTGAAAATCTATTTTGGCACAAATATTCAAAATAAACTCATTTAATGCATTTTTAAGTGTGTTTGCTTATAACCTTGTAATTTGTCCAATAAAAACTCGCAGTATTCTTTGTCGTATCATTTTTACTTGGAATTTCTTATGTTCTCATTCCTTTTGTGCTTGCCTCTGTATGGACAAGCTGTCACAAGTCCATTTCGTATGCTCAATAGTCAGGAAATACTGATCATCGCATCTCTTTTTTGTTTATTGAAGGAGTCTGATGAGCAAAGCATGACACTTTAGTGGAAATAAGTAAGTGTTTTGAACTAGAAAAGGTTCCATTGTTTCTCTAAATTATTTCGCGCGCAGCTCATATTTCTATTCTTTGTTTTTGGTGTGGAATGCCTGAACTGTTCATATTTCAGTACTTGTTATTAAAGAATAATATAAATTATATTATGGGTCTCACCTAGCAGTTTAAGTTTATAAGTGAGATGGTTTCTTGACATGGTATCAGAATCTTATTGCTCTATCGGTCACGAGTTCGAAATCTCATCACCTTCATTTTATTTGATAAAAATCAAACACAAGGTAATGTGAACCTGTACAAGTTTCAAGTCCAAAGAGCTTTCACTTGAAGGGACATGTTAAAAAATAATATAAATCATATTTTAAAACCTCACCTAACAGTTTAAGTTTTTAAATAAAATGATTCCTTGATCCTTTTGAATTTCCATGCTTCACTCAGCCACCGGTCCATCTCCTTCTCGTAAAAGTGATATCGGCCCAGGAACAAAGGGAGTGAGTGCATTAGAGGAAACATTAGTGCCTGTAAAAACAGAATGTTGAGCCGGAGAGGCAGTGTAGAACAAGAAACAATCTTTATATTTGAAGGAGCCAAGTCTTCTCATCAAACAGAAGATTCTGGTGCAGAAGTGATTCAAGTTTAGGATTCGTTCATGTCTCAATGTCATCGAAGAAAGTGGTGGCAAAAATCCTGTCATTTCTGATGTTAAAGAATAATATAAATTATATTATATGATCTCATCAACAGGTTAAATTTTTGGTAAAGATAATTCTTTGTAATATAGATATCAAAATCTTTTGTTGACTTTGCAGTCACGAGTTTGAATCTTCTTAATTACCTCGCTTTTTCGAAAACACACCACCTCCAAATACTGAAGTTGCGAATATGGCAAGCAAAACACAGAAGGGTATGGACTCTGGATTAAAATATTTGAAGGGTTTACACAGATACTATCAGATGAGATAGAGAAATATGAAGCACAGAAACAAGTCCCATTTTGCAGACTCAATTACCCAAATCACCTGACAAAGTTCACCATCACACACTGGACGTAACACATTGATCATATAATATATTAGCTTGATTAGCAAACCAAAAGCACACACTAGATAACAAGCACCATAATAGAACTAATCAATTAACCAAAAGAAACTATAAAAAGCATTACAAGCTTCATAATCTGTGAAGCCCTAATGACCACCAATTTCAATTTTGTCAATGATATTTGCCATCACCTCTTGAGACTCCCTCAACAACTTGATACTCGTGTTCAGCTTCTCACGCTTGCTAGCAACAGATGGAGGTTCCTCTAACATTCTTTCTATGACACCATCAGGACTACCTACCAGCTCATTATTAACATTTTCAATCTCCCTGCTGACAAGATTTCTGATGCTGAGCTGCAGATGCAGAGCCATATTGTCGACCATCCTCATCAAGACAACGTTCCAGTAAGCAATCACCCTCATCTTAAAGTCGAAAGCTTGAGGCAGAATAAGCTCGAACTTCCCTCAGATGTCCAACTTGAACATCTTCAAAGCCTTCAATCGTTACTTGGTGATATCCAGCCACGATGGCGTCGAAGAATTTTGGCTGCTGTGCCAGGAGCGCGTGCCACTTCTTCATATATCCAGGATTACAGGTGTAATCCCGTCCCCTTCTCCATCTGAACGTTCTCTGTTACCCAGTCAATGGACCGGTCTTTCATTTTACCTACAAGTTTTTTGGCCGCTCGTCTGATAAATAACTGAAGTTGGTGATAGTTCTCCGAGTATTGACTCAAAACTGAGATGACCACATATTCAATGTAAGTCCACACTTTTTCAACAAAATCTCTTGGTAGTTTGGATATTTCTTCAACCTTTTGCTGCAGGATGGCAAGGAAGGCAGTGTGCGGAAGGGTATTGGGCAATTCAATCCCTTTTGTTTCCTGCAAAACCTCAATCTCATTTACCATAAAGTTCTTTGTATGGACAGAGCACTTGTGAAGTTTCAGCTGAGTATTCATCGAGCATTTCAGCCAATCTAGCAGTGCAGTGCATCTCTTTTATGATTTGGGTATTCATAATATTCCCCTCGTACAAGGATTTTCATCAGAGACTCCTTGGAAGAAGCAATAATGCCCATGAAAGCTGCAATGACTTCAGCAACTGACAACAACCTCCTAGGCATCGTGCTCAGCTCTGAAACACTGTCATTAAACTTCTCATCGATCTTTCTGACGATATCAGGCAAACACTTGGCTATAATCTTAGCCTGAATCTGCACCAGTTTCTGTGCCAAAACTTGAATACCCACTGTAGATTTATCAATCTTGGACAAGAGTTGGTGTGTTGCAAACAGTGCAGCTTCTTCCTTCCTTGCATCCTGGTAAGACTCATTTCCAATACGATTTCTAACACACACATAACCAAGGCCTACATTCACATCATTTCTAGTGACCTTCTCAAGTAACCCCTCGGGTGATTTATCAACTTTTGTAACCACAGCAATAGTCCTCTCACCTTTCTTGTCGACTTTCTGCGACATCATTATGGATTCACATGTGGAAAAATCAACACTCGCAGATAGAACATTAAGGATAACACTCTCATCAGGACTTATATACTTCATTATAATACCTGCTATCTGCTCGTAGATATTCTCAGGCTGGCCATGAACAGGAACTCTTGTGATTCCAGGGAGATCGACAAGTGTGAGATCAGGAACACCATTCTTTTTCACTACAAGAGTTAATTCAGAGTCAGATATGCCCTTACCACTCCCTGCAATCTCGTCTGTAGCAAGATTGATGGCATCAGCAATGTGGGCTTCATCAGTATGCACTGTTTTGTCGTTGTACTGCAAATAAATCTCTGGTACAAGAGATGGGTGATGTTTAAGCCTCATAATGAGAGGCACTCTAGTGCAGATTCCATCGCCACGAGGAAGATTGATACAGGCCAGTGATTCAAGAACACTGGATTTGCCCGAAGATTGATCGCCAACAACAACAATGGTTGGAAGCTGTATGCCTTCTTTCATTACCTGGAGTTGCCTCAGCCTGTCCACCGCATCCAGGACAGGTGTGATACGATCGTTGTAATACGACACAATTGGTACATGATCTTGAAAAATAGCATCATATTCAACAAGAACTTCTGCATTGGCCGATGATTGGGACTCGACTCCATATTCTTCAGCTCCTTTCCCTTTTGAAGAAGGCTTGCCTCCACCCATTTTCTCTAGAAAAGATCAGACAGGGAGAGAAGATGAGAGAATTTTTTTTTGTGGAAAGAGTTTGAAGATTGGTATGGTCCTGGAAAGAAAAAGATGGAAGGGAAGATATATTTTATAGGAGCGGAGGCTTTCACTTGACTCAAAAATTAAGACAACTGCACAGTTACGATAGAGATATTTTCAATATAGTTCTCAAATTAGTTTTTTATCATTTAGGTCCCTAAAGGAGGAGAAGCATTATCCATTCTTCAATATAGTTCTCAAATTAGGTTTTTATCATTTAGGTCCCTAAAGGAGGAGAAGCATTATCCATTCTTCCATCAGGCAAATCGAATAACATCCAACAAAAGAAAAGTATAAAAAATTACCGAAAAAAGAGTAAATCGAATAACCTCCAACAAAATAAAAGTATATATAAGAAAGAAAAAGGTATATAAGAAAGAAAAAGGAGTAAATCGAATAACTTCCAACAAAATAAAAGTATAAGAAGAAAACAAAAGAGTAAGTACTTGTTTAGCACTATGTTTCAAAAGTATTTTCAAAAAAAAATTATTTTTTATTTTATTTTTTAAAAAAGATTTTTTGTGTTTTTAAATCATTTTAATGTGCTATATTAAAAATAATTTAAAAAAAATATCATTCTAATATGTTTTTTTAATGAAAAGCAATTTGAAAAACCATACTACCAAACAGATGAATAACCTTTAACAAAAGAAAGGAAAATTGAAAAACAAAGAAATTAAGCCATTGAATCCAAAGTTCCAAACATCAAAAACCATCAGGCTTTATTTACTTTATTTATGACAAAGAGTATTATTGGATTAATTTAAACATTTACCTAAACTAAATCTTGGCATAAAAAATTAACTTTTTTATAATAAACAAACGTAAAATGATGACTTGATAAAATTGTAATTATCAAATAAGTATACACTAAAGATGTTTGAAAGCATATTGAAATATAATATCTATCAGAAAAAAAAATAAAGGGTATATATTTCCAATCAATATTAATGATAGGAGTAATTTAAATCCTAGAAAATCACTCACATTTTCCAAGCCCTTGGATTTTAATTAATTCCTATCATTTTATTGTGGATTCCAAAAAATAGAGTCATAAAAAATAAAGTCTTAAACTTGTAGTTCAGATGCAATAATTTTTAATCGAGAACAGCAAAACTAGTTTTGTAAATTTTTAATAGGTTTGAAAATTAACTTGTTGATGTTCTTTATATATTTTTTAAAGTTCTTCGAACAAGAAAAATAAAATAATAAATAATACAATATTTTTATCTTATATACAAATAAATTTTAGGGATGTATAATATTAATTTAAAAAAAATCATATTTAGCTATTAATATTTTTCTTTTATGTAGAAATACTTTTTAACAGTATAAAATATTACTTTCTTTAAGTAATGTTCTACTAAATAGTAATTACACAGGAGCAATGCTTATAAATTATGAAGGACATAAAGTTATTCTATTATATTTGTCCAAGGGGCAGGTCGTAAAGCTATAAAAAAAATAAAAAGAAGATGATAAAACATAAAAATATATATTAGAAACTAAATAATGTAGCATATATAAATAAAAATTTAGTTTATACAAGAATAATAGGAAAGGCATGAGAATTGGGTAGAGCACAGGGGTGAGCAAAAAAACTGAAAGATCAATTAAATAGAGAAAAAATAATTGAGAAAAATCAAACCATTAAAAAAACCGATTAGATTTTAATAAAAAGCTTAAATATATTCACACATATTTAAAATAAATTTAATCAAAATTACAATCATGCAATGATGGGTGTGTGAAGAGTTATTGGATATGTTGGAGTGAATGAAGAATAAGATATGCAATTTTTGCACTGTGGAACTGCATTCCAAACATTGTTTCAATCAAGTTTAGAAATAATACATAATATTATTTTTTATATATATTTTTTGATGTTTTGATATTTAAAAAAATGATATATTTTTTTAGTAGAATATACTTTAAAAAACAATTATTACTAGACTTTCAAACACTTTTGCATCATAAAATGTCTGTTTAGGAGTGTGGTTGAAGTTGTTTTTGAAAGTGATTTTCATTTAGAAATGTATAAAAAAATTAATTTTTTAGTTTAAATATTTTTTGACATAAATACATGAAAATGATCAAAAAATACTATTTTAAAAAAAAACAAAAAAAATTAAATTTTAAATATTTTTCAAAAACACTTTGAAATGGAATGTCAAACACAAGAAAAATTCTAAATAAGACGCTTTTTCATTTGATTGACTGGTGGCCGCTTACTCTTTATTCATTTGTTAAAAACACATTCTCCACTAATGCAATTCTATAAAATATTATAAAAAAATATAAAATATTTATAACATCACTTAATTATTTTAACTTTTATTATCATTTCACTATTTACTTTACATCACTATTATTTTATCATCATGGTTTTCAATGTCAAAATTACCATCATCATGACTTCTTTATTACCATTATAATGTTATTATCATTATATTTATTATATTATTATTTCTATAATATCATATAAAAAAATATTTCCATGTAAAATGAATATTTAATACAAAAAAAAATTATTCATGAGATATTTACACTATCTTACGCGAACAAACATGTAGCTTGTGGCACCCAAAAACAGCCTAAGAGCAATTCCAATGTAAAATGTTATTTTGGAAAGCCGAATTGATAAAATAGTTTGTTTAATA
The DNA here is from genome assembly GCA_029228605.1 of Salix koriyanagi. Classification (NCBI taxonomy): domain Eukaryota; kingdom Viridiplantae; phylum Streptophyta; class Magnoliopsida; order Malpighiales; family Salicaceae; genus Salix; species Salix koriyanagi. Next base: position 11,955,305 of record CM055339.1, read on the forward strand.
GTACAAATATAACCTTTTATATATATATACTAGCCAATGCCCCGCGCCTCGTCGCGGGCGGCATTATATTTTTTTAATGCAAAAAATATTAATTGTGTATTTTTTTGTTATAATATAAATTTAGTCAAAATAATAAATCTGTACAGAATTATTGTGAAGTGCAAGTTTTTTATAAAAATATATGAATTTTAAATTGAAATAAATTTATTTGTCTAGTAGGTTTTAATAAAATAACCAACATAAAATTATCATCATCATTAAAAAAGCAAGAAGATTCAGATATTTGAATTATTAAATTCATTGTATTAAGATTAGTTCATTTTATAATTCAATTTAAATCACATTTAAAAAGAAAATATAAATTGTGAGAAAACCTGCAATAATCAAATAAAAAATAAGTAGTTAATTTTCTATCCATAAAAATATGAAAACATAAATTGAAAATCTATCTCTACGTTATCATCATTTTCATTATTATAACTGTTAAATTATTATCAACATTACTGCTCAAATAATTAAAATAATTAAATTACCTCAAAAAATCAAAATATTTTAACAAAAAAAACAATAAAAAAATAATCACTAAAATTATCATTATTATTGCGCAAATAATAAATCATAAAATTATCTGATCCAAAAAACAGATAAAATAATACAAAACACACAAAAAAAGAACAAAGGGAAAAAAGAGCAATATTAATTTTAAAATTATCACCAATATAAATTAAAATTTCAGAACGGAAACTGATAAAAATAAAACCCTGACAAAAAATGAATCAAAATAATAATAATCTAAAAGCATAAATGTATAAATACGAGCAGAAAACAAACATTGTCCACACATTGTATTTTTTAATATTTTTAGATTATTTTCATGTGCTGATGTTAAAAATAATTTAAAAAAACAATTATCATTTTAATATATTTCAAAACAGAAAATATTTTTTAAAAAAAATCAATCACATTTCCAAGAAAAATAAAAAAAATGTTTGGAAAAAATGAAAAAAAAACATAATCAGGAAAAAAACAAAAAAAAAGCTATAAAAAAATTAAATTCGAGGATTAATCGTGATGCATTTAAGTTAATCCAGACACCCTAATTATAAAAAAAATAAATTAAAAAATATATATAAGTTGAAAAAAAAGAAAAAAATATATAACCAGAAAATAAAAAAAATTCCCAGAAAAAATGAAAAACAAAATAATTAGAAGAAAAAAAACGTAATAAAAAAGAACAAAATAAAAAGGCAATAAATGTAAACTTATATGCTGAAAGTGTGAATAAAACCCGCTCCCTCTTCCACAATGACTCGCACTGTGGACCATTTCGGCTACCTCAACATTTTGATAATATTATACGAATGTTTATATTAATAGGCATCTCTATTTTGGCAAAATAAAAATATGCTTAGAGTGGGAATTCGAACCCACGCTCTCGGGAAGACAGCCATAATGTCGCGCGCGTGGTACCAACTCGACTACCTCAATATGTTGTTCATAACTCCCGAAAGCATATATTATTACTAAAGAGTACTGTGGATTAGCACAGTAAAACTCGGACGCGTTTTATATTATAGGTAAAATATATATATATATATATATATATATATAGGTAAAAGTCATTTAGAATAGTCAAATATATTTTAATATATATCAACCAATAATATAAAATAAATTTTACAAGAACAGACAATATTATAATTTTTTTCATTGTTTCTTTATATTATTTAAAATGATACTTGACAATATTATATAATTTTTTATTATAGTTTTTCCTTAAAATAAATTTTAAAAAAATATATATCTTGTTGAAAATATATCATGAATTATTAAATATAAATAAATAAATTATCTTAATAAATAAATAAAATATTATACAAGAACATATAATTTTTGGCTCAAACAGTATTATACAGCTATTTCTCCTAGTTTCAAACTATATTATATTGTTTTTTAAATTTTTGGTTTTTCTACAAGAGCAGGTATAAAATAATTTTAGCTATTGATATAACTAATGGGTTGAAGAAGTAAAAAATGCATATTATCTAATAACCTAAAAGATTACGGGTTTTGTAACAGTGTCGGCTACTGTTCATTGTGACTCATAGTCACTATTCATGTGCAGTTTGCTCCGGTGCTGCGCTAGAGTTTGTGCACTTTACACAGGGCTTCTTTTTGTATTTTTTATGGTGAAATTGACAGATGAGTAGTTGTGGCCTGAGCGGTTTGCCTGCGCGCTGGAAATGACGCTGAATTTCCAGCGTGCAGGGTTCGAACCTCTCAGCCAAAATTTTTGACTTTTTTTATTTTTTTTCCTAAATTCCGTTTTTTGTTTTATTTGAAAAGCAACTGGAAAGTTGCTTCTGTTTTTCTAAAATCTGTTTTATTTGCTTTCCTTTTCTTTTTTTTTCAAAATTCCTTTTTTTTTAAAGCAACTTTCCAGTTGCTTTCTCTTTTTTTTTCTATTATTATTCTTATTATTTTTTTTTAAACTATTATGTTTTTTGTTTTTTCTTCTACAATCCTGATTTTGAAAATGATTGTCTGGAAAATTTGCTTTCCCTTTTATTTTATTTTATTATTATTATTTTTTTTTAAACTAGGATATCAATGACAATTTACGCGTACCATGACTAATCTCCGGATCCATTTTTTTTCCTTTTTTGGTTCAACTTATACATTTTTTTCCTCTCTTTTTTCCGCTTATTTTTTTTCCCCGTGACCAGGGTGTCCAGGTTAACTTATGCGCACCACAATTTTTTTCTCATTACTGTTTAAAAAGGTGATTTCCCCTTGCACTTTTTTTTATAACCGTGCTTCTTCTTTCTTATCCCTTTTTTGGTTCAACTTATACATTTTTTTGTTTCCGCTTATTTTTTTCCCCATGACCGGGGTCTCTAGGTTAACTTATGCGCACCACAATTTTTTTCTCATTACTGTTTCAAAAGGTGATTTCCCCTTGCACTTTTTTTTAAAACCGTAAATATTATTAGATTCTAAAAAATTATTTGACTTGAAAAATAAATAAAAACGAAAAAAGAGAATAATAAGCCAAACCATTACAAAACACCCAACCGCCAACGAATGCCCAATTCACTACAAAAAATAAAGTTATTAATCTCTAATTGATATCATCAATATTACTAAATACTCTAAAACAAAACGAGGTTTTCAACAGTGATATAGCACTGTTCACCGTGACTCATTGTCACTATTCATGTGCAGTTTGACCCGGTGCTTCGCGGCTGTTTGACCCGGTGTTTCGGACCGGTCCGGTTCGTCCGACCGGTTTTTTTATTTTTTTAATATTACAATGAACAGTCCATCGACTATTCTGCCCCCCTAAAAAGACAAAAACCAGGCCAGCGGGTCAAGGTCAATACGGTAAATAGCCATTTTTTAAATATTTTTTTTCGCTGGCAGCGGGTCAGCGTTTTCATAGCTGCACGTGCGGCTTATGCGGCGTCCAAAAATGCCCAACCGACGTCTAGAATGCGTTTCAGGCATGTTCTCTTCCCCCTGGGGCGGCGCGTGTGGCACTATGATGTCCGGAGACATGTCAATGATTGTTTGAATTTTTCCCCCAATTTCTCTCTTCTGTCTGCGCCAGATGACGTCAGCTAAGCTTTTTTGTCAAAGTTCATTTCAGTCCCTGAACGTTTTAATTTGTTTTTATTGCCCTTAATGCTATTATATAGGTTTTCATTTCTTTCAATTTCGTCCCTCAATTAAAATTGATTATATATTGGAGTTCCAATTCGGTCCTCATTCTTTTAATTTAGTGGATTGGGTTGGAATTCGGAATATTTTTGGTATCAAAGTTTTCATTGATTTCAATTTCATCATTTCATGCAAATTTATTATAAATTCTTAATATTTTCAATATCAAAGTTTGATTTCTTTCAATTTTATCCTTCTATGCAAATTAATTATAGATTTTAGTTTCATTTCGGTCCCAAATCTTTTAATTCCAGGTTTTGTTTTAAATTATTTTTTTTCAATATGTTGATTTGCTTCAGTTTTATTCTTGAAATTAATTATATTATTTAAAGTATGTCAAATTAATTATATATTTGTATATTTATGTCAAATTAAAATATATTAAACTAATTATATGTTCTAATATTTATTGAATATTATCGCCTAAGAATATATATAGAGAGAAGAAAACATGACCTATGATTTTTTGAAGAAAAAAAATTAATATCAGTATTCTTAAATATATTTAATATAATAATATGATTAATAAATCTTATATCAAAAAAATATTGGCTTCAAAATTTAATTTTGTGCTCTTTTATTTTAGTTTATTTCTTTACAAGAATTTCCAATGTTTTCATTTTTAATATTTTAGATCTAATATTATTGGAAAAAAAAAGCATCTCAAAAAAATAAAATGTTAACAAATTTACCTACATTATCTACAATTAAAAAACTATACAAGTCACTTCCCGTTTCCATTAGACTGTTCTTTTTAGACGGCAAATAAATAATTATAGCACAAAAAAAAATTAAGTTTATTTTTAAAAATAAATTACAATATTTTTATTTCTAATGTGTCTGATCGAATATTACTAAGGAACAAAAGCAACTCATAAAAATAAATATTGAGAATTTTACCTAGGTTATCTACAATTAAAAAATATACAAACCACTTTCCATTTCGATTATTCTATAAAGTATATGAGACTAATTATATCTTTTAATATTTATTTAATATTATCGCCTAAGAATATATATAAAGAAAGAAAAATGACCTAGCATTTAAAAAAAAAAATTAATATCAATATTCTTAAATACATTTCATATAATAATATGATTAATAAATCTTATATAAAAATATTTTAGCTTTGATTTTAAATTTGATACTCTTTTGTTTAAATTTATTTCTTAAAAAAAATTTCAATATTTACATTTTTAATATTTTAAATATAATATTACTGTGAAAAATAAACGACTGAATTTTTTTTTTCAAATTTACTTAGGTTATCTACAATTAAAAATATACAAACCACTTCCCATTTCGATTACACTATTCCTGGAAAAAAATTATGCGGGTCACTTCCCGTTTCGATTATACTATTCCTTTTATACCGCAAATAAGGGGAAAAAAACTAAATTTTTTTTTGACAAATTTACCTAAATTATCTAGAGTTAAAAAATACACGAGCCACTTCCACTTTTCAATTAAACTATTCCTTTTAGGCGGGAAAAAATTAATTTGTTACATATTTTATCTATTATAATGTTACTAATTAAATATTTAAACAGCTAATTACAGCATGTAAAAAGTCAATTATTTTTCTCTACAGAGAAAAACCCTAACGCAATGCGTTGGCAAGCATACTAATTATACCACACAGAAAACTCATTTCTAATATATTTGATCTATTGCACTTTTAGTAATTGAACATTAAAATAACTTATTATTGCACACAAGAAATATAAATTTATTTGTTGAATTTTTTTTTGTAATGTGTCAAATCTAATATCACTGAGAAAAAACAGCAACTCGGGAAAAAAAATTACCTACGTTATCTGCAATTACAAAATAAACGAACCACTTTCCATTTCAATTATAAAGATTTTATCAATTATAATTATACTAACTAAATATTAAAATAATAAAATACAATACATATAAAAACAATCAATTTTCTATATAGATAAAAAAGCTCCGCCGCATCGCGCGGGCATACCGCTCGTAATTACTAAAAATAAATTTGTTTCCTCATGTAGCTTCCCGATCGTAGATGCTCTAATATGAGTCCAAAATGCACTGGACTAAGCAAACCAGTTCAGGTCCAGAAGAAAAATAAACCCAGCCCACGAAGCTTTCAGCCCACGAAGCTTTCAGCCCATGAAGCTTTCAAAACTAGATCGACATTGCCAGATCTCAAATTTTCAATCCCATTACTTGTAGCCGAGTTCATAGATTGAAGGAAGGAAATGAATAAATCTTGAAAAACAATGGAAGAAGAACAAAATATATGCCATCAAAGTAAGTGCAGGTTTGAAATTGTATTTAATAATATTTTTTTAAATAATTTAAAAATATATCAAAATAATATTTTAAAATAATTATATTTGACATCATTGTATTTAAAAATATTAAAAAAAATAACTTTTTTAAAATAAAAACATTTTTAAAACGTGTCAAACACCCCTAATTAATGGTAGCGGTGCAATAAAAGAGATAATGAGTGGTGATGCTATCGTCCGGACATAGTCACGTGGAAACCTACAGTATTAAAGGCACGATATCAGATTCCCTGAATAAGAGGAAGCTTTCATCACCACTACACCTTTATTTTTTTCAATATAAAAGTTTGGATTTTTTTTTTAATTTTGTTATTTGATTGAAATTTATCATATATATTCTTTTCATTTTAATCCCTATTGTTTTAATTTTTTATTTGATTTTAATTCCTTTAATTTTTTTCAATCCTTCTAAAATAATCCATATATTTTGTTTATTTTTATATGTATATGATTTTAGTTTTGGTTTTTAATTTTTGATTATTTTCTCTTTTGTTGAGGTTATGTTTTTATTCAATTAGTTCTTAAATTTTCATTTGTGTTGATGATCATATGAAAATAGATATTTCTTCTTTTTACCTCTTTGTGTTTTATTTTTTGATTTATTTTTTATTTTTAGTTACTCTTGAGGTCAAATGATTTTTTTAAGCTAATAATATTTATTTATTTTTTCATTTATTTTTATTTTTTTTGTTTACTCTTTTGTTAAAAACATTTATAGATATTTTTTTGCTTACTCTTCTATTACAGGTTTTTTTTTGTTATGCTTTGAGACAATTTAATAATTTTATTATAATCCAAACAATTATAATAATTATATTCATAATGATAATAATACTAATTTTTCTTTTGTTTTTTATTTTTGTCCTTTAATTTTTTTAATATATTTTTCAGTTAAAAAAATATTTTTTTATGCTGCTAATATTTTTTTAGTTTTGACTTCAATCATAATAATAAAAATAAGAAATTTGGATTTAGAAATTTACAGTAATCAAACAGTTTGCTGCAGAAAGCAAATAATTCATTTTTAAGGCATTTTATCAATTATAATTTTATTATGTGCCAATTAAATATTTAGCCCAACAATCAATCAGTTTGGTGTAGAAAACAAATAACTCATTTGTAATGGATTTTATCAATTATCTACTCATAAATCTGCTGATGTAGTTGACATTAATTTTTTATTTTATTTATGTAAAATTATTTTACTTCACATTATTATTAAACATAAAAAAAATGTCTAATAATTAATTTTTTAAACATTACTTAACAAAAATTCTATGAAGACTAATTTTGGTAAAAAAATATAGCATTATAAAAAAAAACAGTCTTACCATTTATTTTTTATATTTAAAAAAAATTAATTCTCCCTACGGAGAAGCACATGGCTCGCTTTAAACTATAAGAATTCATCCAAGTTTAAAATTATGTGAATTAAAAGGTGTTTGGTATTGCGTTTTAAAAATATATTTGAAAAAAAATTTAAATAAAAATATTTTTAGTTTTTTTATATTTGTTTAATCAATTTCATATACTAATATAAAAAAAAATATTATTTTAATATATTTAAAAAAAAACAATTAAAAACTAACTTCAACCATAACTTCAAAACAAGTAATAAATCTTAAATAAATTTAAATTTAGAAAAGAATCGGTCAGTTTATCCAAGTGTTTGAAAATGAAGTCCTTTAAGTGGGAGAATGGGAATGGAATAACGAAGTCTGGACCAGACATCAACCAACCGTATTAAATGCCGATCTGGGAAGAAGAAGAAGAAGAAGAAGAAGAAACCATATTTTAAATAGTTGAATGTATGACTCAAGAAAACAAAATCGATATCAAAACCAATGGCGAAACAACGCCTCCCTCTTCTCTTGTTATTACAGGTTTGGTTACAGCTTGCTGCCGCCCACTCCATTGTTGAGTTTCTTCCTGGGTTCAAGGGGCCGCTTCCCTTCCACCTTGAAACCGGGTAAGCTTTAGACCGTCACCTTCACCGGCCGGTTTACAGGTTTTACTACTCTATACTCATTCGTAGACTAAAAAACTTTGATCAAAATTACCAGATATGTTGGGGTGGATGAGGCGGAGGATGTGCAGCTCTTCTACTACTTCATCAAGTCCCAGAGAAACCCTAGAGATGACCCTCTCTTGCTTTGGCTGCCTGGTGGGCCCGGCTGCTCTGCCTTCTGTGCTCTTGTTTTAAACATCGGTAAGAGAAGCGCCAGCAGCTCACTTCATTAATTACCTATATATTGCTGTTCTTGAAATGGGAAATCACTCATGCGTTGGGTTTGTCCAGATCGTTGAAGTTTAATGAATTTCCGATGTTTTATATTCAAAGGTCCAGTAAATTTCGAGGTGAAGGAATACAATGGAAGCTTACCTACATTGGTTTTGAATCCAAACTCATGGACACAGGTGATTTTGCCATTTCTGCACCGAGCAGGAGTTAATTGCTAGATTAGAAAATGCAGTTTCTGCAATATTATTCTTACGCATGGCTGCGTTTGTGATTCAATTTCAGGTTTCCAGCATAATATTTTTAGATTTGCCTGTCGGCACTGGATTCTCCTACGCGAGAACCCCTCTTGCTCGTCAGAGAAGCGACTTCAAACAAGTTTCACACGCTGAGCAATTTCTTCGAAAGGTAACTTTCCGATCCGTTTTACTGCTGAAAGGTAGAATCTGTGAGTTTTTTCTAATTATTTTGTCTTTTTTGCATTGCATAGTGGCTAGCGGATCACCAAGAATTCCTCGCAAATCCAATTTACATCGCTGGCGCCTCCTATTCCGGCAAGATCGTTCCAGCAATTGTTCAGAATATTTCTGATGGTATGATTGCAAATTGATCTGCCATGGTATCGAAATTACAGGACCTGCTTTCATGTTCTTATTTCTATGAGGCATTTTTAACTTAATTATGTTTCGATTTAGTTTGAATACACGTCAAGTCACATATGACTTTTAATGTGTGCAGGGAACAATGACGGTATCAAACCATTAATAAATGTCAAGGTTCTAATTACATATTCCATTATTCTCTTTCTTATCGTAGAGGAATATTGTCACTGATCTGAATTTTTAAAATTTTGAACTTCATATATAACAATATGTATGAAAACTTATGATAAAATTTCAGTTTGATCTTACGACGAAATTGATAATTATGTTTGATAGCAGAGAACGGGATAGTATAAACAATTAAAATAGAATCTGAAAATTTTCTTGTTTAACATTATATTGGATTGTATTGGTAGATAAATAACTGGACTACATGTTTTTAAAGGAAAAATAGAGAGAAAACAAGAACTTAAACTGCATGCGTGCATCGAAGATTTGCTGATGGAAGTGTTGGTTAATTTGTGCGGTTGCAGGGATACATTCTTGGGAGCCCTGCTACTGATCCCACTTTTGATTTGAACTCGAGGATTCCATTTGCTCATGGAATGGGACTTATTTCTGATGAACTCCATGAGGTGATTTATTTGGTGTTTTTATAGAGTCCTCCTTACTAGCTCGCAGTGATATCTAACAAGCGTCACAAATTGTTTCAGTCACTGAAGAAAAGTTGTGCAGGAGAATATCAAACGATAAAACAGAGCAATGCAGATTGTTTGAGAAATGTAGAGGCTTTTGATAAGGTACTCAGATAGATATTCTGCAAATCCCCTTCATGTTTTCCTTGGATCTCATTGTTAATACAAATGGAGCCATCTGCTTTCTCAGTGCATCTCAGATATCGATGATTCGCATGTTTTGGAACCCAAGTGTCCTACTGATGCCCCACGTCCGATAGAGATTCTGGGCAAAAGAAGATATCTCAATGAGAACCCTCAAGAATTCCTCCATTTCAAACCTGATGATCTTCCAGCCATCGAATGTCGCGTAATCTCTTTTCCTCTTTCTCCGGCTAGAAAATAATATAAATTAGATTCTAGAATATTTACTAATAGCTTAAGCTTGTAGGTGAGATGGTCCCTTGATATGGTATCAGACCCAGCAGCCACGAGTTCGAATCTAACTACTATTATTCTATTTGAAAAAAAATCAAGCACAAGGTAGTATGGGTTTGTGCAACTTTCGAGCCCGAATGACTTTCACTTGAGAGGGTGTGTTAGAGAATAATATAAATCATATTCTAGGACCTCAACTAATAGCTTAAGTTTTTAGGTGAGATGGTTTCTTGACATCGTATCAAAGACTTGTTGACCTAGCGGTTACAAGTTTGAATCTTACCATCATCATTCTATTAATAAAAATAAAGCAAAAGGTAACGTGACTTTGTGCAAGTTTCGAGCCCAAAAAACTTTCACTTGAGGGTGTGTGTGTGTTAGAGAATAATATAAAGCATCTTCTAGGACCTCAACTAATAGCTTAATTTTTTAGGTGAGATGGTTCCTTGACACCTCTAGTATACAAAAAATAATAATTGTGAAGACAAGACAGAATAATCTTCAAAAGACTCAATCGTATATAACCCTGTTTGTCACCACATCACAATATTTAATTTTGATATAGAATGTTGACAGAAGATCATCAAGTTTGTTTCTAGTTCTTCCCTCATTTTGAAAATTTTCCTCGATGCCTACAGTCTTACGTCAATTTTCTCCTTATATACTGGGCAAATGACGATAACGTCCGCAAAGCACTCCATGTGAGAGAGGTATGGGATTGAGATTTGAGAGTTGTTGTAAGAATTTTAACCAGCAAGAAATCAGTAGGAGAATAACGTAACCCTTTTCTGATGCAGGGAAGTATAGAGGAGTGGAAACGATGCGATTTTCAATTACCTTATACTAAGGAAATCAAGAGCAGCATTAAGTTTCATATAGACCTTGGGATAAAAGGCTACCGCAGATTAATCTACAGGTTGTTTGGTGTTTTTTTTTCTATTATTATTATTATTATTATTATTATTATTCATATGATACTATATAGTATGGTTGATATGATATAGTCTCTCCTTGTATTGATTGAACAGTGGTGATCATGACATGGTCGCACCATTTTTGGGAACTCAAGCATGGATAAGATCTTTAAACTACTCTATTGTCGATGACTGGCATCCATGGCACCTTCAAGGTCAAGTTGCTGGGTATGTTTCTTCGATTGAATATTAGTTTTGATCAATTTTCTGGGATTCTGTAACTCCTCTAGCTCTTGATTTTCCTGTTAAGAGTGCCTATTAAATGAAGAAAATGAATGATTTGGATGCTTACGTTGGGCATGTGCGCGCAGTTACACCAGGACTTACTCTAGCCAACTGACATTTGCGACAGTGAAGGTAAGGGATCTGTAAACTTTCCATTTCTACTGCCTGGAGATCTCTTCTAGCAGTAATCCCAAGCAAAATCCCGAATGGAGTGTATCGTGATTGAGTTTTTTCGCGCTTAGCGTGGAAAAACGCCGTCGCGATAGAGTGTTTGACACTATGTTTCAAAAACGTTTTTGAAAAAAAATGAATTTTTTTGGTGTTTTTACATCATTTTGATGTGCTGATGTCGAATATGATTTAAAAAAATTAAAAACATCATTTTGATGCATTTATGAACGAAAAACAGTTTCGAAAACAACTTCGACCACACTCTTAAACAAGCACTTTCATATGTAGGGTGGAGGGCACACTGCTCCCGCTTACAGGCCTGCAGAATGTTTTGCCATGTTTGAAAGGTGGATAGCTCAAGAACATCTGTAACCAGGCTGCGACCAAGAGCTCTGTCATGGGAAATGATGGCTGGCCATTACATCTCCCAAACTCCATTTCTTTAGGAAGCGGTTTTCAGCTCTGCGACCAACAACGGAAATTGAAGCAATTATTTCCTTATTAAGGTTTTATAATATGTTCTGAATCTTGTATTAAATACTATATTTTTGTAATAAAATTGATATGTTATTGAACTTGAAACACCTCCAAGTTCCCTGGATATATCCCAAATATATAGTTCCAAATGAGAACGGTAATTAACTATATATAAACTACAAATTGGTCTTACAATGTTTGTCTTGAAATTGTTTTCTTTTTTCTTCAGAAACATTTTCTTTTTATAGGATAAATTATAATAACCTTTCTTTTTAGGATAAATTATAATAACCTTCTTCAGAGATCTTGAAATTACATAAAACATCTAAATAAATTAAAACTTTGACATAAACTACCTAAAATCACTCATAATATTATTCAATTATTTCATTTTTTTTATTAGAGAAAACTTCATCCTCTTTAGACATTTTTTGTGGGTCCGGGTTAAGCAAGTAAAACCCTGATTATCTCAGACTCTTATAACATAAACATGCCTTGACTCAAACCCGAGATCTATCAGGCAGATCTCAAGCTTTTTATCACAAGTCATGCCCCTTGAGAACTCAATTATTTCATTACCTTCAACTCAATCATCACAACTAATTAATCAACACAATATATTAGCATCATTTATATATCTAGTTTTGGTTGAAAAATATTTAAATATTTTATCCACCAAAACGCATCCTTGGGAGGAATCCTCAACAACATGCACTAAAAAAGGCTAATTATAATTATAACATATACTAAAAGAGTTCAGTGTTTTACTGTAGATTGTGAGTATTTTTACTGTGGATTGTAATAGTGTTTTTGGGTTGATTTGGTTTTTGTAACATATACTAAAAGAGTTCAGTGTTTTACTGTAGATTGTGAGTATTTTTACTGTGGATTGTAATAGTGTTTTTGGGTTGATTTGGTTTTTGGGTCGGATCGGTCTTAGTTTTTCTGATTTTTGATATTTGCACACAATAAAATATTTTAAAATTTAACCAAACTCAAAACACATCAACTCACTTTCTTTTTTTGTTTGTTTCGCGAGAAAAATGGGGGTGGGGGTGCAGAAAGCTTCAAGATAAAAACTTTGAACACTCAAAACCAATTAAAATAAAATCCAGACTTTGAACAAATAGTCCCAAAACGTAAACACTCAAAACCCAGACTTTGAACAAATGCAAGCAGGTAAAAGGTTTCACCTTTTTCCACAACTTTCTTTGAGGAGATATTATTTTCGCGAGACGTAAGGGTAGTAGTAGAGGCAACTGGGGCCTGAGATGGAGTGGAATCAAGAACCAAAGCTGGATTTAGGGTCGGGTCAAGAGCTGGCGCTGGATTTGGGGTATAAAAGCTATATAAAAAAATAGCTGGATTTTTTATATATAAAAAATGATAAGAAAAGAAAGAGATATTGGCTTGAGATATTTTTTAAAATCGTAGGATTGTAACACTTTACTGTATTTTGCTCCCAGTACATCCTTTTTTCTTACTCCCTTTTAGCGTTGCAGGGATCTCAACCTCTTATCCCAACTTCTACCTCTCTTTTTTCATCTGCAAAAAAGTGAAAGCAAAAGAGAGACGATGGGTTGAGCGAGAGAAAGATGGGTGTGTAACGGGCGTGGCGTCGTTTTATGATGGGTGATGTCCTGTGACCTAATTCGTGGCAATTAGGAGACATTTGAAGGCCACGTGGATGGATGTGAAAAACAAAATTATGGGTAATATTACATATTAAAAAAAATCAAAATTAACAATTGATATGTTACTTTGTCATGAAGATATATAAATTTTTAAAATGATATAATTTTATTTTTAAGTTATTTCTAAAATGATGTGGTTTAGATTTTCGTGTGAATTTAATAAATTTGGAGAAATTACAAGTAGTTTGATAGGAGAATAAAAACAAATGTTTAATTTACTTGAATTATTAATTATTTTTATTGTTATGATTATTAATCGACACTATATATATATATATATATATATATATATATATATATATATATATATATATATATATATATATATATATATTATGTGTCTTTTAAAGTAATTTCACAAGTGAACAGTAATATGAAAAACATGGTAACAAAACACATAAAACTGATTTCATTAAATCACAAATTCAACCACAATTTTAACCAAACATTTCAATTTCAGTTATCAACCGTAGCTAAAAGTATTTTACATGAAACTATTTTTTTAAACAGCAATCACAATACCAAACATATTCAAAAATGAAAACATGTTTTTGTGGCTGGTCCTCGAGGGATTTAAGTTAGATATAATATATTGCTTAGAGCCCGATAGAGCACGCACATGAATTGTTTGATTTTGTGCTTCAAAATTGTCTCTTGCGTTTTTTAATAATTTTTTTACAATGTTGATGTTTTATATTAAAATATATAATTGGTTTTCATTTCGGTCCTTATACTTTTATTTTTTTTATTTTAATTCCTTTTTTTATATTTATGGAATAATCCTTATTTTTTTTCCATGTTTATATACATGTGCTCTTAGTTTTTGTTTTTAGTTTTTATTATTTTCTTATTTGTTGAGGTGATATTTTCTTAAGAAAATTAGTTCTTAAATTTTAGTTTGTGTGTTATGATCATTTGAAAATTAATATTTCTTTTTTTTCTTTGTTCTTTCTTTTAGTTTTTTTTTCAGTTTTTTTATTTTTTTCAAGTCAAATGATTTTTTTTTCAGATAATAATTTTTGTTTTTGTTTTATCATTTATTTTTTTTGTTTTTTTTTTTTGTTAATGTTTTTAGGCTTTTTTTATTCTTTGATTTAATTTTGTTGTTCCATTATTAACGCAATAAGAAGAAGAAGAATTTTAATTTTTTTTCTTGCTTCCTCTTTTTTTAATGTATTTGAGTTTTTTTCATTGGGGTTATTTAATAATTTATATTGTTTTAGCAATAATAATAATGATAATTTTAGATGTCAAGGTTTTGATGTTGTGTTATTATAATATGGTGTGTTGATGTGTTTCATTATATCAGCCTTGCATGTATAGATGTTATATTTTTCATTTTTATTTTATCATTTATTTTATTTTTTTGTTTGCTCTTTTGTTAAAGTTTTTAGGATTTTTTTATTCTTTGATTTAATTTTGTTGTTCCATTATTAACGCAATAAGAAGAAGAAGAATTTTAATTTTTTTTCCCGCCTCCTCTTTTGTTAATGTTTTTCAGTTTTTTTTCTCAGGATAGTAATTTAATATTTTTTATTGTTTTAGCAGTAATAATAACGATAATTTTAGATGTTAAGGCTTTGATGTTGTTGTTGTTATAATAGGGTGTATTGATGTGTTTTATTATATCAAACCTTACATGTATAAATGTTATATTTTATTTTAAACTAGCAAATTCTATTAATTATTTAAATTCTAATAGTTATAAAAATTATTTGCTTAACCCGCAACGTAGTGCGGACAATCTAACAAGTAACCCTCCAAAATGCATCAGCCTAAGAAAATCAGCTTAAGCCCAGAAAAAAAAAAAACCAAATCACTAAAGCTTACAAACCAAGCTATGTGATTCACCAACTTACAAAAAACGAATTTTTTTAAAAAATTTTTTTTCTATTATAACAAACCAAACACAAACAAAATATTAGATATCTATTTGATTGTAAAAAAAAAAATTAAAATACTTTATTAAGAAAAATTTAAAATCAAACAAATATTGAAGAATTGTTTTAAAAAAAATGGTGAGAAAAAATTGAAATGAAAAGAAAATGCAAAATTATGAATTATGAAGAAGGTGAGTTGACCTCTCAACAGTAAAAATATTAATTTTGTTTTTTTAATATCTTATTATAGTTTTTGATGTGTAGATATTAAAGTTAAATAACATCTAAAGAAAATATTTTAATATTTCAAAATAAAAAAATAAACAATACTTTTAAAAAGAACACTAAACCACAACACAGAATATATTCATAATCTAAAATTTGAATTTTGAAAATGTAATTGAAGAATGAAAATATTAATTTCACATTGAAAAAAAAACATATTTTAATTTGAGTTTTTATTTAAATATTATCCACTCTAAAACATTATTTATACAAATAAATTTCCTCGTCATTTTCCATGAGCCGTCGACAACGGGACCTGAGGAAATTTCTCAGCTCCTTCTTCCTCCTTTTTATCGTTTCCTCGATGATTTACAGGAGACATTCTCCATGTCCTCCTTCACACTTTACTGTCTTTGACGATTTGGAAAACATGGTTTCTGTAGAGTATTTGGTGAGCCATCGCTTTACATGTCCATCATTCACCTAAAACAATTGAGCCTTACTATTAAATTACGAGTATTTTTATATTATAAGTAAAATTAATAATCTTATTGTGTTCATCTTAAAGATAAAATTATTTTAAAATATACTTTAAAACATGCTTGCCTTGACCATACACACACACCAAGATTTATAAAATGATTAGGGCCTGTTTGGGAGAGCTGTTGCGGTAGCTTTTCAAAGTGTTTTTCATGCTGAATTACATCAAAATGATATTTTTTTTTTATTTTTTTAAAATTATTTTTGACATCAGCACATCAAAATGATCTAAAAACACCAAAACATATTCATTTAAAATGAAAAAAAATATTTACCAAAAGCTGCGGCACGGCGGGTGAAACATCGTGCTAACTAAATTTTGTAACCACGTTATACATGTACTTTTATTTACTTTATTTTTTTATAACAGGGGTGTCCGGGCCTGCTTACGCGCACCACAACTAATCCCCGGAATCACTGAACATCCTGCAAACCTAGTGAGCATGTAAAGCACCGCGGGGGTGACAAATATGTATGGTGGGACTTGAACCCTGATACAGAATAAAAAAACAAGTCCTTTTAACTGATAGGCCAAGCCTCACTTGCTTTATTTACTCATTTATTTATGAGTAATTGTATTGATTTAACTAAAAAGATGAATGGTATATTTGTAGTTAACATCAATCATTAAAATAAAGCATCTCTCACACATTTTCATTCCGTAGTTCTCTTTCTCCACCTTCCCATCTCTCTTTCTTAGTACGTAAGTATCTTCACTTACGGGAAAGAAAAGACCAGAAATTTCCCTGTACGTTCATTTCTTTTTTAAATGTAAAGAGAGCTCTGTTTCTTGGGATTTTGTTGGTTTAAGAGAAAGCAGAGCCAAATAAGTTTAATCTCGTTATAATCTTTCAATTTCGATATAGAATTTCAGTTTTTTTTTTCCTGCAAGTGAAAGTGAATTTCAACGTCTATTACTGTGGCATTTTTTTTTCTTTTCTAATATCATGTTTTCTGAATTGGGTCTTTTTTTTTCATTTTAAATTATGGTAATTTTCTTCTAGAATTGCTGAATTGAGTACTGTTTTATGTCACATTATGACAAAAGTCTCATCTTTTCAGTGTTTAATCTGTTTGTTTTCCTTGAAAATGATGGAAAATGAAACATTTTAGTGACCCATGAGTCTAAAAGACTAAAACCTTTTGCTCAGTTTGACTCTTTGATTTATTTCACTCTATGCTCTGTTTCTAGTTAGAAAGTGAGAGGACTTTTCTTGTATTTTTTAAACGAAAAGTACTTTCAAAAGCAACCACAACCACATTCCAAAACTAAGAGAGCAAAGGATATTTTGACCACATTTTATACCGTCAAGGCCTAATTATTTTACGACCAAATAGACTCATATTTAAGCTTTAAACATTCACTTATATTGGTTTGCAAATTTTAATATATTCACACATATTTAAAATGAATTTAATCAAAATTACAATCATGTAATGATGGGTGTGTGAAGAGTTATTGGATATGTTGGAGTGGATGAACAATAAGATATGCAATTTTTCCACCGTGGAACTGCATTCCAAACATTGTTTCAATCAAGTTTAGAAAAAATAAATTATATTATTTTTTATATATATTTTTAGATGTTTTGATATTTAAAAAAATGATATATTTTTTTAGTAGAATATACTTTAAAAAACATTAATACTAAACTGTCAAACACTTTTGCATCATAAAGTGTCTGTTTTGGAGTGTGGTTGAAGTTATTTTTTAAAGTTATTTTCATTCAAAAATATATTAAAAAAATGAATTTTTTAGTTTAATTTTTTTTTGACATAAACACGTGAAAATGAACTAAAAATATCAATTTTTTTAAATTTAAAACAAAAAATAAAATAAATATTTTAAATTTTAAATATTTTTCAAAAACTGTTTGAAATGGAATGTCGAACACAAGAAAAATTATAAATAAGACGCTTTTTGATTTGATTGACTAGTGGCCGCTTACTCTTTATTCATTTGTTAAAAGCAAATTCTCCACTAATGCAATTCTATAAAATATTATAAAAAAGTATAAAATATTTATAACATCATTTAATTATTTTAACTTTTATTATCATTTCACTATTTACTTTACATCACTATTATTTTATCATCATGGTTTTCAATGTCAAAATTACCATCATCATGACTTCTATATTACCATTATAATGTTATTATCATTATATTTATTATATTATTTCTATAATATAATATAAAAAAATATTTCCATGTAAAATGAATATTTAATACAAAAAAAATTATTCATGAGATACTTACACTATCTTACACGAACAAACATCTAGCTTGTGACACCCAAAAACAGCCTAAGAGCAATTCCAATGCAAAATGCTATTTTGGAAAGCCGAATTGATAAAATAGCTTGTTTATATATATATATAGGTAAAAGTCATTTAGAATAGTCAAATATATTTTAATACATATCAACCAATAATATAAAATAAATTTTACAGGAACAAACAATATTATAATTTTTTCATTGTTTTTTTATATTATTTAAAATGATACTTGACAATATTATATAGTTTTTAATTATAGTTTTTCCTTAAAATAAATTTAAAAAAATATATAACTTGTTGAAAATATATCATGAATTATTAAATATAAATAAATAAATTATCTTAATAAATAAATAAAATATTATACAAGAACATATAATTTTTGGCTCAAACAATATTATACAGCTATTTCTCCTAGTTTCAAACTATATTATATTGTTTTTAAAATTTTTGTTTTTTCTAAAAGAACAAAATATAATTTTAGCTATTGATATAACTAATGGGTTCAAGAAGTAAAAAATGCATATAATTACTAAAAATAATTTTGTCTCCTCATATATATGAGCTTCCCGATTGTAGATGCTCTAATATGAGTCCAAAATGCACTGGACTAAGCAAACCAGTTCAAGTCCAGAAGAAAAATAAACCCAGCCCATGAAGCTTTCAGCCCATTAAGCTTTCAGCCCATGAAGCTTTCAAAACTAGATCGACATTGCCAGATCTCAAATTTTCAATCCCAGTACTTGTAGCCGAGTTCATAGATTGAAGGAAGGAAATGAATAAATCTTGAAAAACAATGGAAGAAGAACAACATATATGCCATCAAAGTAAGTGCAGGTTTGAAATTGTATTTAATAATATTTTTAAATAATTTTTATTTAAAAATATATTAAAAAAATTAACTTTTTTAAAATAAAAACATTTTTACAACGTGTCAAACACCCCTAATTAATGGTAGCAGTGCAATAAAAGAGATAATGAATGGGGATGCTATCGTCCGGACATAGTCACGTCGAAACCTACAGTATTAAAGGCACGATATCAGATTCCCTGAATAAGAGGATGTTAAGTAATTTGAAAAAATTTATAAAAATTTCATTTTTATTTTTTATTTAAATTGATTTTTTTTGTGTGTGTTTAGATTATTTTGATTTGTTGATATCAAAAATATTTTTTTTTTTAAAATCATTTTGATATATTTTTAAATGAAAAGCATTTTCAAAAACATCTGCAACTACACCCCCAAATAGACACTTAAGCTGCTTGACTGACAATAGTGTATTTCAAATTGTTTTTAAAATTTTGTTTTATTAAAAATTATATTAAAATATTTTTTTTATTTTTAAAAAATTATATTTATTTCAGAATATTAAAATATCTAAAACCAAAAAATATTTTTAAATGAAAGTGTCAACCATCCTTACAAGTTATAAACCACTTTCATTTTTTTCGGTGCATTTTCACCTCCCACCACATGAACTAGCTTGTTTCTTCATCTTCTTTTTTTAACAACATGGTTTATGATGTAATTCTCTTAGGTAACACGTCAATCTTAATTCACCTTTTATTTTAATTTTTAGTTATAATCTCATTGTGACATGAAATGATTTGGTTACACACACTGTGTTTAAAAAATACTTTTAAAAAAAATTAAAAAAGTCTTATTTTTATTTTTAATTAATTTTATAGAGTTGTTAAATTATTTTGATATGTAGATATCAAAATTAATTTAAAAAAAATATAATATTTTAATATATTTTTAAATATATAAAAAATACTTTAAAAAATTATGTCAATTATAATCTGAAACAGTCCCTCAAAATTATACATAAAAAAACTCATCTATGTTTCATTTAAAACAAAATACGGATGGCCAACTACCAAGGTGAAAGGACTTGTTGTCAAGTCTTTGTTTAATAAATTCTTTTAATGTATTTTTTAAAAGTGGGCTTTATATATTTTTAATTATTTTAATATACATATGTTAAAGATAAAATCTGAAAAAACATATTTTATTTGGATAATTTTTTAATTAAAAAATGTTTTTACAATAGTACATTGTCAAGAAATCAAACTACTATGGTTTATAATAGTATAATTATCATTTTTCCCCTAGTGTGTTAAAATTTAAGCCTTGGTCTTGGGGTCTTTTTTACTTTTTCATGGGAACAATTGACATTCTCTGATTTTGTGAGGGGTATTTGAGTCTTTTCTAGGTTTTTTGTACAGTAAAATTACGTTTTACCTCTGCCACCAGACAACAAATACTTGACTAACCGGGGATATTTTTAATTTTTTATATTGTCGTGAATAATAAATTAACCATATTAACCTTAAATAAGACAAAACCAAGAGTTGTTGGTAGGTGTGTTTTTGGTTTTCAAATGTTTCTAAACAATACAAATATAGATATGTCTTATAAAAGATAAAATCCAAGAGGTGGTTGTAGGGGTTTTTAAGTAATTTTATGTTTTTTAATTATTTTTTCTGCTGAATATTGTTGGCCCATCAATTGGACGTGCCAACGATTTTCTTACTTACACTCTTTTCAAGCTGCGTGTGCGGTGTCATGTGGTGGTGAAAAATATGCATCCAGCAGCTCACTGGATGGGTCACCATGTCCTCTTCCACATGGTGGTGCATGTGGTGTCTCATGGTGCTCGAAAACGTGACGGTGATTGTTGTTCTTTTTTTTTTCTTTTCTCTCTCCTGCAACCTAAATTACATGGAAGTCCCTTATGGTTTATAGTGTTTTCATTTTAGTCCCTCCTCTTTGATGGTTTTGTTTGGTCTTGATTTATATTTTTTTTTAGTTATTCTTGAGGTCAAATGATTTTTTTAAGCTAATAATATTTATTTATTTTGTCATTTATTTTATTTTTTGGTTTACTCTTTTGTGAAAAACATTTATAAATATTTTTTGGTTTACAGTCTTACCATTTATTTTTTATATTTTAAAAATATTAATTCTCCCAACGGAAAAGCACATGGCTCGCTTTAAACTATAAGAATTCATCTGAGTTTAAAATGATATGAATTAAGAGGTGTTTGGTATTGCATTTTAAAAATATATTTGAAAAAAAATTAAAAAATATATTTTTATTTTTTTGGTATTTGTTTAATCAATTTCATATACTAATATAAAAAATAATTTTTTAAAAATAAAAAAATATTATTTTAATATATTAAAAAAAAACAATCAAAAATAAATTCAACCATAACTTCAAAACAAGTAATAAATCTTAAATAAATTTAAATTTAGAAAAGAATCGGTCAGTTTATCCATTTGTTTGAAAATGAAGTCCTTGAAGTCGGAGAATGGGAATGGGATAACGAAGTCTAGACCAGACATCAACCAACCGTATTAAATGCCGATCTGGGAAGAAGAAGAAGAAGAGGAAACCATATTTTAAATAGTTGAATGTATGACTCAAGAAAACAAAATCGATATCAAAAGTCAAAACCAATGGCGAAACAACGCCTCCCTCTTCTCTTGTTATTACAGGTTTGGTTACAGCTTGCTGCCGCCCACTCCATTGTTGAGTTTCTTCCTGGGTTCAAGGGGCCGCTTCCCTTCCACCTTGAAACCGGGTAAGCTTTAGACCGTCACCGTCACCTTCACCGGTTTACAGGTTTTACTACTCTATACTCATTCGTAGACTAAAAAGCTTTGATCAAAACTACCAGATATGTTGGGGTGGATGAGGCGGAGGATGTCCAGCTCTTCTACTACTTCATCAAGTCCCAGAGAAACCCTGAAGATGACCCTCTCTTGCTTTGGCTGACTGGTGGCCCCGGCTGCTCTGCCTTAAGTGCTCTTGTTTTACAAATCGGTAAGAGAAACGCCAGCAGCTCACTTAATTACCTATATATTGCTGTTCTTGAAATGGGAAATCACTCATGTGCTGGGTTTATCCAATCGTTGAAGTTTAATGAATTTCCGATGTTTTATATTCAAAGGTCCAGTAAATTTCGAGGTGAAGGAATACAATGGAAGCTTACCTACATTGGTTTTGAATCCAAACTCATGGGCACAGGTGAATTTTATTAGAGTATAATATAATTATATTTTGGGACCTCTTATCAGCTTAAATTTTTAGATGAGATGTTTCCTTAACATGGTATCAGAGCCTTGTTGACCCAGCGGTCACGAGTTCGAATCTCACCACCCCATTCTATTTGATAAAAAAATCAAGCACAAGGTAATGTGGGTCTGTGCAAGTTTCAAGTCCAAAAGGCTTTCACTTGAGGGGGTGTGTTAGAGTATAATTTAATCATATTCTGAGGCCTCACCTATCAGCTTAAGCTTTTAGATGAGATGGTTCCTTAACAAATTTGCCTTTTTTGCACCGATCGAGCAGGATTTGCCAGATTAGAAAGTGTAGTTTCTGCAATATTATTCTTACGCATGGCTGCGTTTGTGATTCAATTTCAGGTTTCCAGCATAATATTTTTAGATTTGCCTGTCGGCACTGGATTCTCCTACGCGAGAACCCCTCTTGCTCGTCAGAGAAGCGACTTCAAACAAGTTTCACATGCTGAGCAATTTCTTCGAAAAGTAACTTTCTGATCCGTTTTACTGCTGAAAGGTAGAATCTGTGAGTTTTTTCTAATTATTCTGTCTTATTTGCATTGCATAGTGGCTAGCGGATCACCAAGAATTCCTCGCAAACCCAATTTACATCGCTGGCGACTCCTATTCCGGCAAGATCGTTCCAGCAGTTGCTCAGAATATTTCTGATGGTATGATTGCAAATTGATCTGTCGTGGTATTGAAATGAGAGGACCTGCTTTCATTTTCTTATTTCTTAATGTGTGCAGGGAACAATGACGGTATCAAACCATTAATAAATGTCAAGGTTCTAATTACATCCTCCATTGTTCTCTTTCTTATCGTACAAAAAGATTGTCACTGATCTGAATTCTTTCTTAACTTCGACGACTTACTTGAAATTTTAACATAATATGTCTGCAACTCGTGATAAAATTTCAGTTTGAGACAATAAAATTGATAGTTATGTTTAATAGCATAAAACTTGATAGTATAAACAATTAAAATAGAAGCTGAAATTTCTCTTGTTTAACTTTATATTGGATTGTATCAATTTGATAGATAAATAACTAGACTACATGTATTTAGTGTCTGTTTGTTAGTGCAGTTGAAATTATTTTTTAAAGTGTTTTTTATTCAAAAATACATCAAAATGATAATTGGACTACATGTATTTAGTGTCTGTTTGTTAGTGTAGTTTAGATTGTTTTTTAAAGTGTTTTTTGTTCAGAAATGCATCAAAATAATAATTGGACTACATGTATTTAGTGTCTGTTTGTTAGTGTAGTTGAGATTGTTTTTTAAAGTTTTTTTTGTTCGGAAATGCATCAAAATGATTTTTTTTATAAAAAAAATCATTTTTGACATCAGCACATCAAAATGATCTAAAAATACCAAAAAAAAACAATAATTTAAAGTAAAAAATAAAAATAATTTTTTTAAAATTTTTTTCAAAAATATTTTCCAAACACATTCTCAAACATCTCCTTAAAAAAACAAAGAGAAAACAAGTAAAAAAACTTGAAACTCATGATAAAATTTTAGTTTGATGTAACCATGAGATTGATAGTTATGTTTGATAGCGTAAAACTTGATAGTATAAACATTAAAATAGAATCTGAAATTTCTCTTGTTTAACTTTATATTAGATTGTATCAATTGGGTAGATAAATAACTGGACTACATGTATTTAAAAGAGAAATAGAGAGAAAACAAGAATTTAAATTGCATGCCTGCATCGAAAATTTGCTGATAAAACTACTGGTTAATTTGTGCGGTTGCAGGGATACATACTTGGGAACCCTATTACTGATCCCACTTTTGATTTCAACTCGAGGATTCCATTTGCTCATGGAATGGGACTTATTTCTGATGAACTCTACGAGGTGATCTTGATCTATTTGGTGTTATAGAGTCCCTTTACTAGCTCGCAGTGATGTCTAACAAGCGTCACGAATTGTTTCAGTCATTGAAGAAAAGTTGTGCACGAGAATATCAAACGATAGAACCGAGCAATGCAGATTGTTTGAGAAATGTAGAGGCTTTTCATAAGGTACTCAGATAGATATTCTGCAAATCCCCTTCATGTTTTCCTTGGATCTCATTGTTAATGCAAATGGAGCCATCTGCTTTCTCAGTGCATCTCAGATATCGATGATTCGCATGTTTTGGAACGCAAGTGTCCTACTGATGCCCCACGTCCGATAGAGATTCTGGGCAAAAGAAGATATCTCAATGAGAACCCTCAAGAATTCCTCCATTTCAAACCTGATCTTCCAGCCATCGAATGTCGCGTAATCTCTTTTCCTCTTTCTCCGGCTAGAAAATAATATAAATCATATTGTAGAGTATTAACTAATAGCTTAAGCTTGTAGGTGAGATGGTCCCTTGATATGGTATCAGAGTCTTGTTGACCCGGCAGCCACGAGTTCGAATCTAACTACTATTATTCTATTTGAAAAAAAATCAAGCACAAGGTAGTATGGGTTTGTGCAACTTTCGAGCCCAAATGACTTTCATTTGAGAGGGTGTGTTAGAGAATAATATAAATCATATTCTGGGACCTCAACTAATAAATTAAACTTTTAGGTGAGATGGTTTCTTGACATGGTATCAGAGACTTGTTGACCTAGCGGTTATGAGTTTGAATCTTACCATCATCATTCTATCAATAAAAATCAAGCAAAAGGTAGTGTGACTTTGTGCAAGTTCTGAGCCCAAAAAACTTTCACTTGATGGGGGGGGGGTGTTAGAGAATAATATAAATCATATTCTAGAACCTCAACTAATAACTTAAGTTTTTAGGTGAGATGGTTCATTGACACCTCTAGTATACAAAAAATAATAATTATGAAGATAAGACAGAATAATTTTCAAAGACTCAATCGTATATAACCCTGTTTGTCACCACATCACAATATTTTGATATAGAATGTTGACAAAAGATCATCAAGTTTGTTTCTAGTTCTTCCCTCATTTTAAAAGTTTTCCTCGATGCCTACAGTCTTACGTCCATTTTCTCCTTATATACTGGGCAAATGATGATAACGTCCGCAAAGCACTCCATGTGAGAGAGGTATGGGATTGAGATTTGAGAGTTGTTGTAAGAATTTTAACCAGCAAGAAATCAGTAGGAGAATAACGTAACCCTTTAATTTCTGATGCAGGGAAGTATAGAGGAGTGGAAACGATGCAATTATAAATTACCTTATACTTATGAAATCAAGAGCAGCATTAAGTTTCATATAGACCTTGGGATAAATGGCTACCGCAGATTAATCTACAGGTTGTTTGGTGTTGTTTTTTTCTATTATTATTATTATTATTATTATTATTATTATTCATATGATAGAATATAGTATGGTTGATATAGTCTCTCCTTGTATTGATTGAACAGTGGCGATCATGACATGAAGGCACCATTTTTGGGAACTCAAGCATGGATAAGATCTTTAAACTACTCTATTGTCGATGACTGGCATCCATGGCACCTTCAAGGTCAAGTTGTTGGGTATGTTCTGTTAGAAAATAATATAAATCATATTATGTGGCCTCACTTATAAGCTTAACCTTTTAGGTGAGATAGTTTTTTAACATGATATCAGAGCCTTGTTGACTCAGCGGTCACGAGTTCGAATCTCACCACCCCTATTTTATTTGATAAAAACCAAGCACAAGGTGATGTTGGCCTGTGCAAGTTTCAAGCCCAAAGGGCTTTCACTTGAGGGGGTGTATTAGAGAATAATATAAATCATATTATGGAGCCTCACTTATAAGCTTAAGCTTTTAGGTGAGATGGTTCTTTAACATGTTCTTCAATTGAATATTAGTTTTGATCAATTTTCTGGGATTCTGTAACTCCTCTAGCTCTTGATTTTCCTGTTAAGAGTGCCTATTAAATGAAGAAAATGAATGATTTGGATGCTTACGTTGAGCATGTGCGCGCAGTTACACGAGGACTTACTCTAGCCAACTGACATTTGCGACAGTGAAGGTAAGGGATCTCTAAACTTTCCATTTCTACTGCCTGAAGATCTCTTATAGCAGTAATCCCAAGCAAAAACCCCTAATGGAGTGTAATAAAGTTTTTTCGCACTTAGCATGGAAAAACGCGATCGCGATAGAGTGTTTGACACTACGTTTCAAAAACGTTTTGAAAAAAAATGAATGTTTTTGGTGTTTTTAGATTATTTTGATGTGCTGATGTCGAATATGATTTTAAAAAATTAAAAATATCATTTTGATGTATTTATAAACGAAAAACAGTTTCAAAAACAACCTCGACCACACTCTTAAACAAACACTTTCATATGTTTCATATGTAGGGTGGAGGGCACATTGCTCCCCAATACAGGCCTGCAGAATGTTTTGCCATGTTTGAAAGGTGGATAGCTCAAGAACATCTGTAACCAGGCTACGACCATGAGCTCTGTCATGGGAAATGATCGCTGCCCATTACATCTCTCAAACTCCATTTCTTTAGGAAGCGGTTCTCAGCTCTGCGACCAACAACGGAAATTGAAGCAATTATTTCCTTATTAAGGTTTTATAATCTGTTCTGAATCTTGTATTAAATACTATATTTTTGTAATAAAACTGATGTATTATTGAACTTGAAACACCTCCAAGTTCCCTGGAGATATCCCAAATATATAGTTGCAGATGAGAATGGTAATTATCTATATATAAACTACAAATTGGTCTTACAATGTTTGTCTTGAAACTGTTTTTTTTTTCTTAAGAAACATTTTCATTTTAGGATAAATTATAATAACCTTCTTCGGAGATCTTGAAATTACATAAACCATCTAAATAAATTAAAACTTTCACATAAACTACCTAAAATCACTCATAATATTGTTCAATTATTTCTTCTTTTTTTTATTAGAGAAAACTCCATCCTCTTCAGATGTTTTTTGCGGGTTCGGGTTAAGCGAGTAAAACCCTGATTATCTCAGACTCTTATAAGATAAACATATCTTGTCTCAAACCCGAGATCTGTCAGGCAGATCTCAAGCTCTTTATCACAAGTCACGCCCCTTCAGAACTCAATCATTTCATTACATTCAACTCAATCATCACAACTAATTTATCAACACAATATATTAACATCATTTATATATCTAGTTTTAGTTGAAAAAATATTTAAATATTTTATCCACCAAAACGCATCCTTGGGAGGAATCCTCAACAACATGGCACTCAAAAACGGCTAATAATACTCCAAAATGCATCAGCCTAATAAAAATAAACCCAACCACTAAAGCTTACAAACCATGCTATGTGATTCACCAACTTACAAAAAACGAAAAAATATTTTTTAAAACTATTTTCTATTATAACAAACCAAACACAAACAAAATATTAGATATCTATTTGATTGTAAAAAAAGAATTAAAAAACTTTATTAAGATAAATTTAAAATCAAACAAATATTGAAGAAGTTTTTAAAAAAAATGATGAAAAAAAATTGAAATGAAAAGAAAATGCAAAATTATGAATGATGAAGAAGGTCAGTTGACCTCTCAACAGTGAAAATATTAATTTTGTTTTTTTAATATCTTATTATAGTTTTTGATGTGTAGATATTAAAGTTAAATAACATCTAAAAAAAATATTTTAATATTTCAAAATAAAAAATACTTTTAAAAAGAACACTAAACCACAACACAGAATATATTCATAATCTAAAATTTGAATTTTGAAAATGTAATTGAAGAATGAAAATATTAATTGCACATTGAAAAAAAAAACATATTTTAATTTGAGTTTTTATTTAAATATTATCCACTCTAAAACATTATTTATACAAATAAATTTCCTCGTCATTTTCCATGAGCCGTCGACAACGGGACCTGAGGAAATTTCTCAGCTCCTTCTTCCTCCTTTTTATCCTTTCCTCGGTGATTTACAGGAGACATTCTCCATGTCCTCCTTCACACTTTACTGTCTTTGACGATTTGGAAAACATGGTTTCTGTAGAGTATTTGGTGAGCCATCGCTTTACATGTCCATCATTCACCTAAAACAATTGAGTCTTTTTTTATATTTTAAGTAAAATTAATAATCTTATTGTGTTCATCTTAAAGATAAAATTATTTTAAAATATACTTTAAAACATGCTTGCCTTGACCATATATGGGCCTGTTTGGGAGTGTGATTGCAGTAGCTTTTCAAAGTGTTTTTCGTGTCGAAATACATCAAAATGATGTTTTTTTTATTTTTTTTAAATTATTTTTGACATCAGCACATCAAAATAATCTAAAAACACCAAACCGCTGGTTTTTAAAATGAAAAAAAAAATTCAAATTTTTCCCAAACATCGGTTGCAACGCACTCCCAAACGAGGTCTACACACACCCACACAAAGATTTATAAAAAGATAAACTAACTAAATTTTGTAACCACGTTATACATGTACTTTTATTTACTTTTTTTTTTATAATTAGGGTATTCAGGCCAGCTTACACGCACTACAATTAATCCCTGGACTCACTGAACATCCTGCAAACTCAGTTAGTATGTAAGGCATCGCGGAGGTGACAAACGTGCATGGTGGGACTTGAATCCTGGTGTAGAGTAAAGAAACAAGTTCCTTCAACCGCTAGGTCAAGACCTCACTTGCTTTATTTACTTATTTATTTATGAGTAATTGTATTGATTTAACTAAAAAGATGAAGGGTATATTTGTAGTTAACATCAATCATTAAAATAAACTAAATAAAGCATCTCTCACACATTTTCATTCTTTAGTTCTCTTTCTCCACCTTCCCATCTCTCTTTCTCAGTACGTAAGTATCTTCACTTACGGGAAAGAAAAGACCAGAAATTTCCCTGTACGTTCATTTCTTTTTTAAATGTAAAGAGAGCTCTGTTTCTTGGGATTTTGTTGGTTTAAGAGAAAGCAGAGCCAAATAAGTTTAATCTCGTTATAATCTTTCAATTTCGATATAGAATTTCAGTTTTTTTTTTCCTGCAAGTGAAAGTGAATTTCAACGTCTATTACTGTGGCTTTTTTTTTTCTTTTCTAATATCATGTTTTCTGAATTGGGTCTTTTTTTTCATTTTAAATTATGGTAATTTTCTTCTAGAATTGCTGAATTGGGTACTGTTTTATGTCACATTATGACAAAAATCTCATCTTTTCAGCGTTTATTCTGTTTGTTTTCCTGGAAAATGATGGAAAATGAAACATTTTAGTGACCCATGAGTCTAAAAGACTAAAACCTTTTGCTCAGTTTGACTCTTTGGTTTATTTCACTCTATGCTCTGTTTCTAGTTGGAAAGTGAGAGGAATTTCTTGTGTGAAAATCCTAGAAAAGAAAATTACTATTTTAAGCAGTGCTTATAATTGCTAGAAAGTGGAAGAAGATTACAGCTTGAATTTCATTATACTGTAAGTTCAACTCCTTTCGTTTTGTTTTTCTGCTTGGTTGCTGAGAAAATTCTCCGAAGTGAGAAATTTGAATTTTGCGTGTCTTGAACATTATCGGAATCCCATTACCATCTGATAGGCCACACATGTACTATTTTTTAAAATTAGCAATTTTAAACCTTTGCTTGATCAAATCTTATTGGCACAGGTTCTGCAGACATACTGTAAATTTGGAAGACAATGAAACCCATTTTTGTAAGCATACATAATGTATGTAGACTGGAAAATTCCTCCCATGGACTACCAACCTTTGTTAGATAAAGGACCTGGAAATTAACTGGGACTTCAAGAGAATCTGACTGTTGGATTTAGTACAAAATTGAGGTATTACACTTGAATATCTTGACAACTTTGTGCAGACTTTTGCAATTGATTTTGTGATCAGCGGTCACAGATAGCTCCCTTTTCATTTTCTTTTCATATGCTTGGATTTGCTTTCTTTGATAGTGTAGTCCCATTGACTGTGCTGGAAATAATGAGGCAGTAGCAAATTGCAACACTTTTTTCAGGGTAAAGACAATTGTCTTTTCATTAGTGGTATTTGACATGGCTTAGTTGATTTATTTATTTTTTTTCTTTATGCTAATTCAACTGCCTTATGATAATCGGGGAACAAAACAAAGTGCATAGTTGATTTGTTTTCTTTTTTGGTTTGCTTGAAATGAACTTGGTATTTGATTGGTCTCAAGTCTTATGAATCTTCATCTCACCATTGAAGCTGAGAGAGTGTTTTATTGCCTTGGAGTTGAAATTCTGATTCAAAGTCCACGTGTTGAAACCCACGGTACTACTCTAAGGCTCACAAGCAGAGCAAGAGGCAAAAAACATAATGGGAAACACAATGCGAAAATCCGTAAAAACGAGAGTAGAAGAACCAGGACTGCTGCAACAAGAAGAAGATTCGAACTTTACTTGTGAAATTTGCACCGAACCAATGCTAGCTATCAGCAAATTCAAGAATGGTAGCTTGTGCCAACATCCTTTCTGCTTGGACTGCGTAGCCAAATATATTGAAGTAACAGTTGAGGAAACCACTGGCTGCATTGAATGCCCTGGACTGAACTGCAGGCAACCCTTGGACCCTATCTCATGCAGGCATATCATATCGAAGCCAATATTTGAGAAATGGTGTGATCATCTATGTGATTCTACGGTCTTAGGGTCTGAAAGTTGCTATTGCCCTTACCGAGATTGCTCCGCGTTGGTTTTGAATGAGTGTAGGGATAACCTGAAGAAGATAAAATGTCCTAACTGCAAGAAAAACTTCTGTTTTCTATGCAAGATTCCTTGGCATGCAGGATACCGGTGCAATGAAAGCAGACATCTAAGAGATAGGAATGACATTCTGGCTGGTGAACTGATTGAAGAGAAAAAGTGGACCCGATGTTATAATTGCGGTCACTCGGTTGAGCGAGTTAGTGGTTGCAGAGATATAAAATGCAAGTATGCTCTCTCTCTCTCTCTCCCTCCCTCCCTCTTTCCATCTGCTTAATATTTGTGGTCTGGGCATTTGAATTCTCTTACTAACAAATTATATAGTGGCATGTGATTGTTATAGTTTGGATTATGCAACACCATTTCCCATAACATATACATATATGAGAAAATAATTAAAGGTACATTCTATGATCATTCAAAGCTCATTAGAAGATGTAGTTAGGATAAATTCTATGATCCTTTGTGAGGTACATTCTATGATCATTCAAAGCTCATGCTGAAACAATTAATTTTTTTCAAAAATTTCCAAAACTAATGATTGTTAATTCTGTTAAACTGGATTCATGCTGCACATTAGCTCGCTTAATTGAGAACTTGTATACTTGAATGCTATAGCTCTATCCAGCCTTGCTCCAATCTCAAGTATAGTTGAATTCCAAATGTACTTTTGAAGGTTTCTTCAATTCAAAATGATTCTAAAGATTTGGAGCTACACAGAAGGCAGATTGTATGCAATTGAAATCTTCCATTATTCAGAGTGTAGTTTACCCTGATTAAGGGAATTGAAAATACCTCACAAATGATAAACTAAAACCATAAACAAATACATACACTCAATTTGTGATTGGTGTATATTTCTGATTTCTTCTGATTATTAATGCAGATGTGGGGTTCAGTTTTGCCATCAATGTGGAGGGCCATTCCATTTCGGCCCATGTAAGCACAAGTGCTGCGGAAATGTTCTTTGCAATATATTTATTTTTATGATGTTTCTGGCTTTCTGCTACTTCGTATATTTTGAAGTACATTCAGTCCCATCAAGAAAAGGGTAGTAGACTCACAGTTGCATGCCATGTCTAGATAGATTTTGGCACGTGATGTTTGAGAAATATGTTGTAACTTGTTTAAAAATGTTTGTGGATGATGTTCTTTTACACAAAAATAATATACAAGTTTGTTCAATGGTTAGGTTAGAACTTGGCAGGGGTTAGTTTTGTTCTATCCTTGAACCTTATTATACTTGGAAGATGAACAGCATGTTCTTCAGATTTTTTACTGGGAAATTTCTGATTTGTTGATCTGATTCATAAAAATGTCAAATCATTCTGATTGCTTAGTTATACAGCAAAATCATTCTGCTTTACTGGTTCTTCAACTAACGTCAGCATGTTTGTAATTGTAATATTAAATTAGCTATCAATTGGAAGCATTCCACAACTTGTATCACAACTTGTATCAGAAAGCATCTCCAAGAATAAAAAAACCATTTAAGAGAAGCTAAATTAATAATATAGCTTTTTAAAAAGTGTAAATATAGTATTTTTTATATTTGCATTTCAAAGAAAAAAGTTATTTAAAGAAGTTAATTTTATTTTAATATATCTAATATTAACATAACCATTTATTAATAATAATAAAAAAACTAATATAAGTGCAATCAAAATCACTTTTTTGTATAGAAATATATTAAACAATATTTATTTTTTATTAAATATATAGGAATAACTCTTTATCTTATAAATCTACCATTAGAGTTGCTCTGAGAGAGCAGTGAATGCCATTGCATTTCATATCTTCAGTGACAACTTTTACTTTGCAACCACTTTATGAATCAAAATGATATTTTTTTATTTTATAAAAATTATTTGTGATATCAATATATTAAAATTATTTAAAAACATCAAAATTTTATAATTTAAAATATTAAAAAAAAAAAAAAAACACTTTTAAAACATAGTATAAAACACTAACGAGCAGAAGAGCTGCAGTAGCATAAGAGCATCGTGCTTTTTATAAGCTGTGCAGCACGATATATTTCTTGATCTGATTCGCAAGTAGCAGCCAGCAAAAGGTTCATAGCAAGCTGGAACACAATATTAGTAACCAAGAAGGCATCAACTGTAGAAAAATGGAAATGGAATGAAAACAAAAGTCAGAGAAAGCAAACTAGTGGACCCAGAAAGAAACGATCGAAATATTATATATTAGTTTAAAAAAAAATGATGTTTTTATCTCGGTTTAAGTTCTGACCCATTTTGGATTTTTCAGTTAAATACCTGCTAAAATGTTCTGTTTCGTTTCACTCGTTTCGTTTCGGCCAAATAGTTTTTTTTAAAACAATGAGTAATTTTATAATATCAATCATATCTCTTAATCTGATCGTTAGATTGAGATGAAATTTTACAAGGAATCTCTTGACATATTTATATATGTTATGTTAAAATTTCAGAGCAATTAGATAATGTAATGATCTTGCGAGATTGATGATGACATTCTCGTAATATCATATATGTTCATAATTTTGTTCAGAAAAATTATTTTATTGTGTTTTTTTTATTAAATTGCACAATTCTAAATAATTTTATTTTTGGATTTGAACTGTTTTTTTGAATTAATATATTTAATTATAAATATATATACATAAAAGTACAACCCCAAAACAGTGCGCCAAAACACTTCAAAACCAAAACATTTCGTTCCAATTGAAAAAAATAAAGCATTAACCGAAACAGTATTGACAACCTTGGTATCAACTATAAAATCACACAGCAGTAGCAGAAACCACAGCTGTAACATCTATTAGATTACCCTATTAGCATGAAGCTACACGCCAAGCTGAGATCAAGTGTAAGCTCTCTAAATGCAATCCTTAAATTTGAGAAAACAATAAAGAAATGGTCTGAAACATGATTGATCTTCTCCTATCCATCCCCGGAAACTTCTATCTCGATTTCAAATAAGGATTAAGTACTCCAACAAATGCTCATAAATGGACAACCTACTGTATGCTTCTCAGTTTAGAAATTTCCAAAACTATGTCTAGCTAGTTTCAATAAGAACATTATGCAAAAACAACTAGCTGAGTGTATGATCTAAAGAGAAACATAGTGTTAAGTAATCATCTCACCTAAAAGTTAAAGTTGTTAGGTAAGTTACTGGAATATAATTTATATTATTCTCCAACACATACTCCTTCAAGTGAAAGCTTTTTAGACTTGAAACTTGAACATTCTCACACTACTTTGTGCTTGATTTTTATCAAATAGAATAAGGGTGATGAGATTCGAACTCATGACCGCTGGGTTAACAAGTCTCTAATACCATATTAAGAAATCATCTCATATCTAAAAACTTAAACTGTTAAGTAAGGTTCTAGAATATAATTTATATGTGTTTTTAAAGCTCAAATTATGGACTTGATATGGGATAATTTCTAGCAACATAACCAAGCACCGATAAAAACTAAAAACTAGCATGAATTTAACAATGTGATGGGAAGATAATCAGAATTAGGAACATACCTTTGTCAAAGTTCTTACCAACTGAACCAACAATAAAGATATCCTCCATACTTCTCGTAAAATTTTCTCTTCACAGAAACACAATCCCTGAGGCAAAAGAAGAGATAAAGAAAATAAGAACATGGTATTCTTATGCAATTTATCCACCAACAGCACCACACAAGCTTTCAACATAATATGCATGATCACAAGGGTGGAAAAAATAAATCATGTGAAACAAGCTGTGTTAGCGGCACAGTGCAAGTTTGTAACACAGAAAAAAAAGACTCAAAACTATTTTCCTTCCTTTTCTTTCGTTTTCTCGTCAACAAAAGAAAGTTTTCGTGACCCTTTTGTGCTTACATCGATATGTAAACAATATATATGTGTTTCTATAACAGATTAAATCATGAGTTTTTTTCTCAATGGAAAGGCTCTGGTGCGTGAGAGGTATGTGTTTTTTCTCTGGTTTTTTCTCAGAGACCAAACAGGAAACATTCGGAAAGAGAAGAAGGAGATGGAAGAGAAGAAGGAACTCACAAAGTTTAGTTCCAAAGAGAAACTTTCTGCGTAGAATCCTGACAGAAAGTTGTTTGTATGGGTAACAAAAACCTCTTTACGAGATGATTGCATGACATGTCGTTTAGGATTTAATCCTGTCGTGATATATAGTTGAATTTAATATTAAATTTTCATTGTCTGCTTAAACGGCGTCTTATGGCGTGAAAACACAGTTTCCATAGAGATTTCAGGTTAACTTTTTTGTAAGTTTTGAGCTTTTCACTTTAATCCTTAAAGTTGTAAGCTTGTACGAAGTAGTCCCTGAACTTCATTTGTGTGATAATAAAGTCTCTGATTGTAGATAAAGGAGAGAGAAAACATGAGAGAGAGAGAGAGGAGGGTTTGGTTTTGCAGTATCTAGGATGGATTAAAACGTGTTTTAAGATTCAAAATGAGTTCTTACATATCTTTAAAATGATTTTAAAGTATTTTTACATGAAAAATAGTATATATTGGGGCTGAATGCCAAAGATAGTGCACATCAACATCATTATGTTTCTGATGATAATGGTAGTTAGCAAGGCAAAAAGGTGCAACTTCATATTATTTTTATTACAAAAAAAAAAAAAATCCAAACAAATTTCATCTCGTTTTGAATCACGATCCATTCCAAATTCCTAAGCCAAATTCCAATTGAGATATTCTAATTTTATTATGATTGTTCTGTTTTGTGAAATTGTTTTTTGATTTTTGTTTTTTGTTTTTTATTGAATCTATGTTTTTTTCCCTTATGTCATTCTTCAACACTTATTTATTAAATATTGGACTTCATAATTTTTTTAATGATTGTTTTTTTTATGGATATATCAATCTTACAACTCATGTAATAGGTTAACCTAATTCACTCTAGTTTTTTTTAATTGACGCTTTTCTTTAGTTTCATCATTCAACACTTTTAATATTTGGTTGATTATGAATTAGGTTTTGTTATTTTTTTTTTTTTTTTTGAAGTTATTTCAGTCTCATGACTCGGATTATGGGTTTTGGGTTATCTTATTGAGTTTTTTATATTTATTTGTTTTTTTTAATTTTATTATTCAACAATAAATTTATTAAAAATTAAGATTTATAATTTATTTTATATGTGATTATTATGATCTCATATATTTGTATATGAAAATATACAAACTTGATTTTTGTAACTCCTAGGTCACACATACCCAAATGCATAACCCTGGTTGCCACAAGGCTCGTACATGTGCAATCCAAGTTTCACTCTCAGTTTTTTATGTTTTTCCTTTTCCTTTTCTTTTTATTATTTTATTTTGAATTTATTTATTATTTTCTAAATCTTGACTTTTCCGAATCATTTGTTTTGTATATTTCCTACAATCTCATGGAATCTCATAAAAAACATTATTTTCCATGACTTTGACTTGTTTTTATTTATTTTTTATAAAATAGAGTAAAAAGTAATTATTTAAAAAGAAGATTGATTTGTTATGAAGTCTTTAAACTTAAAAGATAATGATTAATTATTAATAATCATTATCAATAATAGAAATTTTTTTGTGAAAATAATATTGAAATAGATTTTAGATAACACTGCTTTTTTCATTCAAAACAATATCAGCATTAACTATAGATTAACTTTATATCGTTCTTATACTCTATACTACAGCTCAAATAAGTTTTTTTAATATTTTTTGAAGTAGAAAAAAATTTAAAACATTAGAGGGTTAACTCAATGCGATAAAGTTGACTTGGTATTCGAAAGGCAACCAAGATAAGCGATGAAAATATAATTTAACTAAAAAAATTAAAAATAATATTTTTTTTAATAGTAACAACAAATTGGTCGACCATGATCAACCTGGGTTAACCAACTAAATCTATAACTCAGGTCATAAGACCATGACAATCTCATATCAAGAAAATCAAAACAAAACATGAAACTCATTGGAATGAAGTTTTATTTTTGTTGCTTTCTAGGGCAGTTTAGTAATTTAATTGTACTTAGAAAATAAAAATATCTATAAAACCCCTTGATGCAAGCTAATGTTTTTTTTTCATATAAAATAATTAAGTAATTTAATTATTGTTTAATGAAAATAAAAAATCAGGCTTGTTCCTAATCAGTTCATCAATAGATAGTATTGCTATAATATTTTCTCCACAAGTTTTTGTATATTGTTTACAGATAAGAAAAAATATCCAAATAATAAGTTCATTAGTTAATGATTTATTATATTTTAATTTATATTAAGTTTGACTAATCATATCTCACTTTAAAATCAATCATAATTCTTTAGCATCTATTAAAAAAATTAATATTCATAATCATGTTATTGCGAAATACTAATAAAAAAACCATTAACCATCAAATAGAGAATAATCTACCGAACTAAAACCTCATCAGCGCAGCTGATCCATCAAGCTTTCAGCTGAGCAGATGATCATAGAGCTGTTGATGTTTCTACATCTTCCTCATCAGCATAAAATAGTTTTTGTCAAGCTGAAACCTAGCAAGCAACTTAGGATCCCCCCTCAGCAGCAGTTGAAGGCCACCAAATGAAATGTAGATCTCCCTAATTCCAAAAGAGATGCATGTATCAGTTAGAAGAGCAGTAGCCATTTTACTTGGATGGAATAAGCTATGCCATAATATATTAAGAACGAAGATGCATTATGACTTTTAGAAAGTCAACGAAAGCAACTTTTGTGTAATTACAAGATACATACAGCTTGAAATCAGCTCCCGAACCTTCCTTGTCAATTTTGTAAAGTTTCCCGTGTGTCACATACTCAAACTTGTCTTCTTTGGATGGTTGCTTATCCTGTAAGAGGATGGGCATTAGTACAAATGATTACATCAAACAAACACACAAGGTCACTCACGATTCCATCGTTACAGGTTTTATCGCAGAAAAAAAAATGCGAGCATTTTGCTCAAGACATTCATAAGAACATTCCTCCGATACAGCTGCTTGTTTTAGCCGCACTTTAGTTCTCGTAGAATAGAATCCTGATCATGGAATGTTGATTCCATGCAGTGTGTTTGTTAAATGGAAACAGTTTTCAGAATGATAAAAGCAGGCATCAAACTTGTATAGAATGGATACAGTAAGGACTAAGTGGGGAGTCTGACAAGGAACCAGTCAAGCAAACAATATTTGGATAGACGAAGGAGCTATGCCAAAGAGTGATAATGCATTTAGAAGCCTTTGTTCATTCTTCATTGAAAGTCAAAAGTTTCAGTTGATTCGAGAATATCAAAATAGGAAAATTTCCAAAATTCCATGCAAAGAAGAGTCTTTTGCTTCAGGGATTTACTTGAGTACTAGCCAATGGACAGATTTTTTTAAAAAAACATAAGAAACTTACAATTCACACAGCACAGATGGAACATTCCAAAGCTCCAGTATTTTTATCTCTATGTAACTACTGCAATCATTAGACCAAACAAACGAACAACCAAGCATAGAAAAATAAATGGCAAAGGATCCCCCTCATGCGTCACATGATTTAATGACAGATCAGAAAAACACAAGGTTATGCACATTTCAAAATGGGCATGCAACAGATGCAAGTGGGAAAACGAAAATATTTAGCATGATGATGAAGTCAGATTTGGACAAGAAACTGTACCTTTCAAACTTCGCTTACATTTCAAATAGAATTAATATTCAAAAAACCTTAACGTTTCCAATTGTAATAACAGTGCTTAAGACCTTGTACATTTTGAAAACCATGTAATAGTCAATGGCATTGAAAAGAAAGTGAATATATATATATATATATATATATATATATATATATATATATATATATATAATCATCTTGTTAATACTAATAATAAACCAAGACAAATAAAGGAGAAAGATAAAATGCAAACATGTAGAAGAAACATAAGAACATAGAGTATTTAAGTCATTCTCAACACCAAACATGTCAGAGTGATAACCAAAAAACAAAACAGAGAGAGAAGGATTACCTGGGCATTATGAGGGCCAACCAGAGTGCCATCAGCGTTCAATGTTTCAGTTAATAGGACCAAATACCTTGATTTTTCTTCAATGGGATAAATCTCTGTGTGCACATCAAGCAGCATATACAAATCTTTGTTCTCGCTGCGAGCTACAATGCGAGAAACTACAAAAACATAGTTTACCAACTATGATTAATTCAGAAAAGTACAGAAGTTCATAGATCTTATTAGTTCCATCAAGTTTTCCAAAGAAAGTCTACATATGCCAATTTCAAACTCGGATAAAACCAACTGGAATTAAAGTAGGGAGAGCTTCAGTACCAATTCAGATAAGCAACATGCATTATAAATATCTAAAAATGAAAGGTCAAATTCCAACCCCAAAAATTCCCAAATAATACAATCATTCCAAGAAAGTTTAGTATTTGAGAAACCCCATTACAGGAGATCAAAGCTAACATTAATATCTTGCAAGAAATCCACAAAGAACCTAAATTCAAGTCCTCGGGTTAAGAAAAAATAAACAGAAACAAGGCCCTTTTATTCATATTTATTCATAATTTAATAGCAGTACAGATTCAAAACCAAGAACATGACTAAATAAATTCTTCTACTTAACCAAGTTTTAAGCTCAACCATAAAGTACTGACCTTTAGCAAAGAAAAACTACTAAGTACTAACAGCCCATTGAGAAAAAAAAAAGTGATCAGACTAAATAATGCAGTGAAAGAACAATTAGAATTCAAAAAAAAAATACCTTTATCATATTTCTTGCCATCAGGGTTGAGTTTCTCGATGACAAAGAAGTCAAGCAAATCTTCCATTTACAGAAGATGATACCTTTCAAAGCAAAGAGATAACCTATAAGAAGCCCAAGAGAGAAACAAAATCTACGATCCGAGAAAGAAAGAGGGCAAGTAAGAGCTTAATTAAAACAGAGAACTACAAGCTTATTAAAACTCCATAGAGAAGGCAGTAAACATGACACTACAATGCAGATCAAATCCAAATACTAATAGCAGAAACAGCAGCATAAATCAATCCTCCTGACATGATATGAACATATAATCTTAAATACGATGGAAAATTTTCAACATTATAAACCAGTGATTAATTACCAGCAAGGTAGCAACATCAATCTCTAATACCAACGGCATGATATGAACATATAATCTCAAATAC
Organism: Salix koriyanagi; assembly: GCA_029228605.1. Taxonomy (NCBI): domain Eukaryota; kingdom Viridiplantae; phylum Streptophyta; class Magnoliopsida; order Malpighiales; family Salicaceae; genus Salix; species Salix koriyanagi. Next base: position 11,995,641 of record CM055339.1, read on the forward strand.
CAGCAGCATCATTACTACTTAAATACATCAACATATAATCATATATCATAATCTCAAGTAACCAGAGCTCAAGTAACATAAATATGCTATCCATGTAATCATATATGATATAATCATATATCATAATCTCATACATCAACATAAATTTCCACAGAGCTCAAGTAACCATGAATTACCCATGGTCAATTTAACACTATCCCGTGCTGTGTGCCCAGAAACAGAAACTCAAGGTTCGATTTCATATATGATTCACTTCAATTAGAAAAGGAAGCATAGATGATCTATAAGAGATAACAAGAAATAAAACAGAGGTTCAATTAACTTACCTTTTGTAAACTGCAACCGTGTCGGACGGGGACGATGATAAATAGGAACTGTCGAGCTGGGGGTAACGATGTGATAAGATTGCAGAGGGAGAGAGGGTAATGGTTGGTTGGTTGCAGAGGGAGGGACAGGCCGAGAGGCGAGAGGGAGCGAGATTTAAGTTGCAGAGGGAGGCGAGAGGCTGCTACTGCTAAAGTGTTAGCTGCAGAGGGAGGCGGGAGGCGGGAGGCGGGAGCGAGGGAGAGGCTGCTAAAGTGTTAGTTGCAGAGAGGGAGGCGAGAGGCGGATGGGGATTGCGGTATTTTAAGTTTCTATTTATATTATTCTTTTTAACCGACCGAACCTGTTCAGTTGTTAGTCGGTTCTGTCCGTAAAAACCAATATGGACATTTTTTAGAATTTTATAATCAATTTAATTGAGTTTTTTTATCGGTTTAATTTTTTCAGCTATTTTTTTCTGATTTTCTCGATTTAATTGGTTGATTAATTTTTTTTGCTCACTCCTAAATTACATCAAGCTCATAAACTAGATTACAGATTTAAAAAATTAACCTAAGTGGTATTAATTTTTTTTTCAATTTTATCCCTCCACACTTTATATTTTATCATTTTTTTTTTTGTTTTCTTAAAATTTATTGCCACCTCATGAACAAGTTGTGTGTTCGATTTACACAATCAGGTTGACTTTTTTTAAAAAAAAAAACTTCATACCACGGTAAAATTAGATTAAAATGTATATTCATTATTTTTCAATTGGATAATTTCACACAGGAGTTTGTGTTTTTTTTCATAGCCATACAAGATCCAGTCAAGATTTTCAATTCCATCCAAGTAAAGGGTTTTGCAAACGCTTTGTAGAAATCCCATAATAAAATTTCAATCTGTACACACTACCAAAGGTCTGTCCGTTCCTTAAGATTCAATGATGAGAAGATCGAACAAATCAATATATATATATATATATATATATATATCCACAAAGTGCAGAAGCAAAGAGGCACAAGAACAATTACCAAGTAGACAGAGAGGTTTTTGAGAGAGAAGACAACATCATGCAGCACACAGATAGTAAGATCCAATCTAGGGAATATACCCTAGTTTTAGTGGACAATCCTACATAGATATGTTAGAACAAGTATGGTACAAGAAAACTAAATCCCCAACATTTAGAGGGGCACTAGGACATATTACTGAGCTTCACAGCTTCCTGATCAGACAAAATAGCCTCTGATCAAGCTCGAATTGAGAGACATATGAAGGATCTCCCTTCAACAACATCAGAAGCCCACCAAATGTAATAACCATCTCCCTGAGGCCAGAAAAATATCACAAGGAATTAATGTCAGTTGGCTGTAGTAAGCAAGTGAATGAATAAAGATTGCCATCATCAACAGAATATCAAGAAAAATCATATAAATGTAATGTAATGAACATATTTGCAAAAAAATAAAAAACAATTAAAATTCTAAACATGGATACACACGTTCGAGTTGCCCTCCTTGATCCTTCCTCTTGAATCTGATATAGCTTCCCATGCATGACATATTCATATTTGTCAGCAAGTGTTTTTCTCCCTCCCTGACACAAGGCGTTTATAAATTCATTAACTAGGAAATGAGCAATACAATAAAATAAGACTGGAAAATTTTAATGACAAAACAAGATTACCGGAGTATAGTAGCCTGTGTCCGGTGTCCCATCCAGATTCAGCGTATGGGCCAAAGCCATTGTGAATTTGTCATTCACGAACATGGGGTATACATCGGTGTTCACATCAAGGTGCATGAACATATCACAGTTCTGACTATGTGCTTCAATGCGAGTCACTACATCCAAATAAAAGAATTTACAAAGCTGCACCTAGTTTTAGCTCAAAAGAAGTCAAAACATATTTTCCAAACATGCTATCAGAAAGAATCATTCACAAGAGTCAAAGATGGATGAGTAGCTAGATCATGGCCAAATTTTTATCAGTTAGATAACAAGATTGCAGTGTGTAGGAGTATCTCCTTAAACTGAAAACATGTCACTCAAAACATAATTCATTGCATGATAAAAGTTCAGAGAAAACGTTCCACTGTCTTAGAACAACAAACCACACTACCAGGCAACATTTTGTAATAAACTCAGATCAACCACATCAAGCTCCCAACCAAATAATTACACACAATACAGCACAGAAGTTTCTAGGCAAAAGCATACTGTTGTCACATGGAAGTCTTTCTAACATGGAAACTGGATGAAACATAAATATGATTATCTCATAAATGGGGATTACCATTTAAAACAGACACGATATCCCCACTTGAATTCTTTGGTTTTGATGAGGAAAGCCTAAAAATAAATACAGAACCTGGAACACTCTACTTGAAGAACTTAAGGACAGTGGATCTATTACAATAATAGGATCATTCATCAGAATCATTCAAACAAAGTGTTTCACACCACACTTGACAAGAGCATGGATATTATAAAGTAAATATGCAATCCAGTACGAGCAAAATCACAATTTTGTGGCAAGGTGAAATTTTTTTAGAAATCGAAAAGGGAAATGAACTCAAGTTGAAAAATCTTAGCCTTTGTTGATTCTTCTAGCATAAGCATTGAACAAGACAATAAAATATGCTATAGAAAGAGATTTAAGGGAGAATTAAAAACATAGATACCTTTGTCAAATTTTTTGCCGTCAGGATCTAGTTTGTCAACAACAAAAATATCTTCAAACATGATGATGTTTGAGCTTGACATCCTTCCTGTGAAAACCAAAACATAGCAGCAGCATATTAGAAACAAAAGGTTTAATCTTTTAATTGCTTAAAAGGAAAATCAAGAAAATAATTTGAGCCCAGATCATTAAATCAGAAACCAAAGAAAGATTTCCTGTTTTCACATAAATTCAAGCACATCAAATAGGAGAAAGAAAGAGAGGGAGAGGGTTTCTTACAATTGTTAAAGAGCTTGGAAGTTTTTCGAGTGAGACAACAGCAGCAAACTGAGAAATTAAGACAAGAGGGAATATAAAACGGAAGGGAACTGAAGAAGTGCAAGAGAAACAATCGGACCGGGCCCATATTCTATGTAGAATCCGGCCCCATATGGGCTGAGCCCATATTATTCACTTTGTTTGCATTTTGTAACCATTATCCAGAAACTTTTTATTTGCAATATATATATATATATATATATATATATATATATATATATATATATATATATATATATATATATATTCAAATAATCATCATGTTAAACACTAAGTAAACAGAAACAAAGTATTAATATTAAACAGTAGCATTTAATCACTTTAATGATTGAAAAAACATAAATAGCAGTGATTAAATCTAGCATTCAAATAGAAAATATATAAATTGACTAACAAAATAAACTGATTAAATCCTCACTTTAGTTTTTATTTGTCTTTGTTTGGAGAAAATATGGAGATTTTGCGAGTTGTTTGGATGGAAAAGAAACTTTGAAGTTAGAAGGTGTTTGACAGTAAAAGTGTGTTGTTACTTTAGATTTGGTGAACCAAGACATCGGTCAAACGAGTGAAGCAAAGTAAAAAATTATCTAGGAAAGAACATTTTGATAGAGGAAACTATGAATATGATTGATCCTATATGTGACAACTTAAGCAGTGATGATGAGGTTTTGCATGGAGATAATAGTACCACATTTGTTATTATAAAGAGTTTGTTAATGTTCAATAGTGATTCAAAAAAGAGATGATGGTACACTAGTATTTTTCATTCTACTTGCACTATTAAAGATGAGGTTTACAATCTGATTATGGATAGTGGTAGCTACAAGAATGTAGTGTCCACAAAGATAGTGAAAAAGTTCCAATTGATGCTTGAGAATTATCTTGAGCCTTATTAACAGGCGTGGTTGAATAGAGACATTAAGAATTGATAAATACTAGTTTTTTATAGGATAAATATATTTTGATAGTATTTAATATGATGTGGTGTTTATGGATGTGTGCTATATCTTATTAAGGGGGTCATTGTAGTTTGATAGAAATATGGTATATTATGGTAAAAAAAACATATACACCGTAAAGATTAAACAAAAACATATACACCGTAAACATTAAACAAAAACATATAATGTTGGCACCTATAAATGAAAAGGTGGAGATGGGAACTGAAAAAAGGAAAGAGTTTACTTGTCATATTTATAAAAGAGATAAGAGTGCGAAGTCTACACCCTAGTTTTGAAGAAATATAGGATCCTGAGAAAATTTATAGATTTGATACAAAAATAGTTACCTTAAGGTTTTCCTATCAATGTTATATCTAGTACCAAACTGACTTGATATTGGGTTATAGTCTCCTAAATATACCACCTCAAGAGTTAACCTTAGGAAAATGAAAGAATTGCAGGGATGGGTTATGGAATAGTTGGACAAGGGATATATTTGAGAGAGTATGAGCCCATGTGCAATCCTAACTCTCGTAGTTCCTAAGAAAACATGATTTATAGTGTGTCTTGATGCACAAGTCATTAATTGGATCATATTAAAGTACAAATCATGTCTTCTGTGATATCCTCCTCACCTCTTAAAATCAAGTTTTGTCTCATGACTTTACTTTTTTTGTTTTCAAGCTAATATACCCTAACCAACCGACCATTATCCCCAGTTAACAACGCTCCTCCAAGCCACAATCAGGACAACAAATAACAAAATGCAGGCATCACCCCTCATACAATTACTGAAAAAGCAGCTACAAGATGATAGTCATGCTGAGATGAAACTGGACCGTGGTATCAATGAATCAAAGATTTGTGAAGGCAGATGTTAATGATAACAGTAAAAATGAATGGACATGAAAAAGAAAAGAAATCATATGAAAAAAGAATAACACAAACATTTTTTCTAAAGACATTATAAAAACACCAAGCAAGCTCTAGGTGAGAAAGCTTGAGCTTGCTTGGAGAAAAGACATAATTAAGAGCAAAACAAGAACCCAGAAATGGTTCTTCAGAAACAGAGGACCCAAAACTTTTAAGGTTACAAAGCATAGCAGCACTGTGTCAAAAGAAGTCCACACGAACCCCAGAATCTGCTATCAAAGACCAGAAAAGAAAAAAGAATAGCAAAAGCCTTTTTTTTATCATTGATCCTAGAAAAATGAAAGTTGACATAAGAAATGGTTGTCAAGGTACAGAGAACTACAAGCTTATTAAAACTCCATAGAGAAGGCAGTAAACATGACAGTACAATGCAGATCAAATCCAAATACTGATAGCAGAAACAGCAGCATAAATCAATCCTCCCGACATGATATGAACATATAATCTTAAATACGATGGAAAATTTTCAACATTATAAACCAGTGATTAATTACCAGCAACGTAGCAACGTCAATCTCTAATACCAACGGCACGATATGAACATATAATCTCAAATACCAGCAGCATCAATTAATTACTACTTAAATACATCAACATAAAATCATATATCATAATCTCAAGTAACCAGAGCTCAAGTAACATAAATATGTTACCCATGTAATCATATATGATATAATCATATATCATAATCTCATACATCAACATAAATTTCCACAGAGCTCAAGTAACCATGAATTACCCATGGTCAATTTAACACTATCCCGTGCTTTGTGCCCAGAAACAGAAACTCAAGGTTCGATTTCATATATGATTCAGTTCAATTCGAAAAGGAAGCATAGATGATCTCTAAGAGATAACAAGAAATAAAACAGAGGTTCAATTCACTTACCTTTTGTAAACTGCAACCGTGTCGGAAGGGGACGATGATAAAGAGGAACTGTCGAGATGGGGGTAACGATGTGATCAGATTGCAGAGGGAGAGAGGGTAATGGTTGGTTGGTTGCAGAGGGAGAGACAGGCCGAGAGGCGAGAGGCGAGAGGCGAGAGGCGAGAGGGATTTAAGATTCAGAGGGAGGCGAGAGGCTGCTAAAGTGTTATTTGCAGAGAGGGAGGCGAGAGGCTGCTAAAGTGTTATTTGGGAGGCGAGAGGCGAGAGGCGGATGGGGATTAGGGACGTTATATCTATGGTATTTTAAGTTTCTATTTATTTATTTTTTAACCGACCGAACCGGTTCGGTTTGGGTTACTCGGTTCTGTCCGTACAAACCGATACCGACCGGATATTTTTTAGAATTTTATCAGTTTTTTATCAGTTTAGTTTTTTTAATTATTTTTTTTCTAGTTTTATCGGTTTAATCAGCTGGTCAGTTTTTTTACTTATCCCTAGACTACATCAAGCTCATGAACTAAATTACAGATTTAAAAGATTAACATGAGTGGTATTGATCTCTTTTTTTTCAATTTTATCCCTCTATACTTTATATTTTATCATTTTTTTTGTTTTCTTAAAATTTATTGCCACCTCATGAACAAGTTGTGTGTTCGATTTAGACAATCAGGTTCTTTTTTAAAATAAAATAAAACTCCTTATGATATATTTTTTCAAAACTTGATAAGGTTACCTAGGATGAGATATATTTTTGTTTCAAAAATTGTATTTTTATTATCTTTTGAAACTTTCAAATAAAAAACAATAGTGTTTCGCAATGTTTCCATGAAAATATAAATGTCTCCATGAAATCGTTTTTGAAAAAGTCTTTCAAATTAGTGATCCTTTCTTAGTTTATGGAACTACTCATGAATATTTTCCCCTAAAAATACATTTCTACACCTTACACATACCATCTTACTCTAAGACTCACCTTTTATTACTAGACTATGGGTGTGTTTGGTATTGCGGTTGTTGTTGTGGTTGAGGTTGAAAAAAAAAACAGTTTAAAAAAAAATACTTTTACTGCGGTTCAAAATAAGCAGTGAATGTTTGGTTAAAATTGTGGTTGAGTCTGAGGTTGAAAAAAAAAATAGTTTTGTGTGTTTGGTTATCAAGCTTTGCATGTAGCTTTCACACACACACACACACACACACACACACACACATATATATATATATATATATATATATATATACACACATATTTTGTATTAATAATCATATTTTTATAATGTAAGGAATAGGTTAAGTAAAATTGAAACTTCTTTTTATTTATTCATCAAACTATTTGCAATGTTATCACGAACAATATCCATACGTTAAAAGAATTTGCAATCCCTGACTATTTTCTCACGCTATAATATCTGGTAAAAAATCATCTGGTATATAATTGGGATTACAATCATATTGATCGCAATCAACGTCATGTTGCGATCTGCTTCTAATATTTAGTGTTATCGACACAACAACAATTTGAACTTACTTTTTGTATTGATAATGTTACATGCTTTGTAAAATTTTCCACCTTTGCTTTCATACTTCAAATTTTCCACCTTTGAAAATCGGGGTCTTTTGGCTTTGCAATTTTGGGAGCAAATGGGTCTTGGCCAAACGACAGTGAGGAGAAGTGAGGGAGCAGATGTGAAAGAGCAGAGGGGAGAAGAGGGGAGTCGGGACGCTGAGAGATTTGGGTATTTTTATCGGGTTTGCAAGGGAGCAGATGGGTTTGCAATTTGGGGAAGATGGGTTTGAGAAGTCACAGGGGTGTAGAAGTTGAAAAAAGAATTTGTGGCTGGTTTTCTGTCGATGGAATGAAAAAAGCTACTTGAAGCTGCTTCAAACAAAACTGTGTTTGGAACGCGTTTTTTGGTGGGCCATAGGCAAGGTAGTCAAAATCGAGATTTTGACACGAATCGGAAGGGGCTTCGAAAAATCGGATCGTAAAATCATAAGATCGTACCCGAATTTGTCCGTACAAAAATCATAAAATTACAGCTAAAATCGTGTGAGAAGAAATATCGTAAAATCGTATGTACAATATTTCCGAATACAATACTACATAATTATGGTCATAAAACTTAATTAGTTAAGGTTCATACATGATGTAAAATAACTTCAAAACACATTACAAAACAATTATGTTCATAGAATTTTATTAGGTAAAAACTAACAAATTTAAAATAAATATTTTGTTGATATGCTATATAAATTACAACACAATGATTTTATTTTTTTATAATATATATTTTTTATAATTATTTTTTAATATATATATATATATATATATATATATATATATATATATATATATATATAGTATACACAAACAGTTTGTCCAGACGTGGTTGGACAAACTGTTTGTCCGATGTGGGACAATGAAAGTTGTCCCACATCGGCCAAAACTCTTCTCCACTCTTTGGAGCTCACTATAAATAAGTGTTTCATTATCCCACATCGGCCAAAAATCTTCTCCACTCTTTGGAGTTCAATATAAATACGTGTATACTCTCCAGCCGAGCATCAGTTAAAATGGTTCCTTCTTTAATTACCCCACATCGGATGAGAAATAAGAAGGTAAATTTTTTTGTGTATAAATATAAGAGGTGGTGCAAGATTTGGTTTTAAAATAATAAAAAACTTGGATCGTAAAATTGGACCGATCCTGTTTGATTTTACGAGTCAACCCGATTTTGACCGGGTTTGATTGAGTTTTACTGGTTTCGATTTTTCTACCGGTCCAACCAGGTTTTCTGAGCCAACTCGCAAACTCGTACGAGTTTGCGAGTTGACTCGCGATTTTGACTACCTTGGCCATAGGAACTATTTACATGGTTTGGTGCCCCGTTTCTTGCATTACCAAACGGTCATGTGTTAGTTTTTTTTGGAACATGGTTAACATTACAAAACCAAAACGGTACTATTTATCTAACACAGGGAAACAAAAACTCTTTCTCTTTGCAAAAACATTAGCAAATATTTACATGAAGAAATCTTATATAGAAAAAAAAAAAATTGATGATACAAAAATAAATGCCCCCCACCAGGAATTTTTTAGTTGAAGCTCCACACTCAAAATTATTTCCATCACGCTTATCTATGTTGTTGTTTTTTCAAACTTCTCATGAACGACCTTCGTTACTTTTTCCATACATGTGTTTTTTTACTTTTTCTATGCCCACAACCTTTTCTTAATATTTTGATTTTAGAGCAGGGTTATAATATTTATGTCTATATATATATAAAATTAAATATATTAATTTTAAAAAAAAAATTAGTTCAAATCTAAAAATAAAATTATTTAGAGTTGTGCAAATTTATCTAAAAAAAGACACAATAAAATGATTTTTCTGAACAAAATTATGAGCATATATAATATTATAAGAATATCATCATCAATCTCGCAAACTCATTATATTCTCTGATTAATCTGAAATTTTAACATAATATATATAAATATGTCAATAGACTACTCGTAAAATTTTATCTCAATCTAACGGTCGGATTAAAATATATAATTGATATTGTAAAAATTGTTATTATTTAAAAAAAAATATATTATTTGGTCGAAACAGAACGGTCGAAACAATTCCGAAACGTTTCTGTCGGTATTTGGCTAAAAAATATTGAATGGACCAGAATTTAAACCAAGATAAAAACAACACTATTTTATATCAATTTCTTCTTAAAAAAATGGATAAGAAAATCATGAAGTTTCCATCTGCTAGTCAGGCTGGAGCGCCCGAGTTGAGTGAAAGTAGCTGGCCATGTTTCTATTCTGAGTTTATATACTTTTATAATCTGCATCTCTTCTCATCATGATTATTGTCTTTATGTTCCACGTGCATGTGTATCGGCTCCATGCATCATGATTATATAGGCAGTGTGTGTATTTATAAAAAATAACATCTTTTTTTCTTCTTTTTCCCCCATTAAGATGCATACAAATTAATTATAAATAGATTTTTGCTGTGAAACCAATGATAGCATATGGTATAGCAATATTGTGAGGCTTATATTGAAAGTATATTCTAAAATGGACCCAAAAGTTACACGTAAAGGAATAATACTTATGGGATTTAATTTAATTTATAATTAGTTACGATATATAATATAATTATATAGCCAACGACCGATACTAGCTAGTTTTCTCTCAAAATGCCTTGTCGGGAAAAATAATCAAATTTAAAACCGAAAAAGTAAATCATTGGAGAAATACAAAGATCATTAAAAAGAATGTGAACGTACAGGATAACTCCAATTAGCTCCTTTGAAAGTAGAATTCAAAAAGAAAAAAAGGGGAAAAAATTATAATGGTGGAAACACTTGCTCAAGAAAGAATTCCAATGCAAACCAGACCGAGCCCAACAACTAACCCCAAGGCAACATTCCTTCCACCAGCTGAGTTATTATCTGTCGTTGGTCCTGCAGCCGCCTCTGTTGCATTAGACTTGCTTGACGGTGCCGGAGGCGATGCAGATGGTGGCTTAACGCCAAACAATGCCTCCGGCAGCAAGACTTTGTCGACGGGGTAAACTGCTAGAGGAAAGTCTTGCCTTAAAGCGTTGTTAATTTGAACCAAAACGAGCCCTGTTGATACGTTGACTTGGTTGCTTTGACCGGTGAAGTTCAGACCCCAGACACCATCCGGGCCGGAGGCCTGAGTCGGAACCGGGTTGCTAACCAGCAGAAGACTGCTCATGGTATAGAGTTTAGCCAGGATGTGGTATTGAAGAAGCTGAACTTGCTCTTGCTGGCTGAGATCATTTAAAGCTCCGGCCTTAAGATTGTTGAATGCATTATCTGTCGGAGCAAAGACAGTCATCCCCTCGGAGGAGCTGTTGAGCTGATTATCAATCTGGTTAAGAGTTTGGGTCTTGTTCAGAAGGCGAATGAGTGTAACGAACTGTCCACCCTTTTCAAGAACTGCGGTGAGGTTCACCGGGCCGGATGGTGTCGGGGCCGGTGCTGCTGGGGTCTGAGCTTGCGCGTCGAGAGAGAGGGAGAGGAGGAGTGAGAGGAGAAAGAAAGACAGGGGAGTGGTAGCCATTGTGGTTTTTCTTGTGGCGGTGGTGTGCTGGTAGAGACGATTAGCGTGGCTTTTATGGGATAAAATGGGGTGTGTGAAATGAGCTGGCTATTCTACAATTGAATCAAGACAAATCGAGATTAAATAAGCTTAATTAATGAGATTAGATGGAATTGCCTGGCTTAAAAAGTGTTTTTTATGAAGATTGTATTTTTTATTTTAAATTAAATAATTTTGGTGTTTTTTTATTATTATTTTCATGTATTGATGTCAAAAATAATTAATAAAATTTTATTTTAATATATTTCTGAATAAAAAATATTTATAAAAACAACCTTAACCAAACTCTTAGACATTAGTTGGCAAAATCAACTTTAGATGCACCCTCTATTTTTATAAACTCATCAAATACGTCCCTATCTTTTCTCTTAGTTCAGCTCAATTTAGTATAAATATTGATTTTTATTTTTAAATATTTTTCTAATTGGGTACTGTAATTTATGAAAATAATAAAAAAAAATTACTAATGATTGATCTTATTGAGATATTGTCATTGTAGTATGGTAGCCTTTGCCACATGTCACTAAAAATCAAATTACCAAAATTATTGACCAAATTAATTAAAGAAGGACCAATCTATGATTCAGTTTACTCATTAAATTATGTAAGAAAATTATAAAAAAAATGTATTTATAACAAAAAAAATCATTTTTAAAAATAATCACAACCACAATTCAAAACAGTCACTTAGAAGTTAAAAGTGGTTTAGAGCCATATTGTAAACAATGTTTTATTAAATTTAAAAGAAAATTATTTTTTATTTCTGTAGTTTTTTTTAACATGCTAATATTAAAAAAAAATTTAAAAAATAATATATATATTATTTTAAAAAACAACTGATAGACAATTCTTTAATAATCGACAGTTGGTTTCTGAACAAACAATGGTATATTTCCTGGTTTTGGCTGACTGGAATAACATGGCATGTGGGAATATGATGCCTGTAACATATATATATATATATATACATATATTATGGGCATCATATATATATGTATGTATGTATATATATATATATATATATATATATATATATATATATAATGCCACCACATACTAATTGGGGTCCCATAACCACCGTGAACTTTTACGTGGTGGATATTGAGGTGATTTCATTTAATTTATCAAGTGATTAGGATATAGTTTTTGTTTATAATTGAATAATAATTTGACCAAATATGGAAGTGGCACCACCAACCAACAAAACCATCATTACTTTAATTGTTTATTTATTATTAATATGAGTATCATAATCAGGTTATACGCACTTCAACTAATCTTATGGACATTTAAGTTAATGACTATATATTTTTTTAATAATTTTATATTTATATATTATATTATATTTTATTATTTAATATTAAATTAGTTGAGAATTGAATTTGTTGAGTAACCCTAAATCTAGAGTTTTATGGGTTAGAGGTTTTAGAAATTAATCCAAGTTTAACATCTTAGACTTAGACTAAGTTTGCTTGTTTTATTTTTCTTTCTTTAAGCTCATGTTTTTTTTTTTTTTAATCTTTTAGCATTTATTTAATTGGAGACTAAGCATTTTTTTTTTTTGTTAACACCTTATATTTTTCTTTTCGTGTGTTATTATAGACTACACCGACAGGAAGTATGGTTTATATGGAAGGCTAACTTTCAACTACCATATAAATCCATCCAATTCACTCACAAATATAAATATACGTGTGTGCATGTATTATTAATAAATAAATAAATAAACCAAGTTTTCACGTCTCATTTATTATTAAATAAAAATCTTATGTTTTGAAATTTGGATCATCCAATCAAAAATAAATAAAAAATAAAATGGACACCAACTTACCAATTGCATTGTCAAATTAGTATAAACAAATACAAATTGGAATCTCAAAAAACATTTGACCAAATCATTGTGAAGTGGATTCCACATCGTAATTAGAATTTCGCAATTATTTAATGGTGAAGATGACCAATCAACAGCTAGGCAACATTGTTTGGTTGTAAAGTCATTTTCCAGTTTAATTTATTGATATATTATATGAAACTGTGGTTAATTTTTTAAAAAAATATTTTTTTATTAGAAATGCATTAAAACAATATTAATTTTTAAAAAAATATTTTTGATAACAATATATTAAAATAATCTAAAAATATCAAAAATATAATTTAAAGAAAAAATACATAAATTTAACTTTTTAAAATATAGAACCAAACATATACGAAATAGAAGGAAAAATGTCCAGTCCTAACCATGGCTGTTAAAATCACGATTTTGACACGACACAGAAGGGGCTTCGTAAACTCAGATCATAACATCATACCTGAATTTTTCCGTATAAAAATTATAAAATCAGAGCTAAAATCGTGTAAATAGAAAAATCATAAAATTGTAAGTAAAATATTTTTGAATACAATATAATATAATTATAGCCATAAAATTTTATTAGTTAAGGTTTATATATGATTCAAAGGAATTTCATGTATAAATTTGATTTTTTTTTTTACTTTTTTTTTGTCCTAACCGACACAAAGCCATCATCATCAATTCATCATCTCATCTCCACTCCCCCGTCGTTGCTAAATTAAAACAAACAGACGGGCTAACATCCTCAAAATCTATAAGCACTAAACCCTTTAATCCTAATCCAAATCTCCATCGATGGCCAACTCCGATTTTTCCACCGCCACTCTCTTCCTCTCGCTCATGTACATAGTCCTCTCTCTTTCTCTCCTCCACTTGTTTTTCTCTTTGTATAATAGCAAGACCTAATAATTGTTGTATCTTCTTCTTCTTCTTTTTATTGCAGAAGAAAGATAACGTAACTCCGGATGGATTTTGGGATCGTAAAATCGGATGATCCGGTCTGATTTTACGATTCCGTACGAGTTTGACCGAAACTGATTTTTCTACCCGAGTTAATAAGGTTTGATGAGTTGACTCGCTATTTTAACAACCATGGTCCTGACATGATTTTATGTGCCTATTTGAGAGTATGGTTGATGTTGTTTTTAAAAATTGTTTTTTATTCAAAAATATATTAAAATAATATTTTTTTTAAATATTATTTTTAACATCAGTACATGAAAATGATATAAAAATATCAAAAAGATTAATTTAAAAATAAAATAAAATTAAAAACATCTACAAATACCTGCCATTTGTTTACAGTAACAATGGAATTTATTTATATATTAATCTTACAATGATTGGCTAAATATATTGAAACTACAGGCTCACCATTAACAAATACCTAAAACAAAACGGAAAACACTGTTCGGACACTGTTCACGCACTCTAAATTCACTGTGGGACGCGAGCTTTTTTGATCCGATGCGTCGCGCGAGTTCG